>CM046469.1:4827500-6027500 GCA_025506415.1 Flaveria robusta
AACATCCCACCAGGCCTAAATTTGTATAATGATTAATGATTAGAAACCTATTGAAATACGGATACAATTTTATGACTATAATCAACAAAAATAACAATACAGAATTGCATTTTGGGAAACTATCAATTTGTATTTACTGTTTTAAAACTTTAACACGTTTTATTATTACCAATAACATGTAAAAAAAGTCATGAAATGAGTTAATGGCTATTTTTCTCTTTCATTAAACTCAGTCCCGGAACAGAATTGTACTGTTTGCTAGGCGCTGACGGCAGAATTGGAAGTTTTTGTTAGAGGAGTAAAATGATTTATAGTTACAAGAACATACATTTTATAGTATCGACGAATATTAAGGATCAAAATGTGTGTCAAGAGGTCAATTAAAGAAAAATGGCAAATGAATTTGTGTGCATCGCACTTTGCACGTTTATGTGTTGTGTTGATCAGTTCTTAATGTATGTAATGAAATAACAATATAGGAGATTGGTTATATCTTACAGGTTAGTCTTAGTAGTAACCGCAACAGACGTCATGTTCTTGATTCTGATCGAGTTTCTGTTTAGGGTGTAGGGTTAGCAGAGCTTAAAAGTAGTTTAACATCTCTAATCAATTTAACATCTCACGAGTTTCTTGATTTGCCTTTTCAATATGTGCTTTAACGTCATCTTACGCCACTTAATTGTTGAAATCAAATAGTGGCCGGAATTAAATAACTTGACATAGGACGTTTTTAAGAAACGAGAGCCTTCATTAACTAAAACTTATTATAGAGCCTTAATTACATATAAGCAAAATCGAGACTAGATAGCATTCGGTCCAAAGATGCGTTATTAAAACGAGGGTCCATCTCTAATCATCGGAATGCAATCTATGTTTCGGGCATAAGGAGTCGTTGGATCACATTCTGCTTTCATGTCCCATGGCTTCACTGATTTTGTCGGATATTTTATGTTGGTGTGGAGCGTTGTGGTCAACTCCTTCGTCTAACCGTCTTGCTCAAGCGGGATTACAAGCAGCTCGGCCTAATCGAGAGCAAATGAACGTGTTCAGTTGTACTTTTTCGGCAACTTGGTGGTACATTTAGAAGGCTAGGAATCGTTTGAGTTTTAACGGCACTCCCGTGGTGCCTTCTAAAGTGTTGGAAGAAATTATGGTTAATACATATTGGTGGCTGAAGCATAGAGCACGTCGTAAGAATTTTAAGTGATGTCTTTGGTGTAAGTTTGATTTATCTCATTTGTATGTGTAATTGTTAGCTTTTGGCTCTAGCATCTAGCTAGTGCTATTATATTAATCGTATTTTTGCCGATAAAAAAATACATACAAGTAAAAGATCTAGGAAGATCGGTTATTTAAAATAACGAGTCGAGCTAAATCTTGTCGAAATGTAAACATAACATATGTGAGACTTATTTAAAATACACCAAGGGTTATGTGTACATGTTTTATCATGCACTCTTTCTTTTGACAAATTTTCTAAAAATCCTTATCAAATTCTCAATGATATATATTACCCTTCAGTTACATAAACCTACAGTTATATAGATACCCATAAATATAAGAAACGAGGGGTAATCTAATATACATATTTTGTGATAAGATGCCAATTAAACATCACGATCCACTAAAATTTATCTTCTCAATTTTCAAATATTTTTTTCTAAAGGAGCCAAGCTTTTTACAAAGATGACAGATTCTGTTATATATTGGCATCTATGTTTTCTTTAACTATAATGGTAAAAGTATAAAGTATTGATTCCATATGCGTAGCTTTCTGATTCCCGTATATGTAATATTGTAATGTAATGTGCCTATTTGTATATATGTGCATGAGGAGTAAAATCCAACATGATACCAAAAGTTTAGTATGTTCTCATTTAAATCATCCTATGTGTATATATGCACATGCATATACTATGTTAAAAACCTATGTATCACATGGTTTGAAGAAATTCAACATATTAAAATTATTAAGTTTTATTAATATGTTGTATGTTACTTGTCATTAGCCATTAATAAAATAATAAGTAAAAAAAATTTAAGAAATTAGAAATAACAAATAATAACAATCAAGACTTATAAAATTATATTTCAAGATAAAATATATATAAACTCTTATAATTTAGTATGTTTTAATAATTTATTAGAATAAAAAGATTTATATTTTGAATTACTTAATTATTTAGCTTACTTTTTAAAAATTATTTTTATTTAATAGGAGAGGGAAAGACGGAAAACAAAAGTTTAAACTTCACTAGAAGTTTTCACGTGTTTTAAAAAAAGATTATTTTATTATATACCAGTAAATAGAGTCCGATTATATTTGGAAAATTTTATTTGCGATTACAATCTGAAATTATAGTAACCTCGTTGTATTCAAGCTATGGGAGGCCCTAACAGTATTTCAAGCTTGCGACTGTACATGGACTTTTTTTTCGAGAGGTCCAAATATTTTTTAGAAAAAACCTTTATTTTTTTACATTCAAATTATTTTAAAAGAAAACCTTATATAAACTAAATTTCCAACTAAAATTATAATTTAATTAAATCCAATACACTTTATAATTTTAGTTCATCTAAACTAGTCCATCTAAAACCTATTTAACTCGATAACATTTTAAACCTATTTAAATAAACAAAAGAATTAAGGGCGCAATGCGAACTCAAATTGCAACACTCGGCAAAAGAATATTGAGAGATTTCTGCCAAAAAACATATTGCCCACGACCACTCCCCTAGACTTACAATTCTCACTTATGGATACTCGTTGGTGAGTCCATCGATGATTAATTACCGGCGTATTAAGCCATCAATGACAGTACGAATTTCTACTAGTGCAACTCAAGTGCTAAGCCATCTGTGATGCATTTTGTTTTGTTGTTGAATCTAAAAAGCACATATATAAATTTTAAGATACGGTCGAGGCAAATTTTGAATGGAAAAGCTACTATTTTGAATAAAAAACATATATACGGTTCATGTTAATATTACAATTTGTAAAGTGCATACAATTATTATACTTTAAATTAATATATAGTTTTAATACATACATGCATTTATGTATAATATATAAAAAGTTAAATTCAAATAAACCAAGAATACTGTTACTAGAGCATTCACATTCATTTTTCCATCTCTAAAATATATAATTTAATTAAAAAACTATAATTTTCTCTAAACTTTGTTTTTGAAAAACTTTACATGTATCATTCTCCATCTCTATCTTTATTTCAGTCACAAACATTTAATTTATTACTTTTTCTTTTTTCTATACATTCATAATAATTATATAGATCATGAATAGTAGTTTTATAAATATAGAAAGTTAGGAGTAGTATCATTATTGTTTGTCTAAAAGTCTAAAACTATGAAAACAATTTTTGTCATTTAGATCAAGTAATATTTAGACAACAAGAGTATTATTGTCAAACTCATTAATTTTTGTCTTAATTTTTCCATTAAATCCTAATTCCATAGTTTTTTTATTAACTAAAATAATTTTTATGCATTTTATTATTTTTTAGAAATATTATACCATAATATAAAGAATTTTTTATCGTTAATATGCATATATATTACTATATTTTTTTACAAAAAGAAAATTTAAAAAAATTACAACAACGTACGATATAGTATGCTATTATATCATTTACATTGCTCTATCATCAAGTTTTAGCATGCTATTATATTATTTACATTGTGTTATTACCAAGTTTTATCAAACTGAATGTGCCACTATACAAATTACATGTGGTATTATCGTGTTTTACTGAAAGTGACAATGCTTTTATATAATTTATACAATGATGTTTTATAGCACAACGTAAAATGTTTGAATTAACTTTATATATTGTATAATAGCATCGGTATTTTTCACAAAAAATAAAAATAGTACAGTATAAGTTGTATGCTAATACAATTAAACATTGTTGTAATAAAAATGTAGTTTAAAACAAATATTATGCTATTATCATGTTTTATTTTAAGTGATTATGTTATTATACAAACTACATTGTGTTATTAAAGTATTTTTTAATAACAATTCTATTATACAATTTACATTATGTTATTATAATAGCACAACGTAAATTATACAAAGTAACTTTGTAAATTATATATTGGCATTTTTACTTTCCAAAAAACATGATAATATTACTTTATAATTTTAAAATAGCATTATTATATCATACATTATTGTAAACTTTAAAAATAATAGGTAACTTAAAATATATATATAGCATACTATACACATGTTAAAATAAAATATGCTTAGTTTTATGACATATATATATTTAAATATACTTATATATATATATATATAAATATAAATTATCTTGGTTTTGAAAAATAGATGAAACTTTTATTTATTGAAAAAAGTGACAAAAAGTAATATCTTTTCATTAATTATGAAGGTTTTTTTTAATTAAACAACACAAATGATGAAAATACCCTAAATCTAATTAAATAATACACATTTTAAATTGATCAGATGTCATAAATCTCATCCATTGATCTAATTAGTTAACGTTTAAGATTGGTTCTTATGATTTTAGGCAAACAATAAAGATATGAATCGGATCCATCCCTAAAAAGTTAAGGTACATTCTATAATGCACGTCTATAAAATAAAAAATAGGATGAAGATGTAATTTTGAGTATTTCTATAAATTTTTCATTAAAATATAATGAAAAAATATTTATAGAGTATGGGATGTGAGTTTCCTTAATTCAAGTCTAGATGGAAATTTGTTCAAACATCTTGTGCATGTTTTAATATAGCTAGCGGTGGACTGGTGGTCCATGTCCCAATAGGTTTATGCCGATGTTTTTGCGTCAAAGTTTAGCCAAGTGACACCGTCTTTTACTCATAAATTTTCCATTTAAGGGGTCAGCAACTTCTTTAATAATTTACCAGATCGCCAATTTGCCCAATTTTTAGAAGTAAAACACAAGGAATATATAACATAAAGTTTTTGATGGCGTCCACTATGAAGTTCTTGTAAAAGATCCTCAACACTCTTAATCTCTAGCTCCTATAAATAGAGGTGCCAATGACACTTGTGACATACATCAGTTCCCATAAATATTAATATATATCCTTCCTTGCTCTACTTCTATAAGAAAGTTTTCAAGGTTCAAGATATATATATATGGGTTCAAATTCTTCATGGAACCATACGCAAAACAAGGTGTTTGAGAACGCCTTGGCTATCTATGACAAGGACACCCCGGACCGGTGGCAGAATATTGCAAAGGCCACGGGGATGACGGTCGATGAAGTTAAGAGATTGTACCGGTTGTTGGTTGAAGATATAGAACAAATAGAGTCCGGCAAGGTTCCTCTACCAAAGTATAAAAAAAAGTGGACCTAAAACATTCTACGAGCTCTAGCAAAGGTATATATAGTATTAAGACGTTAATTACACTTGTTTCCTTCAGAAGTTTGTTATATTGTTATATGCTATCAATGCATCAGGAGTGCATTAATTAATTTCAAGAGTAGCATATCTATAAGAGTTGATATGTAACAATATATCTTGTGTGTGGCCTTGTGTGAAGCAGGTTGAACTACTTGAAGATGCAATAAAAGTAACAACTACAAAGAATGCTGATGAATAAAGCTTCTTCCTCCTTCCTGTTATCTAGTTTTGTCATTTTCAATCAAATAAATGAAATCAAGAAGACTCCTAAATGGAGTTTCTTAATTATGTTTGTATCTTATGTTGTACATTATTGGAAAAGAACCTTGAAAATGCATCTGGTTGCATTTAAGAAGACATGCATGCAAACATTAGCACTAATTATAAATCATATTCAGCTTCACGAAGATCAAAGAGGGTTGACAAAACGGGTCTAATCGTGTAAACAAGTCAAACACGACACGTCACAATACGACACGAACGGGTCTAATCGTGTAAACAAGTCAAACACGACACGTCACAATACGACACGATTAACACATACATCAAACATGAAAACAACTTGTTTATATAATCGTGACAATTATCTAATCACGAACACGAACTTGTTAATAAATTGATTACACGAACATGGCCTATTTACCACGATTAAATATCACCTATTAAGTAATACGAATGATACAACACGTCATGAACTGTTTAACATAATTAACAATAAGACATAATAAAAACTAATAGAATCCTTAAACCCAAAACATACAATCTGTAATAACCTTAAACTCAAAACGTACAATTTGTGGTATTCTTAAACCCATTCGAAACTTGATTTAATCATTGATAATAATAAAAAGGTACAAATAATAACCAAAAGATTATCAATAAAAGCTTGCAGAAGGTTATTTAAAAAAAACATTGAATCGAAACCGAAGTTACAACGGGATCATAACTATTAATTGATAATTTTAAATCTAAGATTCTTAATTTTATATATACAATTTTTAAACCGCGGGTTTAGCAAATTGAACTCACTTGGACCCGGTTTTTAATCGTGTCAACCCATGTATGACCCATATTCGTTTGGCTCAAACCCAAACATGCTTAACTTCGTGTTTTGTTATTTAAGTAGATTGTGTTAGAAATTGTCAGCCTAGATGAAAGATGTGTCAGATCTAGATTCTAGTAAAACTTTAAATAATAATGACATTCTACCTGGGTTAGTTACCCCTCGCTTGTATTAAGTAGTAATAAACATATCTAATAAAATCTCACATATAGCTAAACAACTATAGATAGAGTCTAAGGAGGGTACGATGAGGGCAAACTCTCCTCTATCACAAGGGTAAATAGGTTGCTACGAATGAGAACCTCAAAGAAAGGTAAACGAATATAAAACCAAAATAATGAAATAAATTTATGGATAAGATTTGTACAAATGAATTTTGCCAAACAAAAAGTAATTTCACTGTTAGTTAAAGTAAAATATGCTAAGTGTTGCTTGGGGATGATATCAATATCTTACTGTACTTGCATGAAGGACATTTGAGATTATGAATCCGACAGATTCCATACAAAGAGAACATTAGTTTTTAGACTCACAACAAAATTAATGATACAATGGAGCTGTATACTACGTCATTAAAAGATTCCCTTTGAAAAATAAAGGTTCCTAATTCTTTTGGAAAGCAACAAACGGAACATGCATGGATTTGGCATTATAAAAATTAGGATTTGATCAACTTCTCACATTTATATAGCGATCTCTTCATGTTCTTTCTCTTTTAGTTCAACAAATATGAATATTTTGTAAATCCATCTCAATCGTGAATATATATAAATGATATTGGGTTATAAAAAATATTATCTCTAGATTCTCTCAAATACCAACAACGTGTTAGACGTAATCGTTGTGGATAAGTGGAGAAGTCCACAGTAAAAATACTTATGTGACAGCAATTCTAAGAATGCGACCTTGTATGAAGTTTTCACTTGCGCAACCAATAATAATCTGTTAACTCATTGTGAGCAAAATGGACAATATGAATGGTACGCAGCTAAGGCCAGATGTTACACAACTACAATCAATTTTGCATTAAGCCTATTGATGGTGGTAATGAAAGAAAGAAGCATTACAAATGAAGTTTTACTAAATTATAATTATAATTGTCCACACATATAGATATGAAGAATTCTTACATATCTATATGTAAGTGGGTAGTATCATAAACCATACTAATTGTATTATTGTATTAGCTGGGAAGAACAAATGCCCAATTCAAGATAATTAACCTAATAACACTAGGTAGAAAAATATTATTAAGAATTTGGTATCAAATGCATATTAACTTTGTAATCTCTTTATGATAGGTTAATACTTACTGTCAGTGCACATATCATATAGCATATACTATCATATTATCATCATCGGCCACTATCATAGTGTATGGATATTATTATTCTAAATGTTATCGCTCTCCAAGAGCCACTAAGAATATAAAGTTTAGAGGAATTTGACAAAGTGAAAATAACTGTTATCGCTCTTATGGATGAAGATGATGACGCATTTAGATTCTTGCAAAACAAGATGGATTCCTTTTTATAAGGCAAGGTATTGCATGCTTTTTTCCTTAACTGTTCAGAATAAAAACTTTTGAATGAACATCTTTCAACAATGTAATGATAAGTATATTTGTTGTTGCAACTAAAGTATGTGTGTGTGTGCGCGCGCTTTTATTTAAACTTGTTGGATCGACTCTTCAATTAACGGCTAACAAATAACAAAAGGGCAGCCCGGCTGCTACTAAATGTTTATACACATGTTTATTCTAATAAACGCCTATACATTAATGTGAAGTAGATCAAATATTATGTGGTAAATTTTTGTTACAATGGATAGACACTCGGAGCTTGTCATCCTTCTTTGCATACTCTTTTAAGGATCTTCTTCTATTTATTTCCAAACGAAAACTCCCATCTTTGCTCTTTCGATCATGAAGTGATTTTATAAAAATACTAATTGATGTGACCTATTAAGTTTCTTATAAAATGTATCATACTTGAAGTGACTTTTTATAATATACTAATTGGTCAGTGTGAGTTATTTTAATTATAAGAGGGAGAGAGTGATCATTTCATGACTACATCGATTTATTATCTCTCTTTTATGCATGCGTTACATAACTCTAAGAGCACTTTAAAATTTTATTATGTTTTACATCTCCATCATGATCTCTACCTCCTTCTCCATCTCTAAACTTTAGAGTTTTATAAATAGTAAGTTTTTTGATATAAAAATTCATTGTTTATCATATTCTATAATTTTTGTGATTGTTTAAGAGAGAAAAATAATAAAATAAGTATCTATGAGTTAAGATAAAAATAAAAATAAAAAATTAGATGTAAAAGATTAAAAAATATAAAAATAAATTTAAGAGTAAATTACAAATATTGTCCTTTAAGTATGCTTAAAATTACGGATCTTATCCTTAAACTTTGAAAATTACATTGGATGTCCTTTATTTGAAAAATTGTCACACTTTCCGTCCTTTTTACTAACTGAAGTTAAATATTTCTATTAAGTTTATGGTAAATAACATTTTTGCCCTTGTCTTTTAAAGGACAAAATATGTAACTTATACTAATCATCTATTTTCTTTCTTTCTTTTATTTATTTACTTATTTTTCTTTTTTCTTTTTTTCTCACCACTTTTATTTTACAACTTATCTTAAATATAATTAATAAATTAATTTTAATTGTAAAAAAAATAATTTCATTTATTGATTTTAATATATTACAATTTTGCTATTTGTTAAATTTAGTTAAATACTTTCCTGCTAGAATAAATAAAATTTAAAGAACACCTAATAGTTTTTCTAAAAATAAAAATTACATAAACTAAAAATATAATTTGCAGAAATTAATAAAACATATGATCAAAACATAAACTAAAACATACATTGGTTTAAATAACACCGATTAATGAAAATTTTAAAGAACACCAAATAGTTTTTTACTAATATATTATTTTGTTTCTTTATGTTTTTATTTACTTCACTTAACTTTTCTTTCTTTCTCTCATATAAATATTTTTGTTTTATAAACTTATCTTCAATATTATTAATTAATTAATTTAAATATTTTATTAAATTCAAATTTTATTTATAGATTATTAAATTATGTAATGTTCTCATTTGTTTACTTTAGTTATTTCGCATTAGATAAAAATTAAACTAGTACTCGGTTTGTTACACCGTAGCTTTTTAACCTTTTTGATATAAAAATTTCAACTATATCAAACGGTTTGTTTTACGTATTATATTAGAAACCTATCAAATATCGTATGAAATTGGACCATAACTTTTTATTTTACTTAGTTATAATTATTCTATGTTAGGTCTTATATAGTGCGTTTAGTTAAATAACATTTGTGTAATTGTTTAATTAAAACTTCAAATTAATTGTTTGTACTTGTCACTATGGTGAACTTTTAGATGGGTGGTCGCTATTTTATAAAATAAAAAAGAGAGAGAGAAAAATGTTAAAAGTCAAACTAAAGCCACGACCCGACATGTAGAACAACCCACTGACCAATTTTGCCACCCTATTTTCTATTTTTCTAAAATTGATTGGGCCAATAATATTTTAACACCTCATAATATATTTTTTTTAATTTTTTATTAGCATACTTAAGGCTTAAATTTCTTCCCCGGTCTGTTTGCTTCTTTTATAGAAAAATTTAATACATTATTTTTTTATTTTTTTCTAAACATTTTTTATATAAATCTTATTGAAAATGGATTTTTTTTAAATATATTTTTATCATAAAATAAATATTAGCCATCTCACGAATGTTTTAAAATAGAATAGTAATTTATTATATATTATAATATAATAAAAACTAATCATAACTCATATTTGGATGATTAAAAATAACTAGTTAATAATATTTAAGATAAGTATTTAAAATAAAAAGTGGTTAAAAATAAAAAAATAATGAAAAGTAAAGTTAATAAAATAAAAGATTCATAAAAGTTACACATTTTGTCCTTTTGAGGGTTAGGGGCAAAATGGGCATTTACAAAAATGTAACAGAAAAAATTAACTTCTGTTAGTAAAAATGACAAAAAACGTTACAAATTTTCAAATAAAGGATACTCAGTGTAATTATTAAAGTTTAAGGACAAGATCTTTAATTTTGAGCATACTTAAAGGACAAAATTTGTAATTTACTCTAAATTTAATGAAAGATGGCATTTAATTAAATTATAGAGATGAAAATGAAGATCCTATTATAAATGCTCTTATTCAATATTCACTCAACTTTCATTCAAAGGTGGGAATGATTCTCATTCGAGGGACTCCACTTATTCTCCATCAAATATTTAAATTATTTTTTAAGCAAAAAACAAAAAATCTTTTGACTATAATAAAAGGGTAAATTAGAGTGCCACGTGTTAGCATCATATTCTCTCCTATTAAATAACTACATTAATTACTAATAATATAATTTTTTATTTTTTATTAATTAGTTTTTTTAATTAATTAAGAAAAAGATGTTTTTATTAATGTTATTTATAGAGAAATAGTTTTTATAAAAATAATTTTTTTCTAAAAATGAACTATTTACGTAATATTATAAAATTGGTTTTTTTAAAGTAAATCTTTTATAAAAAATAATTAAAATATGAAGTTATAGTAAGGAAATTTTTAAAAATGAAAAATTTTTAAAACGTTATTTTGAAACAAAATGTTTACTTTATTTTTAAAAAAACAAACAAATTTAAAAAGTTCATATTATTTTTTTATTATCTATAGTTATTAATCATACGTAATTTCAATCATATCATGTTTTAGTATATCGTTTTATAATTAATAAGTTTTATTCTGTTTAATATTTTGTTTATTCAACCCGTGTAATACACAGGTTTACTAAAGCTAATATATATATATATACATATAATAGATGTTTGATAACACCAATCACATCACTATATATAACAAATAAAAGAGATTATGAGCAGTTGATCGATGTCGAAGTATCAACCAAATAAGATGTTAATTATGTGTTCCTATTCACCTTAAACTAGTTAGGGTAAGTAGGGTTGTCGATCCTCGTGGAATTAGTGGTCGGTGTATTGCGAATCGATTTATATGAAAACAAATAGCCGAATTACTAAATTGCTTAAACCTAGTGCCTCTTGGCTGTAAAGATTGAATTTTTAGAATGATTATCAAATTAACTACTAAAACAAATTGGAAAGATTCAAACTTGATTAAGAAAACAATTATAAGAAAAAGCAATCAACTTCGGATCTAAGTTTGGTTTTCGGTAATCGTTTAATTTAACTTGATGGAAAATCCTTAATAGGGATTCTAAACGTGTAATGATTAAGTGATATCAATAATCAAGACTTAATAGGTCTTAATACACAATACCAATTCAATTAGAAACCAAAACTTGCAATCATGTAATTCCCGGAAAATTAAATGACATTCAATAAAGGTTAACCAAAATCATTGCTTAAATAATCAAAACACAAGTTAAACTTATAAAAGAACTTAATAGTTTCTAAAGTTTAATCCCAACAAAGTTAAACATAAACAAAAACCTAATCACACAAAACCTAATACCCGAAGTCGATCACGAGAAGATTAGCCACTCATCGTTCTTGAATGATCTTTAAAATCGTTGTTGATTTGCATTCCGGATGATTGGATTATGTTTGTGAAGGTTGGAATGGTGATTTGGTGGTCTAAGAACGCCCAAAAATCGTCTCCAAGCGTATTAGGTCGAATAGGGGGTAAGTGGTCCCTTAAAGATAAATAAAATACGTTTTTATAGGGTTTCAAAAAGCCCCCCAGCGTAGCCTACGCCAGCCAGCGTAGCCTACGCTGGCACCCATTCTGCTGAAATTTTTCTTGTGCTGGCGTAGTCTACGGTGGCTGTAGTAGGCTACGGTGGAAGCCTTTCTGCTGCACTTTGAATCTTTATTTTCTGACCCTTCCAAGATATAGTTTCTCCATGTAAGCTTCCAACTTGCTTGTTTTACCTACAAAATCACTTCCAATGCATAGTTAACCTATTCAACTTAATCTCATGCATATAAACGACTAATAATACGTAATATTTGACATTTAAACATTTATATTGTCGTTCCAACACCCTTACATCACATCCCCACACTAAGCTTTGCTTGCCCTCAAGCAAATCTATTCAAACACTTAAGGACATTACGAACCAAAATCCTTAACAATGTCTTAGCTATGATACCAAGTCATACCCCATTCTAAAATTACAACAATAATGTTTGGTTAGCAAGTAAAGGATGTTACATTTTATTTGAAATGGAATCTGCCTACTTAAACCTAACAAGCTTTCGGCTTTTATTGTCATGCAACACACCCCTCACCATTGTTCACTCCTCTCGGTTTATTTCTGGATTGGTGAAAATTGCACCAATATATCACTCAAAAGGTCGATATGTGAAACTTTGCTATCATATGCTTGGGTGACGATCAAACTTCCACGGTAACACATAGACAATACACAAATCAAAAGGACTTACGGGTTTTGGGCTTAGGGTAAGGTAGGAATTCTCGGCTGTGAATGTGGCTGAAATATAACAAAAATCAACGCAATACCACTGTTGACACTCTTATTGATATAACTATTACTCACATAACAAAACATGGGTATACCTTTAACCCGCAACACATAACTTGCATTTCCAATTTTTTTTTTCTCTTTTTTTTTTTTTTTTTTTAGTTAACACAATAAAACAAATACTGAACTAATACTAATGTTATCAACAGTGGTAAGTCAACTTGGAAACAAAATTGATTTGAGCTGTAAAGATATGGGTTTGTCAAAATAAATGGTTTAAGGCTCGAAAGTGGCTACTATGGTGAATTTCAGGTAAGGTGGGAAAACAAGAAATGGTATTAAAGAAAAAGGAAATCCTAAATTGCCTCTATCATTTATGTGCATTTATCAAGTCTACCATCTCAGCATGCATCAAATCACACAAGTTCTGAAACAACGAATCATATGACCTACACTCGACAATTGAACAAATTTGTATGTGAACTAACAATCTAATAGGCTTCAACTCTCACCAAGTGGCAAATAAGGTTGCCGATGTGTGCATGCTTTTATTATACCAATAGCCTGTTAACCCTAACTAGGCAATTCTCAATTTTTTCTAAAAACCTTGCTAATCCTGATTATTTTTGCTATCTTAGAATTAGACCATGACTACGGACCATTACATCAACATGTCAATAATCAATTGGTATACTTGTCGTTTTCGTGTCAGATTGGATTGCTTCAAAACAATAAAAAATTTTCAAATTTTCCTCATCCCCACACTTGAGATACATTGTCCTCAATGTATGGTATTTAAGTTAAGTGTGTGAATTATTCTTTGCAAGTCAATTTATTTGATTAATCAACACGAACGACTTTCCAACCTGAACCGACCCACATAAAAACATAACCATTCCCAACACATATTAAAAATAATAATAATAACACCACCAAAATAGAAGCACAAACTACTTAAAAAAACACTAAACATAAAGCATAAAAATCAATGTTGGGTTGCCTCCCGATTAGCGCTAAGTTTTAGGTCTTCAGCCAGACCGTACCTGCGACCACTCATGGTGGTCTAGTAGGATGCTTGTCTCGGGTATTCTTAAAATATATTTTCTTCAAATGATCCGGTGGGTCTTCAACTAAATCGTATGTTTGCCCAAACATCAATGCCTCAACACCGCCATTTATAGGATCAAGTGGATCTCCAACTTTTTTCATAATTTTAGGCATCTTATCTTTTGCTTCTACCTTCATAATTGGTTCTTTATTATCTTTTAAATCCACCATTTCCTTCAAATTTACATGCTTATCCCTGTCATACTTAAAACCATTCTCAAAATTGATGTCCCCACATACATGTGAAATGCAAGTAGGAACACACACGTTAGTCATATCTGCCACAAAAACATTATCATTAACACAATAATTGATTGTCTTGGAAAATACATCAAAACGTAATTTACAGTTTTTGTAGGTCATGTCAATTGTTCCATCCCGACAATTTATTTGAGCATTGGCAGTTGCTAAAAATGGTCGACTCAATATGACCTTTGGTTGCTCATTTGTCCTCAGTGGTGCATAATCAAGCACCATAAAGTCCACGGGGTAGTAAAATTCTTCCAACTTGATTATGACATTTTTTACCATCCCCCGAGGACATTTCTGAGTCAAGTCAGCTAACACCACAGTGGTGTCTACTTCCTCTAAAGGACCAAAGTCATACTGATCATATAACGTACCTGGCAAAATACTAGCACCTGCTCCGTAATCCAAGAGTGCTCTTTTTATCTTCAGTTTCCCCACTTTGATTGAAATAATAGGTGCTCCAGGGTCACTCTCTTCCACTACATCACCTTCATCTTCCTTACCTACAACTTGTGAAACAGAAGTAAAGTTATCATTAAATTTTAGAGTTAGGAAGGATACTAACCGAATTAATATGAACTTTCTCATGTCCTTATGGTGGCCCTTGATGTTGTGGATGATTGTAGTGTCACTTGGTAATTTCCCAGGATTTCTTTTGATTTGAGCCACGTCCTCTGCCAATTGACCCACTTGTTTGTTTAATGCTTCAATAGCTTTATCTCTTATTTCATTTTCCCGTCTAATCTCTTGCATATTCTCTTTCATCATATTCATCAAAGCATCTAACTTTGCATTTGTAGATTCTTCCCCAACAGTTGGTCCAGGTTGAGAGTTAGATTGGTAACTTCGTGATGAGTTTCCTTGCTGTCCTCCATGGTTGTAACTCCCTTTATTATTTTCTTGAGCATATGAAGTTCTTTGATACCCACTTTGATTATAATTCCCTTGTGCTCGGTTATGATATGTTTGAGCACCTTGATATTGCCTTGGAAGTTCGGATTCATCTGATTCGAAGCATTTCCATACTTAAAAATTAGGATGATTTCTCAATCCGGGATGATAAGTATTGGAATTCATATCGAATTGCTTCCTATCTCATAAACTTGGTTAACTTCCTCTTTCTTTCCATTACCTATTGGCATGAATCAACATTATGCCCCAACTCACCACACTCTTCACATACATCATACCCCACATTGCAACCTCCTTGCGCACCCGTTCGCCCTAACCTTGCCAATTGTTTTTCTAGTGCTGCAATTCGCTCCTTAGTCTCATAATCAACTGTGGTTGATTTTGTTAAAGTAGGTTTGGATCGTCTACTGGCGGAGGCTTGTGCCTTGGAGTTTCTACACATCCTTTCTAAAATTCCAGTCAGCATCTTCATGATTGGAAAGGAATGTGCCATTGCTTGTGGAATACAAATACTTTCTTTCCTCATTGGTCAATCCATCCGAGGAAAGCCTTTATCAATTCCCAACGTGCAATTCCATGATGTGGACACATGCGGCTAAGTTCTTGAACCTTGTAAATGCTTCATGAAACTGCTCACCTGCTTGTTGTTGGAAGATCGGATAGCATCAACTCGTGAATCACTAGTTTTACCCATCGAATAGTATTCATCCAAAAACGTTTGTTGCATTTCTTGCCATGTGTGAATACTATTATCAGGTAAGGTGAAGAACCATTGTTTAGCTCTATCTTTCAAGGTGAATTGAAACAATCGCAACCTCACTTCATCTTGTGTGAAATGGTTTCCACCAATAGTGCTACATATAGCATCAAATTCAGCAAGATGCACATATGGTTCTTCTGTTGCAGTGCCTCTAAATGCAGGAAGAATAGTAAGATAATGAGGGAGTACATCAAAAGCTCTTCCTCTACGATTTGGAGGTGCAATAGGGTTTGGGTTTTCAGAAATAGCCGGTTTGAAATGGCTATCCACACCTTGTGCTTGAGCTCTTTGATGTCTTCTTGGTTGGTTGACATTATTATTAGCCCTACCTCGGTGTTGGTTGATAGGTGGTGCATTCCACCCGTGATGATGATTCCCCCAATTGTTATTTCCATTGTGTCCATCACCTCCACCGACATTTCCGTCCCAAGCATCATAATTGGCATCATTATCAGGTTCTTCATTGTTGTTCCACTCATCCTCATAATCTTCATCACCCGTATGAACACTATGCATGCTCACATGATCAAATTCGTCTCCTTGGTTAAGGTTATTATGATTCATGTTATTGTTGGGTGGTGGTTGGTTTCGATTGTTGTTGCGGTTGTTATTTGGTGGTGGCGGTGGATTTGGGTTTTGATCTTGGTTATTAGGAGGAAAGTTTGGATTTTGAGGTGGTTGGTTATTTGGATTATCCATATGAGTCGAATCAGACGAACTATCAGCTGCTTGATCAATAGCTTGTGAGATTGATGTATTGGTAACCCTGATCGATGAAGAACACGATTATACCGTGCTGATTTCTCTATCTCTGGATCAAATACTAGTGGTGAATTCCTACCCGAATATCGAGTATGCATGCAACCTGTCACCTGCACACTGAAAAACACCAAGCGTAACACGGAAATAAAAACAAATAAATCAAAAATAAATAAACTAAAATTTAAAACAAATCAACTAACAAAACACCAAGCGCACCGATTCCCCAGCAACGGCGCCAAAATTTGATCGATGTCGAAGTATCAACCAAATAAGATGTTAATTATGTGTTCCTATTCACCTTAAACTAGTTAGGGTAAGTAGGGTTGTCGATCCTCGTGGAATTAGTGGTCGGTGTATTGCGAATCGATTTATATGAAAACAAATAGTCGAATTACTAAATTACTTAAACCTAGTGCCTCTTGGCTGTAAAGATTGAATTTTTAGAATGATTATCAAATTAACTACTAAAACAAATTGAATAGATTCAAACTTGATTAAGAAAATAATTATAAGAAAAAGCAATCAACTTCGGATCTAAGTTTGGTTTTCGGTAATCGTTTAATTTAACTTGATGGAAAATCCTTAATAGGGATTCTAAACGTGTAATGATTAAGTGATATCAATAATCAAGACTTAATAGGTCTTAATACACAATACCAATTCAATTAGAAACCAAAACTTGCAATCATGTAATTCCCGAAAAATTAAATGACATTCAATAAAGGTTAACCAAAATCATTGCTTAAATAATCAAAACACAAGTTAAACTTATAAAAGAACTTAATAGGTTCTAAAGTTTAATCCCAACAAAGTTAAACATAAACAAAAACCTAATCACACAAAACCTAATACCCGAAGTCGATCACGAGAAGATTAGCCACTCATCGTTCTTGAATGATCTTCAAAATCGTTGTTGATTTGCATTCCGGATGATTGGATTATGTTTGTGAAGGTTGGAATGGTGATTTGGTGGTCTAAGAACGCCCAAAAATCGTCTCCAAGCGTATTAGGTCGAATAGGGGGTAAGTGGTCCCTTAAAGATAAATAAAATACGTTTTTATAGGGTTTCAAAAAGCCCCCCAGCGTAGCCTACGCCAGCCAGCGTAGCCTACGCTGGCACCCATTCTGCTGAAATTTTTCTTGTGCTGGCGTAGTCTACGGTGGCTGTAGTAGGCTACGGTGGAAGCCTTTCTGCTGCACTTTGAATCTTTATTTTCTGACCCTTCCAAAATATAGTTTCTTCATGTAAGCTTTCAACTTGCTTGTTTTACCTACAAAATCACTTCCAATGCATAGTTAACCTATTCAACTTAATCTCATGCATATAAACGACTAATAATACGTAATATTTGACATTTAAACATTTATATTGCCGTTCCAACACCCTTACATCAGCAGTGAAGGACTGAATATGTAGGTTTTTTTTTAATGTAATCACAAAAAAAATTTTTCTCCAAACTATTAAAAATCTACTTTATTTTTTTCACAATTTTACATTTAAATCTATAAGGATTTTTTTTAACTAACCACAATACTTTTTCTCTCTTTTTTTTTTAATTTAATACTTACTCATTTCGTCTTTTTATATAATTTTATACTTAATCCTTCGATTTATGTCAAATTTACATTTAATCACCTAATTTTTTTTTAATTTTATACTTTAAGTATTCGAGTTATGTCAAATTTACGTTTAATCACCTAAACTATTTTTAAGTTTTATACTAAAGCTTTCGAGTTATGTCAAATTTTATTTTATCCAATTTATAATAGAGCTCATTAATTATAATAAAATCAACGTTTACGCATTTACTATTTTTCTTATCTATTTTGATCTATTTATTCGTTTATAGTATTTTTTTCTATTACCCTTTTTATAAGCATCTTGCAATGTAATATTTTATCGGGTGTTTAGTACTAACGTATAAATCATCAGAATTCAGTCTTACAACTTTTATAACCCTCTAGTATATAAAAAAAACATAATGATATTATATAATAAATTTCATATAAGATATTAAATATCATATAAGTAAAAATATATCCTTAATAAAAATTGAAAGAAAAATCGTTAACATTTCTGATTGGAGCGGAGAGTCGATGACAATTAAAAACAAAAATCTTTTTTGTATGAGTTATTTAGTTTGAAAAAGTTTTAAAAGGTATTGTACTTTTAAACGTTTCTGCAAGAAGAAGCACGAGAAAATTGGGTGTAACAACTTAATATATACACTTTTGAGTATAAAACAAGTTTAGTTTTTATACTTTACTATGTTTGCCGACCCATGTATTACACAAACTGAATAAATAAAATATAAAATAAAATAGTTAATAATTAAAAACTATGATAGCGTAACGATTATGTCAGATAATATGTGATTGAAATTACGTATAAGTAAATATCTTAAATAACAAAACATTAATATTAAAAATTTAAAGAGATAACTTTAACTAAGTGAAACTAAAAGAATGAATATCAATTAGAAAAATAAATAACAAAATATTAAAACAAATGAAATATAATAATATGACTTGTTGAAACTAAAGATTTGATAATATAATAGTGTTAAAATAAAAAATAAAAATAAAAAAAAAATCCGAATAAGATGGTTGGTAATTATACTTGTTACTAATATTTAAACATTAAATAATAACTAAAAAATATTCCAAAACATAAATGCGTATGTTAATAAAATTTTAAACAAAGTAAAACAATGAATAATTAAAACTATTGAAAAATATATATTTATAATCTCTTTGTTTTAGAATATGTTAGCATAAAAGGAAAGCTAAATTGTTTGTTTTTATGATTTTCACATTTATTAAGAGAGGGACGGAAAAATAATATTTTTGATGTGCTAGAATAATATCATGTGTCATTTTAATTTAGTTTTTTATTATATAGTATAGAAATGCATTTGTAATTATGGATATAAGTTTCTATAATATAAGTGGAAAAACTGTTATATTTGTTATAACTTTTTATCTATTCTTTGCAGCTTCCATCTCATTGCCGCACCAAACTCGGTGAAAGCGCTAGGTATAGTCTAACTAAGACACTAGTTTCATATCTTCCTTAGATAAACATCTTGGATGGTCATCGTCATTCAAAAAGATATATAGTGTATGCACTTGACGAGACGGAGTGGTTTACGTGGACCGTGAATCTCGGAGCAGTAAAAGTTCCTCGGATGAAAACACCACCCCAGAATCATGGTTTAATATTTTCCTCAACAAAAGAATATTTCCTATTTTTCACTGATATCAGACGGCCATATTTTGACCATTGGCAATGGTTAGTTTTTGTAAGAAAAATAATTTTCTAACCATATAAAAACATAGCTAGTAACCGTTAAAAATAGCTACTTGTACTCATAGTTAAGTATCAATCTACAAGAATTCTATATAATGTTCTAAAAAGTTAAATTATATGCCCGTGACTCTTGTGGCAAATTAGAGGCTCTGCTAAACTGATTCAACCTCATTTTTGCCAAATAAGAATTCATAGCCCACAGTTAAAGAAAACAATATAATATTCTACCTGTTTTTACGTTACATTCAAACTTCACTCGCCCACTCAACCTCTTTCTTTTCCCGCAAACTTAGCGACTCACAAGGACCTTTTCACTGCTTTTTCACAAGAATCCAGCACTTTCTCTAAACGTTACAAATCAGTTTGTTGGTATCACAATGAACACCGTCCTCCATTCATCCATACGAAACCAAACTCTCGCGCTTCTCGTGCCCCCTACGCGCCCAATTTGTGTATAAATAGAGGCAAATGCGCGTATTCAATACACACATCAATCGTAACATATTTCCTTCTCTGCATTGAAGTAATGGCTTCAAGTTCCACCTGGACGTGGGAGCAAAACAAGCTGTTTGAGAACTCGTTAGTCACCTACAACAATGACCCTGATCGATTTCAAAAGATCGCAAAATTAATGGGTAAGAGTGTGGAGGATGTGAAGAATCACTACCAAAAACTTGAGGATGATGTGAAGGCTATAGAGGCAGGCAGCATTCCGCTGCCGAACTACAAAACCAAAGGCAAAGGAACCGATCAGTGCGACAAAAAGAAATGAGTTCGGATTATGGTGATTTAAGATATGATAAAGTTGATTAGTAGTGCGTACAAGAATGGCAGTTTAATAAAATTTGTCTAGTATTTTCTGCATAAATGGAAATGATGGATGTGTATCTAGTGTCATCGTGTGTTGTTGCAAGATGGTTTTATAATGCTAATATTATCGTATGTTGTTGGTGCTAGATTATGATGGTTAAAATAAGGTTAAATTTACATGATTAATTTCCAAATGCGATAAGTCTTAGTACTATGTTATGTTTAGTCATGGTTGCAAATTACTGCTAATATATGAAAACTATGAAAGAGAATAAATAATGTAATTTGCTTTGGGTGCAAATTACTGCTAATAAACTTAAAAAATAACTAATAATGGTGCCGGCGGGATGATGACGTGGGAGAGTGGCTTTGGGGGAGTGGCGGTGGCCCCCCACCTGATACTGCAAGAGAGTAATATGATGAGGTGGCGATGTTGTGTGGTACCGGCAGCTCCCTCTCCTCTTAGAACGATATAGCATTGCCTAATCTATATCTATATCTATGTCTGTACATATAATAAAATACTAACATTTGAGACATTTGACATAATATAATAAGAACATTTTTATACCAATTGTTAATTTTTTGTGTTTTTTCTTTTTATTTTTACCGTCCAAACCTGTTTTACAAATCAAATAAATGATCATTTTGACTATTTTAATTAGTAAAATAGATCATTTTGATCATTTGACATAATATAAGAACGCATTTGACATAATATAAGAACACTTTTGTACCAATAGATTTTGACTTTGTGATTAATTAATAACATATTATATTTTCTCTTTTTTTTATGTATCGATAAATTTTATTTGCAACCCATAATTTACTAATTTCGTTGTTCCAGTTTGTGATATACGGGACTATATGTAACACCCGGCCTCTCGTACCACCAATATTGTCCGCTTTGCCTACGAGTGAGCTCACGGATTTGCTTTTGGTTGCCCGGGTGAAAACTTCCCAGGGAGGTCACCCATCCCTGGATTACTCCCACCTGAGCACGCTGAACTGTGGAGTTCTCCTCTCATCCACAGCCAATACGCCCAAAACGCGTTGGTTATATTAAAGGCCGGACATTCCTTATGAACCAGAAATCTCTCCTGTCCACGACCGATGTGGGATATATGCAGGGTGTCACACTATAGGCTAGTATAGTATATACGAAGGTAAAGGTAATTTTGATTATGATAAGATTCGTAAAGAATCATTCTCTCTCCCTCTCTAGCATACAACTCCATCAACACTTAACCCTAGCACTCCTCAAGCTTCGGGGTTATATTTGTGCGTGTGCGCGTAAGCACGCGTGTGCAAAAAATACAGTTATCGTAACTTCTATATATATACTTGTTGTTTAAAATTGACGCTAGTTTCCTCAAATGAAGCATCAATGTCAACCGTTCGTTTCATATAGCGAGCTTCTCGTGAAGAAGCACGTCATAGTTATACGTCATCCTAGTCATCCAAACGTATCTTTGACCTGAAAAGTTTGAGAAAACCTAACATGGTGTGACATACCATCACTACTACAAAAACAAATGTATACGATAGAATTTTACTATGAAAAATATCCATTATTAGATTTGCAAAGTATAGATTTACAGCAAATGACTTTGGTCATAATATTAATGACAGAGTTTACAACGTCTAGCTATTTATTTTTTTCTTAAGCTATCTTCGTAGCAAATCCTTTCACCAAAATAAACTTTTAGAGAGAGATTAAATGTTACTGAAAAAAATGTTAGCAAATTACGTAAGAGAAGTCAAATAAAAAATAATTTAAATTTATTTTTAAGAATCCATAAAAAATTACAATAATATATTTAGAAATAATTTTAAAATAAACTAAAAGTTTATAGCAAAATCTGTCAAATTACAAAAAAAAAATAATAATAATAATAATAACTAATAATTATTTCAAAACCCGAGAGAAGTCCGTTATGAATTATAAAATACATCTATAATCTATAACATATAATAAAAAAAGATTTTTTTGAGACATGTGTCATCATTCTAGCATATTAAATGACACGTGTCATAGCATATCAAAAAAAATTATTCCACGCCTCTCTCTCATAATAAATACGAAAATTATAATAACAATTAATTTGACTTTTATTTTTTACTAAAATATATAAAACAAACATATCTATATTTGTGTTTCTTATCTCTCTTATATTAAATGATAATTAATTTAAATAAGTAAATTAAACTATCAAACATTTAAAATATATATATTTTTATTACAATAACTTATTAATACATACTAAATTATATGATTTCAGACATATTTTATCTTTAAATATACATAATAATTTCTAATTTTATTATTTGTTATAATTTTTAGATATTTATTATATTTTTATTTTACCAATAGCTAATGACATCTAAAAATTAAAATATTCATAAATTTAATGGTTTTGACATATTTTAATTTTTTCACCCATGTATTACATGGGCACTAACCTAGTTTTAAAATATAATTAAAACATTTTCAGAAAGATCCTTAGCAAATTCCTTCAAAAAAGCTAACTAAAATTAGCATTTAAAAATGTTCGTAGCAAATCTCCATTGTAGATTACGCAATCAAGTTTTTAAAAAAAATTCAAAAATTATCTTTATACTATCTTTTAATTAAAAAACTCACCAACTTTTTTGATTATTTTTATTTTTCTCTTATTGATTTTAGAACTTATTGTTAATTAAATTCTTAATACACATTTGAGATGTGCTATTTTATTGTAATTTTCCTAAAAAACAGAATTGTACCTAATAATATACAAGTAATCCATGCACATACATACAAATCAAAAGTCAAAACTTATTCAAGGTTTCTTTTCATCAATATTTTTTCCGCTTCTCTCTCATATTAAATAATGTTATTAATTATTAATAATATTATTTAGTTTTTTTATTAAAAATACTTTTTAAATAAATTAATAAAGATTTTTTATTAACGTTATTTCTAAAGAAATAAAATTGTATAAAATAAGAAATATTTTTAAAACTTCAAACTTATTTTATAAATAAAAAATATTTTAAAATTAGTGTTTTTAAAAAGTAAAAATATTTCAAACATAAAATATTTAAATTAAAAGTTATATAAAGAAATTTTTTAAAATGATATTTATTAAAGTGATTGTTCAGAAATAAAATATTAAAAAAAATTCAGAAAAAAAAAATTTAAAAATAAACATTTAAAAAGTTAATATTATTTTTTTATTACTTATAATACTTACTAATACGTAATTTGAATTATATTTTATCTTAAAAAATTATTTTATAGTTATTTACTATCGTATTTTATTTAATATTTTATTTATTTAATCAATGTAATACATGAATTTATTATAACCAAAAGTGTGTATAAGTTGGAGTGTTGCACGTAAATAAGAGTGTTGGAGAAAGATAAAAAGAGTTGGGCCCAAAAATAAGTTTGTCATTATAATAACGAGAATGATAATGGGTTGGGCACTAGCCACCAGAACAAACAAAAAAAGTATGGGCTTACGTGTATATGAAACCCAATATAGAGCCCGTATTTAAGCAGACAGCGTTTTTGTTGCTAAAATATTACATGACTCAATAAATATTTTTATTTGGATGATAAAATGTTTGTAGTTATTGCATTTAATTTTAAAACTATAAACTTTCTTTTATGGATTATGGTTGCCTTTCGTCATCTCGATCCTCAATTTTAATGAACGGCTCCCCTACAAAAGAATTCCAAAGTCGAAGAGGTATTCGACTAAGTGATCTCCATTCTCCTTACATGTTCATCATTGACATGAAAGCTTTGAATGTGGTGATGAGTAAAGCATGCGCAATGGCCATTTTTTACGGTATAAACACACCAAAAAGTAAACTTGTTCTTTCATGTTTATTTTATGCAGATAATGTTGTATTCTTTTCGATAAATGACCTCAAATTTTCACAATTAGCTTGGATCATTAGGTGCGTTCATGTAACATTAGGATTAAAGGTGAATTTCCATAAGGGTGCATTTTATGGAATTGGAGTTGGGAGGTATCGAATAAACGATACGACAAATATCCTAAAATGTCAATCGATGGCGGAGATCTTGGACTTGTCAAACCAATTGAGAACATGAACGATTAAAAAAATGCTATAAAAGTAGATCAAGAAACAACGAAACATTCAAATATGACATATGAGGAGATCAAGGCTATGGGCTTTATTGGGTCGGGAATAAAGCAATTAAGCAAACTTAAAATTATTTGAATGGCTGAATGGGTGTAATATTAATTTCATTAGTCTATCTTTAAACTTTTTGGGTAAATTCTATTCTATTAATTTAAGGACAAAGGTGTTGTACCAGGGGAAGCTACCCGGGAGATGAGGTGGCACCTTGTGGTTTTTTTTTTAGGTGAGAATACCACCCACGATCCGGTGACCAAAAAGTACCAGGGACCGGGGAATTTTCACCAATTTCCCCGGTTGAACATATGAATGAAAAAAGTGAAAAAGTATTTTCTTGAGAAAACTATGAAAAACTAGGACAACTTCGTACAAAACGGAAGAAAACCAAGAAAAATGAAGAAAAACAAATCTCCCTCTCAGCTAGGAAAAAAAAACTTTTAAATTTCAAACCATACACCTGATCATAAAACCATCTAAATCAAACGATAGACCAATGTTTAACGGGTCAAACCGGCTTTATGAGTCTGTTAGTTTGCTGTTTCTTTTAATGACAAAATACACTATTTGTAAATTACACATCATAAATTATTTTATATCAGGTATGAATATGTTCCTGTTTCAAAAAGATTCCATCTCTTGTCCACTAGAAATCTTTTTATGGTTTGATGTGGCCATTTTTTTTTATCGGGTACTAATCTTTGATTACAATTGAAGTATGATAAAATTTATGGTTTTTGCGTGATGTGATGTAACGTCTGACCAATGAAATTTTGCAGCGTAAACGGCGTTGGGCCGAAATAATCCAAAGCCTCCAAAATACAACTGGTTTTCGTCAACGAGAACGGGTCAACATGGTTCCACCAATAACCAACTTGTTAATCCAAATTTTATGTTATTTAGATATCAAACACGTAAATCAATAATTAGTCCTTTCCTTTTCCCAAAAATGAATTCATAATTTTCTAATAGTTTGGTCGACATACCTTATCTCATCTTATAGTGATTGGGACAATGTCTTACCAATGACTAAACATATCAACACAATGTGTCGGGTCGGGTCGGGTCGGTAAAAGAATTTTTATCCTTTATTTCTTCGTGGATGTCTGTTAAACTGATTAAAAAGTTACGTCTTTGAAGTATTTGAAAGGACTAGAATAAGCTACGTTTTAATAACCACCAAATAAATGGAGGGTGTTGCTCGAGCAATGGGAGATATAAAATCCTGCTCCTATATTTGATTAGAATTAAAGGTAAATGTAGTTTGATCAATAGAAATCAATCGTGTTAGTTTGTATTTAATTTTTTTTATTTATTTAACACTCCTAGTGTCTCGCTAGCCTCCATTTTTATTTATAATTCCTATTGCCTGTTCAAAAGAAAGAAAAAATCTTAGAGTTTTTATAATAGAAGAAATGTTATATAATATTAAAAATTAATCTCATTGAAAAATTATGAGTTCGTGAGGGTGATGTTGGGTTCATCTAACTAATATATTCCTTTCCTTCTCATTTCATAACTAAATAAAATAATAGGGATATTTCAGCTAATAGTAATCAAATTTTTATCATTTTATTTTGGTAACTAAATAAAATATTTAAAATATTTTAGCTAATAGTTTAAGTTTATTCAGTGTTCTATTATAGTAACCCGCACATTTTTTCTAATGGGCTGTTTAGTAATATCTGAATGATTAAGTGCTGAACCAATAAGAGGTCTAAATCATTAAGTGCTGAACCATTAAGATGTCTGAACTATTAAGAGCTAGTATATCGCTTAACTATTCAAAGGCAAATGTCTGACCAATTCAGATAAGAGTTCTTAACCATTCAACATTAGATCTCTTAACCATTCAGCATTAGTATAATGCTTAACCATTCAGAGGCAAATGTCTGAACCATTCAGACATTTGCTCGCGAAACAAACAGTTTTAACCATTAAGTGCTGAATTATTCAGACATCTGAACCATTAAGAGGCTGATTAAGAGGCTGCCAAACAGCCCCTAAGTAAAAAAAACCATTTAACTTTAAATATAGCTTTATTGTTATGAAATTGGTTCGTGTTTAAATTTATTAAAATCAAATGATGTAAATGAAACATAAAAGTTACTGACATTTAAAAAAATATATATAAAACTTGAAAAGATGAGCATTATCAATTTTACTTTCAATATAATTTTGATTAAAAAGATACTTGTTAATATTCTAATTTTTCTTATACTTTGCAGCTTTTAAAAACTTTATATTTGAACCTTTTCGTGTTAATTAACTTATATATCTTAAACATGAGTTATACACATAAAAAATGATTATTTTTATTTGAATTCAATTATTCCTTGTGGCGATTACTCTAATTAGAAATCATCAGGAAAACCAACTACTTTGGGTACATTTTTTTTTTTTTCATTTCTAATTTAAGTGCCCAATGTTTCTAATACAGTATGTTCATATGTAGCTGTTAACAATTTACAACGGTTTGAATAAAAAAAATCTTCGCAACGATATTAATAATAGTCTAACTAAAATGGTAGTCATAACATTTTGTTGCTAATTGTATGTGAAAGAACCCTTCAGAACCAAATTCATAGTAGTCAAATTAACGTTAATTTAGAAGCTCAATTTAATTTATAAAAAAATTTGTCAAAACCGATAAGTTATGAATAGATATGTAGACGATCCGAAAATTTAATGAAATAATGTTTTTTTAGTGAAAATATTAGATATTTGTTTTTTTAATAATCAAATGAATACGAACAAGTTTTTCTCGTTTAATTAAGCAAACGAACATGAACACATGTCATGTTCATTCATACACGATCATGAAATTTCATTTATGTTCTTTAGTTTACGTTTGTTTACACGTGCTTATGTTCGTTTATTTATATTCGTATGCTTATTTTAATTATATATGTATTTAAAAAAAAAATTTGTTGCGTAATTGGTCTATCATTTTCAAATTTGTTCATTTATATAAATTCGTGCTCATTTTTAAGATTGTATTGGAATTCATTTTTTAATTATCTAATAGTATTCGGATTTTGATTTGTACGTTTTTGCTAAGTGTATACGACAAGCAAACCACCACCATCGTCACCCTCCGTCACCTTAAACCACCATCATCACTTGCATCCTAGTGTTGTTCCATTTGGCAAGATCCTTCACAACACTTATTCGCTGATTTAGTCCCCTCTATCAGATCTTGAGTTTGTAAAATCAGGGACGTTCATCAGCCAAGAGTTCTTTTTCAAATCTAGGGTTTGTCAAAAAGATGGTTGCAAAAGATTTTGTGGATGAATTGTGAGTTGCCACATTATCGATATTTACGGCGAGAAACCCCCCCCCCCCCCGGTACATTGATTGGTGGTGCACCCCCAACAGTTTCGACATGGTTTTTAAGTGTCGTGGTGGTGATTGGTTATGTTTATGGTTAGTGGTTTCAGGCAACGAATGTTGATTGTAGTTTCGGGTAATTGCTGGTGGTTGTAGGCGATGGTAGGTAGCGACCTTCCATCATGAAACATAATAGAATGTGTGGATGGGTAAGCGTATTCTACAATAGTAACTAGTGGGTATACCTGGGCATTGCGATGGGGTGTTGAAATTTATAAGACTTGTTTCGACAACTTGTACAATATTATTTTGTCCGCCAAATTACATTAAAATGTTGATAAAAATAGCACTTCACAACAAAATATTCGTAATTCTATAAAAAAAATAATTCAAAAGTAAAAAAATGGCCACTTAGTTTTAAACACCAAAACGCAAATAAAAAAACACGTTACAACAATATATTTGAAAATTAAAAAAAATTAAAGTTACATCATTATAAAAACACGTTAACACGAAACCAACTTAGAAAAAATCATTTATGGCAAAAGATAAAAAACGTACGTTTAAAAATATACTTTGCTAAATATTATAACCAATAAAATATTATGCATTTTGATAAATAGAGAAAACTAGTTTACTTCTCGTGCTTCGCGACGAGTACATTGTGGTCAGGTTTTTCTCACGCAACGTAGCGGGAGATTGGCCGTTATCGATTTGGCTCATCAAAAATCATAAAATCAAACATTGATAACAGTTCTAATAATACCAAAATATAGGCAACATGATGTTTAAAATCAAACATTGATAAAAGTTCCAATAATACCAAAATACAGGTAACGTGATGTTCGCTCATAAGCGGTTGGGTTTGTTTGTTTTGTTTCGTCACGGTACCTGAACAGTAACGACAAAGAAACATTTGTCAACTAAAATAAAATCTAATTAAAAAAATAAGAAATCACAATTAAAATAACTAAAAATATTAAAAAGAAAATAAAAGAAACCAAATTTTAAAAAACATCAAAGAATATTTTAAAGAACTATTATTTCAAGGTTTCTTTTGTAAATAGTAAAAGTTTGATGGTCTGATCTTTTAAATCATAAAATTTCCTGTAGCTCTCTAGTTACTTTTTAATATATATAATAATGGTTGCTATAAATTTATTAAAAATAGTAAGATAATGAAAGTTAAACATAATTAAATATTTTTAGATAACGAGAGAAACAAAAAAGGAGTAATGCTTATAAAAAGTTAAAACAATATTTAAAATAGTGAAAGCGAAACACAAATCATATAATGAGAATTAAACTACAATGTAGTTGGCATGGGAAAAACTAAAAGAAGGCACCGAGTTTCGAACACAACCAAATTAGCACACTTACTAAAGCTCAAACTACTTTATCTACAATCTTTATAGTTTTCTTTCTCAAGTTATATTATTTAGACTAAAACATTGTAAGTTAATATATAATATTATTATTGTTATACATGAATTAAAAAAAGAGATGAGATAAAAATTAAAAAAAAATACTTAAATGGTCCTTTAGTTATAAAAAAACTATTCGGCCCCAAATAAAGGACACATGCACTCATTTTACGTCAAAATAGATGACACTTATTGAAAAGGACAAAACTTGCAAGTTTTCATAGATATAAAAGACAAGTTCTGTTATTTCTTTAACTTTAAAATTATAGGGTTTTAGTAAAAATAATAGTTAATCTAAAAAGCTTTAAACAGATTCTAAGTTTGGCGTATGTCCTTCTACTGTTTTAAATGATATGATATTTTAGTCATTATGTTAGATACGTCTGGTTATTATGTCTAATACGTCAGGTCGTTGTGATAGAAATTTTTCATTATTTGTTATATTTATTTATCATTGTGTTTTTTATTTTAAATCATTTCAAGTTATTTTTTATATATTAGATAATCTTGTTGTTATATTATCATTGTGTATTACAACTATAGGTATACAATGTTGTTATTTCATCAATTTGTTTTTCAAAACTTATTGTGTCCAAAATAACATAATAACGAGCAAAAACACAATGAGATGTTTTATTATTGCGTTTTACTCTTTATATCATATTATGTTACTTTATCATTGTTTTTAATGTATTAAATTAATTAGTTATTAATTTATCATTGTGATTTACATACTAAATTACACACGTTGTTATTTCATCATTATGTTTTTTATTAAAATTCATAATTAAAAAAATCACAATAGCGTTCAGAAAAACACAATAACTAATAAAAACACACAATAAACAATATTGACACAATGACGAGCAGATTTTATATGAGCTGAAAAACATAAAAAAATTATTATCATTTTATATAACGATACTATACTCATTTTAAATAGAGAAATTTACAAAAATAGTCCCTGTGATTTGATCATATTGCAAGTTTGGTCCCCAGATTTTAAAAATTGTAAATTTAGTCCAAACATTTAAAAGTTTGTTACAAAATTAGTCCCCACTGTTAGTGTCCGTTAGTTTTTTAACGATCTGGGGATTAATTATGCAATATGATCAAAGTATCAAACCATAGGGACCAATTGTGCAATTTTCTCAAAAAATAAAAAAACTAAAAAATCAATAAAAAATTAAAAATTAAAAGATTCAAATAAACGTTAATAAAGAAATCCAATAATCGTTAAAAAATAGAATAAAGGTTAAAAAATTCTTATGTTTGATTTTAATTTCTTTTAAATTTTTAAAACAAATTGCACAATTAATCCTTATGGTTTGATCATATTACATATTTAGTTCCCAGATCGTTAAAAACTAACGGACACTAACGGTGGGGACTAAATTTGCAACAAACTTCCAAATGCTTGGACTAAATTTGCAATTTTTAATATCTGGGGACCAAACTTGCAATATGATCAAACCACAGGGACTATTTTTGCAATTTTTTCTTTTAAATATTAAAAAACGTTCTCTTTTATGATGTAATTTTTATAATTTTTTTGGAAAATATAATATCATATATAAAAATTATGAACATTAAAAAAAAAGTGAAGGAACATGAAAACGTCACCAAAAGTAGTTATGTTTAAAATACCTTTTTAACAAACTTATTTTTACAATTTGATAACAATCGATCACTGATTAAGAAGATTAATGATTGAGATATTTTTTTTATGTTTTTCAGATTTATTTCCCTTTTTATTTAAACCATTTTAAAAATAAAATTTAAAATATAGTATAAACATAAAATACCAAAAAAAGTGTAATATGTTATTTGTATTAACACAAATCCAAACATAATATGTTTAACTTGTCTACCCATAACATATAAGCCACACAAGTCCATTTCACCTTTCAAGTACATAGTGAATATTTTCAACTAAACGAAACAAATGAATGGTGACAAGACCCTATTATATTTTATGTAAAGTTTAAAGTCTATTGGGTGAGTTTATAGAAGTGTCATGGTATCTACAAATATTAATAATGAATTGTATTTTGTTATTATTTATCATTATTTAAACAATTTTTGTGGTCTCTACATTTATCTTGGAGTGACTAATTGTACCTTCATTATGTAACGAAAATATCCATATTGTGAAAGGAATATTGTGAAAGGAATATTACTTTTCTAACAAGGGAGCTGCACTAGATGTGTGAGAAGAGTGAATACATTTAGCAGCATCTATTTATTATTTCTTACTCAAACATAATAGATTTCAAGTGAATTCACATTAATACCAAGAGAAATTTTTTACTTGGACGCTAGTTACATCCACACAAACATTCATCAAAAAAAATGTATGCCCATCACGTAACGTTAGTATCAAAAACTAGTTTATTACGTTATATATTAATAGTGTGTGAACTTGCTGTTTGCCGCGGGTTGTTAAAATTAAAACACTTGATTTCGATTACTTGCACATTAATATTCAATACGTGGATATGGATAAAAATAATATTGACAACTATGTTTTGAGAAAAAAAATCATGTCAAAACGTTGATATAATTTAGCACATTATAACGATAAGTTTAGATTATATAAGCTATCATATTTTTATGACTATAAGAGAAAAACGATATAATATTCAGAACCTTGAAACAGTTTTAAGAGCTTGTATATTTATAGTTTGATGACATGTATATTAGAAACACTTTCATAAATTACTTGTACCATATGCTTAAATAATTGTTCTGGATGTTTTACAAAAATAGAAAATTATCAATCTACCCATAATTTTGTGTTATGTAATAGTAGAGATTAAGCATCAAAATTAAGTTTATTGCTCTACCTTATTTACAAGGGCATCATGTTTTTTTATCAATTATTAGTAGATATTTATTAGGTCAACTCTCAGTGTTTTATTTGTCAAAATCCCTTTCGTATACGACTTATCTTATGTTAAAGTGTAGCGAATTCAGAATCACTTTTGTCACAATATAGGCATGATATTGGCCAATCCGCATATTACAGATATAAGCTATATACTCTTTTTTTTTTCTTCTTCTTTTTTTTTTTTTTTTTTTCAACGTGGTGCTTCCTAGGCTTACTTCCCTGATGTAGTTTTCTGTGTTTTTTTTTTTTCCTAATCTCTGGTCAAGTAATGTAATTTATAGGGATATTGATACATAACCAAGTTTCAAGTATATAATATAACTTTTTGTGAACAGCAAATATAACTTTATTCGTACCAAAAAGGCAAAAACCATTTAGATTTAGTAAGAATGCAAGATTAGAAATACAAGCACCAAATAACAACTCGCTCATACAATAAGAAATCAAATACATATCATGTAGTTAGCTGCCAGACCAATCTAAGGGTTGATTCTTAGATTTATTTTTACCCCAAAAGAAGCACCTAGATTTTAATGAGACAAGCAATATAGATCGTTTTGTTATTGAGTATCCTAGCAGGCCATAAGGATCATTAATTGCTCCATCTGTCTTTCAACCACACTCGTTTGAAGGCCCTTGTGGAGGTCCATAAGATCATAGTTGGAGAAAATAAAAATGAGAGGAATTCCACACCATGAACTAGTAAAGTTTCAAATAGTAGAGGCCACAAGACAACCCGTAATTATGTGATCCAAAGATTCATCAACTTCCTCACAAAGATGGATAACAGATATTGATAAAAAAATCTTTAAAAAAAACCTAGTATTGTCATAATAGATAAGTTGAGTTGCTACTTGCTAATTGCTTAATATATGTCCATGATATTTTTGTTAATTCCTTTCTTTGCTAAGATGGCTATTAAATAGTTCACCCAGAAAATTCATTGTTTTACTTTAGATTACTATTTGTCTATTTTAGTTTCAAATTATGCGAGTCATCAAAATTATGAATATGGTAGTGTTGAATTTTGCTTATATTTAGTTTAATTTAAGTGTTATAACTAATTACATAAGAAAAGGTTTAAGATCCTAACATATGTAATACTAGCTAATGCCAAGTCGTGTAATATTACCCCTATATTAATCATCACAGAATGGGCAGTAATAATTTTGGTGTATTATTTCTCATGGTTAAGGTATAACGTGGTGTTGCGAGACTCTATATCCTCCCCCCACCTAATCTAACATAACGGTCTCCATCTCTCTTATGTCAGATAAGTTCCGTCTTTTTTAGAGAATGAGCGTGGTTTCAGTGTCGCTGGCGAATCTGTGAAGGCGAATCTATCCCCGCCGGTAGTGCCCTCTTTTGGTTGATGGCAGCGGGTTGATGCACTACCATTTGTTTCTCCCTTATTTTGGTAGATGTTGATGGTGGCGACGATAGATGTATGGTTGTTCCGGGTTTCTGGTGGTTGTCGTTGTTTGTGACCTGTGATGGTTGTCGTCGGTGACGCTAGTTCTCCCTGGGTGTCGTTGATGTTCACGATCGCGATGGTGGTGGTGGGGCTGCTATTTCTGTCTGGTGGCCCCTAGGGTTTTTGGAGGGTATACAATGGTGCCCCTGCCAATGTTGGTGTGTCGCCCTTTAGGGTTTCTGGATCACGTGGTCGTGCAACCAGCGGTGGCGCCTGATGATTGTTGTTCTTCGGCCGGTGCATGTCTTGCCCCTTGATCTTTGTTTTATTTGGGCCTTTTGACCCTCACCATTGTTGCTGGCGGTGGCTCACCCCTCGTCTTGAACTTGCTAGTGGTGGCGCGAAGTTGGTGATGGTGGTCTGGTTAATTTGATCAGTGCCGATGATGATGAGGTCCGCCTTATTTGAGACAAATTATGGTTAGCTAAATTGTGATGTCGATGACGACGAGCCATCATCCGAGACTAACTGTGTTTGGGTATGACGTTTCAGTGTTTTGCAATTGTGGCTATGATTGGAGTGATAAAACGGTGTTCATTTCCATGGCTTGGCGACCGTTTATGGCATGTAGCCACAACCGAACGACAGTTCATGCTTAGTACTAGACTATTATTAATGTCAATTGTTGTTATTTAGGTGTATATTTGGTCCTGATTGTATTCAAAAAATATGTATGTTACCGTGTCGTGGCAACTTCTTGTGATCTGCAGCCGTAATTATAATTTAGTTCTGAACCTATTGTTTTGTCTGTAATGCACATACGGCTATGATGGGTCCATGTTTGACGATGCGTACATCACACTCGTAACACTTGTGGCTGGATTTAACTAGTTAAGTAAAAAATTTGTTTTTGGTTATATATATTCATTTATTATTAGTTAATTAATTTTATAGGTATTTTATGGTTAATAACCAAATTATTATATATATTATATATATTCTAATTACTAACTTGAATGTACGTATTTTTATGCATATAGTACAACCATTTAACTTCTTTTATATTATTATCTTAAAACCAATACTTTTATATCTTTTATAATTTAACTCTACAAAATTTTAATTTCAACTTTGTTCTCATACATTGTTTATTTTGTACAAATTTTTTATTTTACATTTCAGTCTAAATATTAAGATTTACATGTTGTAACGTGCTAGTGTCGTTCAACGTTTTTACGCTTATTATTTCCATTCAACGGCCCCGTTGCAGCATGCAGGTGGTGGTAGATCGACTTAGGTATTGTTTTTAATGTTTTACGTTTCATCTGTGTGGTTTGATGTTTTTACGTCTACTTTTCGTTTGGTTTTTTTTGTTTTTATTTTTTTTTTGATACAAGCTTCTCTGGTGTTGATGGTCATTGATAATGGTATGATATTAGTGCTAGTTGACATATCCCCCCCCCCCCCCCCCTTCCCTCGGGGGCAACAGAGGGGATTTAATACTAGTTAAATATATTTAATCAAAAAAAAATTTGAGATGATGTCGAATGTCGATAATGAGGTTACCTCTTTTCTTCGTCAACGAGGACATATTTATTGTTTTCTATTAAATTATATGATCAAGACCAAGTCAATGACTCGATGTTCAGTTGGCAAACAAAAATTCTTTCCTAAAAAAAGTCTATTACTTACAATTTTTTGTTTTTTAATTAGTCATACAACATGTCATAATCGTATATCACGGATGTCTTGCTTTCTCACTTTATGTTTGAACAAATTTTTCAAAATTGAAAGCCTCTCTATGCTTTTAATAATTTTAATTGAAATTCTCTTACATGAAATTCATAAATATATGTTATACCTTTCTTTACACAGAATAGTAGAATACCGTCGGCAACCAAATTTCATAAGAGGATATTTAAACAAATAAATAGTTCTTTTATCAAGTGACATTTAACTTTCACCAGTTTCTTGAAAACTTATCAAATTTAAAGTTTGTCAAGTAACATAGATAGCCGTTATGAGGAGGTATCGGATTTTAAGTCTTCTTGTCACTTTAAATGATCTCATACTTATTCTTCGTATTATGTAGTTTAGTAAGGTTTATGAGCCTCTAAATGCCTCTTTTCCACACATCATATAAAAAAACAAAAATGATCACTTTAAAATATATTTTTGTCAAGTTAAAAATGCTAGTATAAACTTTTAGTATAGTGTTTACTTTTCGTGTTCTCAACAAATAAACAGTCTTCTTATCAAGTGCCCTTTCTTACGTTATTTTTTATTTGCATTTTTTTTTTGCTTTTTTTCCTTTGACTTTATAAATATTAATTTTCTATTAAATTATTTTTTAGAATTTTCTTAAACCTCAACTTCATACTTTTTTTTTTATGCGTACATCACGCCGCAATGTGTGCATGACCGATCCGTCGTAACTTTATACGTTTCTTTTAACCGTACCACCTCACTGCAATGCGTGAAAGCTCGTTTAAAAAATTGTTAAACCATAATCACTTTCGTAATTTTTTCGGCACATGCCTTTTGTGTTGTGGTTGAAACATGTGGAATAAAATACTATCGGACAATTTTAATCATTGACCCTTCTTGAAGACCAAAAACATATTGACCTGCCCATATGTGACTTTTCTTCTTTATATTTTTTCATTCACAATTAAGATGATAAATAACCCGAGTACTACTTTTACTAAACTACCCTTAGAAATATCTTTTACTACCTTTTTAATTTTGTTACGCCAATCATAGGAATTCTTTCGCCCCCAGAAATGCATATTATTACGATGTAGAAATAACTCAAATGAAACAATTCATTTATCCTTTTGTAACCATTTTATATGCCTATGGTTTTGGCATCAAAAAATAATATTCAAAAGTACAAGTAACCAATACATCAACTCTTGACGATCTTATAATTGTTCCACGAAAAGAAGAATTAGAAAGCTACATCTTAACTCCCAGCGTCCTCTTTTACATTTTAAATTGTTAATATGGTTTAGAGTTAATAACATACGTCCTTTCAGTTTGATTAAAACTAAGTGAATTGTCTGTACTTGATAGTTTTGATCTTATCATCACATTTTATTTTTTATTTTAAGTCTTTACTACAAGTATAATAAATAAAAAATCTATTCTCTTATATAACTTATATCTCTTGTTAAGCTTAATTGATAATTTAATATTTATTATTGCACCACCGTCACTTGCGATCATCTTACAAATAACCACCACCTTATAATTCTCATCAATTCTGACTACTAGGGTTGTGTAGGACTAGAGTCTAGACCGACTGCTAAACCGATCTGATTGAAGTGTAAAAACTCAAATATGATACATGAAATCCATGATTTTTTTGGTTTTATAGAAAGATCAATTGTAGTTCAAAACGAGTTCAAGGATTGTGTAATTACATACAACGAAAGTCATAACTTTTAACTTATTTACTCACATCATACCTCACACATCCCGTGTTCAAACAAACTTAAAATTACACATGTTTTGTCTCAACACTTAATATTATTAACAAATCCAACAAAAATACAATTCCAAAAAATAAACACATCTGCAAGCTCCTCATACTATAGGATATGATATCCCAAACAATCGAATTTTTGGGTTTATGTAGGATGAAATCCTAAAACAACGGTTAGAAGGACAAATGAAACTTCAAAAAACATTTTGATTGTGTTTAAATAATTTAGAATGTGGATAAGAGTTTATGGTGATGCAGTCTTTAATTAGTTTGAAAACCAAAACATTGCATTAGATTGGCCGATAGAGGAGGGAGTCAGGATCAAGAGTGTGCGAGGTAATACATACATACAACACTAGCGTGGGGGTAAAAAAATATATATGTTGTGTATGAATTCATCAAGTCAACCTATCAAATCGTTTACCCGTCAAACCATAACCACAAAGGCACGAACCTCTAGCATCTTCCTTCCATCAAAAATCTACAAGTTAATAATAGATTATATCCTTGTGATGTTAGATTGATCGCTTGGTACCAATAAAACAAAAAAGCACAACTAAATAATACTTATTGTTTACTAGCCACAAAAAGTAATTCTGATTAAACATGTCTTGTTTTATATACAACTATTTTAGCTTCCCATTCTCTTTTGCCACAAAAAATATTAAATTGAGTTTGATCCAGTTAATCAATTAAAAATTAGAGTTACAAGTAGATAATGCATTATTATTTAATCATATAATGCTTAGTTATTGATTATTCTTCGTATTTTTAAAACATTAACAAGGAACCCCCTCAAGTACTCGTAACCATATTTGAACCTTAATAGCCTTCAAGAATCTTTGGATTAAACCCCGTAACTTTAAAAAATAAAATTTTCATCTTTTTTTTTACACCAATAGATCAAAAGATCATTAACAACTATCAAATCAAGTGACTATTCTAATTATTATTTTTTTAAAACATCAACTCACACACACACCATCCAAGCAGTTTTCAATTCTACATCACCGTTATTTTACACCAATCCGTCATAAATAAAACTTAAACTTTCAACTAAAAAAAAAAAAAACTTCTAACAGTGTAGCTAGAAATAATTTTATCAGCCCCTCACTTCCATGCCTTATTCATATTATTATTTGACAACAATACAAAAACATATATACAATCAAATAGGCACGATTTACAACGGACAAGAGGCTTCACTTTCTTCTTCATCCCTCATCAGTCAACGAACTCTTTCTCTCTCACACACACACGCAGTAAACTGTGTGTTCCCAGAGTCTTGAGGCTCCCCCACATCCCCATTTATTGTTCTTCACCTTTCTTGTTGAGAACATGGTGCTTCCATTAATGCACAACCATTAAAGCTCGCGTATCACACACACACACCCTTGATGAAATATCCCTTGTATACCTGTATTATATCTATTTATACACATATACAGTAAATGCTCTTTTGGGTTGCATTCAATTCATCGAAAAGAGGGTTTTTTGCACCTGAATTGTAGAGAATTTGCACAAAGAGGAGTAATTTTGTATTACGAATTTATGATATGCACAGATTATGGTTGTATGATCGGCGACCCTTGTTTTCAATTTGTTCAACTGTACGAGGGTCATTGTGTACAGTGAATAATGTCAGTTCTACAGGGATGTAAACGTAAACAGTAAGCTTATTGGGTTCTTCAGGTGGTATGACGATTGAATTGGAATAACTGAATAAGAGGTCTTTGTTAATCTGTTAATGATGGAGGCTTTGATCAAGGTATTGTTCCATTTTTGTATCTTCTTGTTGTTGCTGGTTAACTCGGTGTTGACTCAGGTGGAGCCATTGAGTTCAAGGGTTGAACGAACGGCGTTGTTAGATCTCCGAGCTTCTTTAGGGATCAGAGCCACCTACTGGCCGAGGAAAGTTGACCCATGTACCAATTGGACCGGGGTGGAGTGCCGCAACGGCAGAGTCACCGGTGTAAATTTGTCGGGTTTACGACGAACTCGTGTTGGGGTTCTTAACCCTAGGTTCGCCATTGATGCTTTGGTGAATTGTACTCGATTAGCTTCGTTTAATTCTTCAGGTTTTTCGCTTCCTGGGTCGATACCTGAGTGGTTAGGGCAAAATCTTAGTGCACTCCAGGTGCTCGACCTAAGGTCTAGCTCGGTTTTAGGTCCAATTCCTCCGTCTATTGGTTCTTTCAATCAGCTTAATAGTTTACTTCTTTCAGATAATTCTCTTACAGGGATTATCCCTGATTCTTTGAGGCAGCTTTCTTCTTTACAAGTTTTGAATCTTTCACATAATATGTTGACGGGGTCGATTTCGCCTTCGTTTTCAGCTCTCAGCAATCTCACAGTTCTTGATTTGTCGTCGAATTTCCTGTCTGGGTCGATTCCACCCGAGTTTGGGTCACTTTCAAGTTTGAATTACTTGAATCTTTCCAACAATAGTCTTGCTTCTTTTGTGCCTATACAGCTTGCAAATCTTTCTCAGTTGGTTGATCTTGATCTTGGGTTCAATTCATTGCTCGGATCGTTACCAAGTGAATTGGGTCTTTTAAAAAGATTAAGAAGATTGTTGATCAGAAATAATGATTTGGGTGGTAGTTTTCCTGGTGATTTGATAATAAACTTGACAGATATCATTGTTCTTGATGTATCTAGTAACAACTTAACTGGCAATCTTCCGGACCTCTCGACGTTCTCCAATGCTTCTGGTGTCGCATTAAACTTTTCAAATAATCGATTTTATGGAAGCCTTAATTCCAATGTCCCAACTTTTGATTTGATTGATCTATCCAATAACTATCTTCAAGGTTTAGATGTCCGTGCTGGAAATAGAACTTTCTTATCAAGAAACTGTTTTCTTCGACTCCCAGATCAAAGGAGCTTGAATGATTGCAGGACGTTTTATGCTCAGATTGGTCTGCCTTTTGATGGGAATCCCATATCTCCAGCGCAACCTCCAGTCCCAAAAAAGAGCAGCAATCGTTTGAAATATATTTTGGCGGGAGTTTTTGGTGGACTTGGTGTCATTATAATTGTAGTTATAATGTTGCTTTTGATGCTAAAAACATGTAATAAGAAAAGTGTAAGCCAAAGAAGTGCAAATGTGGAACCTGTTCAAGAAGAGGGAAACACAAAGGATCAAAATCCATCAGTTGATATATTAAGCTTAACAAACACGTATAGATATGAGCAAATGCTACAAGCTACAAGTGGTTTCAGTGATAAAAACCTAATTAAGCATGGCCACAGTGGAGACATCTATTCAGGGAGCTTAGAAGACGGATCTGCTATAGTTATTAAAAGAATTGATATGCGTTCTTCAAGAAAAGATTGTTACATGACTGAACTGGAGTTGTATAGTAAGGGTATGCACACCAGATTGGTACCCCTTTTGGGACATTGTTTAGAACATGAAACTGAAAAGCTCCTGGTGTACAAGTACATGCCAAATGGAGATCTTTCAAATTCTTTATATAGGACCAACAGTTTGGAAGATGGTGGTTTACAGTCGTTGGACTGGATCACAAGATTAAAAATTGCTACGGGAGCTGCTGAAGGGTTAGCATACTTGCATCATGAATGCAATCCTCCCCTTGTTCATAGGTAAGTAACAACTTAGTGTTCAGCTATTAATGCAGATTGCTGGTTTTGGGAACTTTGGGAAATTTAATTTTCTATCACCTTTGATTTACAGAGATATTCAAGCAAGCAGTATCCTACTTGATGATAAATATGATGTACGCCTTGGCAGCTTGAGTGAAGTTTGCGCTCAAGCAGTTGATAACAACCAGAATGTTATTACAAGGCTGCTGCGAATTTCATCGTAAGTATTACTGTCCATTTGAAATGTTTAAACCAGATCAAATTTGATATTCTGTTATTAGTTTTCTAGTACATATGGTTTTAGGTGGTAATTTTGACCCATATACTTTTGAATGGGTTGATTTGGGCTTTGTTTAATCTAAAATGGGGAAAAATTTGGTACAAAAGTATTTATGACTCAGATAAGCTGTGTTTCTGTGATTATAATTAACCTTAATTTAAAAAATTTTCACCTGTCTATCTATATTTTAGTATATCTTCTACTTATACTTTTTTGTTATGATTATTATTAGTACTATTATCAATTTAATTCAGCATACTTATACCTTTTTCTTCGTCACAAATGTGCAGGAATCCTGAATCTGCTCCTTCTGGTAAGTAACATCTTTATACGTCAATTACTTATGTAAACACAAATGTTGTAAATATAAGTCTATTTCGGGTAATAGTGAAAATAAATCAAGTCAAGACTTATATCTTTGATTATATTTTGGAATAAACAGGATCGACTCCTCCTATTTGTGCATATGACGTATACTGTTTTGGAAAAGTTTTACTTGAACTGGTAACGGGTAAACTTGGAATCAGCGGTTCAGAAGATTCATCCACAAAAGAATGGGTTGACCAGACTTTAACTTTTATCAACAACTATGACAAAGTATTGGTATCTAAGATTGTTGACCAATCTCTAGTTATAGACGAGGACTTACTGGATGAGGTGTGGGCTGTGGCCATAGTGGCTAAGTCTTGCCTGAACCCAAAGCCAGCCAAACGCCCTCAAATGGCTCATATTTTGAAAGCATTAGAAACCCCTTTCAGGGTTGTAAGGGAAGAAGACTTCAGTTCAGGAAGATTAAGAAACAACTCATCAAGAAGGTCATGGAGTGCTGCTTTGTTTGGTAGCTGGAGGCAGAGTTTTTCAGGGAGCACAAATAGTCAAAGTCAAAGTCAAACAAACAAAGATGGCAATAGTGGTCCAAAACAAACTGGGAGAGATAACTCTCAGGGAAGTGGTGCAAATGATAAAAGATCATCAAGTGAGATTTTCCCAGAACCTATAGATATTAATGACGTGGAGAGACATGATGAAACCAGATGATGTAACACCATTAAAATGTTGTTGAAACGTCAAGAAAATTGATCTTGTTCTCCGGTTTGAGGGGATCAGGTCAGCGGGGTGGGATGGGTAAGATTATATACAAAACTGGTTTGAGGCCAAATTCTTTTATGGGTCTGAGATTTTGTGGTTTCTTGTTGTTGTGCTTGTTATAGATCCAGATCCATTTGAAATTGAGTGTAAGTGCAAAGAGTGAAGCTTTGTGACATGTGTCATTGTTGTAATTTATCAAGATCTGAGAGTGAATTGTGTTTAAAGTCATCATCCTCTCTTACTGTGTTTGGTTTGACACAAAATTTTGACTAACAAACACCCACATGTATGTTACATGACAACATAATCGTCTCTCTTTCTTTGTCCTACTATATACGGTCAGCACTACACATAAGTGAATACACGGTTGGTTCTGCATTGAAGGTGGCCCTGTGAAACATGAATGCATTGCGAATTTACAAATAGTATGTTAGGATAAATGTGTAATTACATATTAAAAATTAAGTAAAGGTAATAGTTTTAAGAAAGAAACAATTGATAATAATCTGTATGAAGAAATTTCAAAGGATATAGATCATAATTTGAACAAGAGATGGCTGGAGCAGGTTTAAGTTGAGGGACAAAGATACTTTTATATGTGAGGCACTTGCACTGAGTTGAAAATAAATCCATCAATACACACTTAAACAAGAAAAGCTGCTGTTGAGTCAATTATAATATCATATCATCATCGTCGTCGTCAACATCGTTGGCGTCTAACCAGTGTAAAAAAATTTACTGATTTTTAAGTAGTAACATTCTGACTAGTAGTAACGCGCGCTAATAGCTTCAAACCCTTAAGCATGCATGACTTGCAACCAACCCCGTGGTATTTTTGTCTCACAATATCATCCTCATCGTCTACACAGGACCAAGTAAGTCCTCTAGCCGAGCTTCCAACCCACATAAACCTCTCTGAAAATGGATTCACCAGACTCTCATGAAATTCGTCCGCTGCTTCACACATAATCCCCTGTAAAAATAAGAACATGGTTGTAAAATTTTAAAAGAGATTAATAATAATAACACTAATATAAAGCAACTAAAATTAGTGGTGGGATGTACTTCTGCCATGGCTTTGATCTTCAATGTCAGGCTGTTACTGAGGATGATGATCTTTTGATCTGTGATTTCTTTGCGTAAGTGGAGTGCAATTTCAAGAACTTCAGGTACGGCTGTTTGTGAATGAACAATTTCATTATCCACATGAATCCACCATCTTGTATTCATCAGACACTCATCAATCCATTTCAATGCTAAAGAAGCCTTTTTTGAGCTTCTGCTGAAGAAACTATCTTGGCTCTTGATGTTCATTAGTTCATTCACAACTGATGAAGGTATTATAAAAGATAAACGAAAATTGTCAGCTATAACTACAACATAAAATTGTTTAATTTTTAACTTAATAAACAGAAAGCAGGACTCATTAGTTATTACCAATTCTGGGTACAAAAAGCCTAGTTCCTCTAATGCCCTCCAGAAGTTTCAAACGCTTCAAAGACTTCTGGTCAAGAAGACTGTTACTGTCCACTACCATTGTCCATCTTTTCTTTGCCAAGGTCTAAACAAGAATATCATGAACATTCCTCAGTTTGTGTTTATAATTTTAAGTGAAGAGAGAAAACTAACCATCTTCCTTGCAAAAATGCCAAAAGAAAATATGATGGTATATCAGAATAGTTGGGCATGCTATAAATTATAAACACAAGACTATACCATTATACTAGCCAATTTTGCCCAAAATTGCTACATTTTTAACAATCCAGTGTTCTTTTTGCATTTTGCAGGAACGTTGAATTTTTTAAACAATATATAACCAAACTTACTTGAGATGAATTAATGGCCTTTGGAACATTTTGAGGGCAGCTAAAGGAGTTGCAGCTTCCTTCCACAATCACTTGTCTTGATTTATGTTCTTTTTCCGAAGAAGCAGCCAAATCTTCTCCACAACTCTCAAATGGATCAACCTCGTGTTCGCTATTCATCTCTTCATCTGTAGCAAATAATTTTTGTGAAAAACCAAATATGTCTTTTTCCCCAAAGATAGTAAAATTAACAGCTCTCTTTGACAAAGATTTCCCAGAACAAGCATTCGGATTCTTGTTCTCTTTATCTGGAGTATAAAACTCCAATTCTTTTCCATCTAAGCTATCAGAAAGATACATTGAAGCCGACACATTCTGCACTGACCAAGGATTCCTTGATATGTCTGGAGTTAAAGTTTTTTCTTGATTCAAGTTTGTTAAAGTTTCTTTATTCATTATCTCCTCATCAACTGATTCAAATTTGACAGCCATATCTGCATCATCAAAAAGAACCATAGAAGCTGGTTCATCCATCATGTCCCTCTGATTCATCAATTGCTCAAATTCACAACCCACGTCTCTATTTACATCATCAAAAAGGACCACAGGAGCTGAACCATTGTTGGTTTTCTGTTGATTTTCCATTTCATTTTCATTGTCTTGATCTAGAGCATCATTTTCATGTGTTTTCATAGCATTAGAAAGATTAACAGAAACCATATCATCCTTTATTGTCACATGGCTGATTTGATCAAAATCATTGCTCAGATTGTCCCTTGTCCAATTCAACTGATCTTCTGATTTGTTTAAGCAGTCTGAAATCTCTGTTTCAGATACAGCTTCTGAGACAACACGTGGGGCCTGAACAGTGGTGAGGAGTTCACCATTTCCATTGTCTGTTTTCATTGGACTTGAATGTTCTACCTCAGTATCATCACAGGAAGACTTTGAGATGGGTGCAGATAACAAATCTTCTTTAATGATTTTATGATAAAGAAGCTCTAATTCATTGCTCATATTATCCCTCAACATATTAAACGGTTCCTCTGAATTGTTTAGGCTGTCAGAAACCTCTGTTGAATATGTGGTTTCTGACACAAGTGAAGCCTGAATTGAAATACTGTCATCATTTTCATTGCTTGCGATGGGTGGATGCGAGTGTTCTACTTCAATATCGGAACTAGAGTACCCGGGCACTGAAGATATCAATGGATCCAATGACTTTAAGGGCGAATCATGAATCTTGTTGGATAAAGACAAACCCAAACACTCCAGATCATCATCAGATGAATACTCTTCATGTTTCTCATCCTATATCAATCAAGAAAAAGAAAAGCTAAAGAACAAACATAAAGAGGCATTTCATCGAACAACTTACAGGCATAATAAAAAACGCATCATAATCTGAATTATAGACGAATGCACAAACAATAACTGTAAGAATACTCATTAAAGCCACCTGATGTATTTCTTCTTCTTCTCCTTCTTCAATAGTATTGACCGTAGGCACGAACTGTTGATCAACATTATAAGCTTGACTCAATGGCACCCAATGTAGCTCGTAAACCCTACTTGACCCACCAATCTTCACCGTATCTCCCTCTTTCAGCATCACGTGAACCCCTGGTTCAATCCTCCTCCCCGTAACCCATGTCCCATGAACTACACCGATAACAAAATCAAGAAAACAGATTAATCAATCACTCCCCCAAATGAATAACAATTGTATTAATAACAGATAATGGCGTGTGTTTTACCAGATGATAAATCGACAACGGAGATGATGTGCGATGAGGGATTAGAGTGAATTCGAAGATGGTATCTGCTGATACTAGGGTGTTCGAGAGTAATGTGGCAATGTGGATGGCGTCCAACAAGCAAGATTTCTTCACGGGATTCTTGAATTTGTGATGATCGTTTGCGTAAGAGAAAGATGTTCTTGAGGATGGATCCGTTCTTCAGTACGGTGAATGCAGGAATTTGAATATCTTTGTTATCCTCCTCCATTGTTGTGTTCTTGAGATTAGAAGACTGTGTGTTTGTGGGATGATGATGGAAATCTTTGGTGTTTTGGGATGAAAATGTTTACGTTGAGAGTGGTTTTCAAACGGCAGAATGAGAAGAGTTGTTTGAGTTTTTTGAAATTCAAAAACGAGTAACGGAATTTAGAGTCAATCACAAGTGAAATGAAAATTATATTCTTAGTAAATTATAATTTTAAATTAAGTACTAGATGCTAGTTGTAATTTTATCTCTAATATTTAATCAAGTACTAGATGGATTTTGAAGGGGTGAGATATATAAACACCGTGTCAGATGTTATATAAACATCCTTTGACTTTTCTTTAAGGCCCGTGAAGACTCTTACGGGCCGTGAGAGGTTTGCGACAAATTAAAATTTTGAATTAACCAGTCACGACCGTGAAGTGACTCACGGGCCGTAAAATCACAACCGTGAGAGCCTTCACGGGCCGTGAAAGAAGTAACTCACGGCCGGTGAAACTGTTCACGGGCCGTGAAGGTTGTCCACGTATTTTTTGTTTTTATTAATTATTTATCGGTTTTCGTGATTATTCGTTTTTTATAATTATTTGATGTGACGTATTATTTCTCGTAAAACGTGTATCAATTATTTGATTTGATATAATATTATATATTTAACGATATATATAGGGATACATGTTAGTTTTTTTATGAAACAATTTCAATCGAGATAAGTAAAATGTCAGAGCGGAGAAATAATAGAAAGCGTGCAAATGAATTTGGTTCTAACTCACGTGTAATTGTTGAAAGTATTCCGGAATCAATTGATAACCATAATTGGCAGAATGGCAAAAATTGGTCTCGGAATATTATGCAGTTTTTACGAAACGGAGATGCTCAATTGTGTAGGGTATATTACATGGGGTGTTGTGGATCTGCACTTACAATTTTAGCGAGGGCTTCTTGGGAACACAGCTTTGTGTTCAGATATAAGATTTTAAATTAGAAATTGTAAAAAAAATAATAATTGTTTTAATATATATTTTATTGTTCTTTATAGCATATTCGGGCGTGGACAAATAGACTTATGATCTGGCAATTTGAAGAAATAAGTAGAACAGAAGAGTTGCCGGGTAATGATCGTTGGACGATTCTTCCATTTGAGTGGTTTAACTTAATATACATGGGATCCGTTGATGGTAATGAATATGCAGACGGGAGTAGAGATCTATATCCTGCGTTATGGGAAGTTGATACGGTAATATTGTTTTCGTGTTATAGTTGTGATTTAATTTGTCTAAAAAAATATATAATTGTGATTTTATTTTTTATAGGTGTACGTACCGATCACTGATGACGATGAAAATTGGTATCTTTTTAAAATTTCTATGGAGTCACTACAAGTTCTATATTCTTTCCTTATGAATGCCGTCCAAATACGTGTGATGATTCGTGGTGCATTCATCGTAGTGTTCGGGCGATTATTGTACAATTTGAATCGTATTTCCTTTATTTTCTTGGACGTATACATTATTGGCAGCAATTTGAGCAAGAAGAAATTGAAGAATTGTTAGTATCTGGTGAAACTGTGTGGCCTTTAAATGCAGGTCATATTGGTCGAGATTCAGAAGTTGTTATTTGTATGTTATTACGTAGACTGGTTCAAAATAGATCTTTAGAGTGGCATGAAAATAATTTACAAGATGCTTGCCTTAGATTCCGACGATTTATGGCAGATGAACTGTATTCAAGACGAACAATGTAATTATTTAATAAATAATATTTTTATTTGATTATTAATAATAATATTCGGACAATGTAATAAAAATAACATAAAACTAACTCGAAATACAATCTTTAATCTTGTTGATTTTTAAGAAAGTTTCAAGCCGCAACATGATTAAAAGATGTTCCGATTCTTCCCCGGTATTGTTCTTGAGCCCTTTCCATAATGTCTGCATCATTCCATAGAGTGTTTCAGTTGTCGTAAATGTTATCGTATATTGAGTGAAATATCGATATCTTTCTCCTCAAATCGAACCATTTGCTGCTAAGTTCCTGAGTGGTTCGATATTCATCACGTTCTAGAATTTGATGAAAACGCTTTGATATATGGTTCCAATAAATTGAACACTCCCCGAAAATAGTACCCGAATTTTCTAGACAAGATCTTGCTAAAGTGACCTCTTCTTCGTCAGTCCAAGGATTTTGATGTTGTGATGTAACCGATGGTGAACTTGATGTAGAACTTGTCGAAATCATATTTTTTGTAAATATGTTAGGATTTTGTTGTTTGAGTGTATTTTTTGTGTGTAAATATGTTAGTATTTATAGATGAAAAATAATATATTTTTAAAATTTTTTTTAAACCTTCACGGGCCGTGAAGAGCCTCACGGGCCATTAACACCAACGGATATATTTTATGCCATTAAGGCTTACGCCCGTGACAGCCTTCATGGGCCGTAAAGCCCAACGGTTCTTTTTTGAAAATTAAATATAACGGGTCGTGATGGGTCTTACAGGCCGTGAAGACTTACGGTTTAATTTTTAATTCAAAAAAGCTCACGACCGTGAGAGGCTTCACGGGGCGTGAATAATATCTTCACGGGGTGTGAGACCTTTCACGGGCCGTGAAGCTTTTAATATATAAGCTTCACGCCCTGTAAGTCCATTTACGCCCAGTTTCACAATTTCTATTCTCTCAGATACGACCCTCCCCATTTTCACTTTTACGACCCCATTTTAGTCATTTTCCTTCTATTATCAGGTACGTAACTAATTTCCATTTTAATTTTATCTAATTACGCTTTATTATTGTATAAATTTATTTTTAAAATTCAAAATTTTTATAAAATTTAGAGGGTTATGGGCCGTGAATACGGGGCGTGAGGTTGCTTCATGGCCCGTAATCTTTTTGGTTAAAAAGAATACGGGCCGTGAGACATCCTCATGGCCCGTAACCCATTAGTGGTAGCGTCCTGTGAGCAGCAACCTCTAATGGTATCTAATGGGTAAAGTTTTTGTTGTATGAACTTTTTTTAACTAATGAAACTTCATGAAAAATCTTTTAGAATGTAAATTTTATAGAATTTCACATGTGAAGTTTGGGTGAAAATTAAGCTTCAATTTAATTAAATTTGATTTTCAAATTGGTAAACGTCAAAGACAGTTTTGAGCCTTGTAATCTCTCATATACGAATTCAGTCATTTTGATAATCTTCTTTAGTCCTCGAAATTCATACATATCACACACATTTGTTCTTGATAGATTTTAATTTTTATCCGATTGAACAGTTCATATTAAGTCACTATATTGTTTTCAATTTATACGTGATTACAACTTTTAGATTATCCAGTTTTGAGTTACAAACCCCTTACACTCATCACAAATTTGAGTCATTATGTAAAAAATGTGAAAAACTAAGAACTATTACATAAACATTAAACTTTCAATTGTTAGATGTATAACTAACTCAATATTTTTATTCAGTCATCTAGTCTCCTACCTTAGATATTCAATTTCAAACATCCATTCAATCCCACTTCGTTGCCTCTACAAAAGTTAGTCACAAAACCTCATCTTGAAGATTGAATTAGTATTTTCTTTAAAGAAAATAGGTCAAAAAAGTATATAAATGGGTTATATGTTCAAACAGGTTCCTATATACACCGGTTTCGAGTCAAACCAGTTGAACCGGTTTTTTCAAATTGTTTATCAATTTTTGATAGTTTTCTAGTTGGCTTTTTCCCGGTTTGATTATTTTTCGCATTTTTTTGTCTGTTTCTAACCAGTTCGGTTTTGGTTCTAACAGGTTGGCTCGCAACGTACCAAGTTTGAAGTCGATGATTTTTTTTCTGGTTGAAACCGGTATAACTGGTTCGGGCCAAGTAAGACACTTGTTTGAGTGTAAATTAGTCATGGGCAAAAAAACCGGTTCGGGAACCGGTTCGGCCGGAAAAACCGGAACCGGTTTCAAAGAAAAACCGGTTTGGCCCAAACCGGTCCCGAACCGACCCGAACCGCCGGTTTCTATACCGGTTTGGTACCCCTGAACTCAAAACCGGTTTAAAAGTTAAAACCCGGTTAAACCGGTAAGAAAAACCGGTTTCACCAAAAAAACCGGTTTCAAACCGCTCCGAATCGGTTTGATAGGTTCGAGTATTCGGTGAGCCAAACCGGTTTGTAACCCGAACCGGTTTGAAGAAAAACCAGTTTGACTCTACCATAAAAAACCCGGTTCGGTTTTGAACCCGAACCGGTTTGGTCGGAAAAACTGGTTTGAACACCTCTAGCGTAAATCCTTTTCTTTACCTCAGCACATTAAGCCCGCTATTTTCAGAAACTGTATTAGGGCTTGATAAATTGATCCAAGCCCTAAAATTTTTGCATTCTTCTCTGTCACACACGCGCGAACGTACAGAGCTTTCAGACAACAGAGATGGAGTACGTGAGCCCTGAAGGACTTCGTTTAGACGGACGCCGTCCGATGGAGGTGCTGATTCTTCTCTCAATCTCGCAACTTTCATGTATTTATGTTTGAATTGATTCTTGATTTGAACATGTTCTTTTGGTTTTGATTTCATCTCAGATGAGGCAACTTCGAGCAGAAGTCGGTGTTGTTTCGAGAGCTGATGGGTAGGGTTTCTGTATCTACATCATTTACTGAATTTCGAAAGTGTGTTGGTTAATTTTTTGGCTGATGTTTCTTCGTGTTGATGGTAGGTCGGCGGTTTTCGAGATGGGTAACACCAAAGTCATTGCTGCGGTTTATGGTCCTCGAGAGGTATGTATGACTTACTTGTTAATTTTATTTTTAGTTTATTTCTTTTGAAAGCTTTTCTAGACGACGATTGAAAGCATTATGATTTCAAACTGATAATGGAGGTTAATGACGATAGAAGTGTTAGCTAAGAGAACACATATCCTTCTATTTAAATTGCATTCCTCGGCTTGCAGGACCCTAAGTGCTTAACGCTTTATAAAAGCACATAAGGTTTATATAGTCTCATATCTTTCTTTTTCCAGGTCCAACACAGGAACCAACAGATTAACGATAAGGCACTGGTAAATAGCTACTGCCACTTGTTTTCCCGACTTTTATATACTCAAATTCTTATTCCAGTGAATCTTCTTATGTCATAAAGCACTTTTGGTAATTGGCAGATTAGGTGCGAGTATACAATGGCTAATTTCAGTACTGGAGACCGCATGAGAAAACCAAAGGGAGACCGGTTTGTATCTTTGTTTGATAAACTACAATGAGTTCTTTGAGTTATTTAAGTGTTCATTTCTGTTTATGGTATATTGTTACATGTATGGAACTATGGATTACATCATATTGTATATTATGCAGGAGATCCACAGAAATTTCTTTGGTTATTCGCCAAACAATGGAAGCATGCATAATGACTCACCTAATGCCCCGTTCCCAGATAGACATTTTTGTTCAAGTTCTTCAAGCAGATGGGGGTAAGAGGAAACACACATCACTCTTTAACAATTATCAAACAGCCCTTGTGATTTTTATTTTATTTTATTTTTTGTGCTTTTGTATTGTTAGGAACTAGGTCTGCTTGCATAAATGCTGCAACTTTAGCCCTTGCAGACGCTGGCATTCCGATGTGTGATCTTGTTACTTCATGTAGCGCTGGATATCTTAACAGCACTCCTCTGCTTGGTAAGGGAAATTCGTCCATTAACATCATGCGTCCTCTCTTGCCATGTCGATTCATTTACAAATTTAAATCAACAGATCTAAATTACGTCGAAGATAGTGCTGGTGGGCCTGATGTTACCGTAGGAATTCTACCTAAGTTAGATAAAGTGACTCTACTTCAGGTATAGCTTCTCTTGAGTCACTCGCAGGGGCATTCCCATCATTTAGTCACATGTGTTCCTTCCCTTATAATACGAATCATTCAATTTACCAAATTTTAAATTTATTTCATTTGTACCCTTGACTTAAACTTGCATTAAGGAAAAAGAGAAATGTATAATTAGTCACATATTAAATTGCTTTTATTGAAATGGGTAAATGTGAATTTTAAGTATTTTAATCAGATATATTTGATATTAATCTTTTTGGTTGGGAAATATGAGATTATACAAGTTTTTATCGGTACATCTAATATATCCCTTACTACTGTAAATATGTCTCGAGAGATTTTTACTTTGGAAATATGAAATGAGTAATATGAATTTTAAGTATTTTAATTGGAAATATTTGATATTAATCTTTTTGGTTGGGAAATAGAGATTATACAAGTATACAAGTTTTTATCGGTATATCAGATATATCCCTTACTTCTGTAAATATGTCTGGAGAGATTTTACTTTGGATTTTATATTATTTAATGTGTAGTACAACATTATAAGCTAGTTTGTTTTTGCTAGATGGATGCCAAGTTGCCAATGGATATCTTTGAAAACGTTATGCAACTTGCAACAGAAGGGTGCAAAGCTGTGGCAAATTATATCCGAGAAGTAAGAAACTTAGTTTTTGTTGATTATACTTATCAGTTTTAATCTTCAAGGGGTGATGCAGTGGTAAGATCCTAATTCCCCTCTACCATAGTAGAAGTCTTGGCCACTTGGGTTTTTTAAACCCTTCACTCTACTGGCCCCATTGATCTTTTCTGAACAACAATTCTTAGATTTTCTAGGATAAATATACCACAACCCGCACCTTGCATGATTTAAACTCTCAACTTTTTGCAAATGATCCCAACCTTTTGCACATGATCCCACTAGTTAGCATAGCACTTGTGGCCAAATGAGATTTACCCCATGGCTTCTTATGGTCACCGAAAAAACCAAACTAGTTTTAGTGTACAAGATTTTTGATGTTTGATAATGAATTGCAGGTGTTGATGGAAAACACAAAACAACTAGAAAATCGGCGTGGTGTATAGCTTGAAGTTAGATGAAGTTCTAAATGTTCTAGGTGAACCAATCAATTTTTCCATTATTTTATAATATGTATCGGTAAGCTTAGAAGATAAAAAAGATTAAGCATGTTGCTACCCATCACTTGGATACATCTTTATGGTTGATAGAGTTTTTGTTCATGATCACCTGCCACATGGACAGTAGACTTCACAAGGGAAAATGTACATGAACAGATTGCAAATCTGCTGCCAGGATATCATTTGTGATTTGAATTAAGCAGCATTTGAATGCATGTCAGACAGTTACTTGATACAGTTACAAACTAAATGGAACTTACTTTCTATCTTCATAATCATATCCTTGTTTGTAGTATGGTTTTTTCTGTTTCTTGCATTTTTAACAGACAGAATGGTTATTAGGTCAAACGGGTTGGGTAATGTGTCAACATGTGGTCAAGTAGTTAACCAACAATGTTTCTATAGATGGTTAATATGTTAGTTAAATATGATTATAAAACTATCATGAGTGAGTTTTGATGTTTGACCTTTTTGGCCGAATGGTGGCTTCTCTTTTTGTTTGAAATTACAACTGAAATAAAGCCATAATGGTAAACTTGTTTGAAATTACCCATCCAACAAACTTTCAAGTAGTGTGTTAAACTAGAGTTGCAAGAGGCTAGGGTTGCATTGTAACCTCATGTTACACTCGATCTTGGCTCGATAGCACTACGAGCCTTGACTTTGCAGGCTTGAGCTTGTCTCGAAAAGGATTTAAAAATTTTAACTTGCATGAATTTGATTGCTTCATTCTACTAATAAAATATCAACGTTCATGTCATCACTTACTATCGCCTTATTGCTTCTTTAAAGAATCACATTAATGCCAACAAAACTACATATAACTGATTGTATAACAGAACATAAAAGAGTGTTCTCTGCTCATGAAGAATCGGTTCTTGAAACAGTTTGGTCTGGTGAACCAGTAGCCTGCACCAAATACAACCGACGGCATGGAGTTCCATCATCCGGGTGGTTCTGAATCGACCTTGGCAAACCCCGCAGCTTGTTAAACAGATTGTGTGGGTCATGGAACAGACCATAATCAGCATCTGGGTCACCAATCTGTGAAAGTTTGACATCAGAAAACCCGAGAGAAGGAAGCAGATGATCAGGCCAATCACTGTAGAAATGAAAGTTGGAAGCCGAAAGTGTGGTTGATTGTTTGTTCATGAAATCTGCTAACAAAACTGTCTGTGTGATCCTGCAATTGTCAGCAATTGTTTTCAATACTCCCATGGCTTGAGAATGAGGGAGGTAGTAGATGATTCCTTCAAGAATCCATACAGTGTTCTTCTCGGGTATGAACCCTGACTCGCGAAGCTTCTTGAACCAGTCCTCTTCTCTCATGTCCGCTGCTATTCTTGTAAGTGATTTCGCGGTCAACGTCAGTTCACTCGGGTCGTTTATGGATTCCATTGCTGCTTGAAGTAAGGTGTCTTTCATTTGCATCACCTCTGGAAAGTCCATCTCATAAACATCACTTTCTTTCAAGCACTCGAGCCGATATGCTCGTGTATCCATCCCTGCAGGTAACCAAGCTATCCATTTTTAAACTTTGTCTCTAAATCATACAAATCAAAGTTGAGGGGCTAAATTGCAAAAAGTGTGAAAGTTCATAACCGTATATGTCTCGCTAATAACTCTGTTATGAGTGAGATTATACTGGTATGTTTGTAGACAGGAAATAAAAAAAAAAACAGAACATGTACCAATGCAAGAAAAATGATCACCAACCTGCACCAAGAAGAACCACCTGAGCTCCACCACCAAACGACTTAACCGCAGCCTCAAGCTTTGACTCGAACCATAGAGTCCTAACCGCAAGAATCACCCCAGAAACCTCTCGTGCATTGTTCAACCGGTCTTTCTTAATCTTTTCATAAAGATTTCTCAGATGTGTTTCACCCGCAAACAACTCGGCTAATGGATCATGCACAACATGCTTCCATAGCGCCCTCCCGGCTGCAGTCTGGCAAGCCGACTGTTTAACCGAGTCCCACTCGTTCTCAATGGTCGCATGGAGCGCCCGAACCGCTTCGCTATACAACCACCCGGGTTGTGGCCAGTTATGGTGATCCGGGAGGTTGCCATTCATGATTAGTTTGGGTTTAATTTTTGAAAAAGTAAATAGAAGGATATGAAGGAAGAAGGTAACACATTTAAAAAGAAACAAGTGGGCCGGAGTTTATTTGTTGAAATTAAAGGTTTAATGGATAAGGGGAAAGAGAGCCACACAGAAAAAACGTTTGATAGAAATGCTCAATCGTATCCATGTTCTTTGCATAGGGTTGTTAAGGAGTCCACGATGACCACCCAATTTTCTTTCAAATGTTCTGCTACCTTTTCCTTTTCTTTTCTTGAAAACCCCGATAACCAAAACACACACAACACCTATTAATATCCTGCTAACCAATAAAAATAGTGTACACTAGACAGATAACCTTACAGAGTTTTATGGTTTGAATTCAGCTTTCATTGGTTTTTTTGAGATGTGGAGCCCATTCTTTTTATTTTCACGTATTACATAATTTGTACTTTTATGACAGTGGTGAAAAATAAATTGTACGGTTAGTATTCAAAGTTTCATTAATAAGTTTGTTGGTTGTGATGAAGACGTGCTGGTACAAGTGTTGATGTACGATGTACAACTGGTGAAAGTAACAAGCCATGCACAAAGATCTTTGCACGCCCCCACATAGATAATGGAATTTATGGATAATGTGTGTATACAGATGATATTATTATGAGTGGTTTTCAGGAATGGTGAAATGTTGTAATTGGGTCGGGTTGGGTTGAGTTGGTCATCATGACCACCAACTACTCACTACTGTTTTGTTTTAGGCTTTTTGGTGGTGCTGGTGTAATCGCATGGCTGGAACATATGTGGGCAAGAGTCTTTTAAATAAACTGGAATAACCCAAGTATTCAGTTTTTACTTTTTATTATGTTAAGACTATTTTGTGAAAAAGTTAACAAATATGCTCTATGATTTTAAATAAATATGGGTTATTGGTATTTGGTAGTTGAGTGGGGAGCCTAACTTGTTTTCGCACATCACCCAAAATATGACTATTGTCTTCTCAAATATGTATAATAAATAGATACGGGTTATTGGTAGTTGAGTCACTAGTAATCTCTCTTGAGTCATAATTCATGAATAGCATATATTTATCAAATATTGGTTATCTTCTACTCTGTTTTATTAATAATTCTTTCATTCAAACTTTTATGAATTTAGTTGTCAAATAAGTTATTTTGAAACTTGATGTGAATAATGGTATTCTCATTTAATGCCCTTCATTTAGTGGCATGTGAGGTCATATGACCCATTTAACAAAGCTAGTAAGTGGCTGGTGTGAAAATTGTTTGAATAAAGATGATAACAACAAACTATACCCAATAAATAATAGAGACTATTTTTCTAGCTCGCTTAAATTGAATTGTAGTTGTGGATATGATGCTAACTTTGTAGAATTATAGTGCTACCCCTTGCATATATAATTTATGGTTACTACTAGTTACAACATCTCCAATAGAAACAAACACCGCAGTGGCCTTTGATTTCCACATGAAAGTGTTGGAGAAGCCTTTTTGTTTGGCATTCGTTTGTGCTCATTTTTTTTAAACAAAGGCAAACGGGTAATGGTGGACTGGTGGGGGCTCTCAGGCACAACCATTGAATAATGCAACACGCACACAAAAAGAATTGAAGGATTAGTACAAATCTGAGATTAAGGATGACAATCAAGCCCAAACTCGACAGGAATACCCGAAACCCGAATCATTTGGGATGGGTAAGGGGTCGGGTAAGTAGGTATGGGTACGGATATGTGGTCGGGTAAGCGGGTATTAGTCCGGGTATGGGGATTATTGTTTATAATTTTTGCGGGTTTGGGACGGGTACGGGATTACTTGATATATCCGTTTACCCAATTATATACCCCAAATAATTTTTGATTATTCTTTTTTTTTATATTATGTTTATTTTAGTTATTTTATACTTATTATATTATATTCAAGTTTTTTAATTCTAATATTCCTCTCATTCGGTTAATATCCTGCTTGAATAATTCGACAACTAGACTATTGATTCTTCTTCGAATTCTAGCTACTATCAGAAAAGTGTCAGCAATACATTAGCAAATAGATTTGATCGAAAGGAGATAGCAACAAACAGATTTGGTTGAAATGTAGAATAAATACTCAAATGGTATTATTCATAAAATAAATGGCACACCGATTACCCGATGGATAAATACCCAATACATACCCGACGGATTTTGAGCCAAGTATAGAACATATTTTTATAATCGAGTATGATATTGAAATTACCAAAACCTGCTTTAAAGGTGTCCCATTGCCATTTCTATATAATGTTTACATTACATGTTTGAATAGTTCTGCATTGCGGATGCTTTTTCGATCAAGTGACATGACTGTTTATTTTTCCAGCATTTTCCAGGTTTAGTTAATATATACTTTTGTTTCTTTTATAAGTTTTAATATGTAATGCTTACAAAAAATCAAATATAGTTGTGATTGTTTTTTTTTCAAGTATTTTTAAATTTAAATTATTTATGATTTCTTTTTCAACATAGAAATCGTTTATATAGTTACTGATCAATTTACAAGTCTATGGTGTTAGTATTTTTTTATTTTGTATTTATTTGTGTGTGCATTAAAATTTAGACATCTTTTGAGTTTTTTTTATCAATTTACAATTCAATTATTCATAAACTATTTGAATGAGAACTGACATCATATTCGAAAGCAAATTTTAATATTTTGTTTTTGGGTTTGAATATTTAAACATCTTAACATTTTAAATCAACACTCGGCGACCCAATATTATTATTTTTTTAATATGAAAGTTGTGTTAGTTTCTTAAATTATTGAGTCTTTAATGGATGTGTACAGGACTCATCAAAAACTTCCCAATTCCCACATGAAACAAATGTTTTCAAGGATGGAAGGATTGCCCTTATCATACACATCACATTATATTATGTACTCACCAATAATATTTTGACACGTCACATCAGATCATATCAGATCACATCTTGTGAATGAGGTTTCTCACACAATGATTTTTTTTTTTTGTGGGGGGGGGGGGGGGGGTGGCTCTTTGCAACGGTTCAAAATAAGAAAGAAGCAAGCCGTGTAGATGCCGTGAAACGGCCAAATGATGTGGTGCGGGGGACCGTCGGCGGTGTTGTCACGCGGCGCCCACCGCTGTGTCCCCCCCCCCCACCCCCCACCCCCCAATTTATTCATTATAACCTAAAATACTTTTAGTTATTTAAAAAAAGCGTCAAATATGTTTAAAACTTTTAATTAGTGATCTTAGATTAATTAAACACACACTAATTGTTATTCAATTTATATGTTTTTATATCCAGTAATGTGTATAAAGATTGTTCACTTGAGAATTCAAAGTTCGACTTTATATAGTTTCCCAAAGATGTTGTATTCGAAAAAATATAGATCTTTTATTTTTGATTATTTATAATTCCTTTAGCTCTTGGGACTAATGATTTACAGTCAACCGTGCTTCAAACGCATATCTTCATTCTAATTTGATTGATTGGATGTATATTTTTTTTTGCTTGTTTCATGTTTACCACGTTTAGTAGGATTTAAAAAGCTACTATATAAATATTTAAATACTTATATTCATGAGCGGCTTTGAGCGGCTTTGAGCGGCCTAGGGTGGGCGACCATCCAGTGTCTGATCTCCTCAAAAGCTCGAAAATTTTTAAATTTTCTTATATTATATATGTATGTATATATATTTTTAAAAACAACTATAGGCTATTAACAAACTAATTAATAAATCCAATAGCAATTTAATTATTTTGATCTATTGAAACTTAGGGACCATTAACATATTAATTAGTCCACTATCATTTATCACATCTAAACTTATTTTAAAAACGTTAGTAGTCACACAATTCACTTAAATAAGTAATTAGATTATTTTACTATAATAATTTTGTTTATTGATATGATAATTATTGTTGTATTATAAACTTTTTACACACAAATTATTGACTTTATATGATAGAGTGTCATTTTATTCTACTCGTCGGGAGCCTAAAACTTTTCGAGAATTATTGGGACCGGCCTTGCTAATATTAACTATATTTTTATTATAATAAATGTCTTCTTTGACTAAACCCACACTGTTACAAGGCTTGATGTTTATCGAACACAATATATCAAAAGAACTAACATTATTTGACGAAAAAGCGACCATACAAAAAACAAAATTATCAAAAGAACTAACACGATTAAATAACTAATATTAAGCACATACCTAACTTCCCAATTTCTCTCTTCCTCCAAATGGTGAATAACTAGTGAAGGTTTATGTCATATCTTTTAAGGAGATATGAAAACAATATTTTTATAATAGCCATAATTACATAATTTAGTACGAAAATAGAAAACACTTTCAAATTATAGTATCTTTCCAACTATGGTTATATTGTAGAGTTGTAAACAAATAAAATCTGGGCTCGTCTAAGCTTGAACTCGAACTCCATCTATTTAGAATGCTGTTTCTAGATATAGAGCTCGGTTCTTATAAGGTTTTTCAAACTTGAATTTGACTCGTTTTAATTAGTTATTATTTAATTGTTTTATTTATATTTGTCATAATTTTATATACTAATAACTATTATGTAAAAATATATTTAATAGCTCGTTTAAACTCACCAACCTAGTCTAGCTCGATAAGTGAAACACGAACTTAAACTCATTTAAGCTTAACTCGATCTAAACTTTTAACAAACTGATCTCGATTAACCGTAAATGCCGTTTACACTGTTTGAGAATATTTGTAATTGTTTTGGAAGTTGCAACGTTTTTATTTTATTCATCGGTCGGAGCAATCATAAAACCTATTATCGAATATAACGTGTACCCTCAAATATCCTCGTTGAAGTTGGCTCTGTAAAGGGTTTAAACTCCCATTTTTTCCGTCAAATTGACGGATTTTCTGCAAATCAGCGACTTCAAGGAAGAAACGGTGTTCAATCCCCTTCAGTTAATCGACAAACAGATACTGATACACAGATCAAACAACAAATGGCGGAGTTGACGTGCTGTGAGACGAATTTCTTCCTGTATTTGATGATAATCGTCGGTTTAGTAGCCTTTGCAGGGCTTATGGCAGGTCTAACCCTCGGACTCATGTCGTTGGGGCTCGTAGACCTCGAAGTCCTCATCCAATCCGGCCGGCCGAAAGATCGAATCCATGCTTGTAAGTTCTACTGTTTCATTTTCATCACTGGTGTGAATTTGGTGAGATTTCCGAAATTTTTGTTTTGTGTTGTTTGATTTGGTTGTGTTTGTGAGGTTTAATCGGATCAGATTAGGTTGATAGGGCTTTTAGCTTTTAGGAATTGAAGTTTTTTTGTGTTTTTGGTGATCAGTTGATTTAGAATGGTAGCGTGATGATGGACGTGTGATTGAATGCAGGTTTAGACGCTTTGGACGGTTCCGAAGTACTTGAAAATCTTCTGAGGCTTAAATAAATATTGTTTTGAGATGGAAATCAAGTCGTGATTGATGTGTTATTAGAAAATAATATTAGAACTGTCACCAAACATGTGAAGGATATTATTCGAGTATAATATTTGGTAGAAATTAAGAGCTAGCATGTGTCAAATTTGATTTATGTAATTGCTTTCTGAACAACCCCTAGGGTAATTGAATAATTCTGTTTTGGGAAGAAGATGATTGAAGTGCAGTTAAAACATTCCCAGTTGTTACACTAATATATATGCATATTTTTATCTTCTTTGTTACACTAATATCTGGTGAAATATGTTGATGGCAGCTAAAATATTCCCAGTTGTAAAGAATCAACACCTACTGCTTTGTACACTCTTAATTGGCAACTCTTTAGCTATGGAGGTCTGTGCTTCTGGTTGCAGTTTCTTGGTAACATTTGTCAATTGCGTCGAGTGATAATCTTGTTAATTTATTTTTCTCAACTGTAGTCTCTTCCAATATTCCTGGATAAACTCGTTCCACCATGGGCTGCAGTTCTTATATCTGTAACGCTAATTCTGATGTTCGGTGAGGTTGGTAATCATTAAGATTTTAAAAGATAGTAATAGCGTGTCTAGATAAGCTTGATCCACCTAATCTTGTTATTTATCTGATTGACTCTGCTTGTATGCGTTTTTGGTCATTAATAGATATTACCACAAGCAGTTTGTACGCGCTATGGCTTGACAGTTGGAGCAACAGTAGCACCTTTTGTCCGTCTCCTGCTATGGTTCTTCTTCCCTATTGCTTATCCTATCAGCAAGGTAATTTTCTAGTTCTGTATCTATTATTGAGTAGTTGCGTGTAGTTAATTCTGTAAGTTCAGGTTCTAGATTGGATGTTGGGAAAGGGGCATGCTGCCCTTCTTCGCAGAGCAGAGCTAAAAACTTTTGTGGATTTTCATGGCAATGAGGTAGTCTAAAGTTTAAACAACTAATGAAAGTTAAGATTTAAACCGTCAAGATATAAATTACTAATGGCAACATTATGTGCTGATAGGCTGGGAAAGGAGGAGATTTGACCCATGATGAGACTACTATAATAGCTGGAGCGCTTGAGTTGACCGAAAAGACTGCAAAAGATGCAATGACCCCCATATCGAAGGCATTTTCTCTTGATCTGGATGGAACTCTTACTTTGTGGGTTTATATCCTGATTTTCATATTACATAAAAGCTTCACACATTTTCTTTGTGAATTAACTTGCTTTCTTGTGTCTGCATAGGGATACCTTAAATTCAATTATGACCATGGGCCACAGCAGAGTTCCTGTTTATTCTGGGGACCGAACAAATATTATTGGAATCATCCTGGTACTCATTTTATACACACACACACACACGTGTGTATATATACATAGATTTTAAGTTACTACATGTTACCCATGTTCTATATACCACAATCTAATGAAGGAAATCAGCACACTTTTGCTACAATGCATTATAAAAACAAGTGTTGATTTAGAGAAATTTAATATACAAACTAAAAATTCGAATATTAATAAGGGCGATTAACTTGCATAATGGTATGACTCTATGCAGGTTAAGAATCTCTTGGCGGTTGACCCGGATGATGCAGTTCCTCTTAGAAAGATGTTATTAAGGAAAGTTCCAAGGTACGGAATCTAAATGATTATATATATTATCATGCGAAAACAGATTGTGTTGATGTTATTATGGATGCGTACAATTTTCAGGGTTGAAGATAGCATGCCTCTTTATGATATATTAAACGAATTCCAAAAAGGGCATAGTCATATAGCTGTTGTGTACAAAGATCTGAACAAGAAGTCAAACATGCTGAAAAAGTCCAAGGATACAGAGAGTGAGAGACCATATAATAACTCATACACACATATGCATGTATAAATATACAAACAGACAAACAAACATACCAGTATTATTCCACTCATAAAGTAGTGTTGCGGGTGGGTGAGATAAGGGCAAAACTTACTTCTATTCCTAGAGATAGAGAAGCTTTTCCCAATGAGACCCCCGACTCAAATTAAGTTGTTTCCACATTTTATTGATTTATATGTTTTCTATTTGATTTTCAGAAACTCCAAATGCAGCAAACAAATCACATTTTCATGATGCTGATGGTACTTCAACTAAGAGTGATGGAGATCAACAGGCAAAGAGAAGTCCACCTTCAACTCCTGCTTTCAAAAAAAGTCATAGAGGATGCTCATTTTGCATACTGGATTTGGACAACAATCCCTTTCCCGTATATCCATCAAATGAGATTGTCGTTGGTGTAATTACCATGGAAGATGTCATTGAAGAGCTTCTTCAGGTATACTTAAAAATAAATAATGTTATTAATTTTAAATTTGCAACTTGCAAGCATGTCAATTTAGTCAAAGTTCACCATCCATGCACATTTATGATAAAATAATACTAACAAACTTGCTTTTCAGGAGGAGATATTGGATGAAACTGATGAATATGTAAACATCCACAACAGGTTAGATAAACAAGTTTCGTGTATAGAAAATAAAAATAAAGACTAGTTTAATTAATGACATTATTTTTATTTAATGAAAAATATTATTTTAATTGTAGAATAAGGATCAACATGAATGCATCTCAGGAAGACCTTCTTGATCCCCAGCCTTCTCCCATCCCACAACTGTCTGGTTCCGATGGTGCTACAGCAAAATAACAATACATCTTCTCTAGAGATTACTTTCAAGATACAATGCCATTAGCTCAATGGGTTTCTTTTAGGTACATCTTTCTACATAATCTAGTAATTTGTACTTCATGCAGTAAAAATTGTGCAATGCTTATACTTCCTTCTTTAATATGATTTCCAAATATTCTAGCGAATGCGTATTGTATTAGTGTAAATGTCTATTACTGTAAACCAAGTTGAAAATATCAAAAGCAATACTTAAAGAATACTTTTGTTGGAATTTTCTTGTGTTTGATGGTCACAAATACTCACAAACGCCAAACACTTAGCCTATTTAGAAATGAGCATCTCAAATAGATATTGACTAGTTAAAAATTTCATAATATTCTTACCCCGTGTCTTGTGCTGAATATTTGTTGCATTGATCAGCTAGCATCTTTCATTATGAATTCAGAGTTGATTCAAAATAAAGTTATTTCTTAATTGCAGATATAACCCTGAACCATTTATTTCATCTCTATTCTCTAATCCTGATCTATTTTTAAATTTGCTTCTTTCTTTAGTTCATTCGGGATGTTAAGACAGTTTGATGAAAGACCCATCAAATATACGACAAGATATTAAATTATTATAGTATAACCGGGCTTAAATTAATTAGTATACAATGATCATTATTATGCCATTTGTTAATCTTAAACTTTACGTATATAAAATATAAAAATAATTATATTAAAAGACATTGAGTTGCATGATAAATGAGAGATTTGTATGTAAGAGTTGGGTCATCCTTATAAAATAGCTTTCAAGTGTGTTAGTCCATCAAGTGTTGGACAATCCTTATAAAATAGCTCTTAAGAATGAGCCCAAAGTGTTGGACGATACTTAAAATAGTTCTCAATAGTCAAGGCCAAGGCCGGATGGCCCATCAAGCGGGCGACCCTTGTAACTTATAATAGAGTTGGGCAAAAAAACCAGGTACGGACCCGACCCGGCCGACCCGACCCGGACCCGGTTCCGGGTACAACCCGGTATAGGGTGTACCCCGGTTGGAACCGAAAAAAACCGGTGGGTAGGAACCGGTTTGGAATTTTAGAATTTTCCAAGAACCCGACCCGGACCCGGTTCCGGGTACAACCCGGTATAGGGTGTACCCCGGTTGGAACCGAAAAAAACCGGTGGGTAGGAACCGGTTTGGAATTTTAGAATTTTCCAAGAACCCGACCCGAACCCGATTGTACCCGGGTAGTACCCGGTTTTTACCCTTTTTTTGGATTTTTAAGAAATCTAGCCGTTTTTAACGGCTATATAGCCGTTGGGACCATCTTGTGACCTTTTTTTTTGTATTTTTTAGCTCATAAATTAGTATAAATAAGTGTGGATTAATATGTTTGATTACCCAACTCTCAAACGCAAAAAATACTCTAGTTTAAACTCGTTTTATATTTTCACTCTCTCGTTTTACATTTTCACTCTCTTGAATCTTGTTATGGCTCAATCACAATCTTCCGTTGGTCAAAGTTCGTCCAACGCTCCAACCGTCGTTCGTGTTCTTCCACACAATCGTAACATGGATGTTTGGTGCAATTGGGATATGGTTGAGTTGAGTGATGGGTCTGTAAAGGCTCGTTGCAAGTTTTGTGGAGCTTTGCTTGCTAAAGATTCTAACACGACTTTAAGCAAACACATTAGCAAGAAGTTTTGTAAGTCGTTGAAAAGTAATCCGGATTCGCAACAAACACAATAAGATGGAGACGGTGGAATCTTTAATTACGACGTTAATAGGGTTCAAGATCGAATGGCGAAGTTCGTGATTCAAGAAGCTTTGCCTTTTAGTCACTTCGACAATCCTCGTTTGACGAACTTAATTCGAGAGACGCTTCAACCTTGTTACAACCATGTAAGTCGTACTACCCTTAAACGTTATTGTTTAAAATTATGGAAGCAAGCAAAAAATGATTTAATTGTATTATTTGAAAATTTAAATACCGGTGTAAACTTAACTATTGACGTTTGGTCGGCTCCACACGGTTTACCCGAATCGTATCTTTGTGTCACCGCTCATTGGATAGATCCCAAATCATGGCAATTGATGAAACGTACGATTGCGCTTGATCTTTTTCCGTATCCACACACCGGAGAATTTTTGTTTTACTTTTTGGATAATGTAATAACTACTTTTAATTTACAAAATAAAATTTTTTCAATGGCATTTGAACGCTTTCCAACAACACAACCGCGGTTGAAAAATTAAAATTAAAATATCTTCGATTGCAAACGGTGATTTTTTCCATACTGTTGTGTTGCACATATTATTAATTAGTAGTGCAGACGGTCTATCGTGCAATTTGTTGATACTTTATTAAAGCTTTTCGATTATGTTACATGACGTTTATAAAAAAGTAGAAGAAGATATCAAGATTAAAAAAACTTTGTAGGATACGGACTCCATATTTTTAGGGCCTAATTGGGATGTACCTACTAGGTGGAATTCGACTTGTCACATGTTTAATTGTACTTTAAAACAAAAGGAAACTTAAAAGCTTTTCATAATAGTCTTTCGGATAATGGTGAAGCCGACCCATTCCGGATGCGGGTTGGAAGAATGTTCAAAGTCTATCCGATTTTCTTGAGGTGTTTAAAAACTCAACAACAAAATTATCTGGAGTTTATTATCCAACTAGTTATTCGGTGGTTCAAGAATTATATTTCATGGTTTGAATTTTAAAAATTTTCAATATAAAAATGATATGTTTACACAAATGATAGAACCAATGAAAGAAAAGTTTAAAAAATATTTTGAGGAGTTTACCACCTGTTTTTACTTGTGTCGCGCTTTAAATCCGTTTTTAAATGTTGCTGGGGTTGAATGTTTGATAGACGAGATAAATGACATTTAGATATGCATAACGAAAACCCCCAATTTTTCAAGGGATGCCAAAAAAGTTTTAATGCAAGCTTGAAACATAATATTATTTTTATTTAAATAGATATGGGCCTAACGTAAATATAACCACACCAAGAGAATCAACCTCAAATGCTAGTACCTCGATAAAAGACCCGGTTATAACCATGTTGAATGTTGTTCGGGATGTGACGGCTAAACGACAAAGGGGTAACACCCCAACAACCGAGCTCGGTAGATATAGTGCTACGGATTTTATTTCCATTATGACTACCGAAGATTATCGTGCATTAGATATTTTGGCTTGGTGGAAAGGAAAGGAATCTTAATTTCCGATTCTTTCCGCTATGGCCCGTGATTTACTAAACGTCCAAGCTTCTACGGTAGCTTTGGAATCTGCGTTTTCTCTTAGTGGCAGGGTAATATCATTACGGAGAACAAAACTAACTCCACAAGCGGTTGAGATGTGCATTTGTTTAAAGGATCACTTAGACACGATGGATCATATACAAGACCAAACAAGCCTCGAAGATGAAATTGCACTCGAAGCTAAAGTACACGATGAAGAGGTAGAAGGAGTATCTTCTGGCATATCGGACGAAGAATTAGCATTTGATCAAGCGTCTCGTAATAAATAAACATTAGACGATAACTTAAATAAAAGTTTTATGTTATTTTTTATTGATCGATTTATGTATTTTTAAGTTGTTTAAATAAATAAATGAAAAATTAATGTTTATTTAATATTGTTAAATAAAAACAACATTAATATTATTAATAATAATAACAATAATAATATTATTAATAATAACAGCAACAACAAAAACAAAAACAACAACAATATTATTAATAATAATAACAATAATAACACTTATAATAATAGTATTAATAATATTAATAACAACAACAATAATAATAATAACAATAAATAATAATAACAATAATACTTATTATGATTTATAATAATAATAACAAAAATAACAACAAGTCAATAATAATAATAATAATAATAATAATAATAATAATAATAATATTAATATTAATAATGATTTATATTAGTAAAAACAAAAAAAATTAAAAAAGTTAAAAAACCCGATTATACCCGGGTTCCGTACCCGACCCGACCCTAACCGGGTATGTCGGGTAGGGTAATAGCTTGGGTGAACCCGACCCGGGTTCGAACCCGGTTCCACCAATACCCGGGTACGAAAAAAACCGGTTGGGCCGAACCCGGTTTCGGGTATTTGGCCGGACCCGGTTTGCCCACCTCTAACTTATAAGTTGGATCAACCGTCAAGGATAACAAAATAACAAATGATGAATCTAAAGATTTGTAGCTGAGATTCGTCATTATAGACTAGTAGATATCAATGATCTCTTGATCTAGTGGTTTAACAGAAAGTTAGAAAGCTTGTCTTTCTTGAAGGTACTGGGTTCCAGCAATGATATTGACGAATGATTACTAAATTGGTGTTACTAACTATGAACCATTAATCTTATATTCATAAAAAAAAAAAAAAAAAAAAAAAAACCCACTAGACTCTTAGATTGCAGCAAGGGTTCTTTCTCCCCTCCTCAATTGTTATCACCCACTCTCACCATCCTTCACACATAATCTCTTCTTCATACATACTTATGTATATACTTGTGATTCATATACATCTAGATCCATACAGATACCCTGACTTGATTGCAGGAGAGTGATCTCTGAACATTCAACCTCAAGACCCTTTTTTGATTAAACTCTCGATCAAGTTGAGGATATATGGTGGTAAATCATGAATCATTTTCGACGAAACCAAATCAAGACTGAATGACATTCTTCTCGTACCCTACTAAGATCAAAGTCTCGTATATACTCTCTCAAAGGCCATAGCCCATGAATTGGGTGTCTTCTCTGACCCTCCAAGCCATTGAAACACACACAAACTCTTCTCTCCCATCTTCATCGCAAATCATTCTCTGCTTCCGTTAAACCTTCATTAATTTACGTAACTGATTGCAAATGTTCATGATTGTTCGTAATGACTATTATTACAATTACCATGCATTATTCGTTTCAATTAGTGTTGTTTTACCATTCATTATTTGTTTCAACGAACGAAACACACATATATCAAAACCAAATTTACACCCAAAACCATCACCCCGTTGCAAAACAACACTAATTCAAAAAATGGAATTGTGATATTAACTGGGTGTAGGGTTTGCTTTCTTTTATACATTACTAGCTTTTGTAACCCATATATTACACGAGTTAAATAAATAAAATATTAAGTAAGATTAAAATTTATTAATTATAATAAGATAAAATATTATTGAAATTACTTATAAATAAATACTATAAGTAATAAAATAAAAATATAAACTTTTTAAACTTATTTTGTTTTTTTCCAAAAAGATAAACATTTTGTTTCAAAACAAACCGTTTAAAAAAATTCATTTTAAAAATTTCCTTATTATAACTACCAATATAAATTATTTTGGTTTATATGAATTTTACTTTTTAAAAACATTAATTTTAAATATTTCATATTTTTTAAAATGTTTGATGTTTTAGAAAATTTCTTATTTGATAAAAGTTTATTCTATAGAAATAACATTAAAATATAGTTCTATTTATTAATTAAAAAATTATTTGTAATTTAAAACAATAAATAATATTATTAGTAATTAATGTAATTATTTAATAGAAAAAAGAAAAGAAATTTTTTTTATAATAATAAATATGATGCTGTTATGTGTCTCCATTCGTTAATCTTTTATGAAAATAAGAAGATTTATTAGTTATTTTAGATTTGTAAACATTGAGATATTGATTTACTATGTTAGTATCCCGTACATTACACGAGTTAAATAAATAAAATGTTAAATAATTAGTAATAAAATTTATGAATTATTAAACCATGCTTGAATATAAAATATGATTATAATTACGTGTAAATAGCTACTTTAAGTAAATAAACAATAATGTATCTTTCTCAAAACTTTTTTTTATAATAAAATTGTGGTTTCTAAATATTTTATTTTTAAATGAATTTTTTTTTTTAAAAGCTTGTTGTATTATGTATTTTATAAAACTTTTGCTTTAAAAAGTGTGTATTTAATTAAAAAATAGGTTTTTAATTTATTAAATTATACATTTTTCAAGTTTAAAAATGGCATGAGTAGTATTATTGGTATTTAATATTATTATTAACAATAAAAAAAATAAGAAAGTTAGTATGATGAGTCTTATAATTATATCACGTCTCGTCTTAGTTTTCTTTATTATTGATAGACAGATAGAGAGATAGATTTGTTAGAAACTAATTCATTTAACTGATTATAGTTAGTAATAAACACGAAAAGCTATGGTACGGTATTTTAATATAAGATTGATTAAAATTATATATACTTAATAATCCAAGAAATAAGACAATTATACTACTTTTTTAACTCTCTTATCTAAATAGTTTTATTTTAAATATTCGTTATAAGATTATTTATAAAAAATATTTTTAATAAAAATCTTGTTTATTAAAAACTATGGTTTGAAATTATTCTGGTTGTTTTAGTAAGACTGTTATTTTTCTAAAAAAAATGATCGATTTAAAATATTTTGTTTCAATAAGGTTTAGTGTTTTATAAATTTAATATCATATAAAAATTTTGTTTTTTTATTATTTCTATTTTAGTAAAAATATGTGATTTTTGATTTCCTTAATAAAATCTATTTTTAAAAAGATATCTTGATTTTAGAAAATCTAGATGAGATAGAGAAATATAACAATTAATAAATTTGATTTTTAATAAGAGAGAGAAATTAATTTGAGTGTTTAAATTACTATAATATCTTTTTGAAAGAAAAACAATTTGAAGATGTATAGAAAGAAGAATACATGTCAAAAATGTGGGTCAAGAGAAAAATAAGTGACAAAAAAAACTTGTTTTTTATTAGATATAATAGATAATGAATTCATATGGATTATCTTTTATAATTAAATTGATTGATTAAGTTAAATGTAAGAGACGTTTATTCATGTTTTATATACACCCGTAGACGATCAATTCCAGTATATCCACATAAAATTAGTCAAATTCGTGGTTGCAAATTTAATAAAAGCGTCAAAACGAGTAACAAGAAAGAAACAAGTATATCGGATAAGAGACTTTTAAATAGAAAACCAACACTTATATAAACTCAAATTTATTATGTTTAATTTTATAAGCACTAATAAAAATGGACTAAAGTTATTATATGAGATGAAGACATTTGAATGAAAAAAACATCATAAATAAACACTACGTGTATGTGTGTCAAAGGAGTAAAATGATGATATTAGTTTTTTTTTTAACGACAATGTACAACACTACTACAGATAATAGCTTGTTATTTTAATCAGACTCGTTTATCCGTCTTTCAACCAAGACCGCATCACCGACCCTCTCAAAATAAAACCCATAACTTAAATTAAAAAAAAAATAATAATAAACCCATTGACTCTACCCTAAGCATTTTTACTAAAAGTGAAACTCAAACCCAAAAGCTTCTTATTTTTAATTATCTTGGATAACTCATCTTAACCATTTGAATTAGAGATAATTGTTAAAAAATAAAATTAGATGAAGGCATTTAAACGAACAACATACCAAAATAAACATTACGTGTATGCATGTCTCTTAATGTTTGGTGTTTTAGAATAACATGTGATATGCATGAAATGATAATGTATTTCACAAGAAGTGTCATTTTAAATTTCATTCCAACGTACTTATCTTTATTTTGTTGTATATTTTGATACAAATTTCATTTACAACTGAGTCGCGTTGTAAAAAACAAAATTCATGCAACCTTACTTATAATTACTTTTGTCACTTGGGTTTTGCCAAGAGACATAATCAAACAAACATACATAGATACCTAGTACATCTCATCATAGTAAGCATTTGTAGGGTTTGACTAGGGTAGGGTGGTGACAGGTTTTTTTCTTATCTCGAGAGACTGCTTTTAAAAAAACTTCTGACTTTAAATATTTTTAACGAAATAACAAGACATATATCATATAATAGAGTAGCATACAAAAGTAAAGCATATAATAGGATAGTCATAAATAAAGCAAATCCAAGCTAGCATACCCTTTAACAATATATACTAAAAGTGAGTCATGGTATATAAGCAAATAAATCCCTAATATAAGTATGCACACATGGTAATTAACGTAGAACAAAAAGCACAACGGTATAGGAACAAATCTAAGACAATGAATAGCAGGCAAAAAAATATATATGTAATAAACAAGCACGTTAAAAACACTCCTAAATGGACAAGTCATAGTCTCCCTTAAAAAAACCCTAACCTTAATTCTTCGCTAAGAGTTGACATGCTAAAAAAAAAAGTAAGTGTATACACATGTAAGTGGACAAGGCTCACTAAAAATCCTTAACTGTAATCTTATGTTTTAATGAACTTCTAACTCTATTGTTACAATATAGTTTTTTTTTAAATGCGGAAGACAACTCAGGCTTATTGACATGCTTTTTCAAAGCCCGGATACATCTATACATCACACGAGATTTCAACCGCATATCGTTAATTTAACACTTAAGAATAACTAGGCTTATTGTCCGCCGCGCGTTGCGGCGGTTTCGTATACGGCGTGATAAATCATATACTACAGTCGACTCGACTCGATTCTAAACTAAAATTACGTCGAAATGTGGATTAACTCGAAATCATACCGTTGAACAATAAACGTATGACATTTGACCCGACTTTTTTCCAAACAAAATTTACGTTGAAACGCAGACAAATTCAAAACACACTTATAAAAGCACAAGCAAGCCGTATGCAGTATGATAAAACATAGGTTACGATACCCCGACTCGTTTACGAACTAAGTTTACGTCGAAACGTATAGTAAATCGGATTTATACCGTCGAATGAAGATATATTAAGTCTGACCCGATACATTTTCAAATAAAACTTAAATTGAAACGTAGAAAATCCAGAAAATAAAAGGAAAAAATTCAGAATTGTTGGCCATAGGTGTTGAACCCAGGTGTCGGTTGTATCATTGAAAGGCGCGTACCAGTTGATCTACCTTCCAACTTGTGTTTATTAACTATAGTAAATATATTTTACGCATAAATGTAACGGGGAGAATGAGAAAAAAAACAGAAAAAAGAAAAAGTTTTGCTGCCCAATACATTGCTGACACGTGGCGGCCGGTGGTGAGCCCACCGACCTTTCGTTTTAAGTAGTAGTATAATACTAAACAGTTCTAGGAGTTAACGACCTGTTCATAAATAAAACTTGTTCAGTAATAACCGCTAGTGTTTTTTTCTTTTTTTTTTTTAACAGATACCACTCTCATCTCATCAAATCTGACCCAACAACATGGCCACCGTCGTTGCTCCCTCCTCCTCAATGCGTACCGCTTATCTTCAATTCAGATAAGGTACCAAATTTTGCAATCTATCGATGTCAATTCTATATCTATCTATCTACTATATGTATACCTACCTATGTGCATTTAGAAGACTTATTTGATAAATTCGAGAAATTTAGGAACCTAGGTGTTCTAGATATACATTAATATTTGTGTGGCTGTGAGAAATTTTGAATTTTTATGTGGGTTTGAAGAGATTCAAACCTATTTGGTGGGGTATATGAAAGCGATTTGAGGAATCACCATGGGCATCCATTCGATCTTTATGACTAATAAGTGGGAGTTGAGAGACACTTGTTTTAATTTATGTGGGCTGTAAACATAGGAAAATATTCAAGATTTTTAATGTCATTTATTCTAATTTTTATACTGTTTTCGGCTGTTTGTCCTACGTATTCATTGTTGCTGGCTACCTGCTGTTTACATTTGATTCTCTCTCTCTCTCTCTATATATATATATGTATGTGTGTGTCTGTATGTATCTCTTTCTCTCTCACACACCACATACTATCATCCGATAAGGTAGGAATTGAACAGAGACCAAGAGTTGTTATGTGAGTCATTTGTTTCTGGTGGGTATCTTCCCCTTTCTACCATAAAGATTTCTTGAATATTCAGATTGTTTTATGTGTGTTTCTTGTTTGCATGTTGTATATTAATTCTTTGTGTATTGTTTGATTACAAATACAAAACTGAAGTTTCAAAGAAATTGCCCAAATGAGTGTCTTAATGTGTTTTGCACACCACCTGCTTGTATAAATGCAACTTCATAGAAAGTTCATATTTGATATTTTCGCATATAGATTTGTTCAACTTTCTGCTTTTTAAATTGAAACTTCAATATAATTTGAAACTCAACTGGCAGTTTTTTGGTTTATTGATCAGTCATAAGTTCAAATTTTGAATTTTCTTTAATCAGGGGTCTTCTGCAAATTCAGTTCTACACATGTTTGATGTTAATGTGCTTTCCATGAGAGTTTAGTTTGTAAATATGGAGAAAGATTTGAATGGATCTGTGAGGAAGAAAGACAACAAGGTTCATGGGCTTCAGATTATCAAGCACCCTTCATATCAACCTTGTGGTAAAGAATTATTATCTTGGTTTGATATACGCGTGTTTTACGTTAGAGTAAACAAGTTCATGGTTGATGGCTATACCCCTGAATATCTCATTCTAAACCATATACCTTTGGACCCTGATACTGTACTTGAAGTAAATGGTAAAAGATGCACCCTACATTCAGAGGGTAGTTCTTGTCGTCTAAGAAGAAACAGAGTAGACAAGAAATTCGAGGAAGCTACTTTCGTGAGTACAGACAGTATAAGGTTGTCTGGTAGTGTGAAATTCGAGGTTTTTGATGGTGGAGATCTTATTCTCTCCGGGGCTTTGGAGATGTATAATGAAAAAGGCAATGATATTGGGAAGTGGAGTATGAGCTGCGAGTCAATGGTATGTGGTAGTAATGGATTTTTTGAGGATAAGCAAACGGTGAGACGTGATCCAATGCCGCCAATGATTGAAGTTTATGTTGCTGGATCGTTTTCTGGGACACCTATTATTTTGACAAAAACATTGCAGATTGGTTTCAAGAAGAAACAAAACAGAAAAGGGATGTTAGATTCGATCCCAGAGTATGAAACCACAGAATGTCAAAAAGGTGTTGCACCTCAAGTTGATCTTCAGGTACGTATATCATATTTTGATGCTTAAGTGTCGTTTTTCAATATTGAAAATCTGATTATCCCTCTCTTGTTGGTATGCAGATGGCAGGATATAGAGATTATAAATATGGAATTGATGATACTTATGATAACAGCTTGAGCTGGGGCCAGGGAGAATTAATGGAAGGTGAAGATGGTGCACTATCATGGTTCAATGCCGGCGTTAGGGTGGGTGTTGGGATAGGGCTTGGTGTTTGTCTCGGGGTTGGAGTTGGAGTTGGTCTTCTTGTTCGGACATACCAATCAACCACCCGAAACTTTAGAAGGTGGTTTTAATAATTCCTCTTTTCCTTCTTTATACTTTTGCTTTTTGATCACATGTTATAAAGGATGTAGAAAGTAACTTATTTTGTCATAAGTTTTATAATAGCAAATCAACAATCTTGATGTGATGTCCTGAATGTTTGGCATGTGTGGGAATTACCCTGGGGTCAATAGTTTATTGGCATGTGTGGGAATTACCCTGGGGTCAATAGTTTATGTATAATAGTGGTAATACTTCTACAAATAAGGAACTCTATAATTAAAGAGTACGAGATGTTTTAGGTGTTATCATGCTTGATTTGATACATGGTATGATGAAAGTGAGCATCTTTAGGGAAGATGACTGACTGTAGCATATTTGTTATTGGTAGAGGTGACAATTTGACCCGAGTTCAATTGTTTTTTAAAAGAAAATGTCTCAATTTAGGTTGTGTTTTATCTCAAACGTGTTAAATACAAAATATTCAGGGAAAGGGGAACGGGTCAATGTGTTGGACGGTTTAAAGTCACCCAAAGAATATTTTCAATATATACACCCTTCCAAATCTTTTTATTCAACCATTCATATTACCATTGTAATTTTATTGTTTTTTGTTAAACAACCATGAAAAGGGGAAAATGTTTCTAAGTCGACCCAACCAATGCTAGAAAAAGACCACCCGTTTCAACCACAATAGCTGGTTACCTTAAACCGAGTACAAAGTTTGATTAGGAGTAGTGAAAGTATCAACTTAACCACATATAGAGGGAATAAACAATGTTCAGGAAGATAATCAGAATCAACTTCTAATCTAGCCTTGGTTAGACCATTTTGCCTGTTAAGCTAAGCAAGACACTCAAGACTCTTTTGCATCGTTCCCGTTAATTGTTTGGTCCAGACCCCAGAATTTAGCGGTTTTGACATCATCCTGGACCATTAATTTTGAAAATTCTTCATGGTCATACTTCATAGTAGCCTTCCCACCAAACTCAGTTGGGAGGTTATCTACATCAAAGCATGATTGCATGATCTCCACACTCTCTTTATTCTTTGGGTACACAAATTTAACCTTCTGAAATGTTTTTGGATCCAAGAAGTACTTAACAATCTGCAAATTATTATGTTAGTTAGATATGCCTTTAACATTCTTGATGGTTTTTAACTTCTACAAAATATATTTGATGCAAACAATATGAACCTTCCAGAACGCTTCAAAAATGCGCGGGGGGTTGTAGAGAAAAGCCACAGCTAGCCTCTGTGGATAGTGATTTTGCAGTATGTTTATTGTTTCACGTGCAGTTTTAACGGGTACATTGGCGCTGAGAGACCAGCCTGTGAAATCTATCAGCCATACCATTTCTTCCTGGCCTTCTGGGAGATTAAGGATCGCGTTTTCAATCAGGTACACCAGTTGTCTCATCTGGTTCTCCATTCCTGTTGTGTTCTGCAATCATTCATTTTTTTCTTTAATTAGCAAGGAAAAAGAAAAGAGCTCGTAGATTAGAAGATTGCGCCATCAAATCACCTGCAGTCCTGGTCTCATTATCAAAACCGTTCATCCAAAACGGTCATGGAAATTTGATCTGGACACTTTCCCTGTTTCACCTTCGGCGGCAATCTCATGCTAACAAAATGAAAAATTCCAGATTTTAGTATTAGATTCATGCTAACCAAATGAACTAACGGAGCATGTAACATTCGGCCTTATACCAACTAATATTATCGGTTTTACGTCTAAGTAGTACATAGGTTTGGTTTTGGTTATCCTGGTGACGATCTTTCAGGAGATCAACCATCCTAGAAATGCACCACCTGGACACACTTGACTGTGGAGTTTTTCTTTAATTTATAGTCGATGCCTTTAAAGACATGGTGGTGGTATCTGAGATCGGGCATTTCGTTTAACCCAATATCTCTTTTGGGTCGAGATGAGATTTGCCTATAGTGTTAAGAACAACTAACCCAACGGATTTCTTCCGGCTTGTAGGTCGATCTCCATGCTAATGTCTCTTCCAACATCTTTTTAGCTTTCTCTAAGTTCCAGTTTCTAGCTTCCAGATATCTTTTTAAGCACGCATCCGTGCAATATTTTAAGCTTCGGCCAGAAAGGGGACCAAGAGCTGATCTAAGCTCATTGATCTGCATCCATATATTCGATATGTTAACCGATTCATTGATCTATGCAACCACTTTCAAGAAACAGTGATGCAATCATAAGTTTTTGTCTCAAATATTTGGCAGTGAAGTTGGTTATTACCTTAGATTCAGGATTCTGTTCATGATGCTCGTGATCTTGCTGTTGTTGTCGAGACCTACGACCCCGAAACATGGACATGATGAATAGACTTGATGAACAGTGTTGTTGCAACAACCGAAATACCGATAAAAACACGATAATATTGTATAGCTTCTTGTTAGTTCTAATAGAGATCCAACCAGTAAGGTTATAGTGCAAAGAAACAAAAGGATTATACCTAACACAACTACAAGAGGTGTAGGAAGCTACTTCATTTAATATTGTAATAATACCATATATTGTCATGTGGACAGGAAGTGCCAAAGAAGTAGCAAAGTGGAGAGGCCATGTGCTCACAAATAATATGGACCATTGGATCCTCATATGGTTATGTAAACATTAAAAGAAAGAGTATACAAGTAAACAACATCAAATGATAACAAAATCACTACATGAATCTAGAACATATGGGCTTTTTTAGAAACCGGGTTCTTGGAGGAACTGGATAGGGACCGGGTTGGGTAGGGTAGGTAAGCATAAAACCCTACCCCATGTAGATTAAAGTAGGGTCAGGTCGTATCTGGAAATGATATTTTTTAAATAAATATAATAACAAATGTTAAACAATATAAAATTTGTTTTTTTTATTTATTTTTAATATTTATACAAACAAAATAAATTACAGCCACTTAGAGTTGTGTACTGAAAGGAAATGGAACGCTACACGCATATCATGCGTTGGTGATATCTCATTTTTCAAGTTAATAATTTCACATAGATCGTGTATCGATCGTATGATTATGAAACAGACCCATTACAAGTGTTTTTTTTTTTTTTTTTTTTTAATTTCGAGTCACACGTTCACTTCTAAAAAGAAGAGAATATTTTTTTTTTTAAATTCCCATGCAATCTCCTGTTTCGTAAGGTGCCGCTCATTCCTTTCGTGGGCTGCAATTAGAGATTCAATAACCAAAAGTCAACTCGTGGCTTCTTTCACTTCCACGTGGCCCACAAACACAAAACAATTTTCATGGGCCTTTAGCCCATTAGAACTTCATGCTAAATTGCTAGTTATAAAATTTGCATTTAAATTCTCAAGTGGTGTACAGTCTTGTACAGTTGTACTAACATAGTAACATCTACAAACAACAAAAATCAGTTACTACCATGATATTTTATATTTCAGATTATATTTTTCGAAATCTTGTGTTAATTACCATCAAGTTAACCCATTAGAACTTCATACTAAATTAGGACCTCCGTATTTATTGTCAATTGTTTTTTTGGATTAGAACGAGCCCATTCATTTAACATGGCATTCACATACACTTTAAAAGGCAAAAAGCAAAGCATTTAAGCTTTGTGTACAACCATCTATTGCATAGGTTAGGACAGTAACTTTTTGAAAGTTTGAGGTTGCTTATCCCCATCTTCTCTTCAGGTAAACTGTAATCTCCTCTTTCTTTCTCTATCGTTACATATGTTCGAATTAAATCTTTCCACGCTAAATCTTCCATGTTTGATATGATCACGTGAGATAGATCAAGATGATGATGTAGTTTAATTGATTTGCATAAACCATGAAGTTCAACGGCAGAGAGGCTGGTAAAGGGGATCACATTGATTGGGAACCGTTGACGTGCACTAATTTATTGTCATTTTTGAGGTTTCGTGCGTGCTGGCGGTGTTCGTTGTTGGTGTTGGGTAGTGTTACATGAAGTTTATTTTTTGTGATGTACGTTGTCCAATTACTAGATTGTTGCAATGTCGAGGTAACGCTCGCTAATTTTCAAGCACCGATTAATATGCGATCTTCCATGTCCGGCAAAAAAGTTGAATCCCATTACGATCTAGGTTTTTTTTATAAATTCTTTATTGGTTTATTCTTTTAAAAAAATGCATCATGTGATGGATAGGTTGAAGCAAAAGATGTTTATAGAAGCCTAAAGAATTTATCTAACAGGTGTTTAAACATACAGGGATTGGTTGATGCATCGTTTTGCAATGAAGCTTACCCGAATCTAAGAGTGTGGACTTTTGTAATATGCTTTTTCACATAGTCAACATTGATACATACTTCATAGCATCCCTGGGCATTGTTTTGTTTTGAAATAAGTGATATAATAATGCTTAGTAAAGTATTTGGGTATTGAACTGCCGCGAAGCGTGTTGTTATTTGCTAGTTATAGTATAAGAATTATAGAAGAACCAATAATCAATATAAACAATATAAAAGAAGCGTAAATATAAATAATTAAACTAAATTAAATTTTTCAGTAACTTTTTAGAAAAAAAGTAAGGAAAATCTTTCAGCATACTTTCCTTATCTACAAATTTAAGTCAAACATTAACAAAGACCTTAAATAAACAAAGTAATTTACATGTGTATAAATGATAATGTTTTTAATATGGATGAACATATAAAATAACGTATAAAAAATCTATCATTATTTTCCCTTGCTGTTAAAAAGCACCAGCGTTTGATTGTTAGATAAGTTGTAATATCCTAGTTTTAACTATAACTAGAAATAAAACCCATGCGATGCGACGTGTTTGTGAATTACATTATCTGTGTTGCGACGACAATATTAACGTGATTAAGTACATAAAATGAAACATATTATGTTGTGATGTCTAAGTTATGAAGATCGATAAATAGATTATAAAGAAAGTATTATGTCTTGCACGTTAATTGTGGGCAAACAGAAGTTAAAATTGAAATGTCTAATTTATTAAATAAGTTAGTTACAAAAAAAATAATAAAAAAAACTACTTCAAATAAGTAATTAAAAAACGAATATAAAAAATAAAAATAAAAAAAGAAGAAAATACGGTTTATTACCCGTGGAGTCAAAGTCGTGTTATGGAGTTCAGTGGAAGCATAGGCTTGGTAGTAGGCTAAGAATCAAATTACGTTGTTAATTCACAAAAAAATATATTTGAAGAAAAAACAAAACTTAAAAAAAGAATTATCGCTGCTCGGAATTAAAAACCAAATATTGGGTTTGGCAGCAGAACACACAAAACCATTGGATCTGTAAGCCTTATATGCATTACAATTGCATAGAATTATATATGTGTGATGTTGAGATTGAATTTAAAAAAAAAAAGTAAAAAAACACCAAACTTTATAATTGTGCTATGGTATAATGAGTAGAAGCTTGACTATAAAAACAAAAGAGAGAATTCTAAATAGCAACAATATTAATTTTCTTAAGAACAAATATCAGAATGTATAAACATTTAAGCAAAAGCCGTTCTAGCTCAGTTGGTAGAGCGCGTGGCTTTTAACCACGTGGTCGTGGGTTCGAGTCCCACGGATGGCGTTTTAATTTTTAACATTCCATTTATTAACCAACCCAATTATTGCTATATCAACCCTGTTTCCATTTAAATTTAATTTATATAAAAATTAAAAAGAAAATCATTTACCTACTTTTCCTAAAGTTAGCAAAACACAACTTGTAAACTAAAAACGTTGTATATTCCTTCGTATTTTATGAGATCTTATAGACACTTATTTGAGTAGCTTGTGGGGTAAACAATTGTCATGACATGCTGGTCATGCATTCAAAACACAAAAATGCCAAATGCCAATCCTTGTCGTGAATATGAATAACAAATTAACAATGACAGTGATGATTGTTCTTATCGTATCCGAACGTAGATATATGCATGATTAAAAACCATCACATAATCTATTGACACCCATTATTTTCTTTCATTTAAAACAGAATTTTCAACTTTTTTATTTTGTAGTTTACCATATTACCCCACTTTCTACATAGAGCCATTGTGGAGTTGTTCAAATAAAAGATGAACAATCAAATTAAGGAAATTTGCTTTCTCTTTTCCTTTCTCTTTTCCTTTTTGTTGCAATTAAATTGAAGGGAAAAGATGCTTTACTTCTCTATGTCATCGAACTATGCTTTGTGACTCGGATTATTAACATGATCATGGCCCGCCTTGTTGAATTATTGTTGCTAGTTTCAAAAAAATCCATGAATATATAGAGTTAAAATAATTTACGAACTCATAGATGATTTCAAATTGAAATAACTTTATCAATAATTTATGTTGTCTATATTTAATATTTTGATATATAGTTATATATGTTTATGTATATAAAAAATCGTCAAAGTAATTTTTAATATTTTACCCACACAACATGAGTTACACATGTATGTTATATACAAAAATAAGGTTTATTAATTATTCTTCTTTAAATTTCACGAGAAACAAATAAACATTATATTATTGCCTTTTTCTTTATAAAACATAAATATGTTTGATTAATAGGAGATGTTAAAAACCACATTATATTTGAAAACCATAAAAACAAATCTAACAACAGCTCATATTTAATCAATGGCTAATATTAACAGTAGCATGATTATAATTATTGTGAGATTTATAAGACAAATATTTTTATACAAACAACATTTTAGGTAAAAGAAAAAAACCTTTAACTTTACGTAATTTCAGTTCTTTCTTAATATAATTCGCTATTATCTTTCCTAATTTTTTTTTCTCCATCCTCTCTTCTAATCCAAATATCTCTCCTAGCCAAATTTAAAAAAAAAAAAAGTTGTGTTACACATACGTAAATTTGCTAAGTTACATGTGCATTACATTTTAAAAGCACTAGAATTTAATTTTTGAATAAAAATATACTAAGTTACTTATATGTAACTTATACTGTTACATGTACGTAACTCAATCATCAACACATACATAAAATACATGTGTGGGTTAAAATAAACACATGACGTGAAACACATTTTTTTTATATAAGCATGATGTGAATTTGGGTTACAATTGATGTAAATGTAAATGAAATATCACTAAACATAATAAGAATATAATAAACAAATAATGTAACATATGTGTAATATATATGTAACAACGGTGTTACATATATATAATAGTAGTGTTCGTCATGTTAATTTATTATGTGTTTGTCGTGTTTTTAATGCTTAAAACTAGGTGTTTTGATAACTGTTGACCCATCATAATCTTCGATGCGTCATCTTTAGTTGATTGATAACAGTAGTGTTTGTCTTGTTAATTTTTTGTTCTCTTATTTATTGTTATTCTCAAGCCATCATCATCTTTAACCGATTGAATCCTCAAAACCTGATACCAAAAAACCCAGTTTTGAGGCGCATCTTCAAGAAACTATTATAACAACAAAAAAACATGAAATGAAAACTTTTATTTTTCATGAGAGAGAAAACAAAGAAACTATAATCTCACTTATGGTAAATCATGGGGGAAAACTCTCTCATGTACTCATCACATGGATAACATTTAAAAATAAAGGAGGGTAAAGTTACATAATTAGTCTTTTAATTAGAAAGAAAAAAATGATTGGATTACTTTAGTTTTCATTGTGTTGATGGGAAACAGACTCTTGTTTCTTAAGGAAAATATCATGGGTTAAATTAGTTTAAATTCTAATAGTTAGATTAAGAATCAGTGTTGTTTAAAAGTAAAAGTAAATAGACGTTTGAATTAATATTTTCTAGAAAAACAAAATATGTTACTTTGTCACTTTAACATTAAATTAGTTAAAATAAGTTATAACTTAAATAAGGACATTATCCTTAAATAAATAGAAATCAATGAGACTGATTAAAGTTAAAATTTATTTATAATCTAAAATAAAAAAACTTAAGAGAAAAAAACAAAATTTGGCTTAATTACAACAGAAGTCCACTAAAGCCAACAATTAAAAGGAAAGGAAAGTGGAGTTCCCAAGAAAGAAACAAAAACTTTAAGACTCAATAATAGTAGTCAAAAGGTTTTGTATGAACTCCAAAAAGTAAATTACATTTTTTTATTATTCTATTACTAAAAGATTACTTGTTAAGGTTGTATCACCCGCTACTTTGTATCTTCCTCTAATAATTTAGGGAGTACCTAACCTTAGAGCATTCATATTAGTTTTCTCAATCTCATTCTCATATTTATATTAAAAATACTATTTTTTTTATTTTTTTCAATTAAATAACATATTTTAATATCTTTTTCATTATTTTTTCTCTCTCCTCTACTAACAACAACTTTTAAAAATATTAAAAAATTTATAGGGATTGTATCGTGTTTTCCCAAATATGAGGAATCACGGTACAATCCCCATAAATATTCCCCCTCCTTCACTAGCAACCACTAACAACCATCCCACAAAATATAACGCACACACTCATATAAATTAAATAAGTAACCTACTGTGAATACTCTTAGACATCTTGATATGCTAATAGATTTATATGTTTTATGATTATTATATTTGTATTGTAATGTTAGCCATACAACATTCTTTAAGTATATTACAGTTCATGTGAAACAAAAATAAAGCATACAAATCTAGTCGACGTATCTAAGCTCAGTAATAAAATGTTAGACAACTTATTTAAAAACACTTCATATGTCACGAGGCTTATTTTTGTTTGAACTTTCTTATCTTACAATTGATCGATTACAATATAATATAAACTAAAACTTGCATTAAATTTATGTTGAATTATAAATAAAAACAAACACGTCATAAATCGGAACGTGAACAATAATAAGCATGAAACATTACGTCGTGAAAAAAAAAACGAAAGGAAAACGAAAGCAAATTTAAAAATAGATCCTAACTACGTATTTAATAAATCTAGAGTGTAATAATGAAAAAAAAAAGGTATGAAATAAAAGATTAAGATTAAAATATTTAAAAACATTACAAAGGAAAAGAAAACCGTAAATAAAAGAGCAGGTTAAAAAAATAACAAATGAGAAAAGAACTTATAATTAGAGAAAAATTGGAATGATAAATAAAATTATGATACTAGCAATTTTTGTCAAAATTAAAATAGTATTTTATCTAAAATTAATAGAATTAAAAATTATAGTTGTTAAATAAGAAACTGGCCGGGAAAATAATAGAATCACCTAAATTATTCATTCTAAATATTTACAACTTTTCAAGAGTTATTCGTAAACTAATTTTAATAAATCCGTTTATTATACGGGTTGATCAAATAAAATATTTTATAAAATAAAAACTTATTAATTATAAAAGTATATTCTAATATAAGATATGGTTAAGAACTATAAGTAATAAAAAAATTATATTAACTTTTTAAACTTTTATTTTAAAATCTTTATTTGTTTTTTTCCAAAAAGAAACTAAAAATTTTCTTTTAAAACAAACCGTCATAAAAAAAACATATTTAAAAAAGTTTGGTGTTTTTGAAAAGTTTCTTGTTTATAAAATTTATTTGCTTAGGAATAACACTAATAAAAAGATCTATTTTTCTTAATTTACTTATAGAACTAATTTAAATCTAAATCAATTAAATAATATTATTAATAATAATGTAAATATTAATAGGAGAGAGAAGCGAAAATTTTGATAGAGATGAATTGTGAAGAACAAAGAATTTGATAAGATAGATTTCAAGCCTCTGATAGTAAAACATATATTATATAGATGTAGAAAAAAGATATAATACAACCTTCTTCTAGAAAAAATTGACCCAAAATCCTTACCTTTCACAACCAAACATTCCTTTTCAAATAATATAAAATAGAGCATATTACATTAAAAAAAAAAAAAAAAAAACCTTTATTTTTACAACTAATTTCATTTTTTTTAACATTTATATTTATTTAATTACACTAGATAACCTTTATGTATATGTTTGTTCCGTTTTTGATCCTGTAATCTAACAGCCGTTTGTTTGCATCATTAAGTTGAATCACATAGTTATCACATGAAGATAAATGTGTAAAAAAACACAAAAAACACCTATACCATAACGATAACGAAAACTAAACACAAGCAGAACAACCTAAATTATTTACTTTAAATATTCATAACTTCCCAAGAATTATTCATTCATATTGCATAGGCCCTTAGATAGAAAAAACTAACCCAAATCCTTGCCTTTAAAACAAACATATTTTCCTTTATAAACAATATAATATTAAAAATAAAACAAACATATTTTTCATTACACAAAACCAAACATAACCCTTTACCGTAGTCCTTAAGTAAACCCCATTTCAAAATTCAATATTTCGTCCTCAAAAACACACACACACACGTGAACAAACTGCCACGTAACCCTAATCATGGCGTCTCCTCCGTGCACGGCGTTTCTCCTCCTCCTCCTCCTCCTCCACTCCGCCGTCGTCTCCAGTAAGCTTCAATAACTCAAATAATATTACTGCTTTCAACATTTTACACACTAATAATTGAATAATATTAACTTATATACATACCTCAGGATCTCAATCATACATCGGAGTAAACTACGGCATGGTGGCCGATAACCTCCCACCACCGTCCGCCACCGCAAAGCTACTGCAATCCACCTCATTCGGAAAAGTTAGACTGTACGGCTCCGACCCATCAATCATCAAAGCCTTAGCCAACACCGGCATCGGAATCACCATCGGCGCCGCCAACGGCGACATTCCGGCGATGGCCGCCGACGTCAGTTTCGCCAAAAGCTGGATCGGATCCAACGTACTCCCATACTATCCGGCGAGCAAGATCATCCTCATCAACGTGGGCAACGAGGTGCTGCAGTACGGTACGCCGGAGCTGAAGACGCAGCTGCTGCCGGCGATGAAGAATCTCCAAACGGCCCTTGATGAGGCGTCGTTGGGGGCGAATATTAAGGTGTCGACGGTGCATTCGATGTCGGTTTTGGGGCAGTCGGAGCCGCCGTCAGCCGGAAGGTTTGACCCGACGGTGGTGGATCTGTTGAAGGGGCTGTTGGAGTTTAATAAGGCGACGGGGTCGCCGTTTATGATCAATCCGTACCCGTTTTTCGCTTATCAGACTGACCCGAGGCCGGAGACGCTGGCGTTTTGCTTGTTTCAGCCCAACGCCGGCCGGCCGGATTCCGGCAACAATATTAAGTACATGAATATGTTCGATGCTCAGGTGAGTTTAAAGTTTAAATTGAAAATTGTTCAGAGCACGTTTAGAATTTTTGTTTTTTTTGTTTTTAATTTTTAATCGGCTGGAGTTTCGTCGGAACGTGTGTCACGTAATTTACTCGCAACATGCATTATCACGTGTGTACAGTACAAGTAGATGATGCGTGTCAGCGTGTGTAATTATTCTCTCTGTTTCAAAATACTTGTTTTAGCGTGACCAGTGACCACAAACAAACGCAACGGATCTTTTTTTCCGTTTTTAAATGATACAACGGTTTTTTTATTTAATGCGATTAAAATATGCAGTCATATTGCTAAAATGCACTTAAAGTATAATATTGATGATCGATAAACAAGTGATTATCATTTGAATTTTTGCGTAATTAAATGTTAAGGTGATATACTTTTAGTCCTTTTAATTATATATTATAATCCACTTAGTTTCTCTTACACCAAGTAGGATTATATATGTTTATGTGATTTTTGGGATTTTCTACTTAAATTTGATTTTATATCTTAGGGTTAACATTACTGTGGAATAAAAATACCAAAATACACGTATGCAAAGTTGTCAATTATTGATGCTCCAACCACTTCACTTACAAGAAAGTGCTAGCATAGATAATTTAACACGTCCCTTAAGTTACGTTTTCTATACCTAAATTTGACCATTTAAACTGTTATTAATCTAACAAAAAACATGGGTGGATGATACGAAGGTGGACGCAGTGAGAGCAGCGTTAAACGCCATGGCATTCAACGATGTCGAGATTGTGGTCGCTGAAACAGGTTGGCCGTACAAAGGCGATGTTGCCGAGGCCGGTGCAACCGTAGAAAACGCCAAGGCCTACAATGGTAACTTAGTAGCTCACCTCAGGTCCATGGTTGGAACCCCATTGATGCCCGGGAAATCCATTGACACATATCTGTTTGCCTTATACGACGAGGATTTGAAGCCCGGGAAACCCTCAGAACGGGCTTTCGGGATCTATAACGTCGACTTGACACCCATATACGATGCCGGGCTCTCCAAGAGCAATCAGGTACATATATAAGCTTACTCCACAACATCATTATTTTTTTGTCACAAGCTATGTATTGACTTGACCAATGTGTAACATGGGCTATAAATATTATGTGTAGAGTGGTCTTGATACTGCACCAGCTCCCACCATGAGCCCACCGGCGGATGCTCCTGCTACTAGTGGTACGACCACACCTACGACCAATTCATCAACCACGACGACTCCTCCCAATTCCACCAACTCTCGTGACTCTCCTACTGCGCGCGTCAATGCATCTAAAAATGGTGCTAGCTTGGATAAGATCAGTGCTAGTTTTATTATGGTCGTTTGTCTAGTGGTAGCTTCAATGTTGTAATTTGGTATGATGGTATCTCGCCAATCGCGAATTAAGGTTGTTTGAGTGTGCAATCGTTTTTGTGTGTATGATATAGATCTACAGATGTAGAAGATAATTATTATGGTATGATATTTGTAACTGTTGGTATGATTATATATGTTAGCACTCGTTAGTTGTATGGCAGGTATATGTGAAACCCAAAGTTTTTATGACCTGGCCTCAAATTCAGACCTCATTCCAACTATGGCTCAAGCTTTGATGGATTGATAATCGAAAAAGCAAAAAAAAAAGCTTTGTTTGATTTAATTAGTAGAGATAACTAGAGTTTAATAATGTATGTTTATTAAGTTGTTTAAAGTTGCTTATTAGTAGGAGTGATGGTCTTGGTAGAAGTCTTGTTTTCAAAGTTATATATGGTATGAACAGAGCTATGTAATTAAGTTTTTCGTGTGGTTTTCGTTCGTAATAAAATTAAAGTATGTGACAAATGATTTGGCATAAACTTGTGATGTTATTGTGTGATTGACTTTGATTATGGGTAATCTTTATCTTTTCTAGTGACCATGATGATGTTGATATTAAATTGCCAAATTAGTCTACACAACTGTAATATTGCATCGACCAGAGAAGTTGCAGATAGAATTTTAATAATGATTTGTATTTAGTAACTTCTTAGAAACTCAAGGATGGTTTTATAATTTACCTATATATTAAACGGTAAAGAAAGGAACAGTTAAAATTATATTTTTTTAATTTGTTTAAGGAACCATCTTTTTTGATGCGTGAAAGTTATTATTTTTTTAATAAAAAATTTTCATTTCTGTTTTCGGGAACCGGAATCCAATCCGGTCCGGCTCAGTGATTAAAACCGTTTTAACGTTGAACAATTGTTCGGACCGGTTGAACCGGTGGTCGGACCGGCAAACGGACGGGTTTGTTTTCGGGAACCAGAATCCAATCCGGTCCGGTTCGGTGCTTAAAACCGTTTTAAACGTTGAACAAGTGGTCGGACCGGTTGAACCGTCGAACGGCGGTCCGACCAGTTGAACCGGGCGTCGGACTGGTGATGAACTGCTTTTTTATATAAATAATAATTATAATTCATCCGGTTTTTATTCCTCCGGACCGGGGAGCGGACCGGTAAGATGTCTGGTTCACTATCCAGTCCGGTTTTGAAAACATTGCCAAAAGGGGTCCCTTATATGTTTTATTTTTTATTTTTATTTTTGTTAAGACTACTAAAATTTAGCAAATGGTTGAGTTCACAAATGAGTCGGGTTAAATATAAACATCTTGATGTAAATTTTATTCAAAAATGAGTTCGGTTAAATATAAAATGTTTTTGTGCTAACTTTTACATATGTTTTGAGTTGATATATGCTTCGACATAAACTTATTTGAAAAGGAGTTGAGTTAAACATAATACTCTTTCATTCAACGGTATAACTTTGTGTTACTCTACGTTTTTACGTAAATGTAGTTAGTAAATGAGTAGGATCGATTGTAGTTTATACTTTATCACGTTGCATCCGATGCCGCCGCAACGCGCGGTGTATATAAAACTAGTTCTATTTAGTGATTTTTGAATGTGGCTTATCTTATTTTGTAAAGATGTTTCTAATTTTTACTTTTGTTTTTTGAAAACTAGATGTGACAATGCTAACTCATTTGCTTTCAATTGGGTTGGTTTGGGCTTAAATTATAAATATATGGGTTAAGATGGGTTAGTTAGCATATTAAATGGGTTAAGATGGGCAATTATAAAGTTGAGGGAAAAAAACGTGTTAAGATAGGTGGTGTTAAATATTCCAACGGGTCAAGATGAGTTATTATAAGGTTTAGCTTTATTTAAACCATTCTCCACATCCTTCATTCTCCCTACCATATATCCAATCTCATACAAAAATTATCATCAATAAACTTCTACCCTTTTGATTTAATACCTCAATTACCATTTCATTTTCAAAATTTAGACTTTTGACCCATTCTGACCCGAACATATAATCCGAACCCAGCCTAACCCTAACCCATCTTGACCCGTTTTTAAATTTGTTCGTTCTGACCCGAACCCATCCTGACCTGAACCCGTTCTGACCCGTTACACTGCCCGACCCAACCCGCCCGTTTTGCCAAGTATAACCTAATATGAATAAGTGAAAGTGGGCATCGTTTTGGGCCAATTGAAAAAAAAATTTAATCTCATGCACCTCAAAAAAAATTTAAAACATAATTAAACAAGCAAAGACGTAGTCAAAATAGTGTCATCAACATATAACAAGTTGGGGCGGATAAAGGATATTGTTAAGGATTAAGGGTGGGTAGGGTGAAGGTAATGTGGTGTGGCCTGTTCCAATAACTGAAATTTGATACCCATTACCCACAACAATATGGTTTAAACTACTATTAATAACATAATGTGAAAGATTACTTCTAGTATTCGACATGTGGTTTGTGGCGCCGGTGTCAAGATACCAGTTCTGATCCGGGTTCAAAGTCATTGTGTGCAATGCCTGCTTAATATTAGTTGGAGTGTAGTGGTCAGAAGCATATGCATGTGCTGGAGACGAAAAAAGAATGCTTAGTGCACGAGATAGAGTCCTAGCGCTAGGAACTATTGGATACGGGCATGATGGAACGGGCCATGGTGAAGGTGATCAATTCCACGGTTGTGAAGTTGACTGCCAATTCTGTTGTGTATACTACCTCATATTATGATCTGATTGTCATAATTATGAAAATTACCTCTAGACCGACCACGATTGTGATGCTGACCCTAACCCCCATGACCAGGGCCATGCTAAGATGAAAAATCAGCACTGCGTGGGCATAAACAAGGTTGGGTTAAGTAGTTTGGGTTGACAGAAATGGCTGCGATGATAGGTGATGTCCGGTAACAGGTGATAGCGGTGGTTGGCCAACGGTAAGTGCTGAAACAATCATATACAAGACTGTTTCGGGGACTGTTTGCTCTGTTTTTCTGGTTACTTCCAACAGTAACTTAGAACGGGCCTCATAGAAGTTCGGGAGTGAATTGAATTGTTATAGCATCATTGTCGCTTTATCGTGTTAATCCGTTAGACCTGCTATATGTCGCAAAACTAAACATCGTTTGTCGACTAGGGCGCCCACATTAGCCAATTGGTCGGCTATGGGTTTAACTTCCTGACAATAAGCGCCAACAGAAGATAAAGATGAAAGCTTTATATTTAAGAACTTCTTTTGCAAGTAAAGGGCCTTGGAATTCTGATTATCAATAAAAATATTAGACGGGGTGGTCCATGCTTAAGCAACGGTGACGTCAGGCTTGAATATAGTATTAAGCAAGTCATTAAAGATTGTTCTATAAAGCCACTGCAGAACAATAGCATCGAGATAATCCCACTACTCTTGATTTGCATCTTTGGAAGAAGAATAATAATAAGAAGTGGTTGGATGGATGATGTGGCCGAGAGCAAGATTTGCTCTGCAATGAATAATGAATAACTCTCTCCACGTCATGTATTTACCACTATCCATCTCAAGCTTGATAGGGATGCTATTACGAATGTTGGTGATCGTAGTAACTGGATGAATCGGACTAGGATTTGTAGGTGAGGCATTGAGTTCAGTTTCTTTAGCCATGAATTGGACTAGGGTTTGTAGGTGAGGCATTGAGTTCAGTAACTGGATGATCGTAGTAATCGGATGAATCGGACTAGGGTTGTTGATCAAAAGGACTAGTTTTGTGATTTGTAAGGTATGAAATGCTAAACTGAGGTTATCAAAGCTTCATTTAAATTTAGAGTCAACGTGAACTTGATCGTTGGCTAGTTTGAATAAAATTCAATTTTAACTTTATATGAACAATTAAAACCCAATACTTGATCATAGCACATCAAATTTATTTCCTTCGGTTTCTTCCCTTCCGAGTCATTTCAAAACAAATCCTTTTTTTCTAACTACAGTTTTTTTATATCAGCAGTTAAAATATTCTTTGTTGCTTAACTACCCACTCATTTTCTTATAAATGACCCTCTCAGGAATTATTTAAAACAATTTTTGTTATCAAGTTCATAAGTGATGGGTACTAACATATCCCAAAACCATCCGGATAAATAAAAGAAAGAGCACATAATTAAACAATGCTACTTTGGTTGTATTATTTTGATTTTTGACACCGTCCATAGAAACACGATGGCTTGATCCACGCCTTTTTCTATTCTCTACACCGCCACCTGTTTTATCAATCTCTCGACTCTCACACTCCTATCATCAAAATTGCAAATACATATTTCCCCTTTCTCAACACTCTTCTTCGTAATCGATCTTCATCATCCACAGGTAATCCCTATTCTCTCAGATCCTGTTACTTATTTCAGTTATTAGATCTTTGCGTTCCTTTTCGTTTAAGATGTTACCGATTGATTCGAATCGTTCTTCAATTTGTCGTCAATCTGTTGCGTAAACGGTAAATCGGTACATGTAATTGTTGCGGTTGATTAATTTCATTATCAGTTGTTTTGAGGAATTGATTTGATTTTTGTTTGTTCGAGAATCGTTGCAGATGGCTACTCTAATATCTGACACTGCATCATGGAAAGACATGAAGGTGATTGTCGCTCGGCTTTATAGTTTATACCTTAGTGTCTTTTGCTTTCTGGTGCTGTTTGAGTAATTGCATGTCTTCGTTTTGAATTCTGGTTGTTGATTCATGATATGAGGTGGCTGTGGCTTGTAGGCTCATGTTGGGGAAATTGATAAAACGCATTTGCGTGATTTGATGGCTGATACGGACCGATGCAAGTCTATGATGCTGTATGGTTGTTTGAACTCTCTTATAAGCTGTTACCAGATGTTTATCTTTCAAATTTTGTGGAAATTTTGTGTTTAGGCTATAAGAGAGAGAGAGATGAGTGGTTCTTCTTTTCATTTTGGTTTTATGCAGTGAGTTTGATGGAATATTCTTGGACTATTCGAGACAGAGAGCCACTGTCGATACGGTTTCTAAGCTCTTTAAACTTGCTGAGGTAATTGGCTTTGTTTCTCTTTGATTGAGGATGATATAACAATATTATCATTAGTATTAACAATGGAATGTGCCATGACAAATAGAAGTATAATATTTTCTGATCATCTTATTTCCCAATGCAGGAAGCACGTCTTAAACAAAAGATTGATAGTATGTTCAATGGGGAGCATGTAAGTAAAGCTATAAACTTTAAGTTATTCTGATGTAACTCTCATGGAGTGACTGATTTTTTATAGAACCTTAGAACTGATTTTGTCTTAATTATCTGGTCTGTACTTCAGATAAATAGCACAGAGAACAGGTCTGTGCTTCATGTAGCTCTTCGTGCTTCAAAGGATGCAACAATAACCAGTGATGGGAAGAATGTGGTACCAGATGTTTGGCAAGTTCTTGATAAAATAAAAGAATTCTCGGATAAAGTTCGCAATGGTTCCTGGGTAGCTATCCATTTTTTGAGCTGATTTTTTTACAAATATTATCTATAATACTGTACTGTTTGTGTAACATTGAACCTCTGTTAGGTTGGGGCCACAGGGAAAGCATTGACAAATGTGATTGCTATTGGTATTGGTGGAAGCTTTCTTGGCCCTTTGTTTGTGCACACTGCTCTTCAAACAGGTTTTCTTTCCAAACTCCACGTTGCAATCAGATATTAGCCAATGATATTATAGAATAAAAAATGCCTATTATAAAATAAATGCGAAACTTGCAGATCCGGAGGCTAGTAAACTGGCAGGAGGACGGCAGCTTCGCTTGTAAGTTATAGTATACATATCGTGTGCTTTGTGATAAAATAAATTTTTTTTTAGCTTTGATTACTTTTTTTGGGTGGTTAAGTATCTTAATTACAACTTCAAAGCATGTTAGTCTTATACCAACATGGAATCTATTCATCTGTGAACTTGTATCTCATTACCATTTAAGGTCTATCTATAGTGTTACTGGTTGCATATATAGAGTCAACATGATGTATCAAACAATATAAATACCATGATGGCTCATGTACGCTTAATTTATTTTTTTCTAAGAAGAGGAAACCAAGGACCTCACATAACATGGGCTCTATTACTTAAGAGTATTGATACAGAACATACCAAAATGGACCCTGCAAGTTAGGATTGAGAAATATGATCCTTTTTACAGAGGTGTTTACAACCCACTATGATGAAGCAATCTTTCCATCATTGGGGATGTAAAAGTTGAAAATATAACATCATACTAATGAATGATCACGAAAGAATTTGGAATCTATCTAGACTACTATCTCTTGATATCCATATTAGCATATTTGAACTTTGATACATTACACGCAGTTAAAAATACTTGTTATTAATGCCTTAACTGGCATTGAAGTTCTAGGAGAGGGGCATGTAGTTTAATTTATGAATGTATCTAAATCATGCTATCGGTGCAATAGATCATTGGCGTAAAAGGTGTAGATCCACTAAAAATTGGATCAAGGAGAGAAAAGTTGCAAATGATTGGCAATAAATGTTTAGCATACTCAAGTAACAGAGAAAAGTTGAAGCATTCATCAGGGTGGGTTCAGTCTGGCCTAAGCCCAGTCCCAGGCATGGTTAAGCCTGAAGCCCAAAAAAGCCTGAAGTCCAAACATCAATTTTCTCTGTCTTTTGTATATCTTTAGGTATTATTTATATAATGCATTTGAGATATTTTAATAATAGAAGATAGAACTTGTGTATTGTTAATTAATTCTATGTGAACATTTTTAGTTAAATCCTTCTTATTAGAAGTTATCATTTGTATTGTAATTAATTGTACATGATAATTATTTAGAAGATTAAAACCAAACGAAAAGCAAGGGGCTGGGCTGGGCTGCGTAGGATCAGTTTTTTGGCACGCCCTGGTTTTGTGCATCCTAATATGCGTATGCTAATCATTTGGAACATAAATCGGAGATGAAGTCCTTAAGAAACACAAGTTTCTGTCTTCGTATATAGATTAAGCATTCCCATAAAACTCAATTTATTTTTCATACTGAAAGGCATTTTAGAAACAATTAGGTTCTAGGAGGGCAGTTCATTTTAAACTCACATATTGAGACCGAATGGACGGAACAGGTCTCCAACTCTCAATATTAAGCACCCGAACTTTATATCAATGCCAATATTTTCTTACTTATTTCTTCCTAATATCCGGGTATTTCTGCAGTCTAGCTAATGTTGATCCAGTAGATGTTGCCAGAAATATTTCAGGCTTGGATCCTGAGACCACTTTAGGTGATATTACTTTACTTTATTATGTCTTGTATATGGTTTTATTTCAGAACACTGTATTTTGTTTTATGATTATTGATTGTTCTTGTATTCAATGCAGTTGTTGTAGTTTCCAAGACTTTTACTACAGCTGAGACAATGCTGAATGCTCGGACATTGAGGGAGTGGATCTCGTCTGCTTTAGGGTTAGTGCACCGGCCTATATTTCTATTAATATTTCTGGATACAGTAGCAATTTGCCAATGTGTAATCAAATCTTATATTATGTTCATAATTGAGAAACTAAAAGATCCATACGTTTTTATATTCTCTCATATAACATGGTCATTTGATGTGCTGTTATCAGGCCACAAGCTGTTTCGAAGCACATGGTTGCTGTTAGCACAAATCTTAAGGTTGTACTCATCAAAACCGACTTGATCCTGTACATTCTTTTGGTTTGGTTTGTTCAATTGACATCTAATTTAGGTTTCTGTAATTATTATTAGTCCGAAATCTTTCATTTATATGATTATAAATTTATAATTTATATAAATGTGTGAGCATTGCAATCTGTCAGCGTTAGTTACAGACTGTAACTAATGCTGGAGACAAAAAAAAAAGCAAATTATTATTAGAAAATATTTAAAGATGGTATATCTGGGATGGAAAATCATCTGGATTCATCCATTATCATAGCTTTACCTTTTCCAATATACATGTGATGCAGCTTGTGGAGAAGTTTGGGATTGATCCTAATAATGCTTTTGCATTCTGGGATTGGGTAGGAGGCCGATACAGTGGTAAGATAGTCTGTTATTACTTAGATAATAAGGAAAAAGAAACCTATTTTCCCTAAAAAATGCTTATTTGATTGGTCATGTTGATTCATTTCAGTTTGCAGTGCTGTTGGAGTATTACCTCTGTCTCTACAATACGGTTTCTCGGTTATTGAAAAGTACAGTGACATATGAACTTCATCTTCTCTCACTCAACCGCATAACTCTTCTTTCATTTCTTTATTTTTAACATAAATTCACTATTTATAGATTCCTTAAAGGTGCTAGAAGCATTGATCAGCATTTTCACTCAGCTCCCTTTGAGAAGAATATACCTGTATGCATATATTGTTTACACCTCTATGTTTTGTATTGTCTTTGTGTAGGTTTTACCTTACTAAATGTTTTGTTTGTTGACATTATGTGCTTTTTTCAGGTTCTTTTGGGTTTATTGAGCATATGGAATGTATCTTTTCTTGGATATCCTGCAAGAGTAAGTTTTATTATCCATAAAACCCAACTCAATTAATCCATTTTTGATTGATTTCATTAACATGATCTTTCTTATGTTTCCCAGGCTATCTTACCTTACACTCAAGCTCTTGAAAAGCTTGCTCCACACATTCAACAGGTAAATTACTCTTCAACTCGTGTTTGTCTTGTATTTTTAAATTCTTTTATATATCTACATTTCAAACTTAATGTATAGGTTAGCATGGAAAGTAATGGGAAAGGAGTATCCATAGATGGTGTTCGCCTTCCTTTTGAAGCAGGTGAAATTGATTTTGGTGAACCAGGAACAAATGGTCAACATAGTTTTTACCAATTAATTCATCAGGTGTGTATTGTGATAGCAATTTGATTCATATATAATTTAGCTTGTGCCAACATTGGACATATAACCTCTATATTTTCTGAAAGCTCTGTTTCTTTATCCTTGATTTTGGTGTTTTCAGGGGCGTGTTATTCCTTGTGATTTTATCGGTGTTGTGAAAAGCCAACAGCCTGTCTACCTTAAAGGTTTTGTTTTATTTTCTTCTTTTTTTTCTTTCTTGTAGTCTCATCTTTGCTAATTATGTACAATTTGGTTTGCAGATGAAGTGGTAAATAACCATGATGAACTCATGTCAAACTTTTTTGCACAACCTGATGCCCTTGCTTATGGGAAGGTAATTTGATTGCATAACCTCTGAGTACCAAGTTTAACGTCACTCATAAGGAAAATATGGAGATGCTATTTTTATTACACTGACATGATTTTGTTTTCTTTCCAGACCCCTGAACAATTGCAAAGTGAGAATGTTGCACCTCATCTTGTTCCTCACAAGGTGATTAATTTTCTTCATAATATTATATTTTTTCTTCTATCAAATAAATGCTTGATTAATAGTTACTAATTCAATCTTCATCAATAGACCTTCACTGGGAATAGGCCATCACTTAGCCTTCTACTTCCATCATTGGATGCTTATAGAATTGGACAGGTTTGACCAGTATAAACTTTAGTCAAATCTATGTATCTGGTGCTGACATCATCTTACAAAACCTTTACCTTCTATCTGTTGACAGCTACTAGCTATCTATGAGCACAGAATTGCTGTGGAAGGTTTCATTTGGGGAATCAATTCTTTTGATCAATGGGGAGTTGAACTAGGAAAGGTATGCATATATAAATAAATATGTGTGTGTGTTTCTTTTTTTCATTAAGTAGATAAGGATTATTAATCATAACTTCAGAAAAGTAAGTGAATTTAATTGGTTTGTTAAATTTGCAGTCACTAGCGTCCCAAGTCCGAAAGCAACTTCATGCATCTCGCAAGAAAGGAGAATCAGTTGAGGGGTTTAATTATAGTACCACCAAGTTGCTAACAAGATATCTTGAGGTACAAACATTATCTTTTAACAGAATAAGAGATTAAAATATTAACCATTTTTTTTTTTTTGGCAGGCAAGTGCAGATGTGCCTTCAGAACCCACAACTCTACTGCCTAAGATATAATTACCACTTGATGGTGATGAAGTTGTCTGAAACTGATACTAAACCAAACCAGATGATAACATAGCTTATAATGTATTTCATTACACCAACTCTTATCAACCATTGCTTCTTTTTGTAACTGCATGACTCGTGTCGCACGAGCATAATAATTCATGCCGTTTTGATGTGATCTCAAATGATGGAAATGCTGTTCTAATTTGCTGAATAAGATTGTGAAATCAAGCCTGTTTTATAGATCTTGATACAATCACTCTCTTTGTATTTGCCAATGATTTGATATTTAATGTTACTGCAAATTTAAGGAAGAAAAGTGGATCTTGGGTTTGTGCCTTTGTGGGACTAGTACTAGATTTCTTGCTCAACAAATGTTTGATGAAATGTTTCATTAACTTCAACAACTTATACGGTAACACCTTGCTTTCAGTTCAGACTTGACATCAAATTGGTAGGAAAATATCACCCTAACCGGGCCCCTTTGCAGTTACCAACAATTTTCTATAAATTTTATTATTATTTGAAACATATTTTATACAAATCTATACATTATTATGCATATCATTTTAGATTATATAATAGCTGAATATATTATAATTTATGATCATTGGTGCTTAATGATTGGCATAGTCCTGTGCAGGTTCATCCATTATTTGCAGTTGAAGCTAATCTTCAACAAAGTCAACAGATGCCTTCCAACCCAACCAAAAATATTATAACTTTTTTCAGGGTCAAACAAAAGTTTAATTGCTTTAACAACTCTGCACCTTCTTTCTTATTTGTTTTCCAAATACACCAACTTCCATTTCTTCCTTCTGATTATCAAGAATGGTGCTTCCTCCTCCACCCCTCTCTCTCCTTTGCATAATCTCCATTGTCACCCTTTACCTGATGATATGCTATGCAGTTATCGGGTTCATTGCAAAATCAGAGATTTTTAGGGTCAACACACATGAAGCGGATCATCAACCCTCCGGGCTGTCGCGAGAGGAGTTGCAATTGTTACGATGTTTTAATCACAGGATCTGTGAAGGACATGAAGAATCATTGAGTTGTGCAATATGTTTGGATGATTTTAAAGATTTTGAGGTATGTAAAAGATTTCCAAGTTGTGAGCATGTGTTTCATAGCCATTGCATTGACCTTTGGTTGGTGCATAGAAGAACTTGTCCAATTTGCAGGACAGCTTTTGATCATTTGATTCATGTTGTTTAAGATTCTTGTATATGGATATACCTTCATTTCTTGTTCTGAAAATAGTGGAATTCTTGAATTTTATTTAATTTTTCTTGGCGAAATGATATGGAAATGCAAATTTTGATCAAAGAATTTATCAAAATGCACATGAACGTTTGTCCACTCGAAAGCAAACATATGCATCGAGGACCAACCTATTACGACAAGTACCCCTTTCCGGCTAGGTTGTAACCTCCAACCCAGTTATAGGACACAGACAAAGCTAAGCATATCATGTCATTTGTGGGTTGATGGCTAGGAACTTGTCGTTCTAGCGAGAAGGCTACACTCTATATTTTAAAGCTAAGACCATGAAGCGTGTACTTGGTGACCATGCTTTAGCCATCGAACGTCATCCTCTATAGCCATCAGCTCATATTAGTCGGCTAAAACACCATAGCCACCTAAAGAATGATAACCACTAAGGTACTGCCCCTTTATCATCAACACACTCATCGTAAATTTATTAATAGATAGCTATTGTCTTTTATGAAAACTTCAGTGGGTATTTATAAATTTTTTTCTTAAAGTATATTACACAACTTATCAAACCATAATCTCGTTTTAAGTAAATTAAATTAGAATCAACCTCATTATTGAGTAATATACAATTCAACAGAAATTATTTTGTAATGACAGTTAAAGGTCAAATGTAGAGTGGATAAGTGGTGGCCTTTAGATAGTCAACTATATAATTTTAGGTTGTCCTAAAATCATGTTAGTATATGTTTAAAGAAGTTGTGATGTTTTGGAGTATTTCTATCAAGATAAATGAAATAATAGAAATAATAAGTAAAAAATTTTGCTTCAGAAGTTCGAGTGCATTTTGATTGTATGGACGGGGACTTACTAGAAGGGATACAAAACGAGTTAGAATAATAAAAATCACGTGGGAATAACTTTAAAAAAAAAATACTATAAAAGTATAAATTATACAAACAAATAATGCACATAGTCCAATTTGGTAAATAGTTTTCTAATATAAAGTGTTTGATTATGGTAATTATTTGTTTTAAAGCAAATTTGAAAGTTCGAAAATTCATTTTAGAATATCTTAAAAGATCAGGTCAATACCATTGTGCAACAAGGTCAACTCGCTATGTTTTCAAGTTCATTTAAAAAATATAAAAAAAAAATTTAAGAAAAATAAATAATTATGTTCTTGAATTTTTTTGTAAGAATGAAAAATTAAAAAAGTTATGATTTCAAATCCCTTAAAAGGAGACAAATATGAAGTGAAAGGAAAACAAAATTTAAAAGAATAATAAAGAGCAAAAAAAGAATAAGAAAGTTTAAAAAAAAACTTTTTTTTTTCTTTTCTGTTCTTAATTACACTCGAGAACAAAATGTTGGCAAGGTTCATATGGATTCAGTACCACCGGTACTTCTGCTTAGCTTGGTGTTCATAATACAGGTTGTTCAGGTTTTGTAATCAGGTTTGAAGCTCCTTGGTTAAGTATGTATCGTCGATTTTTAAGTTATTTAGTTCAATCTTAATCTAGTTCTTCAATCGAATTCATGTTAATTAAGTTTAGGCTTAAACATTTAAACTATACAGCAAAGTCTCACAGATGTGAATTTCACAAATGTTTTGCTCAGAAATATGCACATAATTTCACGGACGATGTCTCATAAGTCCAGACATAAATATTTGCATACTCATCATAGCATGAAAAAACAAACATAAATGACCCAAAACTTTAATCAAATGTTTTAGTAAAAATTGTAATGATAAAAGAGCTCAGAGCTTAATCCATGCTAATGGATATTACGCAGACAATCAACATGGCATCATTTCAGACCGCCCGTCTGCTTATTCTCATCATTGAATAAAACGACAGATTATATCAAATATGATTTGATCTGTGACAATATACATGAATAAAACATCAAATTTAAACTAATTAAATGTTCGATGAACAGAAAGCATCAGAAAACGAAATTGAGAGAGAGTTTTCTACACCAAATCTTCAGTGTGTAGTATAAGATGTTAGTATTGCATCATTTGCTTTCCGTATGAAACAAAAGACTATTCACAGAATCAAACTGAATTTAAAGTTAAATTGATGAACTATATGGCATCAGATAATAAGCGGAGTTTATAATCCCCACGGTTAATCGGAGTGTTAAGCATAAAACTGATTTATCGTCATCTGCCATTTCAAATGCAACAAAAACAAAATTTCAAAACAACACAAGAACAATTTACGATAAACTCTTGAAGATTATTGTTTCGTAATGAGAATAAATATAGGAAGGACCATTTGACACTAAAGCAATCGGTAGAAATGCAATGCGTTGGTAAGCCATCCTGTAATTAGCTATATGCATCAGTTATATCTCCTCGAATTATATACAATTCACAACAAGGAGAGGGTAAAACAGATGCAAATCTAGATCTGCAAACGCATATAAACAGATTGATCCATTCAATTGCAATGATTACGTTTCAATTTCACGTTAGAAAACCTAATTTCTGATCAAAAACAACAATCTATTACCGTAAATAGTACGAATCGACATGGATCCAAACGAATCCACCATGATCTTCGATCGGTTAATCACCAAAACAATCGATCGAGATGAACTCGTTGCGATGCGAAAGAGAACGAAGGATAAGAGATTAAATAGGGTTTACCGTAGCTAGGGTTTGCATAGAATGATTGGGCTCGTTGGTATATAATACGGGCGTACGTTAATACATAAAGGTCTAAAGCCCGATAATAATGGGCTTTTCTGAAATGGTAAAACAGTCTTCAGCCCGATTAAAGTAGAGTGGGCCCTTAGATTGTATGCTTGATGATGAATTGAAAAAACGAAAATTAAATTGCTAAAATTTGTTCGGTTTTTACACGATTGACGATGTTGTTGCCAAAATATTTAGAATTGAGTTCCCAAAAAGTAAAACCACAGGTGTAAGGGAGCTCAATCGCACATGAACTACTCGATATCTGATAAGTGAAAACTTAAATATGCAAAGCGTAAACAAGATCGAGCCTGAATTCACGTGTCACGTAAACAAAGTGAAGTTAGAGATAAAATTATGTGAAATGAGTAGTTCATTGATGAGTTGAGTGACCTACACTTAAAGATAGGTCATTCCATCATACGAATAGGTGAAGTAATTAAACAGGTTGAACCAATAGAGGATCCACCCAGTAAAAATGGAGTGTTATCCACCCAAGACTATGAAGAATTGAGTGCTTCATCCTTTTTTAAGAATCAATACTTGTTGGATATATTGGTTCAATCCATGTAATGTGAGGAGGTATTTATAAACTCCTCGCTAGCTAATAATATAATATATAATTTTACGGGATTGTTTGGTATGCCATAATGTTTATGAAGAAATTGGATTGTTTAACATGAATTGAGTGATTGGATCGCACCCTTTTTTAAGGGAGAACAAATGTTTGTTGGATATATTGGTTCAAGTTCAAACCATAAAAGACGAAGAGGTATCTACAAACTCCTTGCTGCCCAACAATATTACAGAATGTTTATAAATATTTTTTCTAAAAAAAATAAATATTTATAAATTAAGAAACTTTTAAAACATCAAATTTTTTTTAAATTTTAAATATTCTAACATTGACATTTTAGGCAAAATTTTATAAACAAAAATAATTAAGAGTAGGAGTTATAATAAATGTTATAAAAAATTATATTTCTAAATTGTTTGTTTTAAAACAAAGTTTTTTATTAAAAAAAATAAAAGAAAAGTTTAAAAATAGAAGATTAAAAAGTTTATATCATTATTTTATTATTATTTTTAGCACTTACTTATATATAATTTTAATCATATTTGATCTTAGAATATCGTTTTATAACTATGAAATTTTTAACTATATTTAATATTTTATTTATTCAACCCGTGTAACACACGGGTTTACTAAAACTAGTATTCTAATAAAATGGTAACTATATTGGACACATGTCGCCATCACATTTCGTCTCACCAAAATTTTCCCGCTTCTCTTCCTATTAATATCAAATTAATTACCAACAATAAATTTAGAAATATATTTTTTTATTAATATTGTTTCTAAAAAATAAATATTTATAAATTAAGAAACTTTTAAAACATCAAACTTTCTTAAAAATTTTAAATATTTTAACATTGATATTTTAGGTAAAATTTTTATAAACAAAATTTCATTAAAATTAGGAGTTATAATAAAAATGTTTTAAAAATTATATTTTTAAAATGTTTGTTTTGAAACAAAGTTTTTAAACTTTTTTTAAAAAAATAAAAAAAAGTTTTAAAACAAAAGATTAAAAAGTTTATATCATTATTTTATTATTTATATTCCTTACTTATACATAATTTTAATCATATTTTATCTTATAATATCATTTTATAACTATTAAAATTTTGTTATATATAATATTTTATTTATTTAACCCGTGTAATACATGGGTTTACTAAAACTAGTGGTTCTTATATACAAATATGTAGAATATATGCACAGAAAACATTAAACTAGTTTATTCCTATATGTTTTAATCATGTACCGTTTACCTATATATTTATAGCTTATACGCATAAATAGACAATTAAAATTAATTTATTAACTTTTAACTTTCAGAGAGATAAGTAAGAAAATTAACCATCATATTATTATACCTTTTTTAGGATTAAAAATAAATGATAACATTTTTTTACAACATCTAATCTCTTTGATATATTTGTCATGTCACCAAAAAGATGTAGTGGAGGCAATTATGTGAATTATCATATCTTGAAACACATGGCAAAGTATCTTTGTATAATGCTTTGAAAGAACCACTCATATATAAAAGTTAACACCTCGTCTTACTAAAACTAAGTATTTAATTTAATTTGTTTATAGGGACTTAATAAAAATAAATTATTTAAACCTGGTAACTGAATGCTTTACGTACTTTGCAATGAAAATAGAAGCCAATAAATATATTTTTGAATCCTTTAGTGTACTCAAAAGTCCAAGCTATGAATGGGGTCTGATAAGAACATTCACATTAGCATGTTCGTTTACACATTATCTCTAGATTTGAGAGAAAGATTTAGGGAAACTAATTAAAGAACAAATTACAATTTTTGTTTTTTATATGCACATTAAATTTCAAACTTTATCTTTAACTAAAAAGTAATAGAAATTGTTCATTTATGTTCAAATTTTATAATAGTTTTCGTTCTTTCAACTAACAACTGTTAGATGTACTTGTTATATCATTTCAACTAATAATTTTCGTCATTTTACATGAGGGTATTTTTATCTTTTAACAATAAAATACTAGTAATGTAATTAGATTTAACCTAACAAACCTCGACTCCTTTTTTGTCTCTCTGGTCCCCCACCCACCCACCCACGCACCTACAGTCCTACACCCATTTTTCCAACGTTGAATGTCACCAACGTTCTCTTCTCTGACCCGTTTTCCATTGATTAAAACCTCCATCCAAGAAATAACATACAACCAAATCTTCCATCAATTAAAACCTCCTTTAGAGATCTACACACGTTTAAAAAATGGTATTAACTGTTGCATATTTAATCTATCAAATAAAATATATAATATTGACCCATCGTGTGCAACTAAGAATAGTATGAGCGAAAGCAGAGTGTACGTTATCTGGGATACGAGTTAATTATTTTAATACAAAAAATGTTTTGTCACAATTACTTTGATTGGTTATTATTAAAAAAGATGGGTTGTTTTAATAAAAAAAACTAAAACTAAAATCAAATTACAAAAAGTAAAAATTTTCCAACAAGCTGACATAATTGTGTCAAAACTGTAAAACAAATACTGCGCTGCTGTATTAAAGTTCTGCCAATAAACTAAGTTTGATCTTTTTTGTGGTTTTTAATTATGGAAAATAAATACTAAAAATGTTAGTTAAATTATGAAGTAAATTCAAATATGAAAGCTAATTCCAAAACTAAGTTAATTTATTAATTTGATTTGGTTTACGATTATTAACGATTATGGTGTAATGACCCTTTTTATTATTATTCGTATCGATACTAGACGTCACATCATTCGCATATCCACTCTATCTAATTTATAATCAAGCGTAGTTCGTTGATTAGAGTCAACCCACTACTCTAAGCTCACGTCGTTCATATCTTAGCGTGCAGGTTGCAACAATAGAAGCATCAATTATAACTAAACACGCACTTCGTTCGGTCTGTTTAACTAGATTGTATGATTCTATAACGACAATTAATTTATAGACAAATTCAAACCGTTAATTGTTATTTGTATAAAAAATCAAAACTTGATTAGGGTTTTAAAATTTGAATAACTTTATTAAAAAAGTTAATAAAGTGATAAATTTTATTAACAATATAGTATATACCGGAATAGATTCGGGTTTAATATCAAGAATCAAACACACAAATCATTAAAATAAAAAAATCTTATAAACGATTCATATAAGTTTAAACCAAAACAGATAAATTAAACATTAATGTTAAAACTAAAATTATTCTATCCAATACTAGATCAATCAAAAACAGAATAAGACTTACGAACCAAAGGCGAACTATTCACAATAAGAAGAATTCCACAAAAGAAGAACAAAGAAAAAACCAGTTGCTGTTGCTTCTTGTTCTTCGACCAATATACTCCCCTCCAAAAGTTGATTTTCCTTTTTTTTTCTTTCAGATTTCTCCTTTATATAAATTCCATCCCTCTTTTTTTCTCTTCCTCCTCTGTATATTTAAATCAAATCAAATCAAAATCATATTCCTAAATTTGAATTCAAATCTATAATTTTTTAAGAGATGATTCTATAAATTTGAATTCAAATCTATTTTTTTTTCTTTTCGTAAAATCTTCAAAAATACCCATTGTCTTCAATATACTTTCAAAGCTTTCACTTATTTTCGTTTTCAACCCGCGCAACTGTCTTTCACCTACAAAACAATTAAATCCATTCACAGTGTATTCTATTTCACCAAAACGAGTATTAATAAAAATAAACAGAAATACGTTAAATAAATGCATGATACGAAATAAAAACATATGCTAAAACGATGATGATTGATGCTTTCAAATACTAATAATGTTGACCGAACTAGCGGTTTCAGTTTCAAAAATGTTCTTAAACGCACACACTTGCACCGTGCACACCCCTAGTCTTCTACATAAACATTTAACTAGGACAACTGATGAAAACACCATTTGTTTTTTAGTGCTAATATATTATCACACACGTAAGAACAGTATTTCTCTAACTAGAACGATGTCATTTCTGTATAGCAAACATTGTTAAAAATTTCCTATTTATTGTGGTATGTGAGGGTTCATGAGAAAAACAATAGTTATACGAAAATAAAAAAAAAACCACGGAAATCATTAACATAATTCATAAATTTTTGGTTTGTTTGCATGTTAAAAGACTGTTAAAGTATTTGTTACGTATATGTTGAAATAAATACATGAATTTAGAGTCTTACGTATGCGTAACCTTATGTCGTATGAAAAATTGTTACGTATATGTAAACTACGTGTGACATATATGTAAAAGTACGTTACATTTTCATTTGATTTATACCCCTATATATATATGGAGGGTTGTAACAAAACATCTAGAAATTGTAACCTTTTTTTTCCTTATACATTGTAAAATTTAAACCCATAACCCATTAGTCAAGTCAAAACATGTTGTAACCAATATGTAAATGGTTTAATGGATTGAATATATTATAACCGTTTATTTATCAAATTAACCTACAACGAATGGTGAGGTTAGTTCATTTATCTTCATGTCATTAAATCAAACACTATTATTTTAAACCCAAACCAAAATAGTAACCAACAATTTGACTCATTGAAACAAAGACAGATGACAGAGAGCGAACACTAAATCTAGACCGAAGAATTAGACCAAAAGACGCAACAATTTGAGATAAGTTTGTTAAAAGAATTATATTTTTTTCAATAATTAATCACAATGTAAATGTAACGGGTTTTGAAATGGTTGACATGATGTCTATATTTGAAATCTAAACATTTTATAAAGACAACCATGACTTGTTTTTTTCATCATAGTTCATGTAATGTCAAAACCACGTTTATATGTATCCTTATGGTTAATAATCTTGAACGCTACCAATATAGTTCATGTACCTTGCTCCTTTTTCGCTATTTGTAACATTACACTATAATCTACTATATAGTATACAATATTTTACTATAACACATTTAACATGGTCAATAGTTTCAACACAGCCATGCGACGTGCACATTCTAATTAGTCCATCAAAGGTTTTTTTGTTTTTGTTCTGTTGTTTTTTTCGGAATTCTTTACGTGTCAAATATGTAATTTCAGAAGTTGACTAAAAAGTTTGTGTTAGAGTAGCTTGTTTTATAAATTTCCATTTAAATTAATTCTTTAAATGGTTAGGCAACATACGTATCATAATAATATCTTACATCAATGTTTCAATTTTCATAACTGATTTATTACAACTTCATACACTTTTTATATATTTAATTCCGCTAATACAAACAGTGTAATGCGTGTAATTTTTTAACGAGTTTACATTTCCGTAATAACATACTCCTTATTAAAAAAACCTGATGCGGTAGTCTTAATTTCCTGTATAAAATAATATATTCCTAAACAAAACCTTAGCTATACTATTAGCCATTTGAATATCTGATAGAGGGTCAAAAATAGTCAGTACACTATACACGTATAACAAAATGACAAAAGTGCCCCCATGGCATATTTTGTCGTTACGCGTTACTCATTCATATATGAACTTATTTTCAAAGTCTCATACTACACGACAAGCCAACGCGTCGTGGTTGGAGTACCAGTACTACGTCTTCTCCGACACATGCCACCCTCTCGCTGATCCCGCCACGTGGACGGCCAAGATTTCAACCCACTCTTAACTTGTGCCCGAAGTACCTCCCCTTAACCATGGTTAACCACCCTCTCTTTTAACCTCCTTTTTGAGTTTTTTCCCTTCAACATTTTTTTAGTCTTCAATAACTCCATCATATCATCATCCCATATCAATTATCATCTCTTTCTCCCACAACAACGGCCGCCATTTTAGACCGTCGTCTCCGTCGTGCTCCGGTCAGAATTCGTTGAAGATTATGGTGATTTGCTAGTGGATGTAATCTATAGTAGTGGAATGTTGCATACGTTTTGGTTTTTGTTAGTTACAGTAAGAAGATGATGATGCTTCAGTGGAGGCGGTGTAGAAATGATACATGATGATGAACTGTGAATTCGTGTAGTGAATAAATCAGAAACCTAAGGAATTGAGTTTTGATTAAGTGTAGTTTGGAAATAATTTAACTTATGGTTGATTTTGAGAATTCTTCTGCAATGGCGGTTTCCGCTGAAGGAACTGAATGTTCATCAGGTGGTAACGTAACTGGAGCTCGTTCTGAGATGCAGCCGGTGAAGAAGAAGAGGAATCTTCCTGGAATGCCTGGTAAACGTTGATATTGTGTTGTTATCGTAAAGCTATTGCTGTAAAGTGATTTTGATTTGATATTGATATTGATATGTTCAATTCGTTCGTTGCAGATCCAGATGCGGAGGTGATCGCACTGTCACCGACGACGTTACTCGCTACGAATCGATTTGTGTGCGAGATCTGCAACAAAGGATTTCAGCGAGATCAGAACCTTCAGCTTCATCGGCGAGGGCATAACTTACCGTGGAAGCTGAAACAACGAGACGGTAAGGAGATACGGAAACGCGTTTACGTTTGTCCGGAGAAAACCTGCGTCCATCACGATCCGTCGAGAGCCCTCGGCGATCTCACCGGAATCAAAAAACACTTCTCTCGGAAGCACGGCGAGAAGAAGTGGAAGTGCGAACGGTGCTCGAAGAAGTACGCCGTGCAATCGGATTGGAAAGCGCATATGAAAACTTGTGGTACGAAAGAGTATAGATGTGATTGCGGCACCTTATTCTCGAGGTTCAATTTTCCTCATCAAATCTCATATAAATCGTGTGAAATCCATACATCTGAGATGATTCTGATTGTGTTAAGTTTTTTAATTTTGATTATGAAGGAGAGACAGCTTCATCACGCATAGAGCTTTCTGTGATGCGTTAGCACAAGAGAGCGCGAGATCTCTAACTCAAAACCTTCCAAATATCAACTCTGATCATCATCATACTCATCATCATGATGCCGACAAAGCGGATGCAGCTGTCATCTCTCCGTCGTGTAGTCCACCGCCACCGCCGCTTACACCGTCCACCGGTGTACTCTCTCCTGTCCAATCCGTTCTCAGCTCAGGTGAACTTTATCGATCAGAATATGTCTTCTTCATCGCACTAATTTCACTTTCAAAATGCTTATCCTCGTGTATCCACTGCCATCGATCAATTTGTTTGTTTGTTTGTTTGCAAAGTGTTTGTCATCTACTGTGTATTTTAAGCCTAGAACTCCATTAATTAAGAGCTCAAAGATCGAAGTAAAAGCTAGTGAATTAAAAAGATAGATTTTGTATGAAAAAGGACGCCATGATTGTTCCTGCTCTTCCTTTTGCTTGTAATAGCAAAGTTCAAAATCTCTACTTTTTCAGATTCATTAACTGCTTCATAATTATAAATAATTAGTTAATTACCATCAACTTTTTAAACCCATGAAAGAATTATATATTCTCACCTGTCATTTGTTCAATATTTTATTAAATAATCTTGTTTTTTGCTGCAGACTTGCCGGAGAAAGCAGTGGGGGTGTTACAGCACCAGAAAGCTGCGGTGGTGGAGACGGAGGCTGCAACAACCGCCACCACACCAACCACAGTCAGCGGTGGTTCCACCACCAGTGGTAACACTAATGCGACCACCACCACCGGCGTATTCGCAAGTATTTTCGCACCATCCTCCGTCGTACCATCGTCTCAATCATCTCCATCATCTTACTCCAATCTGATCTGTGGTGTCGCCGGAGCTGATCGGAGCACCATCGTCGAACCAATGTCGCTTTCTTTATCCTCCTCCTTATACCGCTCCACCACCTCCGCCTCGTCTTTATTCCCACCACCTGATCAAACCACCCTCCACCACCACCACCACCGTCAGTACGTACAGTCTCCACAACCAGCTCTCTCCGCCACAGCTTTGCTCCAGAAAGCAGCTCAAATGGGTGCAACGTCGTCAAACACCTCATTCCTCCATGCACTCGGGTTAGCACCACCACCACCACCACCACCGTCGTCGTCTTCCGCCACCGATCACTACCAAGAAGCTAGCATAGGTACTCAGTGGAATAATATATTTCAAACTCAAACGAAACAAGAGATGAACGACAACTCAGGGCTGGGGCTTGGGGCTCCGGCCACCGGAAGAGATCAGTTACTGATGCGTCCACCGGCGCCGACCACCCTGGATCTTTTTGGGCTGGGGACCGGTTCCTCTGGTGGGTACTCAGCGTTTTTGAGTTCAATCGGAGGAAGCAGGCTTAATGCAGCTGCAGCTGCTGGAGTTCCGTTTGGGTCCGTCCAAAATAAGGATTGGGATGACTCCGGTGACAAGAAGCCGACGATTCTTTAGGTTTCTCTCTCGGTTTTTAATGGTGAAAGAGAGAGGTCAGGTCAGGTCAGGTCAGGTAACGAGTGTCAGTGGCTTTGTATCTTTTATAGTAAGCACATGGATCAATTAAAATATACTCGTATGTTTTATGATTTTGAGTTATTAGTGTTATTATTAATATTTTTTTATATATAAAAACTTTATATTATATCGACTAGAATCCTATATTGGTGTAGGGATGATAATGGAGTGAGTTTGGGATCGGTTTTAGAGTCGGGTTGGACGTGTGTCTAATCAAAGACCCTTGGCTTCCAGTGGGGAAGGATATTACATTTGCATATCGATTGAGAAAGGGAATTATAGCTTCGTTATATAAGATTGGATGCATTTCCTATCTGATGCATTTTAAAACTATAAGAGATAGACGCATGAGAACGTGTCGACTGTCAAAGCGGATAATATTTTGTACCGTGCTTGGACTGCTACAAATGTAAGGCACCTTCCACATCAGTTGGAACCAATGATCGGTTAATGATGTGGGATGTATGGTCACGAAATATTTGGATATGTGAGCGTCGCAAAATTGATTACACTTATGTGTTGAGAACGTGTGAGCTAGGAAGCCAGTAGAGCACATCAATATTTTTCTTTCTAGCTCTGCAACTGGTCATTTCTTGGTAAGTTTCTTGAGTGAAACGGGCCTAAGAAATACCTCATATGTCAACAGGAGGATATGAAAACCAGAAATGCTTATTAGATAAGTTTCTCTATAACATAATATAGTATAAAAATATGTATAATTATCCGCATGATCTAAAATGTATGTAGTACAAAAACTTTGTATATATTTGCAAGATCTTAAAACGTATGTACTAAGAAAATGACTTGTTTTCGTTAAAGATCAGAAGATAAAAACCAAAATACTTCTTTCTTCAAAGATCAAAAGATAGAACCCATAAATCTTGCTTTGTCAAATATCGGAAGAGAAAACCCACATGCAGAAAGATTAAATAAAAGAAGGATTTAAGAAATGTTTCAGACCGAAAAAAAATAACCTAGAAATCTCTATTTTATCCTTCATCAAACTTATTCCTAAAATCACTTAATATATGAACTCCATCACCACTACAACCTCGATCGTTCAACTCATCAACCCTATGAACAAATTTAGATGATATTGTTGTTTGATCTGCATCTTTGATTTACGATATGTATTTTTATGTTGTTATATCTATGACCTTTTTCTTGCATCTTTGTTTTCTTGGGAAATATTTTGAGAGAGAATGGTAGAATTTCCCAATGGTTATGAAAAAGACATAGAGGTTATGACCATTAGATGGAAGTTATGACATATGGTATTTTATCATCGGTCTAGCCTTTATAAACAATAACCTTTATCATTATGATTGATTGGTTTGTCATGTGACAAGCCATGCTTTGATTTTATTTATTAAATTTTCTCATAAATTAATGTGTTTAAAAGATTTTGTTACAACATTTAAGTTTTAACCCATAAAAGAACGATTGCCCTAGCACTAAACACGTGGCTATCGAATCTAAACCCACCCGGGTTTGATTATCGAAGGTTGGGGGTTAGAGTTTTGGTCCTGATTTGTTATTAAGTTTTTTTTTTTTGTTGTTTGTTAATTTAGGTTTTTTTTAAATATAAAAAATGACCACGTCGTTTTACTCGACTTATCAATCTAAGTTTATATTAAATTTGAATTGAAATGTGGATGTTAGGTATATTGATAAAGATGGAGGCTAATGTTCACCAGTTGGCATGATGAGATCAAGGTCACATGTTTTGGTCTACTTTCAACTCTTATTTATTCATATAAAATTACAAAATCATAGTCATTAAGAACTAGTCTATCCAAGAAAGCGAGGAAATGAGAAGAATTTAAATCATTATTAATACAAAGCCATCAATGATCATTAGCCCAATTGGTTAAAATAAGATGTCCATAACATGTAAATATTGAGAGGTCATGGGTTCAAGTCTCACTCTGAGCAAAAATGTTTAGAGTTGAGCCAGGGGGTTTTCTCGGCTGGAAAACGAATAGGTGGGCCCGATTAAGATAACACCTATTTTTCGAAGTTGGGTCGCACATTTGCCGTTCAAAAAAAATTATTAATATAAAGCTAGATTATTTTGCTAATAATGAAGTGAATTGACATTTGGGTACTTTGATAATTAGAATCAATCACATACCAGGTTTCTTTTTATATTTCTACAAATAGGATGATTATTGATATACAAATCCGACATTATAAAAATGAATCTTTTTTGTTTATTGAGCATGTTGATTTGTCGATATGTTACAAAAAGGCTATTAGACAAATAGACAAATAAAATCGTACATAAGAAAGACAAAGTATAATAAATAATTAGAAAACATCATTTAATAATTTATTAAGAAACATCCTTTTCTTTTCACGTACTTGTGCAAGAACCCGTACAACTTGAGGTCAACTTAACATAGCTTAGGAATTAGACTGCTTGATATTTTGTGTTTTGCGGACTTCTTTACGAGCAGTTGAGGCGGTGATGTTAGCGTAATTAAACGTAAAAATTATATACTTATGATGACTTGATTCTAAACGAGCGGTTGAGTGGTGATACTCCCATCTCACCTCCTAATTATCCTTCATTTACCATTTATAAGTTTTTATCGTACATTGTCCCGTAAACACGACTCAATACTGAAACGAAAAACTCGTTCAAGTAACAAAGAAAACAAACTATTTTTGAAAAACAAATAAAATGTTATAAAAAGCTAAAAGAAAAAAGAAAAAAAAAAACAGAATAAAAACATTGAGGCTCAAACCCATGTGAGAGGAGTGAGGAGCGGACCACACAACCACCAAACATACCCGCCAAGGTTACATAATACTGAAGGCCGGTGTGAGGATTTGAAGGTCTGCGACGAGCTAAAAATAGGCTTCAAATGAAAAAATATATATAATAAAATTTAAATTGTTTGTATGTGATGGATTAATTAAGTGAGTGAAATGATTTAACACAAATCATATCTTAATAAAAATGATCTAATTTAAAATATATAATGTATCAATTCTATATAATTATTTTTAATATTTAGTGTGTATCAGGAGATCGAGCCTTGAGCGGTTGCCCCTCCCTCCTCATCCTTAGGCCGACCATGCTAATATTCCAAACCTCGGCTTCCATCGTAGTTTTGTGAACCCAAAACCGACCCACCAACCCTGCTAGTCAAGGTTACGACGGTGTACCCGTGCTACCCGCTTGAACCCACTTCATTTACCTGCAGGCCTCCTCCATCCTTATAAAAACTTAAAAATGGTAAATGAAGCATAATTAGAAGGTGAGATGGGAGTATCTTATATCACATCTTAAAAGCTGGAAAGACAGGGCTAAATCCAATCCTCAAGGGTGTGAGACAGCTCGACGAAAGGGACACCAGCCAGATAAAATAGGCCATATGTGCAGTAAATGATAGTCAAGTCAACAATCATCATTTCTCTCAATAATCACCTCATATGCGTACATGCATATATCAATTCTGAATTTTTTTATTTTTTAATTTAGCATGTGAAAAACAATCGGTTATTTGTTCTTGTGTTTACGGTGATTTGGTATACAAAATGATTGTTTTAAATATGAAATCAATTACAAGTATGTAGCTTATTGCATTTTAAACATTTCCTTTCTTTCCTTCATTATTATATATGTAATTTTTAATATCGAAACTCAAACGAGCACATAAGTTCTTGGACATTGATCCATATCGTATTAAAACTTGACTTAAATTAACTAAAATTTTCATATACCACCTTATAAAGAAAGAGTATGAAATCTTTCTAATTTAATAAAAGTGTAACTTAAGAAGACAATTGTTAGCATCACATTTCTACTTATCAAATTTTTACTGACTCTCTCTCCTATTAATAATCATACTAATTACTAATAATATTTTTATGATTAAAATAGTTTTTAATATATTAAGAAATATAACTTTTTACTAATGATATTTTTAAAAACACAAATTTTTATTAAACAAGAAAATTACTAAAACATCAAATTTTTTTAAAAATAAGAAATATTTAGATTTGATGTTTTTAAAGACCAAAAGTACTATAAATAAAAAAATATTTAAAATTAAGAGTTATAATAAGAAAGTCTTTAAAAATGATATTATTCTAAAATGGTTGTTTTAAAATAAAATTTTTATTCTATTTTATTTAAGGAATATTTCAATCATATATAATTTTAAATTAACATTTTATAATTAAAAAAATTTTATTTTATTTGATATTTTATGTATTTAACACGTGTAATACACGCCTTTACTAAAGCTACATATCTTTTTATTCTAATAAAAAAGTAAATACGGTGGAAACGTGGCAGCACCACATTCTTTCTAACAAAAATATTTCCGCATCTATTTACTATTAAATAATTACCTTAATTACTTATAATATTATTTAATTTTTTTAGATGAAAAATAGTTTTTTAATCAATTAAGAAATAAATCTTTCTTTTAAAAATAATTTTTTAATAAAATAATAAGTTTTTCTAAAACATCGAACTTTCTTAAAAATATAAAATATTTTACAATTAATGTTTTTAGAAAATAAATTTGTTTATACCAAAAATTCAAATTGAGACTTATAATAAGAAAAATTTTAAAAATTATGTTTTTATACGATTTGTTTAGAAATAAAATGCTTAACTTTTAACTTTTATTTTTATTTTAAAAAAAAGCTTAAAAAGTCGATATTCTTATTATAATACTTATAGTTTTTTACTCGTACGTAATTTTAATCATATCTCATCTTAGCATATCGTTTAATAATTAATAAAATTTTATTATATTTAATATTTTATTTATTTAACTCGTGTAATACATAAATTTATTAAAGCTAGTTCGTTATAAAAGAAGTTTAAGAAGAGGAAACTTTACTTATCTTTTTACTATGATAAAAAGATAAATATAGATGACACATGTCATCACCATATTCATTCTTACCAAGTTTTTTTGCATCTCTCTTCTATTAAATAATCATATTAATTACTAATATTATTTAGTTCTTTTTTATATTAAAATAATTTGTAATAAATTAAGAAAAAGATGTTTTTATTAATGTTATTTTTAAATAAATAAATTTCTATAAAATAAGAATTTTTTTTAAATCAAACTTTTTTAAAAATATGAATTATTTAAAATTGATCATTTTTAAAAAGTAAAATTTTAAAAAAATAATTAAAATTAGAAGTTATTATAAGAAAGTTTTTATAAATAATATTTTTTAAATGATCTTTTTAAATAAAATATATTATTTTATTTATAATAAGAAAGATTTTAATTATATCTTATATTAATATATCATTTTATTATTAACAAATTTTAATTTTATATAATATTTTATTTATTCAACACTTGTAATACACGAATCTAGTAAAACTAGTTGTAAAATAAAGTACTCAGATCATTTCATGTCCACACACATAATCACTTACGGAAAAGCTAAATGAAGATTTTTTGAACACTTTACCACCTCCATATCTCTGTATCTTCATATATTAATAAAATGGTAACTAATGGTAACTAATGGTAACAGTTGTCAACATTACAAACATTATCATCAAAATTTTGTTGCTTATCTTTCATATTAAATAACTAAATTAATTACTGATAATATTACTTAATTCTATTCTAATTTAATAATAGTTTTTTAGTTAATTAATTAAATAGATCTTCTTATTAATGTTATTTCTAATAAAATTAATTTTTTTCATTTTTTTTTTCTAAAACATCAAACTTTTTAAAAATGCAAAATACTTTAAAATTGTTGTTTTAAAGTAAAATTTTTATAAACAAAAAGAAATCAAAATTGTAAGAAAAGTTTTAAAAATGTCACTTTTTTAAAATGGTTTGTTTTGAAACAAATTGTTTAATTTATTTTTTAGAAAATACAAAAAAAGGTGTAAAAAATTGATATTATTGTTTTATTACTTATAATTTTTACTTATACGTAATTTTAATCATATATTATCTTAGAATATTATTTTTATTCAATAATTTTTTTTATATTTCATATTTTATTTATTTAACCTATATAATACACGAGTTATTAAAACTATTAATATATAATAGAGGAAAAAACCCATTTTTGATATTGACATTCATTAAGATAAAAAAAAAATTAAAGTTCATATTTTTGTTAATATACACGTACATATGATTTTTGTAAGAAAATTGCCATCCACCTCTTTTATCATTTAATATGATATAATTTTATCTACAATGGTTGAAAAATACAAAGGTAATGTTTCATGTTAATAGAGCGTCTGCATGACTGCATCAAAAGTTACATCATTAACCTATGATGATTGTGATAAATAAATATTATCGACTTAATAGATATATCTGTTTTGAACTAGTTCGACGGTTTTTAAATACTAAAATGCACTGATATGACTTTTCGTATATAATTAAAGCAACGATTTTTTATTATTATATTAAACTATTAAACTGTTTTAGTAATCACGTGAATACGTGACACACTGATACGCAAAGTGTTGAAATTACTAAAATAGCGTAATGAATTATTCTTGGCCCAATTACAGCGCAATATTGGTGCCCAATATACGTGTCATGTGTGGTGGATTTGACCCAAGCCCCTTATAAACAAGGTCTACGAGAGCTTGTAAGTTGTAACAAGAGGGGCAAAAAAAAGAAAAACCAGCTTGGGTTTCTATAGGTTTGCAACCCGACACCCAGTTCCAAACCGACATTAACCGACGGTTTGTATACCAGTTTGGTAGCCCGGTACTCAAATCTGTTTATAAACCGGTTTTAATTAAATATCCGGTTAAACCGGGATAAAAACCGGTTTACAAACCGGTCCAAACCGATTTGAGCGGTTTGAGGATTCTTGATAAAAAACTGGTTTGACAAAAAAAAACCAGTTTGTACATATTAAAAAAAAACGGTTTTGTACAATCTACTTGTAACTCTTCTTTTTCCTATATTCTATACGGAATTTAGTTTGATGTTAATTGCATGTTTTAGTTAATTGAAAGTTGGCTTATGTAGAAATTATCATCCGATGAGTAATCCTATTAATCCTTGAGGAGTCATTTTCATTTATCCGAGATAATGTTCGAGAAGAATGAGAAGAAAAAATTAACTATTTGATTCTTGAGTAAACGACACTTTGAGAATAATCTAGTGCTTCAGTGTGGTTTCTGTTTTGCCTCATATGGTAAGTGGGTGGAACCTGTGCTATGTAACCAGTGGCGGACCTATAAATTTTTTTTATGGGGGGCAGAAGTTCTTACTAGTAGTTTGACTATTATAATATAATATAATATATTTTTTTGATCCGGCTCGGGTCAAATCGGGTCGGATCTGGTTCATTGTCAAAAAAACCTTAACCATATTGAAGCAACTATACTCATAAAAATAATGATATGTGATAATTGAAACAATCATACTCATAAAAATGACAATGTTAGTGGTGGAACTGGAAATTTTCATTTGAATAGTCTTAATAGAAATTTTTGCAAAATTGTGAAGAGTGTCAACTAGGTTTTAATATCGATGATGTTTAACATGTTTAAAAACAATGTCATCCATTAAATATAACATTTGATCTCTCATATGTTAGAAACAATATTAATTTAGTATGTTTTATTATCATAAACAATGATTTCGATATAAATTTTACAATCGACCCCCTCTTTTTTTATCTCAATATAACTATTTTATTGTTTGATAACAAAAATACTAAAAACCTATTTTGTTACAGACCCTAATAAGTAAGAAAATATTGTTCGTCAGACTATCAAAGGGTAATTGGACCCATTATAGTTCCACACCTGACAATATGTTTGAGACAATATCTTGTTATTTCTTCGTTTTCAAAAGCTTAAGGGAGGCGATTACAAAATTTTATGGGGGGCGAACGAGATTTTCACGTATATATAACACCAGGAAAAAAAAAAATTTAGGGTGGGCCGCTGCCCCCCTTCCTCTTGCCTTGGGTCCGCCCATGTATGCAGCGGGTGTTATAAAAGTTGAAATGTTTTATTCTAATGATTTATACGTTATTGCTAAACACTCAAAAATTATTGCGTGCGAAACGCTAATAAAAATGTAATAGAAAAATAGTATATAATAGTATAAATACCTAATAACATAAAAGAAAAATAACAAATGCGTAAATTATGACTTTATTATAATTAACGAGCTCTATTGTAAATTGGTTAAAAGAAAATTTTACATAACTCGAAGGTTTAAACATTAAACTTAAGAAAGTTCAGGTGATAAATGTAAATTTGACATTACTCGAATACTTAAGTATAAAATAAATAAAAAAAGTTCAGTTGATTAAATGTAAATTTGACATAATTTGAAATCTTAAATATAAATTTTTTAAAAAAGACAAAATGATTTATATAGTAGTGTATGTTGTTGTTGTTATTGTTATTATTATTATTATTATTATTATTTTTATTATTATAATTATTATTATGAAAGTGTTTATTACTTATATAGTTAAGTATTCAAATAAGATAATACTTATTAATAAATGTAAATGTTAATTTTAAGTATTATAAATAATAAAATATATAATGTAGTGAATGAAATAATCTCATATTATTAAATAATATTAATAACATGAATTAATTAATGTATCAATTAGAATAAATTATTAAATGAGAAGTAAAATATGAATCGTTGCATATAACGCTTATATTTAATTCTTACGAAGTTGTATTAGTGTCTTGATTATTTTATAAAATTATATTTGTGTCTTAAGGATATACTTTATACAGTAATATAAATAATCTAATGTTACAAATACTTTAGTAAAGTGACACTAAGGCGATGTTTGTTTTCCTAAAAAATGTTTGAGCATGATCTTTTGTCTGCGCCGCGCATACCACGTGCAGACATTTGCCACATGCATACTGTTTGTTTTTTCGAAAACGTTTTATTAAAAAATGTCTGAGCGAGCTCTTCTTGATGTAGACTTGGCCCAGTCACTTTTAAGGTTTGCGGAGCTTTTCTTAAATACCACCGCACACCAACACCCACTGTCCACCACCACCGTCCACCACCACCACCACCACCACCGTCCACCACCATCACCACCACCATCCAACGTCGTCGTCCATCACCACCACTAACGTCTGTACACCACCAGTAGTTTATTTTAATAATCTACAAATATTAAAAAACAAAAACTATTATTTTTGCAGACCGCTGATGTTTGGTCCATATCTTATTCCACAGATATGTATAAATGTGATCTACAGACTGTAGACATTTTATATTTTAAAAAACAAACTACACTTAAATGAGCATCTGGCTCTTATTCTTCTAGTCCTCTTTTTGTCATTTCAAAATATATTTTAACATGTTTTCTTTTTCTTCTTTTTTAATTATTTTTATGTGTGAGTTTGGAAAGCAAATTAGAAGTAATTAATGACATTTGATTCACGAAAAAAAAAATATAGAATTAGAATTTCATTTCTAACTTTTTTTTTTCAGATTCTTGTAAAACAATAATAGGAATTCCAATAACAATATCACTAGCTGAAGAATGAACTAATTGTAATCAAAAGAATATAATTTAAATTCCTAAACTTCTCTAATCTAAAAAAAAAATCAATTGAAACGGAATTAGAACATCCAACCCACTCATCGTTAAAAGAATAAGTGTATGTTTGGTATGAGATAATGAAATTAATGAAGGAACATAACGGATTAGATAATGAAATGATCATTATATTCAATTGTCTTGTTTGATTACCTTTTTAATGATCTTCGTGTTATTTGTTAAGTAAGAAAAGATGAAAGAAAGAAACGTAAAAGTGGTTATGGTGGTGATGGCTGGTGGTGGTTACCAGTGATGGTGGCGGGTGATGAAAACGGTGCCACGGTGGCCGGTGGTGGTGGCGGACGACGGCGGATGGTTAGGGGTGTAAACGAGCAGAGCCGAGCCCGAGCTCGCTGAGGCTCGAGCTCGGCTCGTTTTGGTTTTAGGAAGCTCGAGCTCGAGCTCGGCTCGTTTATAGTTTTATTTATAAAGCTCGAGCTCGGCTCGTTAGAAATTTTTCAAGCTCGAGCTCGGCTCGGCTCGTTTATTGTTAAATTATTAAATTTTAATTTTTATAATTACTTTTATAATTATTTATAGTCGTACTTTTTATATATAACATAATATATATTATTTAACTATTTTTTATCATAATAATATATTTAATAATATAATTTATGTAAATATGTATTTATACATATTTAATATGTAAATAAAAACTATATAAACAAAAAACTCGTTTAGGCTCGCGAGCCAGCTCGAGCTCGATTTCTAAAGATTGGGCTCGAGCTCGTTTAGTAAACGAGCAATAATCTGAGCTCGAGCTCATTTAAGCTCGGCTCGATTCGAGCTTTTTTCGAGCCGATCCCGAGTAGCTTGCGAGCCGGCTTGGCTCGTTTACACCCCTACGGATGGTGGTGGCCGGTGGAGATTGGTTGCGGTAATGGTGGATGGTGGCTCTCGATCTTGGTGGTTGATGGTGATGGTGGCGGTGTCCGATGGTGGTGAATAAGTAGTGGTGTTTGGAGGGAATGGATCTGGTGTTATTAGTAGGAATGGAATTAATTGTGTAATTATTCATTTCATACTCTTTGACAACCAAACATATTATTTCTCATTTACCATTAATCGTTTATTTTATTTCGTATCACATTTCTTAGTGCTAAGCACTACCTAAATCTTAATCAATAGAAAAAACAAATTTACATAGGAAACCATCAGTTAAGAACTTAATAACCTGAATACTTAATTGTTAAAGTACCATACTTAAATTTAAATGTTGTTTGTCGTTTATAGGATAATACTCGCAAGCTAGAAATAAGATTATGGGATGTAAGAAATATTTAAATTTTAATACACACGTCTACCCTCGACAAATAAACTAAAAACACCCTGTGGTAACTTCTTTTATTCTAAGGATAGAAAAAACAAAAAGAGAAAAAACAGTAAATAAGCACACATACACACAATATTAACCTATATGTTAATTTTGAAAGTAAAGAATAAGTGGTTTTTCTACTTTTTCATTTTGGCCACCATAGTTTGAGGTCTTAATTTTAAGGCACTATTTATAAGTTAACCTATATGTTAATTTTGGAAGTAAAGAAGCAGTGGTTTTTCTACTTTTTCATTTTGGCCACCATAGTTTGAGGTCTTAATTTTGAGGCACTATTTATAAGCCACCACCACCACCGCTTTCTTTATCAGTTTAGAGAGAGAGAGAGAGAGAGAGTTGAGAAAGCATGGCGAGAAAGAAAGCTTTCGGATCTGTCTCTCTTCATCCAGTTCCGTCATCGGTTTTGAGGCACGCTGTCGGTTTCCACATGCCTATTTTATCATACTCATCTTCATCTCCGCCTCATCAAGCAGCGGTGGCGGTTGTTTCCGGTCACAATTGTAGCCCGTCGATGACTTAAACGACCGCAACTTTGGCTGTAGTGGGTTTTAGTTTGAGCCGTTAGACATTGAGTAGCCTCATTAGTCGGTTTTCTTGAACCCAACCAATCTGCGATGGTTCAAGGAATATCGGGCGACTCTTGGTATCCAAATGAGGTATTGACCTATGGTGATTAGTCTTCTATTGCATGTCGATAATTGGCCCTATTACTTGATTTTCGGTAATCTCGGGCTTATTATTGATGTTCAGAATATGAATCTACATTGCTTTTAACTTCAATCAGGGTTTTTAATTTTGACACGACACAACGAATGACGACCTAATTGAAATTTGATCTTCTGTGGTTGCAATTTATGTTGTCTATGATGTTAGGGCTATGCATTCTGGTTCAGTTCAATTGAGATTTTACTATTATGAAAAGTTGGTTGATGTTCCTTTATTTGTGTGACTTTGTGAAGCAATTTTTGGTAATGTTGGCATTAATTAACTGTTATATTTCAACTTTACTAAGATTATAGATTGGTCAATCAAAGTACTTTTGTTGTGGTTTATTATCCGTTTATAATCTGAAATAACAACGTTGGTGTCTAATATGGCAACTTTACAAATGCTAATGCAACATCTATAATGCTTGACTAGGGCTGGTGGTTTGCGCGTGTCGTTTTCCGGTCATGCCACACTGATATGGTCATGCTTGTTTATGCAACATGCTCAGCTTGAGAGCCAATGATGATTAATTAAGTCTAAACTCAAGGCTTTGATGATTAACCAAGTCTGAGATTATCCCCATATTAGCATGGCAATCCGGTTAGTTTTGTGAGCAGAACAATTGATTCTCTCACACTGCAACCGGAAGGTTTTGCAAGAATGGTGGATTTATTTCTGTTTTATTATTTACAGATCTGAGCCTTATATGAATTATGCCTATGTCTATTATAAAGGATATTTAATATTTTTACAGCAGGTTGCAAACAAGGGATGTCATGCCTATGTCTATTATGAAGTATATTTAATATTTTTACAGCAGTTTGCAACCAAAGGATGTCTTGGTTAGGTATGGATGTTGCATTAATTATAAATCTTGGTTTTCTGTTTGTTTGATATGGGTTATGATTTCTTGCCTATTTTTTGTTTTTTGTTCTGATGAGAATGATTAATTGCATTTTCAGCATTGGTTTACCATAGTTCTTCAAAGGATTATTCCATTGTTCTTGAGTTTTAAATTTTATGTTTCTCCAACTTTGATCTGTAATATGTTTTTACTGAGTAAAATAATAGAGGTTATCATTTGAGCACTCAACGATGTGAACCATACCCTCAAAACAACTAAAGAAGAGTTGTTAAATTCTTTTAATTCAATAACAATAAGACTTCTAGAGCTCTTGCCCACACTGCACCTCAATATATAGTAGGTTTTTAATGTACCTTTCTACATTATTCCACGCACGCTTAAAACTGTTATGTTTTTTTGGGTAAGAGACAAGTCTTTATATCAAATGATTGATTCAAAGTTGTGGAAATAAAACCTTGATTTGGCCATCAAGAAGAGGAAAGACTTTTTTAACTATTACTTTAATGGTGATAATAGTTTCTTCTCCATCTCCCATCCCATATGTTCTTCAATTATATGATAGAGGTTAAAAGTTTATATGTTTGATAGGAGCATGTGTTCTTCTTAACAATAGTAAAAATACATTCAACTGTTTATTTCTAATGTATAAATTAACAAAAAGAAAGAATATAGAGTTTTTTGTTTTCTTTCTTTGTGTTTTGCATAAGTGATATGACATCTACATGCTACAGATTAAGTTGTATGTTGTTTTTTAAAGTATGGATGTACTTGACGCTGATTCTTTATTCATAAAGATTGCAATATTATATGTTTAAAATTGATCTAAAAAATTGTTAACTTATTGCCTGATAGTGTATGTTGCATCTACAGGTTCCTTTTTGGTCTATGTTTGTTAGCGTTGAAGTTTATCGGCGTTGTGCAGGTACATTTGTCTTTATGTGCATTTGTAAAATTTAATCAAAACGTCACAGCATGCAACAGATTAATTAGTTTTCTATGGTTACTTCAAACAAAGTTTGATTTCAAGTCAATTTCCCAATTGTTATATGTTTAACAAGAAAGACTCAAGTTGACTTACTTTTCTTGGTTTGTTTCTTTTCCTCCGTTTCTATTGTATGAGTTACACATGACTTTAAAATAGTTTGCATTAGTTTTTCCTCTTTGTTGTCATTTTTTGGTTTGGTTTACATATTTTATCATATGTCAACCTCTCAACTTGTATTTAAAGGGTTGCTGGATTTGTCCTTTCTGGCCTAGCTCTGCCTATGTGACGTAAATATAGTTCAGAAACGAGTAAGATCAATTGTAATCTGTAATTTATAATGACGCGTACGTTGCCGCCGCAACGCGCGGCGGGTTAAAATCCTAGTTCATATTTATTGGTTAGCATAAGTGTAACCTTGGTTAACTTAAAGGACCTAGTTGGTAAAAAACCGGACATATTCCCTCGACCTTTCCAGACCGGAGAATGTCTTGATTTACCATATTACCCCCGGTCCTTAACTTATAACATACATGCCTCCCGATCTCCGGTCTATTTCAACTAGAGGGTTAGGGCTTTGATTTCACCCCCATAAGCCCGGAGCCGCAGTCTTCACCGTCGTTATCGGCTTCAATTTCGACCTCAGCCGTCGATTGGTTGCTGATCAGTTCTACACATCACTACTAAATACGCTCATAAGGTAATCTGTTCTTTATATGATGTGTTTTTGGTCTATTGTTGTTCTGTATCTTTGGATTCTTGTGTTTGTGGTCGATTGAATGAATTTGAATCGATTAGTTAGTTTGATCATTGGTGTTGTGTTTGTTTCATCGGAGAAGTGACTGTTACCCGTGGTTTACGGATGAATAGATTATTATCGTTGAGCAGGGAACTCGTGTTCTACAGTTGGCATCGTGTTTGATTCTTAGGGTTTAGTCAATTTTATTTTTTTTTGGAATTAATAAGTAGGATTGTATTCTTCTTGATCTTATGGGTACACGTTGATTTACTACTTGTAGTAAATTAGGTTAGAAGGGCATAAACGAGATATGAGCGATAAATCCTATCACCGTAGAAGTGGTTGGCCGTGAGAGTCAAGGGCATAAGCACAATTAAATACAAACTATTGAATATCGTTATGCAGAGGAGTTATATCAGTATACGTAGGATCTTATGATACTTTTAGTTTTGAAACAGAGGAAACCATGGAACAACTGGGAAAATAAAACTAGATTGTGTTTTAGATGTTGTGCTAGCTAACTGCTAATCAAATTATGTACAAAAAGGAAATGATGAGTGTACACGTTCCTGCATAACAGTTATTCATTATATGTAAATTACTTCTTAGATGACTTGTGCCGTAGTATCTACAAGTGGAAGATTTCCATGACCGTCAATCTTTGGTTTCAACACACGTTTTTCTTAGCTTAACATTTTTCTCGTGGCTTGATGTATATTAGTAGTTATGAACCTATTTTCTTTTGGGTATAGTGTAAATACTTTTCTTTCATTTAGTCAAATGAAGCCTAAATAGGAAAATCTTTATTGAGAGCCATTTTCCCAAAAGAAATTGCCAACAACCACCATATTGTATGCTATTGCAATACCTTTTGTTTTCTCCTCTTTTGTTATTGTTACTATTATCATGAAGCGATTGCAGATAAATTTTTACAAAGATTTAGAGCAAGCGAATGGGATTTGAACTGCCCGTTTATTACAATCTTAATCTCCAAATTAGTTTTCAATGACTTCAATAGTCTGCAACTCTGCATGCTTGTATCCTTCTATTTTCTATAAGATGACAAACCATTATTTCTGTAGTGAGTGTAAACTTTTTTCAAGCCAGGGTTTTATGTTTTTGTAGTTGGGATTAATTGGATTGAATCTCACAGGTAAATGTGCATGGGAGTTACTGAGTTATGAGATCATACCTTGCATGTTGTGATATTGCAAGGGCAAGATGCCATACACGTATTTCTCAAAACTGAGAGGTATATTCAAACAGGGGATTCAGAGAACCAATCTTGTTCCAGAAGCTGCCTTTCAGGATTCGTTGGAAGTTCTACTTGCTCATGGAAAACTTTTGTTTGGTAAACCTAGGTTCTACTCTGGACCATTTGTAACACCCAGTGACCTAAATATTCTACTTCAGCAGTATTCCCCATGTGCTGCTCAATTAAACTTACAAACAGCTAGCCAAAAGAAGAATATTTCAGTTATGGGAGCTGTTTCACGTACATTTTCAACTCCATCTGTCTCAGGACCATCATTTCAAGTGTGTGGGTATCATGTTGATAATCTGCAATCTGGGGCCAGTAATTTTTCTCCTGGTATTAGCAATTTTAAGTTGCCTGTGGCTCTCCGCCGTTCTAGAGCTCTACTAGGAGGAAGTTGTTTACATAGCATAATTTTTACTCGTGAGGATCTTATGGGTTTTATTGACAATTCTAGTATATCTGGCACCAGCAGAAGTTTCCACAGCTGCAGGAAGATTAGCATGAACTCAAGTAATAAGGAACAATCCGATAGTTTCTCTGTTTATGGATACCTTATTTACCATGTTGCGAAGACAAATGGTAGTTTCAACCCATTTCTAGGGTTTCAGTGGGAGAGCATTCACATCTCTGTTCCAGCATATTTAACTGCTGGAACAGCTTCTGGCATGTTCTCTGACAACCGTGTGCATGATGATCAGCTTACAAACTCTGCAGACTCTTCTGATAGGTAATATTAACAATGTTTTGGTTTATTCTGTTGGGTTTGTGAAGGCTTTGGGCTTGGGCCCATATTTAGTTTTCTTGTTTATTAGGTTAAAAACCCTAATTAGTCTCTATATATATCCATATCATGTATTTGTAATCTTAGCACTGAGTAAATAAAGAAAACCCTAGTTGCAGCCCGTGGACGTAGGTCACACCGACCGAACCACGTTAAATCCTTGTGTTGTTTATTTTTCTATTTTTTGCGTGATAATCGTTTGTGCGGGTTCGTGTGTTGATTCCGCTGCGCCGCTTGAAACCTAACAAGTGGTATCAGAGCTTTGGCTCGTTGAACATACGGTTGCACGGATAATGATTCGCAGAAAGGTTTGAGTTTTTCTTATCGTTCGAAGATTGCCGTTTTTTTTTATTGTTCTCTTGGTAGGTTACGATTAAGCAAAAGAAAGAAATCACATTTGTTTTTCTCTTGGATTTTGTGCCATCTAAACAAAGAAAGAAATAAGGACTTCTTATGTTGTTGCTTTTGGTACGTAAGCTCCAAAAAGAAAAAAGGGGGTTTTGTTTGTTTGTGGGTCTACTTTGACTAATTAGCCGAGAACAAGAAAAAAAAAAAGGTAGTTATTCTTTTTTTTGGAGGCGAGTACTTCGAGCAAAGGAAAAAAAAACAATAATAGTTTGTTTTTTGGTGATTGTTCGATTGGTTACCAAGTTGAAACCCTTTGAGCCTTCGATTAGGGTTTGGTGAAGAACTTCTGGATTCGTCGGGTAAAGGTTAGGGTTTTGTGTTTCAAGTTATTTTTTATTGACGGATTATTATCAACTGTTTGGGAAACCGTGTTTTGTGAAAGAAAAGTACGTTCGGGTTAGATTTGTCTACAAGGTTTATTGTAGGAGCAAATCGGTCAATTGACAGTGTTCAGTAGAACAGCCGTCAAGTTCAGGCCCGTGCCATAGCTGTGTCTGTTCACTGTTTCGATTTGCTTCTTGTTTGCTGTTTGAGATGGCTGAAGACGGGAAGGTTGTGATTGAGAAATTTAACGGTTCTGATTTCAGTTGGTGGAAGATGCAAGTAGAAGCATTGTTATGTCAAAAGGACTTGGATATGGTACTAGAAGAAAAACCTGAGAAAATAGAACAAGCTGATTGGGAATCAAAGGACAAAAAGGCTCGTGCGGTTATTACATTGGCTTTGACGAAAAATGTTGCTTTTAACATTATTAAGGAAACCACGGCTCGTGGTATGATGTCTGCTTTGTCAAATATGTATGAGAAACCGTCTGCGGCGAATAAGGTGTTCTTGATTCGGGAGCTTGTGAACACAAGGATGAAAGAAGGAAGCTCAGTGACTGCTCACATCAACAATTTAAATTCAATCTTAACAAGACTCGTATCTGTTGGAATTAAGTTTGATGATGAAGTTCAGGCTCTACTGCTGTTGTCGTCTCTGCCTGAGAGTTGGTCTGGAACTGTGACTGCAATTTCAAGTTCTACGGGGACTAAAGGTTTCACTCTTGATGGTATTCGAGATCTGATTATGGGTGAAGATGTCAGAAGAAGAAACTCGGGTGAATCATCAAATAGTGAGTTGTTAAATGTTGGCAGGGGTCGGGATAATAACAGGAACAGTGGGAGTCGGGGAAGAAGTTCATCTAAACCTAGAAAGAATGTGAAGCGTTGGAGCTGCAATGAGGTGGGACATGTTAAGAGTCAGTGTCCGAATAAGAAAGAATTGAACACTGCTATTGGGAATGTATCTGATGATGATGATGCATTGATACTCAGTGTGGAAAACAGTGTGGACTCTGGGTCATGGATTCAGGGGCTTCGTTTCACGCCATGGACAAGGGGAAACGATGGTGAATCTGAAACATGGTGATTTGGAAAGGTACGATTAGCTAATGACGAGATACTTGAGGTAACGGGCATGGGGGATATTGATTTGGTTACTTCATTGGGAACTACATGGAACCTGAAAAATGTTAGGGTGATTCCGGGGCTGAAGAAGAACTGAAATGATTCAGTTGGTCAGCTGGATGAACAAGGACTGGAAGTAAGGTTTGGTGGTGGTAAATGGAAGGTGATCAATGGTAATCTAGTTATTGCTCGTGGTATAAAGCGTGGGTCATTGTATATGGTTGAGGTACCTGCTGAGGGATGTATGACCTTCTCGGTTAAGCACGACAAAATCTGGTTCGCTAAATCTGGTGCTAAGAGAGTTCATTTTGCAAACGTGAAGTCTGGAGCAGGGATGTTAGGTGAACGAGTTCGAAAGTCTAAACCATTCAGGGGTTTCGGTGACAGTGGGAGCACGGGACGTGTTCCGGGTACAGTTACAAAGAAACGTTGGGTTTTAAAGACTACGATTGAAAAATTCTCTCCTGGTGATTGTTTGCTGAATTTGGAGAGTGATGGTGATCCTCGGTGTATCTTTGAATCCGGTGGAACGTCCAGATCGGTTAAGATGGAGGATGAGTCATTGGCGGGACTAGCCATGACTGAGTTGGAGCTCGGGGTAGCTTCAACTGGCCCTTTTGGTACTTGATGATGAAGGGGTCGCTGCAACTAGGAGATGTGATGAAGTCTTAGCTTGTTCTTTGGGAACTGGAGGCTTAAAAGACTTGTTTAAAGATTACTGAAGTTACTAGACGATTGGGTTGCTTTGTACTTGAATGACGGGCTAGAATTTATCGCAAAGCCTTCAAGTGGGAGATTGTTGGGTTTGTGAAGGCTTTGGGCTTGGGCCCATATTTAGTTTTCTTGTTTATTAGGTTAAAAACCCTAATTAGTCTCTATATATATCCATATCATGTATTTGTAATCTTAGCACTGAGTAAATAAAGAAAACCCTAGTTGCAGCCCGTGGACGTAGGTCACACCAACCGAACCACGTTAAATCCTTGTGTTGTTTATTTTTCTATTTTCTGCGTGATAATCGTTTGTGCGGGTTCGTGTGTTGATTCCGCTGCGCCGCTTGAAACCTAACGTATTCTTTGGAAATTATAATCAGAGAATCATAATTTTTTTATCCGACTTGCTGTTGACTACAGGAAGACCTTATCAGACAGACCACTGAAGCTGCTTTCAGGATCATGTTATCTACCCCATCCTGACAAGGAGGAAACAGGTGGCGAGGATGCTCATTTTATTTGCTCTGATGAACAAGCAATAGGTGTAGCGGATGGTGTAGGTGGTTGGGCTGATCTTGGTATTGATGCTGGGAAATATGCACGTGAACTTATGCTTAATTCAGTAAGTGCAGTACAAGATGAGCCTAAGGGTTCTGTTGATCCTGCTAGGGTTTTGGAAAAAGCTTACACAAACACAAAAGCCAAAGGCTCCTCAACTGCTTGCATTATTGCACTCACAAATCAGGTAGTGATACTGCTAATTTATATACTCTTTTTGGGTGTTTATTGCATTATTGATGCATTGAGTTATCCTTTGTTTTCAGATTTTTTTTTGAGTAATGCATGTCTTTTTTGCAGGGTCTTAATGCCATTAACTTGGGTGATAGTGGCTTCATGGTAGTTAGAGATGGATGTACTGTTTTCAGATCCCCTGCACAACAACACGATTTTAATTTCACATATCAATTGGAGAATGGAAGCAATAGTGATCTGCCCAGCTCTGGTCAGGTGTGTTCAAATCATTCTTCTTATTACGAGCTTTAAAATGGTATTATATAATTATTTGATTAGAGAAACATGATGATGAAGATGATTTAAATATGCACGCGATACAATGATAATGCAGGTTTTCTCAATTCCTGTTGCACCAGGAGATGTGATAATAGCAGGCACAGATGGACTGTTTGATAATTTGTACAACAATGATATCACTGCAATTGTGGTTCATGCGGTGAGAGCTGGTTTAGAACCGCAGGTGACAGCTCAAAAGATAGCTGCTTTGGCTCGACAAAGGGCACAGGAAAAGGACAGACAGACACCTTTTTCCGCTGCAGCTCAAGAAGCCGGGTTTCGGTACTATGGTGGGAAACTTGATGATATTACTGTTGTCGTCTCTTACATCACTGCTTCAAAAGACGTAAGCCCTTCTCTCTTTATAATACGTATACATATACGTACACACACATGATAGATAAATCTTGTTTTTGTAAATTGGGTGGGTTTTCTGACACATGGTATGCACTTGTTGTGCAGGATGATTCTTCATCATCAAGCTCTTCATAGGTGATTCCGTTAAAGCAATTAATCAGTCCAGTCACCGGTGGTGGCAGTCTGTTGTTTGATGCTTGCGTGGTCTAGTGTTTTGAAAGTATTAGAAATACTTATGCATACAGCAGGATAGTGACATTTGTACATAGCAGGACATTAGTAATCTACTGTATTTTGTATGTGAAGGCATGCTGTGTTCTTGAAGAAGGGAACAGCAAAATGGGAGTTCTTTTTGTTGTTGAACTTTCCTTTAATCTCATGCTCCTTACCAAATTAGCATGTGGGATTGATTCACTGGACTGATTAAAGTAGGATTAGAAATGACTATAAGAGCTTGGTACAATGCTACCAAAGCACCAGTTGACCCGTCTGTGACTAACCCTACTCTAGTTATGGGTCAATAGTTTGTCCAGTATCCTTTTTGTGGCACAGATATGAGCCGTATATAAATGAACCCTTTGAAATGTTATCTTGATGTTGACGCCACAGGCAACCGTTGATCTTATGTTCAATCTTCTTTAAAGATGATGCTGGGTCTAAGCCTATTAGCCATAGGTTTGAGGCTAGAACGTGCAAAAACTAGTTATTCTTTTTAAACTGGTACCGGTTTGGGTTAATGAAAGTTTAAACCTGGTGCGACGGGTTCAGGTCAGCAACTGATTTTGGTTTTTGGAGTTGCAAGTAATTGGTTCGGTTCAATTTTGGATTTTAACTGTTTTGGATCGGTTTGCCTGTTTTGGTTCTTGAACAGCTTCAATGAAATAGGTTCGAGACCGTTGGCCTGTTTTGGCTGTAGAATAGCTTCAATTTTTAACAGGGGCTTATTCATTATTGCTATTATTTTATTCTTTTTATACAACAAAATTACACTCACTGTATCTGCTTCGAAACTATATCATTTTGCTGAGACTTAGAAGTTAGTATTATCACGATATCACTATTTTAAAGTACTATTTAAGTATTTCTTTTTGGAGGCAATTGCATATATTACTTTTTAAACTTGTAAAATTATATATTTCTCAAATCATGGTTAAAAAGCATTGTACTTATACATTAAAAACTTGTATTTTAAGGAAATATGTAATTTTAACGATGGAGAGGAGGATATGGCTGGTTCAAATAAAAAAAATCATTTGCGTAAAAAACCTAAGAAGCAATATAAGATTAACACATGGCGAAATTTAAATAGAATAGTAAGGGTAATATTGTCTTTAACAATCAGCAAGATATAAACAGCACCAAAATTAGTTTCTTTTATTTTTTTCAATCTGTTCTTAATCTCAATTGATTTAATTCATCTCTTTTTTAGGTTTTCGATTTCATTCAATCAAAACTCAATTCAATTTAATATAAAATCAATTTCTTTTTCTAGATCTGTGTGTTCTGATCATAGTAAATATAATTTTAATTTAAAATCAACTTAGAACAAATGTAGTTTAATATTACATTCATTTTTATATTCGAAACCCATGCCAAACATCACAAAACTGTGTTGTTTGAGGCGAAGCAGCACAGACTGTGTTTTTTGACGCGAAGCAGCAAAGAACTGTGCTGTTTGACGCGAAGCAGCACAGAACTGTGCTGTTTGTCGCGAAGCAGCACAGAACTGTGCTGTTTGACGCATGTTTTGACGAAATACAACACAAACAGTTCTATGCTATTTTACTATAAACAACACATAAATTTATGTTGTTTTATATAATCTTTTAACACAAAACAAAACAAAACATAATCTCTTACGGTAAAACAATATACCTAAAACAATATATAAGGTGTTTTCTTATTACGAAACAACACAGAATGCACCATCTTATTGTAAAATAATAAAATTTTAAAATATTTTCAAGTGAAGTTTTAACATTAAACAACACAAAATATTATGTTTTACCCTAAACCAGAACATTACATGTTTTTTAACCCTAAAACAACACATAATGTATTGTCTTAACGTAAAACATCACAAAAGTGTTGTGTTACAACAAAACAGTACATAATGTGTTGTTTTTATCATAAAACAACACATTTTCGTTATAACGATTTTTTTATTTAAAAAAATATTGCAATACTATACTCAAATTAAAGAGGATAAAATGTTTGATTTTATGGTGCGATTAATTTTAAAAAATAATATCGTATAAAAAAGTTATGAACGTTTAAATAAAGTGGGGGAATTTAAAAAAAAATCAACAAAAGTGGTTTTCCCAAACTACCATTGGGACTACTTTTATATCTAAAAATTAAGGTTAATCATTGATTAATTAAATAGATGGCTAAGATCTTTTTTTAAGATTTTTAGGCAAATGTATTTTTTTATTTTAACCAACCCCTATGTAATTCTCCCCTTTTTTCTTTTACAACATTTAAGCATCTTAATAACCAGATGCTAAACGCCCTTTGATGATTGCGTCTTTATTTAACAACCATTTTTGCCATGCATTCACCTCTTCCTTGAGTTTGAGATGAAACTTGATTTAGCGTACAAAATATTGAAGTCCAACGGTATTAATGGGTATTAATAAAGTGCCAAAAGACTTTTCATCTAACGGTAATTAACGGTATTAAAAGTCATTAAAGTGTATTTACAATCATCATTATTTTTTCTTAAATTCAATTATGAATACTTGAAATACATGACACCTTATTAAGTTGTAATAAAAATCAAAGAGTCAACCACCTCAAAAGTCAACAAACACACCACCAACTACAAACCTCAGTAGGGGTTCAAATGGTGAACAGAGCCCGATTATCACAGAGACAAAGTCAATAGTGATCATCTCCCTCTCTAATGGCGATTCCTGTGGGTCGCAGAGACAAAAACACAGGTCAATTGATACATGGATCACGAATCGCTGTTGCAATTGTCATCGGATTTCTGTTCGGAGGCGTCTTCGCTTATCTCTACCCTCATGGTTTTCTCTCTTTAAATGCTTCACAGTTTCAAGGTCGTCGTCTCGCCAAATCGATTCTACAGGTTAATTTCACACTCTTCAAACTGACTCAATATTCACTATTCAGTGTTTGTTACACTTACTCTATTGGTATGTTAGGGTTTAAGTTCTATTCATCGCGTTAACGTTAGTAATCGAAGCATTTTGTTTATTTATTTTGTGCTCACAAAGTGTTCGACGTTTTAAAATTTAGTTTGATCCCTAATTGTATGATGATGATGATGATGATGATGGTGATGGTTTAAAATTTAGTTTAAAATTTAGTTTTAAAATGTCAATCAGCATGATTTACTTCAACTTAAAATCAAGAATTCTAGATCCTTTAGTAGATTAGCTTATTATTTTAAGCAACTTCATGAGACTTAATATAAAGGTTTTTGTTTTACAGATTGGATCAACTACATGCGAATCCTCAGAGCGAGTTAACATGTTGAAAACAGACCTTGCGGATTTATCAACTAAGAATGATGAGTTAAAGAAACAAGTTAGAGATCTAACCAAAAAATTAGTGGCAGCTGAACAGAAAAACGGTAAGGCTGAGAAGCAAGTTATAGTGGCGGGCGAACGACAAAAAGCCGGGCCTTTTGGTACTGTAAAAGGCATAAGAACCAACCCTGTAGTCCTTCCAGATGAAACTGTAAACCCAAGACTCTCAAAATTATTAAAAAAGGTCGCTGTTCAAAACGAGCTTATAGTCGCCCTTGCAAATTCTAATGTTAAAGCCATGTTAGAGGTGTGGTTCACCAACATCAAGAGAGTAGGCATACCCAATTATCTAGTGGTGGCATTAGACAATGAAATTGCTGATTTTTGCAAAGAGAATGATGTACCCTTTTACACTAGAGATCCAGATGAGGGCATTGATTCGATTGCTAAAACAGGAGGTAATCATGCGGTTTCAGGATTAAAATTCAGAATCTTGAGGGAGTTTCTACAGTTGGGTTACAGTGTTCTGTTGTCAGATGTTGATATTATATACTTACAAAACCCTTTTGATCACATATATCGTGATTCAGATGTGGAATCTATGTCCGATGGGCATGATAACATGACTGCTTATGGATATAATGATGTATATGATGATCCATCTATGGGGTGGTCTAGATATGCTTATACGACACGGATATGGGTTTATAATTCTGGGTTCTTTTACCTACGGCCTACTTTACCTGCAATTGAGCTCTTAGACCGCGTGGCTGACAGGCTATCCCACCCGCCACCTGCTTGGGATCAAGCGGTTTTCAATGAAGAGCTCTTCTATCCTTCTCATCCTGGTTATATTGGACTTCATGCTTCAAAAAGAACAATGGATCGATATATGTTTATGAACAGTAAGACTCTTTTCAAAGAAGTGAGAAAAGATGGTAATTTGAAGAAGTTAAAGCCTGTTATTGTTCATTTGAATTACCATCCAGACAAATTACCCAGAATGCACGCAGTCATGGAGTTTTATGTAAATGGGAGGCAAGATGCATTGGAACCATTTCCTGATGGTTCTACTTGATAACATTTACGGTGTACTTGATCTTGTATTATGATCTAAATCTAATTTTCTTTGTTTTCTGTCATCTGTTTAACTGATATACTTTTTCTTCTTATAAAATCTTTTCTTTCTGAATGACATTTGTATTTTGATCTTAATATTATTTGAACTATCATTTGACGCGCCGTTCTTCTTAGGGATGTAAATGAGCAGAGTCGTGATCTCTCTAACTAGATCCGATTGATAAATGCTTGAGCCAACTTTAGACGAGCTTGAGCCTAATACGAAGCTCATTTCCATCTCGGTAGCACCATAAACCGAGCTTGTTATAGCTTACAAGCCTATTATTAATTATTTAGGTTAATATTCTTATCTATATAATAAATATTTAAATGATCAATAAATAATAAACTAGTTGATCTCAAATCACTTAAAGTTTAAACATAGAGTTAGAAAGGATCCAAAATCGAGTTCTTTCAAAATAAAACACGTCGAGCTTGACCTTAGTCAAGCTTCAACTTTAACTTTGTGACATCCTAGTTCTTGTAATGTATCTAAAATGGTTAATATGTCATTATTTGAACTTATGATCCAGAGGTAATTTAGGTCAAGAGATAAAATAAAAAATAGGTCAAATGACACAGGTAAAAAAAGGGTTGAAGGCAGATTTGTTGTGAGAATAGACAAAGATGTTACTCTAAAAAAATTATAGGAATAAAGGGATATGTAAAGATTAACGTATGGTGCAAGATACATCTTATACGAGAGTGATATAGTCATATTTGAATTGCAACTACTTCAATTAATATCCTTCATTGTTTAGTTTTGTGAACGCTTAATAAAATAAATTTTTGATTAAGAATGAAACCATAACAAGTCATGTTTTTAACATATTAATTAATAAATATCTATGTAAAATAAAGAGTATAATTGATCTAAATAAAAAATCTTCAACTCCTATCAATTGACCCGTATAATCACATAATTAAAAAAATTGGCACACTGTTGGTATTGTCTTGTTGTTATTCAAATACCGAATTCTTTATAAAAACATCTAGATACCATCTTTATAAAAACTTATAAATTTGAATTTGACTAAACATAAAATTATACTAGATAAACCTTTGTAGATTTGAATTTGGCTAGACGTAAACTTGGATGGTTTAAGTCATAAGTATCCAATACAACAACTAGTGATGTCATAACCAAACGTTTTCAAATACCGAATTCTTATAAAAATTATAATCTGATCCAACTCAAATCGATACGATAATGACCTTTATAAACCATTTCAAGTTCACAACTATACTCAAACTCGAATTTATATATGGTTGATTTAACTAAAATGTGTGTTAACCTCCACCTCATAATTATCCCATAACATAATCACTCACCTTAATCCAACATCAAATTTGTGTTTTGTAGAATTGTAGTATTACACTTGTGGCAAGCAATTGGCGCCAAGAGAATTTTCGTATACAACAAAATCAAACACCAAACTTCCGACCATCGTCGGTCACCCCCTTATCCCCCTGGTCCCCTTCATCCATCTTGTGGCCTCCATTGCTGCTTATCCTTACCCCACATTCCTCTGTTTTTTGTCACTTTCCACCACCTGAAATCTCAATCGCTCACTCATGATCTCAATACAAACACTTTCAACGGATCGATTTCATGTTGTGATTCATAGGAAATGGAGAAAGTTGGTCGGACGGCGAATCTGTCACTGCGGTACAGTCTCTCTCAGAGGTCGTTCGAGAGCAAAGGTAGTTCTTCTGCGGTGAGAAACTCCGACGACGAGGTTGATTTTGATGACGTGTTCGGCGGACCTCCGACGAGGACGAGGTACAGTTTTAGCAGCGGCGGGAGGATCAAGTCGTCGGAGGAGTCGTCTAGTTCTCCGTCGGGATTGGGTGAGAGGCCGGTGTTTGGTGAGGCGTATGGTTCTCCGAGAAGACGTACGAGTGATGATTTCTATGATGATATTTTCAGGAGGAGTGATGAGTCCGTCCGATCGCCGCGCTGGTGTTCTCCGACTCCTGGTTCGAGAACCTTGAGCCCTGCCAAAATCGAGCAGTTATCCTCTTCGGTTCCGTCGGATTTCAGGTTCTGATCACTCGTATTTATCGTAATTCGTAATTTCATTCTGTAAATTGATAGTTTTAAAGTTTGTTAGGGTAACAATTTTACATGTAGATGAAATTAGGGTTGATGCTGGTTAGATTGTCATAACAGCAACTAATGTCTTATAACAAATGATCACAATGCTATTTGCCCTAATTTCTTCTTTATCAACTGAAGTTTTGATAATTTGATCTGCTAGATATGAAGTGTTAGGGTTTTTGCATATGAATATATGATGTGATGGTGTAGTATTGTTTATGCGTACTTTCAGCCTGCCTCCTAAGATGACTGAAGATGGAGGCATTCCTGTATTTGGTTCGAATGTGCATACACCAAACACCCCTCTCTCTAGGTTTTCAAGCCCGGCAACACAAATTTTCAGAAATAATTTAGGGCAATCTCCTGGTAGAACGTTGTTATCTCGTGAATCGTCTAGTGTTAAGGAGTCGGTATACTCAACACGAACTGCTGAAAATGAAATTGACCATGTGCCAAGGCATAAAGCAGCAGGAGCAAGATCTCCAAGCAATGAGTTTCACTTTTCGATACACAAATGGCCCAATGTAGGAGTACCATTACTCATGTCTCTTCGTGGGGGTAAACATCCTGCTATGAAAGGAAGTAGTAAAGTTAGCGCGCTATCGGTGGATAATATGCAAGATTCTGGATTTCCAAAGGAAGATTTGTCTGCAAAGAAAGAAGATATTAAACCTGTTTCTGGAATTAGTTTAGTGGAAGTTATTGAGAAAGAAACTTTTGCAGTGAAACAAGAAATGAATGTGCAGGAGGTCATAGCTCCAAGTTCGTTATTACATGATGAGATCGAAAGAAAAGGTAAAATGATGTTTTAAAGTAGGGGATATCAGATTATGATTAAAGTTATAACATCTGATATAGCTGTTTTTTATTTTCTTGTGGGTTCAGGCTATGAAGAGGCTGGCAGAGAGGCTGAAACTAAAGATAAAATGGAGACGAGTGATAAGAAAGAACAGGAGGTAAAAAAGAAGAATTCCAGTAAAAAAGGTGAAGCAAATAAGCCTGGTGTTGCATCACCTAAAAACCGAGTCAAAGTTATGGTCAAAGATTTCTTCAAGATTTCTAACCAAGAAAGTCCTCCAAAGACCAAAACAAATGTGAGCTCTAGATGGAAACCTAGTGGTAAGAACAGAAAACCAGAAGAAGTCAGCAATATCAATTCAAATCCGGATACTGATGTAAAAATCAAGGCAGATGTTTTAAAAACAAAAAAATTGGCAAGTGAATTGCCTGCAGAAAACGTGAAAAAGGCCCCAGATGCTTCAAGCACAATACCATTGGATGGTAAAATGCCTGCAGAAAATACGAAAATGGCTCCAGATGCTTCAAACACAATACAAATGGATGGTAAAATGCCTGCAGACAATGTTAACAAGATGCCAGATGCTTCATTTATGGTAACAATTCATTTATTTTAACTTCATGTCTTTGCACATATGGGTTTTAAATTTTTACAATAATCTTTGTTTCAAAGGCTAAGGAAGAAACCAGGAGGTCCAACAAGGAGAAATTCACACAGAATCGTCCTATTAGAAAACTCGAGGATATTAACTTTCAGCAGGATACGTCGCCATCTTCTGGTTAGTTAATTAACTCACAAGAATAAGCTGTTTTTAGCTTGATATAGGCTTTTATGATATATATGTGGTTTCTGTATCTCAGAATCAGTTCCATATGGTCCTAAGGCTAGTGTTGAAAATACAGATGATCCTGCTTTGGATAACTTCGAGGTATTAAAATATTCATCATTTGGTAATTCGTATCAGGCGTTTTGCTAAATGGGCACTTGAACAGGTGCAAGAATTGACTACAGTGGAGGACAAAACTTCAAAAACACAAGAATCTGAGGCTATTATGGTAAATATATCTGTTATGATCATTTACTGTCATCTTTATCTATGTTATATTTACACAAATTACATAAAAACCCAGGCTTTGGATTCAAAGATCCATATGTGGTCAACTGGAAGAAAAGGAAACATTCGCTCACTGCTCTCTACTTTACAACTTGTAAGGCCAAGCAAATGTTGTTTCGTGCCAGATTTTAGTATTTTACGAAGCTTAATCATGTATATCTAGTTTAAACATTTATGATTACATGGGTAAAACATCATATAATGTGTTGGCACAGGTGCTTTGGGCTGAGAGTGGATGGAAGCCTGTTGCGCTTGTTGATATAATCGAAGCAAATGCGGTGAAAAAAGCATATAATCGAGCAATGCTATGTTTGCACCCTGATAAGTTACAACAAAAAGGCGCCGATACACATAAAAAATACATAGCCGAGAAGGTCTTTGATATACTTCAGGTACTTTTGCTTTGATAAATTATGTTGTGTACATTTCACAAAAATGAACCCTTTTCTGGGTTCAGTATAAGTAGCGAATTTAGAAATTTTTAAAAGGTTAATCAAATTTAAAAACCTTAGTAATCAAATGACTGAAATCCTCATCCTAATGATCCAAAGAGTATATCAAGATTCATTTTAGAGCAGTGTTGTAAAAATCGTTAGACGCTAGTCGGACTGTGAGATAACAACTAATGATTAATCGGATTAGAGTTTTTATATATAAATTTCAGTTTTGTATATAAAAACAAACATTTTTACATATAATTTTTATAAGTGTTTAGATTTACATATAGGGTAAGTAACGGTTGTTAATCCACCTTTATTGCGATAACCCGTTAACACTAATGTAACAAGCACTTACGCCATGATTATGTAGTGTAATTAACTTTACATTGCGTTACACCACTGATTTAATAATTTTCCCTTCATTTTTTAAAAAAATTCACCCTTTTTTTAAAACCGTTTTAACTTTTTTGTATGATGTTATTTTTTTATACAAATTACACAATTAAATAGATCATTTTAATATCTTTAATTCAAGTATAGTCTTGCTATATATATATTTTTAAAAATTTAACGTTAATTGTGGACCACTAGTTTACCACTGTAACTTTAAATTACAGTGATTACGTGGCCTGCTGTGGACCACTGATTTGGTTAATGGGTTATTGCAATAAACAAATGTTCACATTCGTTCTTTATCCTTTACATATATACACACATATTTGGCCGGATTTTTCATGTTCCAGTCGGAAATTCCGAGATTTCAGCGGACTTTTTACATCTTGCCCGAAACTCTGATTATTGGTTGATTAGAACCGTTTAGGTTTGATTTTGACCACGATTGACCACCTAGCGATTAATTGGCTATTTAGATCAAAATTCCAAGGTGAAGTGCCGATCAAAGTTAATCCCGATTTTTACAATACTATGTTAAAGCCTTAATCACAGGTCGTACCCTGCAACTCTTGAGCCCTCTTTCTCATACACCTTGCGCCTTGGGGCTATCCTTGGTACAAATCGTGAGGTTTAGGTCCCTTGATAAACACACACAATTATAACTGAGTGATTACCTTTGAAAGTCATATTTCAAAAATAAGGCAAAAAAAATGCTACATTTTGCCAACAATGTGAACTGAAAATATCAAATTTTCGAGTTTGGAAAATTAAAAAATTAAAAAATTCTCAAAGGACTACCTACATGTAGTGAATAGTGTAGGGGTAAATTTTTAAATACTCTAAAAGTAGCATTATTCCTATGAAGAATACTCGTAAGATTTCAGCCCGAGTTTAAAATAAAATTTTCATAATCGGTTTCCACTCAATGGCTTCCTATTTGTTAAAATAATAGGTGAAAATAACTAGATACATGAAAATAAGTATGTAAAAGTAGATAGTGAAACATAAATAAAAGCTAAAATGTTGTTATGTTTGTAAATTCATGATTTATTTATAATACGTGAACATATACATTTCTTTTTTAAATAAAAAGTTGTATATTTTTATCTTTTTGGATTAAAATTTTTGTTATGGTTATATATTTTTGTAATATGTTTGTATACATTTCTCTACATATCGTACTTATAGTTTTAGTACTTCAAAATTATTTTGATGATTTGTGATGTGGTACAGGAGGCATGGGATCACTTTAATACCCTTGGTACTCTTCTCTGACCATTCCGTGACACAAAATGATTGCCCCCACCACCACACAAGACGATCTTTGAATTGTAAGCATCACTCTGCCTGCATAAAGGACTTGGCTTTCAAACACAAAACTAGTTATTTAATTTATATACCACGATGATTATTTTTTATTTTTCCTTTTCTAGAAATTTATAAATTGATGCATTATAAGTTGTATATTTTGTGATAATATTTGTACATGGATTAATTTTTTTTCTAAATATACTTTATGCAAATATATATAAAGTTTTTGAAATAGAGAAATCCTTTGGGCTATTATATGAGCAGTCTTAACATTTATAGGGCCATGATTGTAAAATATCTTTTTGTCAATATTAGATGTGATCATTTGAACATCCAGAATTCATTTATGTAACAATAATTGATAGTAATAATATGTCTGTAATATTGTTCCATTTTAATAATTATATTAACTTTCTTTTAATTGGTAATGACATTTTAATTTGTTTGTTACTTTTGTAATTGTTAGAGGTGGTAATTTCTAAGACGAACGGAACACGTTTTCTAAATTATTGTTTAACATGACTAAACTTAACAAGTTCAAAAAGTACAAATGACTTGATATGACATGTTTATATATCTTAAGGGGCGTTTGGTTGGAAGGAATAGAATGGAATGGAATGAAATTAAGAAACTAGTATAATTTTCAAGCAAAATTATGTTTAAGTGGGTAATGAAATGTAAAACCCAAGGGAATGTTTCACCTCAAATTCTCTTGGTTGTAGGATTTCAAATTCCCTCTCTAGGTGGAAGGATTTTGAAATCCCACAACCAAAGAAATTTGAGGTGAAACATTCCCTTGGGTTTACTTTTAATTGCTCACTCAAACACAATTTTACTTGAAAATTATACTAGTCTCTCAATTCCATTTCATTCCATTCCTTCCAACCAAACGCCCCCTTACTAAGATATGTTCCCGGGTCTTTTTTTAAAAAGAAAAGTGAAACAAACAGAAAGAAACTTGAAAATATTTGTATTTTTTTAAGTTTTTTAATAGAAAGAAAAGAAATAAATATTTTTTTAATAATATTTTTGCTCAAATTGAAAGTTTTCAAAAAGGAAGTGATCAAATATAAACATACATTTGTATCATTTACTAATTTACCAGTATAAATTATTTTCTTATATAAAATTACATCATATCATCCCCCCCCCCCCCCCCCCCACCCTTTTTTTTTTTCTCTCTTCTTAATCTATTTTAATTCTTTTCTGAACACATTGTAAACAGGGTTAACATATAAAAGCACACAATTAATTAGTAATATAATTAAATAAAAGTTACTAAAAATTACATTATACTCCTTTATATTTAATTATTTATAAAGCTATAAGCTACATTGTTTTAATAAATGACTCATGCCAACATGTTAGACTATATTAACATAATAAGTTAAAACATGCTACACATGTTATAAATAGGATGAGTGAGTTGAATCAATTTTGACATGCTTTTACTCAAACTTGTCAACCTGCTTATAATCCAAACTCGTATACACTAAACATATTTTGTTTAACTTTTATGTTACGTAATGTAGAAAATTGCATTAATATTAATTAATGTGGGACGTGAAATAGTGTTTTTGTAAATGTGACAAGTAGGAGACAGAAAAAGTAGGTGAAAATAGCTCTCAAGCGTTATTTGTATGCATAGATTCTTTTTTTACCGATGTGCATGACTCCGCAAGAATGAAAATGTTTGGTATTAAAGAGGAATTATGTGTGATAATGTACAACTGATTGAAACACAAACATATAAGTCGTTAAAGCTGCTTAAAGGTTTTGTTTTTTAGGTTATTTTCTTCTCTCATGACCTTTAAAATATGTTGTTTATAAAATTTCGGCTATGCCGTTGTGATTTATGAGGTATTTATATTAATAAATAAATCAATTTTTCGACCTAAAATTTTTGGGTGTATATACAACACCTCCTTCATAGCTTGTAACGACGGCAGCAACATGGATTTTTCTTATAGCTTGATTATGTAAGATTTTTTTTCTCAGGAAAATGTTGGTAGAAAAATTATACACTAAAACAGATGATTCAAAAATATTTATCAAAATGAGTATTTTTTTTTAAAACTTCTTTATTTTTCTCACTGTTAATTGTATAGAATAAAACATTTCTATTTAAAAACTGTTCATTAAGAAATTAAAAGTGAAACGTGGCAAAAAAAAAAAAAAAAAATCTAACTAATTTATCACCGCAAAAATTTTAAAGTTTCGACTCGTGGCTTTCAATTTAGTAATCCAATTCTTTTTCTGATAGTAAAAACTTTCTTTTTCTAATAGTAAAAACTTTCTTTTAACTTTTAAATGTTTTTATTAATCTAATATTTTTAAGTGTTTTAATGATCTAACTTTTTAAATGTATTAACTGATTTAAATTATTAAATGATTTGAATAGTTTTGTATCTTTTGGCTACAAAGAACTCTTAGTTTTTTTTTTTTAAATTTGTTTCAAGATATCTGTTGATTTGTTAAGAGTTTCGGTATAAATAGAATTTTATATAAAGTTTTATTTTGTTTTTTAATTTAAAAATAAAAATATTACTTGATTTGAAGTTCTAAACTTAATTTTATATTAAAAAATATATTGGCTATTGCAATACATATCTCCAAGTTTTAATTTGAAATTGGAACAATTGAACTTAAGACGCTACGAGCGGGGTGACAAATGCAAGATTTTGTTCCAATTACATGTACGTTGATTTTAACCACGATAATCCGTGTCTAAACATAAAAAATTTTCGCATCAGAACGTTGATAAATATAATGTAATAATTAATAAACTAACTACATGGAAAACAATTTTTAACGCTTTAAAATAACATTTAATTATTATTCAGACCATTTAAAAAAATATAAGTTATTTAAAATATTTAAAAAGGTTAATTTTAAAACTATTTAAAAACAAAGAAAGTTTAATCTATATGAAAAAAGTCGTAAGACAAAGTTAAGAGTAGAAGACAAAATATAAATTTAACAATGTTTTATGGCAGTGGATTAATACAAAAGTTATAATTTTTCCCCTATGTTTTTCTTAAGAACATTTTTGTTTAAAAATAAATTTTTTATCCAATAGAATTAAGAGTGAGAAAATAAAAGTTTTAAAGGACACTTATTTTGGTGAATATTTTTTAAGTTATTCATTTTAATAAATAATTTTTCTATCAACATTATTTTAGAAAAAAATGCCTAGAGTTATGCCTCTTTTATAAAAATCATGTTCGTGCATTTTAAAATCATTTTCCATAAAAGAATGTGATGAATCCAACCGAAGTTCACATTTTAATTTTAAAAATTCTGGTTCAAACTCCAATTTAATTTAAAAAACTGAATATCATTAATTTGTCTTCTTTCCGGAAAAAGTGAGCATGAAGAAGGGTCAAAAGTGAACAGGACAAATATATACCTCGTGTCTCAAATTTTTAATTCTTCACACACACTCTTCCACTTTTACTTTTTAACTTTTTTTAGCTGTCTCTCTATTAATCTATTCCAAACGTTTAAAATCCGGATACTCATTATTCATCAAGTCAAATGGTCAACTTTATATTATAGAATTTCCATTGAGTTATTATGATTAAAATAGTTAAGTTGTTTGTTTCCACCGTCTATTTCTTAAAGACAAAGAATGAAGTATGATAGTAATTAGTTCATCAACTTCAAACAATGGCTACTAGTGAATAAGTGTTTATAAATTCGTATTGTGATTCAAACAAAACGTTTGTTTATATGGATTTATTGTATTAAAGGTATTAACAAGAGTTTATTATAATAATAACATTTAGTATTGTTATAAAATATGATTAAGTTAGATTTCTTTTTAATTTTACATCTCATTCTATTCATATAAATATTTAACCACAAATACCTAATATGTGATGAAGCTTTTATTTTTAAAGTTAATTACACATATGGTCTATTGGTTTTAATAAAAATAGCATCTTTAAGCACTAAACAAAAAAAGTAATATGTAATAGTATTAACCTTTAATTTTATAAAAAGTTTGAGTATTAAAGCTGATATATAAAACCTAGTTACTATTTAATGACTAACTTAAACCTAAAATTGAAGAAAAAAGTTCATTAAATGCCACTAGCCCATGGCCTTGTAGCCGCTAGCTTTGGTGATTACATTTCACAAATGTTGTGTGTGTTTTAAAATTTTACAAGTACAAGATATTGTGATATTAAATAGAAATTTTTTTTTTAAATGTGATGATTTCAAGAGTTTACTCTTAAAGTAATAATTCAAATCATGCATAGAATTTATAGAAAGTGTGTTTTTGTCAATTTTATTTTAATTTATATATTTTTTTAACCATGTTATCTTTTAACTATTCGGTTATCTCGTAACCATTAAAGGATTATGAACTATTAAAATTAGTTTTTTAATAGCCACTAATAGATTATCTTTTAATGGTTGATAATTTTTAATGATTAAAAGATAACTTTAATTCTAAATAGTTAAGAGATATCATTAAATCTAAATTACTAATTGGTAACCATAACATCTTAATAATTCGAAATTAATATTATCTTCTAATATTTAATAAATTTTAAACCATTAAAATATAACATTTTAATTACTATTAAAACAACACCAAAACAGCCCATTAAACTCTCACACTTAATGAAAGAGAAATCATTTTATACACAGCCACATAAAATGCCCCTTTTATTATACGAAAGAGATAGTTTAAACATGAAATTACTTTATCATTATATATAGAGAAAATTGTATAAATGGTCTCTGTGGTTTGACCAGATTGCATAATTGGTCCCTACATTTTGAAAATTGCAAAGTTAGTCCAAACTTTTGTATAGTCATTGCAAATTTGATCCCCAAATTTTACAAAAGTAGAAAGTTAGTCCAAACTTTTATGTGAGCATTGCACCTCCAGTTCTTCAAATTAAATTTAAAAGTTTGTTCAAATTTTATAAAATGCATAAAAAATGAATGAATTTAGTGCCAGGGATCAAACAGGTTATTATTACATAAAAGTTTGGACTATCTTTGTAATTTTAAAAATTTAAGGACCAAACATGCAATTTAGTTAAATCATGAGGACCATTTATGCAATTTTCTTTTATATATACGTGGAAGAGATATTATGCATCATTGTGGCATTATCAAGATATAATAAGTGGTGTGAAAAACAAAAAACATAAAAAAGAAGATTGAAAACAAGGTTTATAGAAGTGGACCAGCTTACAAGCGTCCGTTTTCCATGGTTGATGAGAGGTTAGGCTGTCCTTAGTCCTCTCTTTCTCTCTCACACGCCCACTTGTTTGCAAGCTGGCTCGAACCTCAATGCTTGCTTTCTGCAAATTTCCTCAAATCATTTGATGCTGTTTCTTCATAGATAATTTCAGTTTGATCTTCGCTCTTGCTGTTGTTTGTTCATCCAATTTGCTCTGTAAGTTCGGGTTGTTTCTGTAGAATGTTGTTTTGATTCTTCTCTAAAGTTGTTTCAGCTTCTTAATTACTGAATTTCTGTTACAATTACAGCTATATGGTTTGTTTCTTCTTTCATGGATGCAATTTGTCAGTTGAAATCCTCTGTTAATTTGATTCATTTGCTTGATCTGTTTGTTACGTCTCATGCTTGATCTAGCAAATTTCGTAGTTGTTTTCATCTTCAGACTTCAATTCAACCGTATTATGTAGATCTCAACAAATTTAGGTTATCCTACGGTGAATTTGTTCAATCGTAACAATTTTTAACCTATAACTCAGAATTTCGGAGTTCAATTTGTTCGTCGAAACGGTTTTCGAGATGTAGCTTATTTGGCTCTGGTTTGATGATTATCTGTTACTGTATGTATATATGTATGTATATGTATAATCATATTTCGTCTTTTTTCTGGCATTCAGTAGCACTGCAGGTGGGATGGGGGTTGGGGAAGATGTAATTTTGAGTTGTGATTTGGAATAGCTGATAGTTGTTTATGTGTTCGTTTGCCTTATTTGTTTTTTCTAATATATTTGACAAATTTGTTTTTGAGTCATTTCGGATTGATTTGTTTTTATCCTTTTGTAGTTTGCTAAACATCCACTATTTTATATGCTTATTGTATGAAAAACTTGATGTTATATGTGAATGTGTGACGACTTTCTTGTACCCGGAAATTCTATAATATTAAGTTATTAACTTACCTATCTATATATGATTTTGAGGCGGCATAACGGTGATTAAAATCAGGCATGATACAGTTGTAATGTAATTTTTAAGAACACTAGGAATTGCTATGATTGGATATTATATTAGATTATATATGATATTAATAATCAAGATATTCTCTAGTTGTGGACATGTGTAGACAGTGCATGTGAACTATGAGATTAAAGTCGGCAAGAAAGGTCTTGTCAAAGAACTATCATGTTGAGTAAGTTTTGGAAAAAAAAAAGTCATTTAAAATTAATTAATTTGATCGGGTTAAAACAGATCCAAATCAAAATAACCACGGAGTTTTTTACAGTTGGTTTAAAATAAGTATCAAAATGGTTCCGTTTAAGGTATTTTGATTTTTGAGTTGGTTATATACTTATAAGTTATAATATTGATATTTATTATATCTTTATGGCTTTATAGGATGACTTATGCTGACTGACTAACGTTGGAGCAACATGAAATTCGTAAGAAAGAAGGGATTAACATCTGTAACACCGTTTCATTCAAAAGGAAAATCATCGGGTTGCTTTTGTTTATTTCCAAAAGTAAAATCTGGATATGGGCCAGGAAATTCACCGGTTTATCTCAACGTCTATGACTTAACACCCATGAACGGCTATGCTTATTGGGCCGGTGTTGGCATCTTTCATTCTGGGGTCGAAGGTAACATTTCTCCTTAACTCTTTGTATTAATTTATTTACATATATGTAACAGTTCAAATTAATAAACAACTATACTTTCAATTGACAGTTCATGGTGTAGAATATGCATTTGGAGCTCATGACTACCCGAGTAGCGGTGTCTTTGAGGTTGAACCTCGCCAATGCCCGGGGTTCAAGTTTAGGAGGTCTATACTAATCGGGACTACATGTCTTGACCCGGTCCAGGTCCGTGAGTTCATGGAGCATCACGCTGCTAACTACTACGGTGACACATATCACCTCATTGTAAAAAACTGCAACCATTTCTGCAACGACGTTTGTTACAATCTAACAGGGAAGCGGATCCCAGGATGGGTTAATCGACTTGCTAAACTAGGTAAAATTCGTGCATATTGATGCTAGCTAGTTATAACAACCGCAACGAGAGATAAGTTGACAACTTACTGATGTTTTGAATTTATAGGTTCGATATTTAGCTGTGTTTTACCGGAAGCACTTAGAGTTTCAGCTGTGCGACATGATCCTAATTTCATACCATACGAAAACGAGAAGCAAAAGCTTAGAAGCAATAGTTTTAGTTTCTTGTCTTCAAGACAGAGGCAATTGTCAGTTTCTTCTTTGCTTCTACAATCTCCATTGAAGGGGTGCTTACGGCATTGGGAGTTGAGGCGATCCCGAACCGCGGTGCTACACAGCTAAAAATGTAAACTAATGGAAGTTTTTCGTTGATTGAATCTTGTTTGTTGGATAATTATGCAAAGAAAGTGACTTGTGCACCATCAAATCAAAGTTACTGGTACATCTCTAAAGGATTCTATGCATACACCACCTCCCTTTAAACTGTAGTTTACCAATTAGTAAACTGTCGTTTACCGACACTGTAAACTATAAACAACAGTTTACCTTTTTGTAAACTGTAGTTTACATTTTATCAGACTCATACACCATGTATGAATCTGGAGCCCCATCTCTAAAACCTTTGAAACTGACCATTATATAATCTGATTACTAGGCCGCCTATGCCATTATACACCACCTATGGCATCCTAGTGCTGTAGTGCATATATCGTATACCACATACTCTCACCCGGTGCACATACGGCCGCCGATGCCATTTTGTAGCCTACAACATACGACTGCTTACAGCATCTCATTTCTCACTACCTACGACATGTCGCCACCATTACACATAGTCCACCTATTATAATTGGATAAACAGAAAGTTATGCCACAACGAGAATATTTATATGAAATTCTAAAATTTATATTTAAACTAAAAAACTCCTTTTACGTAAGGGTTAAATCCTCACAATGGTTAAGATGAAACGCGATAACTCTTTGTAAAAGAGTACAACAATTGATGATTATAACATATTTTGGTCATCAAAATGCAGAAATCTCGACGAAAACCCTAACGATCTCTCAATCCATTAATACTGCTCGACAAATGCTGATTAAACTTTTTGTTGATGAACCAACTTGTTGCTTATCTTGCTTACCAGTATGATCGACAATAACCTACCGTTGATAACATTTTCCTTTCAGTACATGGGAAACCCTCTCAGAAAACACAAGTAAAAGACCAAGAAAGAAGACGAAACATGAATAGAAACTTGTTACAATATGTCATTGTCATTAAAAGCTACAGAACAAAACCCTAACAAAATTGTAAACATAAGCAAGTTATCTACTGACAATATTGTTCATGTCAGAAAAACCAACTCTTGTTAAAAAGCAGAAATGGGATCATCATGTTCAACAATGCACCATTTCCTCAAATCTCATGACTCTTGTTCCATTCAACACCCATTTTCAAAGAATATAAAACCATATTAATTTCCCTTTCTCTCAATTTCTTTCAGGCCAAAAGAATAATGAATGGGTATACATGTGTCACAATGTTTCTTAGTTTATCTTTGAGAAAGAAAACAAACCTGCAAAACACAAAAGAGAATACTTCAGACGACGACAATGATGATAGTCCTGATACCATTTTATGACACAAATTAAAAAAAATAATCTGATATTTAGTTAGATAACTACATATCCCTTATGAGAGGCTGGCCATCAAAAAAACCTATTAATTGGCTTTCTGATGCAAAATAACTGGCATACCGTGGATGGCCGCATGATATATTCGTTTCTCAGGCAACCCAATATCAGACATTTTTAAGTCTCCCTGCACACATCACCAAATAAAACATCAACTTTCTTAATAAACAATAACTGGTTAAATATACTTGATTGTATTTAAGACAATGTTTGGTCGCATATCGTTTATTTTTATTCCTTTGTTCTTGTTTAGTTCTTTTGTTCAATACCATGACCCAAAAAGCTATAAGGCCAGATACGTAACTCGTCATATTGTACGACCATAAGAGGTATTGACTATGATGGTCAAAGGATCTTTGGTTTCATTTAGGTAGACAGATAATTATAAAACAAAGATAACCATTTAAAATTTTTCTAAATAACCTTCACTGATGACAAAGACAAGGGAATATCATTCACCAAAATTTTATAGCAACAATATTCTAATGATAATGAGGACTGGATCATTCATCTTCATTTAAAAATGGACCCAAAAACGAAATTCACTTTTCACTGGACATGCCTAAATGTAAAATATTACAACATTTTGGAAGTATTGCCATATTTCACGGTAAGAAGGAGTAAATTAAAGATTTTTCATATTTTTCAGACAATTAGGTAACTACAAAAGGTCTACCAAGTGCTACAAACAGGTAAATGTTGGTAATTAAGTCATAACACATATTAAATTTGAATTTCAAGGCGAAAAGTATCTATCTTCTTTGTGTGAAAGAGAGTTACAGTAGGCGACAACTAATATGAACATGTGATGATAGAAGTTAACTAACAACAAAAGGACAAATCTTAATATTTAGTAAGAATTGACTGAGATGAAGATATAAGCATACCTCACGAGCCATCAATCTCCGAACATTTTCTGCATAAAGTTTTGGATCTTCCTTTTCTTCTTGTGAAGGGTAATAAAGTGGTAACCTTGTTACTGTTATATTATTTACAAATTGACACAGCAACAAAATCACATGACGTCTCTGCAAGTGGATTATAAATAAAACTAAGGCACATATTAAACGCATACATACAAATCTTTTAGTCTGTTTTATAGTTCTTTAAATGACACTCACCCCAGATATGGTATCCCATGCTGGGCTGAATCTCTGATAAGGATATTTCAAGATAACAGGAAGAACAGGAGCTTTAGACAAAAATGCACCAGTTTTAAATGGAAGTATATAATCCCCATTTGTAGTTGTCCCTTCTGTATAAATATGTTGAAAAGCAAAAAACCTGAAAATAAGCAGCAGATAGTTACAAGGGCAAGGGCAAAAGCGAGACGTATACCTGGAAAGAGCATCACCATGGGTGCTGACTTATCCTGAAGAGATTCATTGATTCTATCATTCACAACACCTGCAAGCAACAAATCCAAAATGCTATGAATATTAAAAAAATATGTATTTTGTTAAATCATGAAGAAAAGATAAAGGTAGTTGATATACATTACAAAGATATGTGTGTTATGTGTATACAAGGGCTTATTATGCCATGAGAAAGAGAAGATACTTATATTGTCCACAAAATTACCAAAAAGAACAAGTTCAACTACAATAAGCCTTCTTAAATAACTAAACTCAGATTTGATTGCTACTGCTGATAATATATGAATGCATATAGATAAAAATGCATAAACACAACAGTCCAAGATTTCACTTACATATAAATACAATCAACCATAATAATCACACAGTGCACGGATAAGTACCTGAAACACCCTTGAAATCTGATGACTTAGACTCCCGCTGAACATATATACACCCGAGGCACTTGCTGGAAAACACAAAATGCAAATGCCGTGCAATAACCAAAGAAAAAATTGAAAACTAAGCAGATAAAAGACGGCTTCAAATGTAACAGCATAAGAACCATTAACTTAAAAATGTCTACTTTCATATAGAACCAACCTGATAAGGCCTATAAGAGGAAGTTTGCTCACTGATCTCTTCAACAATGACATCATAACAGAAACTACAGCATGTCAGTCATATCACCCAACATACATATATGATATCAATTCTTATGGTACAAACAATAGGCAAACCTTGGCAACAAAGCTTGGGAATGAAGAAGACATGTGGTATAATATGTCCAGATGTGAAACATGATTTGATATAATTGCTCCAGGTCTTTCAGCTTCCCCAGATCTCTCATTGACATCCAACTGATCATCAATAGCAACCAAGGTAACCAAATGCTTATTATATCACAACAATGGAAAGCTTGATCTTATCAGCATAATCAAATAACATAATTTCACACCAATAATTGGTTTTCTTTTACACTTGATTTCCACTAGATTTTGCTATGAAAAGAATCTAGTGGGAATCAAGTGCTAACTAAGTGTATAAGTATGATGATTATGCTACTAAGATCGGTAAAAGCTAATAGTGCCATCAACCAAACCAAACTGTCCGAATGAATTATTACAGACCAACAGATAATAGTTGGGATTATTAAAATTTAAATTCCTTTTTCGTTTTACGAAAAAACTACCTCATTGTTGAACTTTCTGTCAATGTCGGGATTCCTGTAAGTCTCCTTAATCCAATAAAACCCGAAAACAAAAAGCAACGTCCTCGAAAGAACCCTACCAAACCAAAAGATAATCTTTCTCCTCCACCGGCCAATGTGGGCATAATCCTCCTGCTCATCGTCCCGATTCGGCACCGAAAACAGAGTACACCCCCGACAAACCAAGTAATACAGCAACACAACCACCGTAGCCAACACCACACGCAACGGAAACAACGTCATTAGAGCAATACCCACCAGCGTCTTCTGGGTCCAATGTAACTCACCTCGTCCCATTGTTCCATACAGATCATGACGCACAAAGGCAGCGTATTTGGTCTCGAGCTCTTGGATGTCTGATTGGGATGTGGAGGCGAGGGATTTGTCGTCGGAGGTGGTGGGGCGATCATCGGTTGTGGGATGATGGTGGAGATTGGATTCAATGCGTGGGGATAGGGGCTCTGACGACATGCCATCGAGCTCTGAATCCATGTGTGTGTGATGGAAGATTGATGGTGGTTGATAATTGATTTGATTAGGTTGTGTGTAAATGTGTAATGTGTTGGATGAAATGTGTGATGTGATGGAAGAGTGTGTTCGTAAATCGGATGATTGATCGTTCATGGATCGGGTAGCGTTATTTTGGAATTGTGGTGCGGGAATATTTTCGATTTGATTTTATAAAACTTATATGCTAGTTTTTATTTTTATGTTATGTCCTTGTCCACCGAATCTTTTATAAATTATAATCCTTGAGTTGTTTTATAGAACTTTTGATTATCGTGTAAAAAAATTAGTCATCTTAAATGATTGAGACAATCTCACTTAAATGTACTTCTGTAGAAAAACATCAAGAGAATACACATAGGATTAAGTTGAGGTTATTTAGAAACCTACAATCGAGTGTGACTATATTGCTAGGTTGACTGATCAAAATTTTACATTTCATAAAACAAACTTCAAATTCATGATGTTCCTCGATAATAATTAGAGTAAATTACAGAAAATGGATTTTATATTTGTAACTAATTTTATTTTTTAATTTTTATCTTTGGTAATTACACTATATAATTTTATGTATATGATTTATCTTATCCTTGATTCTTTAGTATAACAGTTGTTAGTTTGCGTTGTTAAGTTGGATCACATAGTTTTCACATGTGAGTATGTGTGGTAAAAAAAATATCTAGGTGGCATAATTCAAAAAACGATTCGACGTATTTAGGAATATGATTAGTAAAACGTTGAGCTTGACAAGTACAACCTCAAACAAATTTTACATATTTTTTTAAAGCTAGTTCTATAAAAAATTTATTGTGTCATATGATTTAAGTATCAATAAAAAATATAATACATAGAAATTCGAATGCAAGCCACGTGAATTTATTTAGAAAAATATGAATAGTAAAACGTTAAAACTGACTAGTAAAACCTCAAACAAATTTTATATGTTCCTATCAATTTATATAAAAACTTATTGTATCATATAAGTTAAGTATCAATAATGAACTTAATATATAGATATTAGAATGCAAGGCATTTGAAGTTATTTAAATATTTTTTGTTCAAATTATATTGTTAGTTTCACAAAATTTATTGTATTGTATCATATGATTATGAAAAACATCTAAATTATTTCATGTGGCATGCATTTAATTTTTATGTATTAAGTTTATTATATTTTTTGAATGATGAATTAAGTTTATTAATGAAATATAAATCATACAATACAATTATTTCTTGTTTGAGGTGTTACTCGTCCGTCTCAACATTTAACCAATAATATTTTTTTAATACATTGATATTTTGGAATTATTCCACCTATATGTTTTTACACATATACTCTTATATGATAACCATGTTACGTAATTTAACGACGCAAACTAACAACCATTAGACTAAATGACCAAATATAAAACAAATCATATACATAAAGGTTGTTATTAGTAAAGATGAAGGTTGAAATCTGAAATTAGTTAAATAGATTAAGATACTTTTATGTAATTTACTCTAATAAATATAACTATTGAAATTGTTGTTGATAATAAAACAATATTTAACCCTCTTATAATGTGAAATATATGTTAGAAATATTTATATGGCCTTTTGACCATTTGACATTTATTTCGGTTATGTGTGCGTGGTCTTAATATTTAGAATATCTAATTTGATGAAAGCTAATATTCTAAAGAGTTAATGTGTAAATATTGATGATTAAATTGATTAGGGAGTCTTTTCTAATTAATGATTCATGTTTTCTTATTTCATGCTCTCTCTAGCTATTATTTATTAGAGGAATGAAAATAACTCTAACGTCATAAAAAATTCAATCCATTAAATTGAAGCAAACAAGACTTTTAATTAGATTGATCATCATGACTTCATCTTTATCACATACTTAAAAGATTGATATCATACATAGAAATCAATTCTACAATACAATCATGGTAAACACATCATAAAGTAACACCCCATTAAGAGACCTTGGCCTTACCAAGCATCCATGATGCATTATGCATACATGATACATAAGAGAGATACTAGGCACACAGTCAAACGTTAACCTTAATAGACACAAAACATTAGAAAGAAACTTGTTAAGCTTGTTGAGAGTGTGGACAATACCAAGACAGGTGACATCATGAGAAGTTCTTGTGCGATCACCAAAGACGATACCTTAGAGGTCACCGATTGTATGCACGACGCGAAATAGGACAATATTTTAGCCGTGGCGGGCAGGGCGTTAGAAATGGTTAAGCGGGTTGGGTGTGAACAATATCATTACAAGTTTTCGTGTGCTCGTCAAAAACAACCTTACGGCCAGACAAAGTATTTTCCAAACAAGGGACATAACAGGATCAAAAGATGACATCACAGATCAATCCTTCATTAATTATATAGTATGCAAAAACATTAATAAACATCAAAGATTCATTGATATTCTCTTAAGTATAATCTGGCCACTTTGTAACAAGAAAAAGATCCCCCAAAGTTATTGGGACTGATATACACCCAACAAATGACTCAATAATCAATCAAATTCCAAAACTTCAAAGCCCCCATTATTCCCATCAATGATCACCATCATCATCAACAAGACAACCAATTCTTATGCGTACTAATAACCGCCGACAACATTCCGGCAGACGCCAATAGCAACGGCTCCGACAGCTGCCCCTTTCCGTCGCGAATATCCGCCACCGCCATCAACCCATCAGCCACATCTTGAACCAAGGACAGCTTCTTCATCAGCTTCTTCTCCCTCAATTTCTTCAACTTCACCTCTTCAATTTCAACAGAATCCCCTCTCGTAACTGCAATTTCAATACTCGATAGCACACAAGCTTCATCTTTCAAAAGCCCCTTCAAATCCCCAATCTTCAAACTAATACTCCCAATATAGCCGATTAACTCAGCCCAGGCGCTAATTCGCTGCAAAATTCGCGAGTGTTTGCTGTCAATCAGCCCTGATTTCGCCAACCAAACAAACTGTTCGACGAAGTAGTACAGCCCCTCGCCACCGTATGCGGCGATTGCGATGATAAGGTCTTGTTTGGAGTTAATTTTTGCTGATCGGAGAGAGTTGACGTCTTGGATGAATTTGCCGAGGCGGAAGGCTTTGCGGCTGAGGCCGACGTTGGATTCGAAGGTCTTGAGGCGGCGGTGGAGGGGGTGGGCGGTGGGGATGGCGTCGGCGGAGAGGATGATTTTGGTGGCGTAACGGGAGATCTTGAGGAGCTTGTCGACGCCGTCACGTTTGGCGAGGTATGATTCGAGGTGGAGGAGGAAGTCGCGATTGTCGTTGGTGGGGGTTGATTTTGGTTTGATCGGAGAAGATGAGAGGTGGGATTGATCGGAATCCATGGTGGTGGCGGAGATGCGACGGTGATGATCGGATAGTGGTTTCTTTGGTTGAAAGATTGGTTTAACTTGTAAACGGTTCCAAATTCAGAGATTGTATATTGAGTTGCGTGCCGAATATTGGGTTTTTTTTGGTTGAAATATTGGCTCTGGTTAATGATAAGTTTTATAAAATTTGTTGAATCGATATGTCGGGTCTTTATAATGGTCAAACTCGTTTTTTTCACTTGTTTTAGTTGAATGTGATTGTTGATGTTTATTTTATCTTTTCTCTTTTATACATACGATACATTACCTTTGAATTATATTTATAAAATTCATCTATTGTTCGTTTTATATGATTTGAACTCATCAATTAAATGAGAATAAACAGTAAAATGTATTACGTTAAAAGACCATTTTATCTGTATACTAAGATAAGTTTACATGTAGGGGACCATGAGAAAACCTTGTATTCCTTCAAGACCCAAAACTTTAGTAAGCAACTGGAATCGACGGAATTCACCAAAGAAAATCAATCGATTTGGCCTTTTTGAAATGCTATATGATTCAATTCACGGCTTTCGTTTGAATAACTAGCTTTAGTGGCTCCGGCTATGTTCATTGTTTAGAACTTACGGTTGTATAAGTTTGTTTATGTTATTATATTTAACTTACCTTTTCATTACTAATGATTTTCAATTAAACCTTCAAGTTAGCTGAACCATCACAGTATGACTGACCGTCTGACCCAACAAACCTTGTTCTTTCGGTTTGTCATTTTTTATAATCATAATTCGTGGTTCAACTCATAATTTTTTCCGGTAAAAAACGCATTATACAAAAGCCCCTCTATTAAAAATCATACTTCGTTATATATGTAGTTATGAGCCTACACTATGGCCTGTGGGTAGCTATACTATGGGAACTATAGTTTGGAACTTGCGAGCTGTAGTTTAGTTTCTTTTAACCATCGCTCCACTACAATTATACTAACATTGGTGATCGGTATTTTTCAAGATCTAACTTTTGGTTTGACAGTAATTTAATAGTTGAGCCAAGAGATTATCACAAATAAGTTTTATATATTGTAGTTTTATATAATTAACAAAATATAGTATTACGCTAGAGTTAATTTAAACTTAAAATCTTATACATAAAATCGTGACCGAGTTTATTCTCAAAGCTATGCGCAACATGACAAATATGCAGATTGCATGCTCTTCTTACATACTCGATGATTCGACCTTAATGTCTCTTTAATTGCTTATGCCACAAGGTACTAGACTACTAGTTAACTAAAATCGGCCCAGCCGGATTGGGTTGGTTTACAACCGACCCAGTTTACTTATAGTCGTTAATGGATTGGGCCATGATTGTACATGGATGGACGGTTTCCTTTTCAAACCTCTTTGTTCAGGCGTTATTAGAGGTGGCATGTTAATATATTATTTTTATTTGTTTACTTTCTAACATTCAGGAATAGTCATGGTGAAATATGGGTTTATCTAGCAGTGGTCAAGGATAGTTATCCCATGATCTTGTACTTATTATATATACTCAGTTTTAAGATGTTAGATGCTAATGGCAGTGAGTTTAAGAAGGAAGAAATTACATGGATTTACCTAGTGTGTGTGAATTGAGTTTATTTAGCTATGCTAGTTCAACCATGGCACGCTGAGTGTGTTCTTGACCCGCTTCTCTAATCATGGTAATGCATTTATGTCCGCGTTTACATATCTATCGTCACCCTATTGTTTGTTTGTATGGTGTATTTGTAATACAAACGAGTCTTATATATGTTCAGTTTCTACCATTTTCATTTGATTTTCTACTCGTACTCAGTGGTGATATAGATGCTAATGAGGGTTTGAAGTTGTTCTTGAAGTTTAAGGATTGGATCATCGTTACTAGATTCATGACAGTGGAGGCATTGAAACTGTTAATGAAAGCACACTGTTATAAAACCAGTTCGAGATGACAAATCTTACGACAAAATAATAAGAGAGATAAATTTTTGGTTTCAATTTTCTTCATTTCTATTTTTAAATACTATTACACTTCAATAAAAAGATGCATGAATTTCCTAAGATGATGGAGTCCTACGGTGAACATGGAGAGTGTGTTTTGATATTAGGCCTTTCAGACCGTCAAACACGCTCATGCTCTAATTTACAATTGTATTACTCTTAAAATCACTAGAGATGCATTTTACATAATAGTAAAACAACGTCACTTTACTATCGGGACATCCCATTGCGACATGTGTGTAATGTTAGTTGGGGCATAAATTCGAGGGGAATATTTTGGTCCCCCAAACATGCCATGTTACTTTTGGTAAATGCATATAGGATGGCCATGCCATAATGTTATTTATGGATAAAATATGAAAGATGCAGTTAGCGTCATATAGCAACAAGAGTTATGATCATACGCGTTTATCATCTGTTATTGGACTGCTATCCATGTCACATCAGAAACCTGGACACATCACAATAAGATTATGTTACTTCTTTCTCTAGGGTGTAGATAAACAAATAAATCATAAAATGTCTAATTAATATATGTGGTGAACAATATTTGGTTCATTAACCGAATTGGTTTTCTAATAGTTTTGTATCTGATTGTATGTTAACAAGGCCGGTACTAAGGATTTTAATGTTTTAGGCGAGCCAGAAAAAAATGTATCTGTACCCTAACGAATTAAATTACATAAACTAATTTTTTTAAACGAAAACAAATGTTTTAGCAATAAACATAGCAAAACCAAAGTATTTATAATTACATACCACAATAGCTAATCGATAACTCCTAAAGCTTTCCTAACATTCTTGGTAGCAAATTGGTTTATCATTTCAATTTTTTTTTTCTCTTAGTAATCCCTTGTTGGCCGCCTTTTTTTTTATGCATTTTCTAGAAAAATGGCTTTTAATTGGGTTAATGAATATCTATAAGTAATAAGTTTTGTTTGATGAAAATGAACCCAAATAATCACACTTTAGTTAAAAGATACTTGTGTTAAGTTTTTATTAGGTTAAATAGGCCATATCTACGTTTATAATTGGGCCCCCCTCAGCGAGCGGGCTCTGGAGGAGGTCCAGCCCGCCCCTCCTCAAGACCGGCTCTGCATGCGAACTATTCCTTACCAATTCTAATAATTGGCTTCCGTATGGTTTTGCCTTAAACAAACAAAGAAACAAAAATATTATTAATAGTTGTTGTAAGTGTTGATACTTCTCGACCTCTTAAAAACACTAAAAATGCTATTAAAATCACAAGCCTTATAACACTTAATTGAAGGCTCAATGGGTTAAATGTTCGTTTGCGTTAGTGCTTCCATTTGGTGAACCAACAATGAAAAGGATTTTACCATCTTTATCATATTATAAAAATTAATATACATAAACCATCCTTTAATATAAAATATGCAATTGAAATAAAACCAAAAAAAACAGAGAGAAATCATCAAACTATCAAAGCCGAATTATTAAAAAGTCACACCCTTAGAACCAGCCAACACGACCAACCTAACTGGCCTGGTTTATCGTTTTCCAAAATTGTTGTTAGCAGTTTGTATCAAAACCGACTTAACTGCATCGTGAGCACCCTTGCATCAATTTGCAATTTGCAAAAGGCATACATTCAAATACTCAATTATCCAAAGCTTGCATATATTAAGAACAAATATAGAAAAGATAAACTTTGGCAAAAAAGCAAGAACACAACATGCATTGATACTTTTTGATCAAACTGTTGAAAAAATCCAATCTTTCTCACAAATGCAAAATGAATCTGCAATCACTGGATCAAATTTCAAATGAAATATCATAATTTCCACTAGTTGAATGTGCATCTTCAAGATAATTCACTGGTATACTAACCTCTAAATCTTTTTAAAACTTAAGAATGACCATAACTTAAAAAGCAAAACACACATTACATTTTAGAGCTCCCACTTCCAAGAGTAAGCTCAAGATCATCCAACCCAACATCATGAATCCTTTCCCCTTCCCATGCCTTCACTCCACCATTCTCAAACTCAAACTCCATCCCTTTCCCCTTATCAGAACCAGCATCTTTGGCTGCAGCCACTGGAGCCATTGGTTTCACCAGGTTAAAAGTTGGTGAGTTGGGGTTTGTCATCACGGGCTCATAGTTCTTGAACCTTACCCATTGGCACGAGTCAATGGTGGAGCAATCAGATTCATCACATTCGGGTATAGTTGTTGGTGTGAACCGTTGGTACTTTGTAGGGCTTGTAGGGGCTGAAGCCGCAAAAAATGGCAAATTGAATGAGGACATTGATTGTTGGGTGAATGAGTCCCAGTTAAAATTGTTGGGTTTGGGGATCTTTGAAATTGGGGATGAGAGTGGTGGTGTCACCGGGGCACTGTTTGAGATACGCAAAGGGGGGAGTGACGATGGAATGGCGTTATGAAGATACGCAAACGGGTTTTTGTTCATGTCCAGGTTGGACGGGCTAGGGAACGAAGAGGATGATGGGCTGCATTGATATGACGGGATCGGGCTATGAAACGATGAAGATGGTGGACTCGGTTTTTGGGAAGAACATGGTGTTGTGGTGGTTGATGTCACCCCGGTCTCAATCGAAGGCAGTGGTGGCCTTGAACCCTGTGATTCAAACAAACACTCAAGTCATAAACTTGATTAAAGACTCAATCATGAATTCCTGCAAACATGTATTCATCAGATTTACAGATTAAGCTGCATAATCAAAGTCAACACTTTACACTCAACAGTGTTAATTGATCAAAGAAAACTCAATTCAAGCTCTTTACAATTCAAATCAAATGAGCAGATCTACAGCTTAAAAACCCTAAATCCACCAAAACACCCAAATCAAAACACAAATTCAGCGATTCAATCTCAACTGTTTGATCGGCAACATGACAGTTCATAACCCTAGATCTAACAACAATCAACAAACGAAGAACCACAAGCACCAAATCACCAACTGAACAGATTTCAAACAACAACTAGAAGAAACGTAGAATCATTATCAGCAATCAATAAACAACATACCTTACGAAAGGTGGTGCCATCAGGAAGAACAACCCAACCAGCTTCTTTACATAAAGCTTTCAACACTTCATTGTTATCACAATGTTTAGGCAAATCATAATTCCCCTGTGCTCTCAGCCCATTATAAATATTCGCAGCAATCGCCCTCCGTCGTCTCTCTCTCCTCCGATTATTCTCCTTCTCTCTCCACGACGGCTTCCTCCGCCCTCCGCCGTCCCCGGCCGCCGTCGCCGACGACGATCCACCGTCACGCATCATCTCCGACACTCTAAAAAGCCCTAAAACGATACAATCGTCTCTGTATCTCACTCCGATGGTTATATATATGTGATTGTGGGCATGAATGCGAAAATTACGTTGGTGAGTGTGTGCATTTCACACAGTAGTCACATGAAATTTGCTTGTTTCCAACCTCTATCTCGAAGAATCTCTGTGTTTTCGCTCTCTGTGTGTGTGTGTGTGTGTGTGTGTGTTGAAGACGTAAAAGTACTCTAATGGTGAAAGGGGGCAGGAATCATGTGTGTAGGGAACACGACGACTACCATGTGTCTGCAATGATTTGGAAGTAGGGTGGCCCTTGGATCAGCATGTTGTTGTGTTAGAAGGTGTGAAGTGTTGCGTTTGATTATTTCATGGTTTGTGTTTTTTCATGTTTTCCAAATACACGAGGGTTATGCTCTACTGCTAATAATTCTTAATTTAATTATTATAGTTTTATTTAAAACTAACTTTACTAAACTAGTATATCAAACAGTTAAATAAATAAAATAAAATTTTATTAATTATAAAAATATTATAAAATCAGATATGATTGAAAAATTTTTATTATAAACGTTTTTAAAAAAAAAATTTAAAACTATTTCATTATAACTCTCATTTTTAATTGTTTTTTGTTTATAAAAATTTTACTTTTTAAAAACATTAATTTTAAAATATTTTATATTTTTTGATGTTTTAAAAAATTTCTTACATTATAAAATTTATTTCTTAGAGATAGCATTAATAAAAAAAATTTAAATGATATTACCAATAATTAATGTGATTATTTAATAAGAAAAAAACATGAAAAAACTCATGAGTATAAATATGGTACTGGCACGTGTCGCTGCTATTTATTCTTTTATTTAGAGTAGAAAGATTAGTATTAAGTAGGTTTAATACGTTTTTTACGACGAATAGACATTCTCTACTTCATACTTTTTCTGATATTAAAATAATAAAACTTGTTTTGTACCGGTTTTAAATCAAAAACATTTTATTAAACAATACATCAAAGATATCAACATATATTTTAATAAATGATTTGTCTAGTTTTATCGGCAATCAGATAATAAATGTTTTCGAACCCCAAAACATGGATCTTGACGGATTAAATATAATCAACTTTAAATGGCTTAATTTGTTATTGTTATTAAGTAATGAATATTGTAAAACAGCTGATAGTAGTATTATATCATATTCGTAGGTAAAACCTAGACTTAACACTAAATTTGTCGTTATTAAACATATTTACATTTTAAAATGTTAGCTTGAGAAATGTCCAATTTCATATAAGTAATTGTAAATACGTTTAATAAAGAAACTGTTTTAAGGATATTCCCAAAGTGAGAAACTGGCTCAAAGTTAATAAAACCGATTTGTTATTTAATTTTTTTTAATAACAATACTTTATTTTAGAATACTTTATTTTAGAGTCTCTAAATTAATAGTGATCATGTATGACTTCTCTAAATTAGTAGTGATCATGTATGAGTCCTTTAAAATTTAAATTAATAATGATCATGTTTGAACCTGATTGTTTTAAAAAAAATTTGTTTTAATTTGTTAAATAGGCTAGTAAAAAAGCTGACTAATAAAGTGCAAGTCGTTTCTTAATTTTTCTGTTGTTGTATTAACTTCAAAGAAATACAAGCTTAACTTTTTATAAAAAGAAAATAATTTCAACTTCTTCATTTGGAGATAGTTAAAATCAACTGTAGTAAATTTTGAATTTTGTTAATTTAAAAGTATTCCTAATAAACTGAAAACACAATTAAAGCCTTCACAATGGATTTCATATAAATTTGTAAGTGTGTTTTTTATATTATATAAAATACTTGTGAGTGGATAACAGATAAAATATTACTATTTATTTATATATTTGATAATACACTTGTAACCTCAATTTTAATGGATGAGAGAGAAAAGACAATAACAAAAAAATAAAAATATTATTTAATTAAAAATAAAAAAAATAATTTTAGTATAATTATAAAAATAATAATATGAAATGAGATGTGAATTTTTTTTAGCTAAATGAAAAGCACAATTAACCTCTTTTTGGGTCTAGGTTTAAATTCAAGAAAGTTTTAAACCAGTAAGTTGTATACGTGGTTATTTGTTAATCAAATTAGCCATACATATGAACAGCTCTAATCAAATTCCTAGTTCATAACAGTTACAACACAAGTTTAATTAAATTTCTGTGAGAAATTTTTAAAACACAAAGGATATATAGCATTACATATTTTTATTTTAATATTTATGTACCGTTGTTAGTTGTTAATTGTTATTTATTATTATTATTATTATTATTATTATTATTATTATTATTATTATTATTATTATTATTACTATTATTATTATTATTATTATTATTATTATTATTATTATTATTATTATTATTATTATTATTATTATTATTATTATTATTATTATTATTATTATACTATTGCTAGTAATCTAATATTAATTATATGTTTTCAAATATGTTCACATTATCTACAACTTTTTTTAGTGTTACGAAAATACGCTACAATAATGTTATGGTAATATCATGATCTGGTTCATATTTAGATTTTTGTCATCGTCACCGCATGCATGTTTAATATTTACTTTTAATAATAAAAAAACAAATACGCTGTATATAGAAACAGATAGTGTTCTTTGTTGCCATGATAAAATGTAATGTTAGGTTATCAAAATAAAATAAAAGTTACGCCAGTCTCTAGTAGAAGGTCAATGATTTTAGTTTACAAATTATTTTCTTTTTATTTTTTTTATGTTAAACAAATATCCAATCAAATGTTACATGTAGTTGAAACAAGATGCATATTTTTATGTTTTATATAATAGATACCAACTTCTTCATTAAATTTGTAACACACATATATATCACTAGTTTTATTAAATCCGTATATTATACGGGTTGAATAAATTAAATATTAAATATAATAAATATTTATTAATTATAAAATAATATTTTAAGATAAAATATATAAAAAATCATGTATAAGTAAAGATTATAAGTATGATATCAACTTTTTAAAACTTTTTTCTCAAAAAAAATTTTAATATTAAAAAAAAAAAACCGTATTAAACAATGTCATTTCTAAAGGTTTGCTTATTATAACTCACATTTTAATTATTTTTTGTTTATAAAAAATCTAACATCAATTTAAAATATTTCGTATTTTTAAAAAAGTTTGATGTATTAAAAAAGCGTCTTACTTTATAAAAACTTTTTTTTCTTTAGGAATAACATTAATTAAAAGATCTATTTCTTAATTGATGAAAAAAAACTTTTTTTAATCTAAAGAAAAGTTAAATAATATTATTATTAGTAATAAATGTAATTATTTAATAGGAGAGAGAAGCGGAAAAATTTTGGTGGGGATGAATGTGATGCTGCCACGTGTCCCCCGTATATACTATTTTATTAGAGTAGAAAGATATGATATCAATCTATTTTTGTAAAAAAAAAAAAACTACAGATAAAGTATTTTTGGAGTTTTTCTACCATTAAGAAATTTCTTTTAATGTTTTTGTTAGTCAAACTCTTCTCAAAATATAAATACTTTATTGTGATAAGAGATATACCAACCAAGTTGGTGTTTGTGGTGTTTCTCAAATCGATTTTGAGTTATTAATAATAAAGTATTTAAGTTTTGTTGATTTTATAAGTAATTTCAAAATTAAATTAGAGTCCGATAAACTATTTTAAATTCTTGTTGATTTGAATAAACTGGAGTTACATTAAATAATAATTAAAAGATAAAATTAAATAAATTTTATACATATATACATAAAAAAAATTAACAAGTATCTTTTGTTAAGTTAAAATATTTTTGTGCGTGTATATTTATTGAATTAGAATTTCAATATTCAGGTCAATTCAATTTAAAAATCACATATTCAAATCCTACATAAAATTTGGATATCATTTCGGATGCTAACCCTCTTCGGAAATTATATATAATATAAAAACTATATTTCAGTTGCTACAGTGAATAAATTATTTTTTTAATATCAATTTTTATCTAAGTTAAATAACAAAAATTTCCCTGTGTTAAATAATTTGAATGATAGATGGGTTGGCAAGGGCTATGTGGATTAGTTCAATTGTCTTTGCTTCAAAACCCACCACGAGCTTTTTGGTATTTTTGTTTTCTGTAAGCATATATTTAAGGACACAAGTACACAACATCATTATTAGATTTATTCTTTTATCTTTTTGTTCCCTGTAAACTTTTATTTAAAGATACAACATCCTCATTAAATTTTTTCTAAAAATGATCATAGAATATTAATTAACCTAAGAAAATTCATAAAAATTTCTGAATATTAGGGGTGTAAACGAGCCGAGCCGAGCCCGAGCTCGCTTAGGCTCGAGCTCGGCTCGTTTTGGTTTTAGGAAGCTCGAGCTCGAGCTCGGCTCGTTTATAGTTTTATTTATAAAGCTCGAGCTCGGCTCGGGCTCGGCTCGTTTATTGTTAAATTATTAAATTTTTATTTTTTTATAATTACTTTTATAATTATTTATAATCATACTTTTATATATAACATAATATATATTATTTAACTATTTTTTATCATAATAATATTTAATAATATAATTTACGTAAATATGTATTTATATATATTTAATATGCAAATAAAAAACTATATAAACAAAAAGCTCGTTTAGGCTCGCGAGCCAGCTCGAGCTCGATTTCTGAAGATCGGGCTCGAGCTCGTTTAGTAAACGAGCAATAATTTGAGCTCGAGCTCGGGCTCAAGCTCGTTTAAGCTCGGCTCGATTCGAGCTTTTTTCGAGCCGATCCCGAGTAGCTTGCGAGCCGGCTTGGCTTGTTTACACCCCTACTGAATATAAAAAATATTTAAGCAGCTACTGGAAATTTAAATTAAAACAATCACAAGTTCAAGTAAAAGAATTAGAAATCTATAGTTGATTTACTTCTTGTAGTAATAGTAATTTATTTGTTGAAATAAAAAAATATTACCAAAATAAATAAAATAAAAATAACTAAGTATAGTTGCCCAGGAATAAATTTTAAAAATATGATGCTTATCAACTCCCCATGAACAAATTTTAAAATATGATGTTTGATGAAATCTGAATTTATCATTACGACGTGTTTATTTATATCAATTTTCGTTGCGAATTGTTTTTAAATTTGGGTTGCAGAAATCATGAGGTGAATACCAACATACAAGTCTTCAAAAAACAGGACTTTATAAACTTCAACAGCGCCGCGCAACGCGCGGGTTTAACAGCTAGTTTATATAATAACAATTACGAGTTTTATGTTAATAGTGATGTTTTTTCAATTTTAAAAACACGCACAAAAGTTTTATGTTTTTGAAATTGAGCACTTACCTAGCTGCGGTTCTACGCTTTTAAATTTCAATTATGATTATCTTCTTTTGAATTCTTTTTTTGTCTTTATGTCTTTTTTTAATACTTCTACCAAGTATTAATGCTTACATCCTTAACTTTCTAAAGACTTTGAAATCGAGTTTTACATGCTTATTTTTACGTACTTGTTAGTATAGATTCAAGTTGATTTACATGTTGACATAAACTTTTTTTGGAAATGAGTTTTGTCAAATTTAATATGTTTTTGTGCTTATTTTTGCGTGCATTTTCAGCTGGTTTACGTTTTGATGTAAATTTTATTTTTTTTTATTTTTAAATGAGTCAAGTCAAATATAATACGTTTTCGTGCTTATTTTTATATGCGTTTTCAGCTGATTTACCGCTTTGATGTAAATTTTGTTCGGAAACAAGTCGGATCAATATAATATGTTTTAATCCATAGGTATAAATTCGAGCTAATTTATGTTTTAACACCACCGCAAAACGCCATACCATTCTTTAACTTAAAAAACACTATTTGTATGTGCTTATTTTTATACACGTATCAGTATAAATTCAAGTTCGTTTACGTTTCATCATAAATTTTTCCAGAAGTATGTCGGTTCAGATATAATGCGTTTTTGTGCGTATTTTTATGTACGTTTTTAACTGGTCTACGTTATAATATAAATTATTCAGACACTAGTTGAGTCACACATAATGCATTTTCATTAGATGGTATAAATTCGAATTAATTTACGTATCAACAATTGTGGCAACTTGTGGGACTATTCACCGGTTCTAAAACAATTAGAGTTCACTACCAGAAAACAATGGTTTTTCCTGCAAAATTTTCCGGCACAAAAAAACTTGTCGTAAATTGCTACACATTTCCCATTAGAAAAAAACCCTAATTTTCATTAAATCAAAGGAAAAAAAAACCCAGCTTTTGTCGAAAATATATCATAAATTTACGACACCCTTCCGACATAAAATATATTAATATGTTAAATGATTGAATATGCGTCAAAAAGTGTCAGAACTTAGTTGATGACAAATCTTTAAATTTTAGAGTTTCAAGTTCAATTCTAATAATGCACACCTCTAGTTTGTGTTACAACCACGTAGACAAAGAAATTAAAGTAACGCTTTTGTAGATGCCTCCAGTAAAACAAGTTATTTTGGGTTCCCGTTATTTTACACTTTCGAAACTTTAACTTATTTTAATAACAAATTAAGAGAACTCATTGTCCCTTATGTTATTAAATTTTAGAATTTTATTTACTTTATAGATAATCTTTTTTTCTTAAATCAACACAATAGTACATCAAAGGTCTTAATTTATAGATGTAATTATATACTTTTACATGGAACGCACATAGCCATCTTATAAAATTAGACTATGATATGATAGTAAATATAGAGATCAATGGAAATAAAAACAAATGCTGGTTTGTATGATTTTTTGATTTAATTAATTATATTAAGGACATTATAGACTTAACACAATCATGTGTTCTATCTAAAATTTGAAATTAATTATAGCTTTATTAAAATGGCGTTATTCAAGTTTGTTCCTCACCTATAGCACTTGGCACATGGGTGAGCGAACTCTAGTTGTGCTTGAAACATATGAAGGGTTCAACTAACTAAATCTTTAAACATGCCATCAAATTTGCAATGCTTAATTACAAAAAGACCATCATGTTTTAGAATCATTGATCCTATATAATTATTTATATATTATTTGATGCTCTACTTATGATCCTTCATATATCTCTCCCCGCGTATACACACATCTTTCTGTTGTGAGAACTAACTAGCAAGAACATCTTCACATACAAGTCTTACAACACCTTTTATTTATTTTTATCTTTGCATAACATAATATTTTCATAGTTTTACGCAAATTGCGTTTAGAAATCAAAAATAGAAGGTTACAACTTACAAGCCTTCACACACCTTCTCAAGTAATGATAGAATCAATGTCGTTGCATACTGGGCGATATGAAGATTACTAGCCAAGTGTTGAACATGTGTACTTGTGTGACTGATATATGTCACATAAATAACTTGAAAGATTTAAATAACAACTAAGGATTCTAATTCTGCTAAAAACATTGTAATCCTTATCAAGACTCACCTATAATTAGATGACATAATCTTGAAGATGTACTCTATGTTGGTAAAGATAAGGAATGAGACTCAACATTAAGAAATCTCTTTCACATAGATCTATGGGAGTTCAACTATTGCAAAGACATTATAGAGTTTAACAAGTATGTAATCGGATTTAAGAACTAGCAAGTCCTAGGGTTTGTATTCGCGGGTTGTGGATGAATTTCTTGTTTCAACTCTTGGTTTGTTTCTGCTATACGAACAAGGTTGATTTTTTTATGAGTTTCAATATATAATAACAAACTTTAAAAAATTATATCGTCTCTTTGTTCATTCTTGCTTAACTTTTCTTAAATTTTTCATGATCCCTCTATTTATAACTCTTATATTTTACTATTTTAAAGTCTTGATAAAATTCGAGACCAACATTGCATACCGATAATACTATTCACATACATATACACCGAAGCGAAATTCATATTGTATTCATGAATTTAGTTGTTAGTGCATGTAATAGGTAAAAGTTATACATCATTAAAATGTCATAGAAATAATTCACTCCAAATTTATTAAGATTCAATATATACTTTTTCTATAGAATAATTAATAAACTATTCATATACGATATTACTGAATTGATATCTTTATTATAAATGTTAACGTTTTTTCTTTTTCTTTTTTTTAATTCTTATCTTATCCTGTATATCAAATTATACTATATATAAATAAAGTAGTTTGATGAACAGTAACATTGAAGGGTAGTTTTGGTATTTCGGTTTTTTTTGAGTTCGATAACCAGTGGTCATTTTTGAGCAAACGCCGGCCAGCCACCACAAAACCAACGTAGATCACACTATCACAGCACTCTACCAGTGTACCATCCACAACCATACACCTCCCGCCACTGTAACCGAGCGACGACAATGAGCTGCGGTGGCAAAAAGCGGTGGTGGTGGGACACGGCGTTGACTGACAGCGGCAGTTGGCGGTGGTGGCGGTGGGTGTGTGTAGGCAGGGTTCACCCAAAACGACCCCCTACAACTGAGTGCCGCCTAATCGGCTACGAAACCACCATTTCCCTGCTACCATCAACCTCAACTTCACGACTTCAGTCAAGAAGGTTACCACCATGCTAAAATAAAATAGGTACAACCAAACGTTTATCCTCATATTAACCCTCAAACTTATCTTTCCAACACCTCTCAGCACCACCTCGACAACCACCACCAGATGCCGCCGCCGCCGCCGATCGCTTTCAGCAATACCTCCGAATCAATACCGCCCCCACCAAACCGAGACTACACCAGTGTCGTTACCTTCCTCCGAATCAACACCGCCCACCCAAACCGATGGTGGCGACGGGCTGCAACAGTTCAAGAACAGAAAAAAGAAAAAGATGAGATCGGTGACTTTGGGGAAAAAACCATGAGTTAGATCTATTGATATAAAAATGAATTTCAAATGAAAAGGCAAAGTGATTTGCTTGAAGGATCAAGTCCGCAAATAATACTTTTTTTCTTTCTTTATTTAACACTCTTCTTTTAAATTCATAATTTTTTTAGGAAACTAATAATTTAAAAGATTATAACTGATGATTAAATAAATATTCAAAATTAAACGATTATAATTTTCATACAGATTCGTCATACGACAACTCAATACATGCAATGTGCCAAAACCATAAACAAAAATGTTAATGAAAATAATTTTAACAAATAAAGTGAAAGCAACTTATCAATATTTTATATGTTAATTTAGAAACTATATGAACACTTAATTTTTGTTTGTAATTTGTTTATTGTTTAGAAAAACATATCAGGTTAAATATAATAACTTTGTATTAAACGGTACGTGTTAATTTATATTTCGATGTTACATATGCTAATTTAGAAACTAGATGAACAACTATTTTATCACGTTACATATATCGCCATCGTACGTATCTTTTTATGTACTTTTTTAGTTGGTATACTTTTCGCTATAAATAAATTTATTTAGAAAAAAATCAGGTCAAATATAATGTGTGTTCATTCAACGATATAAATTCGAGTTACTCTACGTCACAGTGTAAAATTCGAGTTACTATACTTTATTATGATACGTACGATGCCGCCGCAAAGTGCGGCGGGTTAAAAGACTAGTTAGCAAAATATAACAAAGAAATTATTGTTATTATTAAGCGGTAGGTGCGGTGGATGTGGGGACACGAGATTGTCAAAAGTTATGAAGCAATAATGCCTCCTTCTCTGACACTGTGTGTGTTGTGTGGTTAAACTGCAAATGGATTCTTCCCTCTATTTCAATAATGTTGTACTTAGTATTTTTTATTCAATTTTAGTTTAAACCACAACTTAAGTATGTTTTACTTACTTTTAATTCTACATAATAATTAATATCGTTAACTCATCATAAGTTAAGACTCAAACATATGATTTTTACGTTGTCTTCCCGAGTCTTTCTTTTTAACCAATGAAAGTGAAAAGTAGTTGAAGGAATTAAAATTTTAATATATTTTCTTCTCACTTTCCTCTTAAAATCTAAAAGAAGTGGATTGATTTTTTTTAATTATCTTTCATTTTAAAGTTTTATCTTTACACTCTAGTTTAATGTGTAGATTAAAAGGTATAATAATAATTTTTTTTTCCTCTCAACTCCCAAACACATAAAATTTTTCTTTCTATTTTTGCTTTATTTGAATTTTGAAACATGAAATGACATTTAATCTTTTTCTTATTTTATCTTTTAATTTTTTTCTTTTTTTTATTTCCCTTAATTAACTAAGAACATAGCGCAAGAGGGTTCACCGCTATAACTACAAATGCTTTATCATTAAACCCCTTACCATTTTTTTTATCTGAATACTTTATGATGCTAGAAACATTATTAATAGATTATTGACCTTCAAATAATTAAGGTAAATTACTTATATAAATATATTTATCAACTCGTAATGAACAACAACATACGACAAGGTCATATATATAAAATACAACCACTTATAACTACTATTATTTTAATATCATAATTATATATTAACATATTTTATTTTTCTTTTATAACCTAAAACATTATAATTATAAAGTTCAGAATACACCAAAGTGACTGTATTTTTATCTATATTTTGATATTAAGTTTATTCAAATGCGATTTTGATCAAATATAATTTTTTTTTTATTTTTGAATATATTGTGATGGTATACTTATTTTTATCTATGTTTTGATATAATTGTTCAGATATTTATAGATAATCCATCTAAACTAGTAGAGATAAGCCAACGCATTGCATAAGTGTGTTGATGTGATAAGAAATCTTGTAAAACTCGGTTTAAAATAAAATTCATATCAAGGCATAGATAAAAAAAGATGAATACGCAATGAATAAAATAAAAAGATAAACAATGTCACTTTATATAAAAAATAAAGTAAAATAGTTTTGATGAGTTGTACGTTTGTTTTTAAATTAAAAGTTACGTCGAAACATATCGTAAGAGTGGATCTACATTTATCAACTCATAATTAACATTAACCATAAGTCTTTGACATAGTTATTTTTTTAACATATTTCATATTATTCTTAATTATCTACATTAGTACCCTATCTGTCATGTGCTTATTTTTACATGCGTTTGATGTAAATATTATTCAAAATTGATCTGGGTCAAATGTAATATATATATATATATATTTTTTTTTCACAATGTAATTTTTTTTTTCTTAATTTTGAAAATACTGTTACGGCGTACTTATTTCTACCTAGTTATTGTTATAAATTTTATTGAAAACAAAGTTGTCGCAATGCACAATCAAAACTCATGGGTCAACTATATTTTATACGTTTTTATTTTTTCCTTATAAATTTTATGTTTTGTTAATCTCAATATACCGTTGCCACATGTTTATTTTGCGTTGCAATTCGATATAAATTTCACTCAAAATCGTTTTGTCGTAATGCTTGACCAGATTTCACTAGTTACAGAATTACCACCCGTGGTCTTGTAGCCTAGTGATATTATTAATTACCCACAAAAGTAAAAAAAAAAAAAAAAAAAATCACTGTCTTTACAAAGTGAGATGGTATTTAGAAGTGAAAGAAATTTCATCAAAGAAAAGTTATAGATAACTATGGAGAGAGTGAGACCCCAAATGAAAATTGCATGAGATCATACGAAGAAACATGAACATTTCATTTGTTTATCATGAACATTGGCTTGAAATCAAGCCTATTGCAAGAATTAAACACGAGAAAAACAATGATCATTGTTATCTAACAAAACTATGAAGATTCACATACTAGCAACAGCGTACACGCTAACCATCGAAGTTGGTACCCAAGAAACCATACTGGAAATCAAGCGGAAAATCGAACATTGTCTTGGTGTTCCTATATCGTCACAAACCCTTAGCGTATGTGATTGGGAACTACTCGACGGGCTGGACCTCGATGACTATCCAATTGTGACCGAAGGTACAAAAGTTGATCTCACAATCAATCACATTCCATGTTTAGAAATATGCAAACAAATACAAATTACAGTTAAGTTTTCATCGCGAAAGCATAATATTGAAGTAGATAGAACGGAAACTGTAGGAAGCCTGAAAGAAAAGATTCATATCGTCGATGGGACGCCCATTAAGCAAATGATGCTTTTCTTCACAGGACTAGAGATGGATGATGATTTCCGCAAGTTAAGTGACTATGGTGTTGGTGAATTCTCGGAAATCATTGTTTTTCTAAAGACCATGAGTCGGTTAGTGGCTGAGCCTCCTTCGCGTAAGCTTGGTTTTGTGGTGCAAACCTCCTCGGCTCTGCTTGACTCGACTTGTCTCCCGATAGAGATGAAGGATTTGAGCACTGTGACTGAGTTAAGGGAGTTACTTTTGGATAGGAAGTTGTTACCACTCGACGAGTATATATTCATTCATAAGCAGAGGATAATGCGTGAAAATTGTAGCCTTCGATGGCATGGAGTGGAAAATGGCGACTATCTCTATGTGTTCAAAGGGTCGATTAGTCGTGGGTAGCTTTCGTCGTATAGACTATAACGTTAACATATGTGTAATTTTTGCAACATTGGTATTATATTTATTTTATAAGATCTGGTCGTTTAGACTACATCATATATAAAGTAGATCTGGTCGTTTAGACTACATCATATATAAAGTATTGTATTTTTATTCTATTGCTAGAAAACGAAACATAGTTTTCTAACAGAAGGATCAACCATTTATAGCTTACTTTGTGTCTGGTTTCATGTTCTCATTTGAATTTAACCTTAGACTGTGTTGTCTATTTTTGTTTCATGTGCTTGTTTTATCTCTAGCTAAATAAATATAGAAATGGTATATAGTACATTAAGTACAAAGATTCAATCAATTTCTTTGGACTTTTGATTGTGAAAATAAATGTGGCACACATATTATGTTTGATAATTGATCCAATTCAAAGTATGTGCTTCATTTGATTTGACCAATAAGACTCATGCATGGTGTGAACCATGGTCACATAGGATGCATTGTGAGGAAGTTGGTTTTTCTTTTGGCATGACAAGGGAATAGAAATTTTAAGTACAGGTGAAAGAGTGCATGTATGAATGTCTATACAAAACACATGTGGTGAGAAAGTAGCAAAGTGATTTAGTGTTAACCGCATATGTTTGGTTATAATAACTTACAATTAACGTGATCTATTAAATATTTAAATGCAACAAAAGTTTATATAGAATATATTATTTTTTTTATAAAAACTTACTCTTCTACTCACAATATCATTTATTCAAAGAAAAAGTAAATAAGTTGTAGTTCTGAAAGACGGACCGGATTATAAGTTGGTTCATTAATCTTTTAAGCGGGTGAAGTACGTGTGTACTTACATTCCATATAAGAGCATTTAGCTTCTCAATTTCTTCCCTCATCCTAAAATTATAAGAAACATGAAAAACAACATAATGGAAGAAAAGAGGGGATTCTTTAATGCGAAAAAGGATCTAATAACTTCAAAAGAATTGAAAGAGGAGCCATACTTTCACATGCCATCATCATCTCCATCCCCTATAATTTAGGAGAAACTAAAACAAACCTTCTTATTAATTTCAGGTCACTACTCATCCCTTATAACTATTTTTTAATATTTTTAGTGAATAGTATGAGTAGAAGAGATGAAAAAATATTAAATAAGAAATAAAAAGACATTATTTAATTTTAATATGAATATATATGAGGAATGAAATGCAAAAATTTTAAACTGATTATTTTTAGTTAAATTATTGAGACGAGCCTTGAAAAAAAAAAAAAAAAAAAAAAAGAAAAAAAAAAAAAAAAAAAAACCCAACCCAGTGAGGTCCCTACAACAGCTAATAGTGTCAAAAACATGGGTTTGGCCTTGAATGAGTACAATAGCAGAATTTTTTTATCTTCCAAGAAACACATAGTTTTACATGACAAGTAACCCAAAAGAATGGGCAGTTAAGAGTATACAAACACAGCATTTTATCCCCAATTGCTAAAAGACCCTTGGAGACACAGTTTCGGACCAACACATTTACGCCAACCACAAACAAACCATCATCCCACCTTATTGTTCATGTAGCTATGGCTCTGCTACCTTTATATGCACCTGGTGAAGAACGTCTGGCCCACATACCCGCCTGCCATTGCTCTCCGAACATTTGACTCGAACATTTTTGGGTTGTCTCTCAACACTGCAGCTGCTTCTCGGTTGAGTGGATCCTCATGGTTCGGTTCCTGGCAAAGAAAGAAGAAAATCACTACAAATTCACTTAGAAATGCAAAGAGATAGTGTTACAAGGTTATGAAGAACTTACTGTGAATAGATGATACAAGCCGTAAATTATGGTGTTTATGTTTAGGACTGGTTTCCAGTCTTCACGAAGAATGTTAAGGCACACGTTTCCATCTAAGTCGATGTTGGGATGATATACCTAAATATAGCATGATTGATTACTTATAAGTGGAACTATGATTACTGAAAAGTTAAAGAAAATTGATGGTTATAAAGTGTTGTTTACCTTTGTTTTGCATTTGACCTTTGGTGCTTCATGGGGATAGATGGATGATATCTGGAAAGTGAATGTAAAGGTGCCACCTCTGCAAGTAGATAGAATAATAAAGTTAAAAGCTTTATGAATTAGAAATGAATCGCCTTTTTTCTTTTCAAAATGAATTAGAGTTTAAAGTTTTATATTTTCTTATCAGAAAGGTAGAGTAGATAGTATAATTCATATTAAAATGCTAAAAACTGTGGCCAAACAATGAAAACTGAAAACTAAACATAATCTGGTATAAAAGAGTCCGTAATAGATCAAAAGAGAATGGGAAACTTGATTTAGAAAAATTAAATGAATGGAAAAAACAACAGTTGCAGCTTTCTAACAACAGAGAAAATTGAAAAAATATACTTACAAATAGTATCCATCATCTGGGCGGATAGTAACTTCGAAGTTCATGAGATCATCTTTCCCATTTGGGAAAGATATGCTACACGTCTTGGGTAGATTTAGCTCACTTATATCTACAAATAAAAACACCAAGGAACAAAGTAAAAGAAATCACTTTATTATAACATCAAAAGTTATAGAAACATGTGTTTTATTTCACGTACGGAATTGATTAATGCACCTTGTTTGTAATAAGCAATTATTAATAACTGGATGAAGATATTCTGGTTGATTATCTAACAATATAAGAGTCCAGAACCAATTCATCTAAGGGTATATACATATCTAACTTTTTACCTAAAAAGGGCACTTTAGGTCATTCTATCTCTTAATATGAATAATCAGAATTCTTGAAACCCTTAAACAACTCATTATCTGATTATTACAACATAAGCATAGCCTGACACTATCTTCTACAATCCATTTGATAACACTTGATTATGTAATTCTAATCAATATCACATAATCACCTTCAAAGTGCAGATCCAAACAACCACTAAACATAATTAGTTTTTGCCAACTTGACAACACGTTATTGATTGAGTATGATTAGCATAGAACTGCAAAACCACTGTCCCAGTGACATACAGGCTCAAGCCCTCTGCAACTCTGGCACAACGCTTCTAAATTGTTGAATTTGCAAGAACAAGAAAAGTAATAGCACTAAAAAACTCTTTATGACTAATTGACAACACCATAAAGAACTAATATTCTTTAAAAAAGGCGGTGAATTTTGCAAAGTCTAGTCAAGATTTCCAGTTCCAACAGTTTAATTTGACTAGCTAAATAATAATGAAATTTACCTTTGTGAAGACGCAATTCGCCTGCACTTTGCTTCTTAACAGGAGGCTTTCCATTAGAGTTTTCTGCAAGTTCCCGTTGTTTCTCCTTGACTTTGAACAGTTTAATCATTATGCCTACAGTAAAATAGGAGACTGAAATTAATCCACATTCAGGATATATCAGCATGAATACACAGCCACATTAAAGAAAGTAACTTAAGCAAAGTGATAGTGAATAAAGAACTAGAGATCAGGGTCTAAAGGCGAGTTGGTGACATTAGGGCCTCTTGCCATGTGCAATGTTGGGGCTCATGTAAAAGAGGTAGGTGAGAAACAATTGTAGCTAAGCCAATACAATTGATTCAAGATGACCCTAAAACCTAAGCAATAATAAACCATCCTGAAGATAAATCTAGAATAACACTAAATTTCACTAGCAATCTCAAAATTTCAACACTATTCATTAACCATCAGAAACCCATGTGCCCAAATACTTCATCTTTCACAATTGAGAAAAACACAGGTGAATAACCAGTGAACACAATCAGATGCTTAACAAAACCTATCATAAACACAAAACCCGAAGATGAAATCGAAATACCCACAAGCAAATAGCAATCGAGTCAAAAACTATAACAAGCAAACAAAACCCTGAACAAGTAAAATCAAAACAACGATAGTCCACAAGAGAAACTTAGATCAAACCAGAACAAAGAGAAATCAAGTCACAATCAGTCAAAATCAGAGCTTAAGCTAAAGAAACGTTTATTAGAAGCTACCGAAATCGCGATCTGATTGAAGAACATAAAAATCAAGAATCTTTATTCAATAAATTTATGCATATACAAGTTGATTCATGTGTATGAAAGGGGGAAGATAACCTATAGGATGAAAGTCGCGTAGAAGGAAAGAGGGTTCTTTATGGTGAGAGGAAATGAAGTCCACTTTTGGGAAATCTGGCCTGATTGGCTTCAGCCTCACCCCTAATATTATTATTATTATTATTATTTTTTAACCGCAAATGTGCGACCCTGCTTTGGAAGATAGGTGTTATTTTAATCGGGCCCACCTATCAGTGTCCCAGCCGGGACCGCACCCCCAACCCCCTCAGAAGAAACCCTCTGGCTCAACTCTGAACATATTGCTTAGAACGAGACTTGAACCCATGACCTCCCCCATATTTACATGTCATGATGAATAAAATAGGAAAAGATATGGGAAAATAATTCTAAAAAAATTTTAAAATATGTTAGAATTTTTTTTGAATGGCGAAGATTTCATAAAAAAACTAGCAAGGAGCTAGAAAAGAAAATACAAAAAGAAAAAAAAACATTAAATCAGGGAAAACATGAATTTATAATAAACATTGGATGTTAAAACTACTCCAAGCCTCCCAAGAATAGCCCTACAATTTAGCTCGGTTTTTCATCCACAATCCAGACATTACTTTTATCTCTTGAATAATGCTAGAGATCGATATAGGCCTTCCTTCATGAATTTTCTTGTTCCGGGCTTTCCATAAACGCCAACATGTTGTATATATGTTCCTTGCATTACTTTCTTTTTCACTTCATTTCCCGGTGTGGTTTTGTAAAGGTTTAATAGATCTGAAATATTGAATGCAAAGATTGGAAAGACCTTACACCATGATGTGATTATCGACCATGTATATGATGCAACATCACATAGAAGGAGGATATGCTCAGCCGTTTCATCAAAGTTCCCACAAACAGAACATGAGGCGTTGTTAATGCTAATACCACGATTCCTTAGAGCAACCATGTTTTTATATGTTAGATAGCCATAGGTGTGTAAATTATTGTTTAAAAAAATAGTAGTAAAATCATGTTTTTATACATGTAACTTATAATAATGTGTTCAGCGCTTTTTATATTTATTGAACCAATGGTTTTTGCTTCTTGTACTTGTCAATGTAACATACATGTATAGGGGGAAATCTATAGAGAGGAATCTCCCAATAACTAACTAATTCTGATATAACGATAACAACATAAACACATATTAGTTACATAGTATATGTTAGGGGTGTTCAAATTCAGATACCTGAAAATTTCGATAGTGGATTTCACTATCCCAATACGAATCCGAAATTTTGGATACCCGAATTCCAAAAAATTTGTATTATTTAATAAAAAATTAATAATTTTTATTGAAAAGATTTTCGGATATCCTAAGTTTTTATAAAAATATCTGAAAGTATCCAAAATTTCTAATTAATATTTATTATTTTATAATTTCTATAAAAATATTTCGGATATCCGAATATTTGAAAATTCTCAAAATCACTATCCGAAATTTTAGATATCCGAATTTCAAATTTTCGAAAATTTCAGATTCGGTTTCGGATTCGGATATTTTTAAACACCCCTAGCATACATGAAATTGATCATTATTTTTTTATCAACCGTATCTTCTAAGGATCGTATACAAGTGTTTATGTGATAGATCGAAATTATTTCTATGTTAAACGCATTCGTGCACATGTGAATGACAGGTTTGTCAGAAAGCCCAATGGGCTCGAAGTAGGCCAAGAATTACATCAGAAAACAAAGATAAACTATGAAAAATTAAAACAAATTCAAGATTCACATTAGGACGAGTAGACGATAATGCGGCGGGTCTTGGTAATATAAGTTTTATATTTTATTGTAAAATCCAGACTTATACTCGTTCTAAAATCTTCCAAGAATTACATGACAGATATCAGGTATACCTTTTAGTTTGATTAAAAAATAGCCTTAGCAATATCCATATACTTTTCTTGCTACGTTTTTTAATATAATTTTACTAGGTTAGATACCCGCCTAATACACGGTTGAAAATATAAAAATTATATAATTCATAAATATATAAATATTTCGTATGATTAAATTACGTATTACATAAAATAATAAAAAATAAAAATTTGCATTTTAAAGTTATATATATTCGAATACTTCTTTGGATAACATAATATACAATTGACACGTGTGAAATAAAAAATCAATTGTCATAAATTGAAATTAACCCAAAATATATAAATATATAAATAAACATTTTTTTTAACTTTTTTTCAATTAAATCTTATTTTACTATAAAAGTATGTACAATTCAAAATAACATATGATTACACAATTTAGTTGATAATATAAAAAACTAATTAAAAACAAAATCAATTATTAATTTAGTTTCTTAAAATAAAAAACTTAACTAAAATAATATAATAGTTTAGGCGGGAAATTTTTTTGAGATGTAACAGGAGAGTGTCATGTGGCATCCTAGTTACTCTTTTATTATATACTATAGATTATCCAATAGAATTATAAATATAAAACTAAAAGTTAGTTATTATATTATTTTATTACCTAATGACAATAAAATAAAATTCAGGGGAAAGAAGAAAATGGCACGTTGACATTTCGAAAGACTTTGAGAAGAGGGAAAAAATAAAATAAAAATGATTTATGGTCGAGTAACCATGTATGCATGTTTCAATAATATCATCCTAATATCATATTCTTGTCATACCCATGAAACTTTTATGTCTAATCTCATACTTAAATACACGTCCCGAAAGTTTTAGGCTCGTACGTTTTCACGTTTGTTTATCATCCCTAATCAACATAATATGCATGAAATTCAAAATATCATATTCTAAAGAAGTATCTCTTAAACAACTTGATCCGGACTCATCTAAAGGAGGTTTGAAAGTTAACTAATCCAACAGTGTCTTTTTCCAAACAACCATTTTCAATCCATTGAAGCGTTGTAAACACCACGTTGTTCTGCCACTTCCATATTGACCAAATAAGATATTGTTGAATCATATGAAGATATAAAAAAAGGATGTATTTGTTGTTTGACTCCGTTTTACGCATCGTTTGTGAAGAAAACATCATACTAAGAGTATCATTCTCTTTCACCCATAATTAGTATAGTCCAACCTCAAGTCGATGTTCAAAACCAACTGGAACCTTGCAATTGATGAAACAAAGCATCAATTATATTAAAATAATATACCTACTTTTTAATGGTTACCTTATTGAGCTTGTAATATTTAATGCAGATCCTAACGTTAGGTCCCAATGTTGTTTATAAATTGAGAGTTATCACAAAGGTAATTCAAAGTCAATAAAATGATTGTATGACGATATGACACCATACATATTGTTATGTTTTATACATCAGTTGGCAATGTGGGATAATCCTTAACTTTTGATCTTGAAAGGCACCTTCACCTATGGTTTACATAATACCTACATTAACAATTATTGAAGTTAAACTAAACTTGTTTTTGTTTGGGTCGAGATTGCAAATATTAAATAGTATAGTTTGAAGTCATGTATGTATTTGTAAAAGGTTTAGGATTATTATGTAAACTTGTAAAATAGAAAAGTAAAAGTGTCAATTAGATTAACGTTAGCAGGAAGGGATACGACGACGCTTCACGATGAACACGTCGATTCTTTTTTATCAGTATATAAGTGTTGATGTATGATTTTAAAGTTGTTGAACAAATTGTAATAAAAAGTTAGTTTTATTGTTTAATTTCATCTATGAATTACCAACAACTATTTAATACTATAGTGCACATGGGTTTTACACAAGTAATTACCAACTTTAAAACTTTTTAAAGACAAAGCTTGATATCATTGTTCAACTGTATGCCAACGGGAAAACCACTATATATAGCTTTTCGGCTTATATTTTTTCTTTATTTTATTATTTTTCATAGTATGATAATAGTAGGAAAGAAAATGATTGTATGTTTTCGTAGCTTTACGATAATCATGTATAAACTATGCACCTCTCCTTGTTAAGCCACACAAATCCAAATTCAACAATATTACTAATTTTAAATTCACATTCAATTGAATTTGTATAAGTTGATTATGCTAGCACATATTACTCATTTTCCACTATTCACATTTCACAACCATGATTTTCACATATTCACCGCTCTAATCATTATTCATTGGCAACTATATCAAGGCTTTATCAAACCATAAAATGTTACACTTAATCACACATTTTTGCACATAATTTGATTCCCATTATCTCCAATTAGGGAAATATCATTCCTAAACTACCACCACTTGAAAATTTAACAAACCCAATCCGATTTTACCACTTGGGTTACTAAATCACAACTCATTCCGCTTAGGGAATTATTAATCCCAAAACTATTTTCCACTTGGAGACTTACGAGCTCAAATTACCACTTACCAAATTATTATACCAATAAGATAGATAAATGATGAAAGCGTGTTTAGATCGTATGCTTAAAACATTACTATGAAAATGATAAAAAAAATCATGAAAAATTTTTATCATCAAAACATATTATTACTTAAAGACGGAAATAAAAGAATTTATTACTTTTCTTGATATGTTTAGGACCACATGATATGATGACTTACTGTTTGAAACTCTACTCGGACACTTGATTCCACCAAAAAGTGGGTCACATTGGGATTTTCCTTTGATCGTATGCTTAATAATATCATTTTTATCTTTCTATTCTTTGAAAATAGGACAAAGTTGTTAAAGATTTAGCCACTTGACACATCAACAATTTCCCTTTTCTATTGTCTATGTTTTCAAATTTTCTTCATTCCTTATCTTGCTTATTTAATTCACTGTCATTTTATATAATCAATAAAAAAATGTTATATAAAATTATGAATTCATGATTATTCGTCGTTTTAATATTCTATCACCTTACAATAAAATTATAACTTTAGATTTTGGGACCCTTACTAGTTTTGTGTACGCAAAAACAAGACATGCATATATGTTATTGTTCATTCTATCATCTGAAAAAAATAAAGGATTAACGGTAAATCTTTTTAATTTTTGGTTTAGTTTGAGTTTACAAAAAAAAAAAACCATATAAACAATTGTACATATTGATTTAATGTGCTAATTGTGCTTATTTTTCTCTCCCACAACACTTATCAGCATTATGTACAAATGATAATATAGTTCTTACAGTTTCCATATTAAACTAGTTACGTGTCAAGTGGCGTCTTAAAAATCAATACAAATGTATTATTTATATTTTATAATTATTTTTAATTATCAATTCATTCTACAAACCAATTTTTTTTATAGTTATAACTTTGTAAAGACCAATTAAACATGCCTACATTTTTATATTTTATTTTATTATTTTCATAGTATGGTAATCGTAAGAAAGAAAATGATTGTATGTTTTCGTAGCTTTAGGATAGTCATGTATAAACTATTCACATCCCCTGGTTAAGCCACGCAAATCCAAATTCATCAATATTACCAATTTAAAATTTACATTCATTTGAATTTGTATAAGTTGATAATACCAGCACATACTACTCATGTTCCACTATTCAAAACCATAAATTTCACATATTTTGCACATAAAATGTTACGCAAAACCACAAAATTTTGCACAAAAAATAAAGAAAAATCACTTCTTATCATCAAAACCCATTATTATGTAAAAGACAAAAATTAAATATAAGAGTGTATTATTTTTCTTGATATGTTTAGGACCATGGGGATTTTCATTAGATCGTATGCTTAATAGCATCATCTTTTTTACTTTCTATTCTTTGAAAGAAAGACCACGACAAAGGACATAAGGATTTTGTCACCTGGGACTGTCACCCTTCTGGCCTTCAACAATTTCCCTTTTCAATTGTGTATATTTTCAAAGATTCCATCATTCCGTATCTTTCTTTTTATTTCCTTGTTATTTTATATAATCAATTTAAAAAATATTATATAAAATTATGAATTCATAATTATTCGTTTTAATATTCTATCACCTTACAATAAAATTATAACTTTAGATTTCGGGACCCTTACTACTTTTGTGTACAAAAAAAAAACAAAAACAAGACATGTATGTTGTTGTATTATTCTATCATTGAAAAAAAAAAAATACAATCAAGGAGGATTAGCGATAAATCTTTTTTCTAATTTTTGTTTAATCTGAGTTTTTTTTTCCTCTTACTATTAACAAACGATACTCCTAAAATATCAAAACCATCATTTTTAAGTTAATATCTACAAAAACCTAATAAATAATTCTACATATTGATTTACTGAGCTAATTGTGCTTGTTTTTCTCTCCTACAACAAATGATTGCATAATTCTTGTAGTTTTCACTTAAAACTTACCGAGCTAATTGAGCTTGTTTTTCTCCCCTACAAAAAATCATTGTATAATTTTTATAGTTTTCACATAAAATTAGTTTTCTTAAAAATCAATACAAAAGTGTTACTTATTGTGAATTACTATTTTAATTTATCTTTTCATTCTACTAACCGCATAAATTTATTTTAGTTTTAACCTTAAAAAGACCAATTAAACAAGTCTAGTTGGCTACATTTTTATTTTTATTTATTTCAACACAAAAGGGATAAAAGGAGGGAAGAGTCGTGTTGAATGAGGAGAACACCACCACTACTAACCACTCCCAAAACCCTAGTTACGATTCCCCTTACACTCCCTTATTCCCTATATATACCCCCGAAATCACTCTTTCTTCTTCACTTCGTTAAGCAACACACAACCGGAGTCAACGGAGCAGACGCCGGAGTCGTCTTCTCCCAAGGTAATCTCGATCGCCGGAGATCCTCCGATCATGGTGTATCTGCATCCAAATTCACAATAAACCCGAGTTTTGACTTGGTCAACGCTCTGTGCGGTTTTCTGTGTGTTCGTGTGTAGATACACCCCCGATCATCTCCAATTTATAATCGTCGTTACTGTTTATTCGTTTTTTGTGTAGTGTTATGCGAATTACTGGTGTATGTTGAGTGTTCGTGTGTTGATGTGTTGGTATTGGTGGTGATTTACTGTTTGATTTCTGTTTGGGTGTTGTTTTGTTGTTATTTGGGGGTTGTATGTTAATAATGGTCTAATGTTTGTTCAATTATCGGTGGATTTGATTTTATACGTGGATTTGATTTTGATTTGCTGTTTGATTTCTGTTTGGGTGTTGTTTTGTTGTTATTTACGGGTTGTATGTTAATAATGGTCTAATGCTTGTTCAATTATCGGTGGATTTGATGTTATACGTGTCGTATTGAATGATTACGTGATTGAATTGCCGTTTTGGGGCTTTTGTGTGGGTAGTTTTTGACGTGTTGACTGATATAAAAGGAAAATTGGATGGATACAGGTGCTAGCTTTAAAGTACATAATCTAATAACTTTCAATTGATGAGATCTTTTATCTTTCCTTTTTCCGCTTGAATTTGATGAACAGATCTATGATGTATGTTCTTGCTATTTGAATTTCTGATTTTAGTTTGTGGTGAAAGTGATAATTTGGGTGATTGATAATGAATTTTACATTTCTGTATCAAGTTGATAGTATAATCAAACGTTTTCTTAAATTGGAATTTGTTTTATTGAGGTCGATACAAATCAGAGGAATAAACCCTTCTGGTCCAATTGAGGTGGGATCTAACACCTCCTTTTGTAATTTGTATGCAGAAATCATTACCTTTTAAAGTCAAACTTTGACCTCCTTCCACACAAGTTCATTTTGCCATGTGTCCTCAAGCATCCATTCCTCCTGCGGTTGAACTTGATGAATACTCAACAGATGAAACTGTCATCAAGTCTTTGGTTCAATTTAAAAATGGGCACACCCTGCCTTCGAACGTACTTTCTGAGGTGGATCCTTACCAAGCTATACCCTCAAATCTCCCAGGTTAGTATCATGTTATATCTTCTAACATATTCTCTACATGTACATGAAGTGTTTGTTTATTAATTGCTTTACTTCTTGCAGCTGACATGTGGTACTTCTTGTCTGCGTCAAAAACGGATACTGAAAATGGGTTCTGGAAGTCAACAGGGGAGGCTTGTGAGATATACAAAACTTCTTCAATTATTGGTCTGAGGAAAACTCTTCAATTCTATGAAGGTCCAACCCATGATGGGCAAAAGACTAACTGGATAATGCAAGAGTTCACAGCAACTGAAAAGTATGCTAGAGAACTGGTATGCGCATTATCTTTTAGACCACATCCACATGTACTTAACTAATTGCAGTTTTTTTGTTGCTTATATTTTTAATCCGACCAGCTATTCAATTGCAAGTTTGGTTGGATAACATGCAGGATCCTAGAGCACTATACAGGGTGTTTATGGTAGATGACAGTAGCAGTGGAGGTGGACGCCTCTCTAAAAGTGAACTTTGCATAAAGAATAATGATGATGTGCCAGGACCGTCCAATGTGGCTAATCAATCTTTAGATCAGCTTCATGATGATTATGTTTCAAGGGGTGATTTCTTGGAGTTAAATGATCTGGCTAACCCCCTATCATATACTACAAGTTTTAATTCAAGCTGTATGACAGGGAGTATGACATCAGAAGAATATTTTGATTCAGATGCCCTAATGCGCGAACTAGGTGATGACATAGTTGATCAAGAGGTTCAAGATTCAAGAATCAGGTTAAATCTCTCTACTCCTGCAAAGTTGGAACAAGTGGTCATGCAACAAACCACTACCACTTTAGGTATGCCATTTCATCCTTTTCTATTCCTTCTGTTGCAAATTAATTGAAATAGCGGTATCTCACTTTGGTTAAGTGACTACATAACTGTATTAGAAACATGTAGATCTGGCCAAATGTGTGGGTACTGGGTTCTGCATAAATATCAAAACCGGTGGATTTGGTTGACACAACAACACTTTTTTGGCTCACCTTTTTCATAAATAAGTAATGTGTTTTGTATGATTACCAAGCCTTGTTATATTATACTAAATCAATGATTACGTTTTCTAAATAGAATGATTAAGGATATGTATTAAGCATTTGATACACATTAAGTGATTTTTGACTTGTTTCCTTTATAGTTAAGTTTTTATAATATATTTTGATATGTTTTCAGTAAATTTAACTGGAATTGACCCATGTACATATGAAGTTGTGAATTGGTTGAGGTGCTCACCTCTTAACAATTTGTTAGGGGAAAAACCTATACAAGTCATGTATAACTCATGCCCTAAGAGGTGACACGGTTGAAGAACCTTATCTAATGAGAAGATTTCTTTATATATGCATATTTAGGTTTAATGATTTTCAATTTTTTACTTTAATCTAACCATACACACAAGACTGGTGAAATTCATGCTCAATAACTTGTGTATTTGGTTTATTTGATATATTGGTTTCATGCCTCATGTTCTTTTGTGATTTTATCCACAGGATCTCTTGACAATGTCAAGGAGCCAAAACCATGTACAGGACAAACCTCCAAAACAAAACCCATTCCTGAAAACAAGAGCACTTTAAATGAGGTCAACACCGCAGCACCACCACCACCACCACCACCACCACCATCACCACCACAATCAGCATCACCACCAGCATCATCATCAGCATCATCATCATCATCAAATGGTTCTGGCAGTTCCTCCAAAGAGGAAAAGAAAGATCACGCTAGACGAACCAAGAAGCGCAGGATGATGAAGTTTCTCTGTTTCTTGGCATTTTAAATCCACAAGTAAGATGTTTATTGTTTGGATGCTAATCAATTTGAGGCCTAGATAAATTATAGATTATTGGAGAAGTTGTGTATGAAGGGGGCGGCCACTAAATAAGCTTCTTCTTGGATGGAAAGTAATGTAGGTCATGTATAGAGATTTGCATATTGTTGTGTACATATAGATGGATCTTATCATCATATATATATATATATATATATATATATATATATATATATATATATGTATAAAATTAAATTGATGATGTAGACCATCATAATATTATGGTTTGCCTTTTTGGTCCATTACGTTTTGCATGCTAGTTTTGTAACTTAGTGGCATTTAATTATGAGCACAATGCACATATCACTTGATAGTTTCTAAGTATTCCTTATCATTGTTAATTTTAGGTCATTTAATTTGTTTTAGATGTTTAATCAGTCGAGTTTCAATTTCATTTTGATATTAGCAACTTCTATCTGAAAATTTGACATGTAACTTGCTTTAATGGTTGAACGTGATGATATTTACACCTTGGTTACCTCTAAACGAATAGGCTGTTAGTGACACACAACACATATTAGCATATTACAGACTGCCTAGACTTCAAATTCTAAACTCGATAATATATTCTACCGTGGATCATGTTTGCTTACGATGATGGATCATGAGAACTTTACAACATGATATATAGTTTTATATAAATATTTGTTGGTTTCAGGTTTAAAATTACATACACAAACTCTTTTTAACTTGCTCAGATTATAAAAATAAATTAGAGACTTTTAAATAGGATAAAATAACCCAACTAAAACCACTACTCCACTAAACCTAAGACATGCCCGCTACATGTTTAACATCCTAGAAACTTGTATCCTGTACTCCACTACTTAGACTCATCTAAATAAAAACTTGCTGCATAATTCAAATAACATGACTTAAATATTAACTCATGACCTGACTTGACCTAATCATCTGATCAAGATTAACCCAATAATATTAAGACACCATATCTTTTCATATCCGCTTTTGTCACGAACTGAACCATATTTACTACAGTAATTTTTTTTATCAGAAAAATACTCATTTCTATGGTTGAAAAATAGATTTTTCATAGGCACTTTCTTATAATAGGGTAACATTTAGACATTTGTAGCATATAAAATATAATGCTTTGGCATATAAATGGACATAAAACAACATAGAGTTAATCGAATATGATGGAACACGTTAGCATGATTAATTTCGGTAGCTAGTTCAGCAGCTATTGTCGTCGATTGCAAATTTTGGTCATTTTGTCTATTTTTGTTGGTGGTCTTCCCACTCTTCACACACTTCCTCAATTAATATATAATGAGTGTAATTTATTCTAATAACCAATCTTCCTCCTTCATCTTCCCGTTCTCACACAGGTGTGGTGGTCTCTTCCCACAGTTCCCACGCAATACTACATCATCCTTCACCTTATGTTCTCACTTCCCTCACCCACTTCACCCTCCTTTATGATATTTCTATAAACAAAAGCAAGGCCAGTCTCTTTTATAAGTTGGGTTGTTTTTGGAAAGTCATGTCCTTTCTTCAAACACAAACTTTATGTTGCTTTTTCCAAATGCAAAAAAGGATCAAATTTTGATTGTAATCCAATATTGATTGTTTATTTTCAAACTTTATAATTATATGTCTGTTTGATGATACTATTTTTCTTATTTTCTTCCTTTTTCTATTTTTCTTTTGGTTTTTACAAATACATCCTTGGAACTCTCTAGTGTTTCAAGAATTCTGTTGTCATTTAACAAACTAAACCTATTATATGGCAATTTTATACCTGATACATAATCTGACGTTGATATTCGATAGTCCTTATTGCAATAAAAGTTTGATGGTGTCAGCATTGGCCCATCCAAAAAAATGGCCCATTAAAACAATGGCTTTGAGTCTTTGACTGATGCAGACATGCAGTGATGCATATGGCATAAGGTCGTATATTGTCTTAGATGGAATCTTACTTATGATCACTTTTATCTTCTTACCAAGTTGAGGTTATGTTGATAGCAGATCATTCGTGCTGCCTTTGTTCATGATTTGAAGTTATAATAATATAATGTACTAGATTTAGTAAACTCACGTATTACACGGGTTGAACAAATAAAATATTAAAAATAATAAAAATTTATCAAGTATAATACAATATTTTACGATAAAATATAATTGAAATTACGTATACTAAGAACAATATGTAATAAAACAATTATATCAACTTTTTAAACTTTTGGTTTAAATTTTCAAAAACAATAATAAATATTTTGTTTCAAAACAAACTGTATTAAAAATATCAATTTTAAAAATTTTCTTTTCAATTTTAATTATTTTTTGTTTATAAAAAATAACTTTTTATAAACACTAATTTTAAAAAAGTTTGATGTTTTGTAAAAATTTCTTATTCTATAAAAATTATTTTTAGAAATAACATTAATAAGAAGATCTTTTTTAAATTTATTAAAAAAACTATTTTTGTTCTAAAAAATGTTAAATAATATTATTGACAATTAAGTTAATTATTTAATAGGAGAGAGAAACGGGAAAATTTTGGTGAGAATGAATGTGGTGCCGCCACGTATCACCCCAAAATACTCTTTTATTAGAGTAGAAAGATATTTTTATAAATGTTTTTAAAAAATTTATTTTCTTTTTATAGTTAAAAAAATTAAAGTCTTTAATATATTGTTACAAATTGCTTTCATTTTTATTTCACAGCTACGTCATTTTTTCTAAATTTCAATTATATCGTTGCGACGTCATCGTTTGTACAAACGTTTTGATATAAATTTTATTCGAAACAGAGCCCAACACGTACAACCAAAACTAACAAGTCAAATATAATGTATTTTTTTGCGATATACCGATTTATTAAATTCTGAATATACACTTAAGAAATGCTTATTTTTTTTTCTATGTTTCGTTATAACTTTTATTCAAACTAAGCCGCCAAAGTGTCCGTATAAGTCGGAGTGAAGAGTAATTACTTATACCTTAAAATTCATAACTAACATTATGTAAGCATGGCGCACCCAAGTCCCTTGTCCTCTTGTTTTCTTTGACTCCTAACGCATGGTTTTTGTTTCCTTTTAGACCGTTTAAGTTTAGTTATGGTATGTTTTATATCCTATACTTATGTATTTTCTTTAACACATACTTAATTTTTCTGGTTTTATTTTTCCTCGATAAGTTATATAACTTAACTAGATTAATGTTGTTCAATTTTGAAACAAATACTTGTCTTTTTTGATATAAGGTTACAAAATGTGTATGATTAGAGGGACCGTGATAATTATCATCTTAATTGTTATCATGACCAGAATTTGACATAATAAAAGCATAGTCTCTGAAAGAACTCAAAAATAGTTAGATAATTAGAAAACTCTATGATGGAAAACGATCGTGACACGTATATGGCCATAGTGACGGTGACAAGAGGTACAACATTATAACTATTGTGATCTAAATTACATATATGGAAGTCGGGGTATGAGGTACGACTGTAGCATCACGACAAGAGAGAAGTAAATAAAACTTAATCTATATACGTATACAATTCGTCTTCGGTGCAAGATGATAGTGATCAGATAAAAAAGATTATCACATAAAGAGGAAGATGGGAAAGGAAAACCGACAACCAGTCACGATTTGATAACACAAAGATCAGAAAGAGATAATAATAGAGAGCAGAGAAACAAGACAAGTTTCATATTCAATCCAGTATTATCTTGTAAATGCCAATCAGTTCCGGACTAACCCACTAACACATGCATCAATGCCAAAATATAATAACTAACAAATGTCATTATAAGAATAGTTTTTTTCTCCAAAATTTCATTTGTAATAACTAACCAATGTCATTCTATGTTGTGGCATTTATGTATATAAGTAAATAGATATTAGCAAAAATATACTAAAAAACTCATAACTACTATATTTGTATATCATGCTAGTTTAATTAAATAATAGTTTTTATATTATTATTATTATTATTATTATTATTATTATTATTATTATTATTATTATTATTATATTTTTCTTTTATTTACTCACAACTAATTTAAAAAATATTAAAAGAATTATACGAATTGAACAGTAATTTCTTAAATATACAGATGAACAGAATTTTTTTTTATATTCACTCACAACCACTTGTAACCATTTCTTATAATATAAAAATCGTACTCATATTTTTAACGTTCTTATTGTGAATGCTTGTATATTTTGGTCCTACAAGACCATCAACATGTTCATCTTGTCAGGATAATTTTTAATTTTATGACCCTACACAACTGTCTTTCTGCGTACCCAAATCTTGATTCTCAATATAATATTATACAATAGTTGACTTGCTATAATTTTACGTAATATAATAAAACAGTTGATTCGAAGTATGTAACTATTTGATTAATGATAAAAAGCAAAACAATTAGAAATTTTTATACTTTTGTTCTGTCAAAGTATTTTTGTCATGTATTTCCTATCTCTTTAATTTGATTACTATAAAGTTTTTAACCGCTGCACATATCCAACATGGATAGAAGATTAGTGCGTCCACAACACCCGCCAATCTTAAAAAAATGTTATCATACTCTTTGAAATTTTTTTATTTTAATATAATAGTAACTATAGGAACATGTAATATTACTATATTCATTATCATTAAAAGATTTTTATTTTTTATGTTTATTAATTACTAATAATATTATTTAATTTTCTTTTAGAGTAAAAGTATTTTTTTAATAAATTAAACGGGTGTTCCTCTTATTGATGTTATTGTTAAAGAAACAAATTTTTATAAAATAAGAAAATTTTCTAATACATCAAACTTTTTTATAAATACGAAATATTTAAAAATTAGTGCTCATAAATAGTAAGATTCTTATAAACCAAAAATAATAAAAATTTGGGAGGTATAATAACGAATATTTTTAAAAATGGTTTGTTTGGAAACAAAATATTTAGTTTTTTTAAAAACAACAAATTTTAAAAAGTTGATATCAATGTTTTATTATTTATAGTCGTTAATCATATATAACTTTAATCATATCTTATCTTAAAAAATTATTTTATAATTAATAAAATTTATTTTATTTAATATTTTATTCATTTAACATTTGTAATATACAGATTAATAAAACTAGTTTGGTTATATATAAGAGGTCCTTATATAATCGTAAATCACCACAGAACAAATAAATGTGATTGAATAATAAAAAATAATAGAAAATCATAAAATAGAAGTTACATTCATGATCATTTAGAAACTTACGTCCTCTTTTCAAGTACAATGATATCTTCTATATTTAGCTAATGCTTTAACATGGATCGGACTTTGATGACATGGCTGGCCTGTTGTTTTTTACTATTGTGTTATTTTATCACGATACACTTCCAGTGCTCTTCGTGCCCACGTCATCTGGTCCTCACTCGTTTCATATTCACAATTTCACTTCTAAAATCACCAATCTTTCAAAATACATTTGATCCTCCAAAGCATATCCATTCCGAAAGAGTATATCTGATTGTGTTCAACACTTGTTGATCCTTTATACCTCGTCAATACTATACAATGATTTGCTAACATAACAACAACAAAAAAATCAAACACTTTAGTTTCTCGGTTCTATATTAATTCTTTTTTAACGTGTGTCCATTTGGATAAAATTAAATACTCCCCTTACAAATTCCCAAAAGCATTTGTATGTACCACCAATACAACATGAAATCACTATAACACCAATACAAAACTCGATCTACAAAATCATGAATGAATACAACTTTAATCGGACCCTAAAATACTTCATTTTAAAGTTTTCTTGTGCTGTTGCCTTGAATCAGAATTCTTATGTAGATTGCTCTCGATCATAATTTGATCTTACGCTAAATATTCACTTCTAATCTTGAGTTGATGAAAGGTTGAATCAATTAGCCTTAGCATTCCTCCTCTTACTCTCACTATGTATGATACACATTTAAAATCCACCTGTTGTTTATTTATCAATTAAACTTCTGAAAAAATGTTTTATTATCACATTTTTAGTCTACTATACGGTTGCAAATTATAGAAATATGTATTCACTGTTTCCAATATATCCAAGCGCTATACTTCTCAAAAAACCAAAAATAATGTTTAACATCTATATATAATACTAAAATAGTAACTTGAAAGGACACTTGACACAATCCTTGACATCCTAAATTTATTTTCCCCCGCATTTTTCTCCTCTTAAATATTACCTAAATTAAGAAAGATTAAATAATCTTAATTCTTTTTTAAATTACAAATAATTTTTTAATAAATTAGGAAAGATGTTTTTTTATTAATGTTATTATTAAAGTAGAAAATTTTTTTACTCTAATAAAAAATAACTAAGATGGACACATGACATCACCACATTCTTTTTCACTAAAATTTCACCACTTCTCTATATTATTAAATAATTACATTAATTACTAATAATATTATTTTATTTTATTTAGACTAAAAATAGTTTTTTAATAAATTAAAAAAAAGGATCTTTTTTCAAATGTTATTTTTAGAGATATAAATTTTTACATCATAAGAAATTTTTTCAAAACATTAAACTTTTTTAAAAATATAAAATATTTTAAATTTATATTTTTTAAAAAAGAAAAATTTTTATAAACTAAAAAATTAAATTTTGGAGCTATATAAGAAAATTTTAAAAGATATACTTTTTAAAATTGCTTATTTTGAAACAAAATGTTTTTTTTAAACAAAAGTAGTTTAAAAATAAAAATTTAAATAGTTGATATTATTATTTTATTATTTGTAGTACTCACTCATACATAATTTTAGTCATATCATATTTTAAAATATCGTTTAATAATTAATAAATTTTTTATTTAATTTAATATTTTAATTTTTCAACTTATGTAATACACGTGTTTACTAAAGCTAATTAATTCTAATATAAGAATATTATATGCGTGAATGATCATTATAGGGGCTCAGATTTTTTACTTTAAATAGTTGGTGACTGTCTTCCATTATTTTTGTCTATATGTTATGTTATTTGTTTTAATTATATGAAAAAAGAAAAACTAAACATTTAAAAATTCATTTAATACTATGGTCGTACTTCATTCACTATTACAAAGTATTGGTGATGATGCATTAAATGAACACATTTCGCATTCGTCAGTGTGAGAAAAAAACTGTAGCCACATATGTGTGAGCGTGGTTATACCAACCTAAAAATATCTAATGGGTTAGTAAGTGTGAAAAAATAAAAAAGTTTTTACTAAAAATAAAATAAATTGTTAGAAGACAAGTGATAGATGTAAAGGTGTTTATCGAATCGAATTCAAGTTAGGGACCGTGGTCATGCTGGGAAGAGCCATGCCATAGGGGGTGGTGTTCCACATTCCTGCTGTGTCACTCACGCCCACTCTTTTACAAGAGTATAACACTTTAAATTTTATATACCATATAGTTTGTGAAGCTGCAAGAACGTGTGATGTAGGACATGCAAACCGGCCATGTTAGAAAGTCCCAGGACCAACACCTGAGAGGTAAATCGGACTGGCTTAACGGCAAGGCGATGGAGGATGTCGACCGGGATCGAACATGAGACCTTTGATTTATTTATTAAGGATGTAAACCACTCTACCCTTAAACCAACTAGCTATGTGCCATATGGTTACATAGCATATAGTTCATGGCACATTAAGTTTGTACCTTTATAAAACCTTAAAACAATACAAGTACATACAGGCAATTCACAGGTTATGAACAAAAATGTACAAAAAAAAATATAAGGAGCGTTTAAGACAGGCAGAAAGATAGATATATGTGTGTGTGTGTGTTTTTAACTAAAGTTACATCTAGAGAAAAAATAAAGTTTCTTTATTATACCTTGACGGCGAGACGATGAAAAGTTATTAACCTAACACATAACATATTTAATATCAAGAAAACTATATTATAAATTCACCTATTATAGTTATACATTTAAGAGCATTCAAGGCCCATTTTTTATCTATATAATTACATTAAAAACACTACTTTTGCTCTCATATTTTTAAATATTAAATAATATATTTTTTTTATACCTTTATCGCTATATTTTTTCTCTCACTCACAACAACTTTCAAAAAATTAAAAAAAAAATTTATAAGTGTTGAACAGTAACTCCTTAAATTTACAAATTAAACAGTAATATTTATCTTTTATCCACTCACAATCATTTCATATAATATAAGGATTACACTCATATAAATATACTAAACAGGCTATGAATGCTCTAAGTGATTGAAAAAGCTAACATTTATTATTTAGTTGTATAAAAATGACTTTGATTTTTTTACACCTATGTGCTTTCATATATTTATCTTTCTATGAAACCTATTTAAATTTGTAAACAATTATTTTACATTACCAAATAAAAGGGGTTTATTGTTGCATCAAACACCTTTAGACTAGTTTAACATGATAAGAAAAGACAAGCAATACTCGAAACATAGGGGACCACTACATATTGTACCCACATAGTAGAGACGACACATGATCTCCATATTATAAGTAAACATCTTATCCATATAATGTCTAGTACTTCTAATTTAGTTTAATATATGTCAAGAGAAAGATAATCAGTACTATTAGTTTGTTTGAAAATCCATATAGAATAATATTTATATATTTGTACCACATAAATTGAACGATTTAAGATTATAAAATTCATCACTAGTAAAAACATATATTGTTGTTAAAATGGATGTTTTGCTTAAAGTAAGCATGCTTTTATGATAATTTGATTATCATAACGAAAACTTATTTGAAAAGGGCAAAGAGCCCTCAAGCATCTTGTATATGAATGAGACATTATAAGGTTATGCCTTACTAGTATGATTTTATTTGTGATTTTAACTACATTATAAGTCAATCTAGAAAGAATGAGTGGATTGGTTAAGGAATCCTTTTTGTTTTTTTAAATTAAGTTTTGGCTTTCTTGCTAGCTTCTTGTTAGTAAGGAGTCCTGACGTTGTAGTAAAATAAATTCGTACAAGTTGCATGATAAAAATATTTAAAAACGAGTGACAAACATGAAAACAACACATTTATACCAGCAGGAGACGTCTAAAATCATACTTTGTACCAAAAATTGTTTTTCACTAATCTCAAGCTCTTGTCTCTTATTATTGTAGGAGATAATATATGATCATCTCTCTTTTAATATAGATAACAAACAAAGACTGTTAACGAACCGAACGAATACAAATAGAGCTTTGTTCGTGTTTGTTCATTAAGAAATAATCTTATTCATGAACTTTTCATGAACACTTAGCGAATGAGATTTCTTGTTCGTGTTCATTCATTAAGGAAAAGAACATGTTCATAAATTGTTCACGAACACTTATCGAACGCAAACAAACAAAAAGTCAAAATATAAAACCTAACGAACATAAACAAGTGTTCATGACCATGACGAACATAAAGAATTTCGTGAACACAAGCGAATACAAATGATCATATATTCATTTTAGAATAAAATTTGCATTTTCATCACAAACATTACAAAAAATCTACCAATAATAAATAAGTAGTTAACATAAATATAAAAAAAAATACTTAACATAATTGTCATAATAATAACTAACATAAAAATTTAGAACATAAATGAGCACATCAACGAACATAAAACGAACAAATTGTCGAACGTTAACGAACGAACAATAACGAGCATAAATGAACACATTATCGAAACGTTCATGAACATAAATGAACGAACGCGACTTGTGTTCATGTTCGTTCGTTTAACTAAACGGACGGAATTTTCTTGTTCGTGTTTGTTCATTTACTAAACGAACGAACATAAACGAACGAACCGCCGAACGGTTCACGGACTGTTTACTAAATGTTCGGTTCATTTGTAGCACTAGATATGACCAATTGCAAATGATTTTTTGTTTACGAGAGGTGCTGGTTTTCAAGCTTTTGTTCTTTATCTTTAAAGCTAATCATCATAGTTTCACGTACATCTTTGAAGCTTTAGCATATTGGGTTGTTTAGATTTATTTTTAAAAAGCTAGATGGTTTTCTAAAAGTTGATTTTGTTTCTACACGTATAGTATGAATTTTAAAGGTATTAATAATCTTAACATTCATTTATAAGACGAGATTAATCTTAACTTAAGAAATATTTACAGACACTTGCAATTTTGAGTTTATTTTCCATCAATGATTCCTTACTAACGGAAAGTTAACCCATATTATTTTTTTTTTATGAAATGAGGCCAACTCTGAGTCATTTTTCAACTCCGTAGCCGCCCAGACTCCATTAGGTCTGTTTTTTGGTATTTAGTCTCCATTATCAACTGAAATCTATCTTTAACGAGTCAAGTGGCTTAGATCAGGAAGTGGAGATTGACAGGTTTCTGGATACAGAAGTTTCAAATTGATGAACTGATGGTTGATTTTAATTTTTTGTTTAGTGTTTTAGCCATATAAGTAGTTCATGTCATTAAAAAATTAACGGGATGTTAACTCTCAGTTAGTAAGCCCAAAGTTTGGAGTATCTGTAAATATTTCTTGAATTGATATTAATTCCGTACAATAAAATAAAGTTGATATTATTAAAATTCAATAACCCTAATAATAATAATAATCATAATAATATTAATAGTACAATAATAATAATATAATAATAATAATAATAATAATAATATATAATAATAATATAATAATAATAATAATAATAATAATAATAATAATAATATATAATTATTATTATTATTATAATAAATAATAATAATAATAATAATAATAATATTATTATTATAATATATTACACGTATGATTCATTGAATGTGATATGAATTTGTTTTTCTAAAAAATTGATCTCGTATGTTTGCCAACTTAGGGAGCGTTTGGTTGGAAGGAATGGAATGTAATGGAATGGAATTAAGAAAATAGTATAATTTTCAAGTAAAATTATGTTTGAGTAAGTAATGAAGTGTAAACCCAAGGGAATGTTTCACCTCAAATTCCCTTGGTTGTGGGATTTCAAATTCCCTCTCTAGATGGAAGGATTTTGAAATCCCACAACCAAGGGAATTTGAGGTGAAACATTCCCTTGGGTTTTACATTTCATTACTCACTCAAACATAATTTTACTTGAAAATTATACTAGTTTCTTAATTCCATTTCATTCCATTCCTTCCAACCAAACGCCCCCTTAGTATTTGTAATTTTTTAAGAGAAGAAATGGTAAATTAAAACGATTAAGCAACATAAATCATATGCATTTTACTTTCTCAGAACTAAAACATAACCAATACAAGTTATACGTGACTTGTAATTTACATTTTACATAATCCTAAAACAAAACTCAAACTTTTAACTTAAAAAAAACTTCTTCACTTTAACTTTAAATGATATATCATTAGAAATCATCCCACACATTTTATATCAGGTGTCTAAAGAGCTTTAGTTTTAAAAAATAGCTACACGTATAAATAATTTATCAAATTATAAACAAATTTCTTTTTCACACCTTTAACAACATAGTCTTTTGAAAACGACTTGACACAACTTTCATTTTCCTATATAATTTGCTTCATTTTAAGATATATATGTTTTAGAAAATATATATTAGAGTTTTCTCTTCAAGGGTAGTGTGGTAAATAGCCACCGACCCCACTTTCTTTCCTTTACACCAACAGTAGTCAAAGAGTCAAAAGTTAATATTACACACAACCCATAAAACCGCTAAGTGGTATTGCATTATTGCCCACGCCACCGTAAAACCACCCATCTCTCCTCCACGTGTCACTCTCCTATTCGTCAAACCCCTCTCGTCGGGATTCAGAAGCACCATCAAGAAAAAAGAAAACGAGAATTCAACAGACAGTGTCACTCTCACACCCTCTCTCTCTCTCATGTGTTTTCTCCCTCTCTGAAAGACAAAAACCCCAAATTTTGTCACTATTTTCTTCCTTATGTCATCGGTTTTAATTCAATTCCCCTGTTTTTGATCTCTCCGTTGAATATCATCGGTAATTCGTCGTTTCTCTACTCTTGGTTTCTTCTTTCTGTTCCGATCGTCTGTACGGATAATGCTTTAGGAAGTAATGGAGGAGAGTTATGTGAATAATGGCGGTGCTTGTGGGTTTTCTTCCGTTCAGTTTCAGAGCTGCGGCGGTGGCGTCGGTGGTGGTGATAGTAGTGAGGAGGAGTTGTCCGTACTGCCCCGACATACGAAGGTGGTTGTCACCGGAAACAACCGTACGAAGTCGGTGCTTGTTGGGTTACAAGGGGTTGTCAAGAAGGCTGTCGGTCTAGGAGGGTGGCATTGGCTGGTAATTATTAATCTAATTGGTTATATAATTGGGTTTGATTTTGTTTGTTTGGGTTCGATTGTTGGATGGATTTTGGGATCCATTTTGGTAATGCGATTGAATTGGGGATTTATTGATTTGGATATGATTGAATCATTTAAGCTGGGGGATCGTTGATTTGTATGTTTTGGGGATTTAAGTCTATGGGTCTAGGGATTTCAACGCAGATTTCGTATGGGGTTTTGATTACTTTTTAAGATTGTTGTTGATTAAAAAATTCTTTTATTGACTTCTTGTGTCATTTTGATTTTTGAGTATCTTACTTTCTTGCATGTGATCCAAATAGTGGTTTTTTTGTGTGTGGATTTATATGAATATTTAATGTTGAAAATTAGGGTTCTTTGTTCTTCATGATTATGTTGTATGAACATCCTGTTTTATATTGTATTTTTTTATTTTAAATTGGATAAGCAAACTTTCAATCCAAAAGTATATATGATGATTATTATATTTAATTTGTTGTGTTCGTTCTTGTTTTGTAACTTAAAAACATGTATACTGGTCTGCAATTAATCTTTCTTTTTGGTTGTTTAAGGATTATTAAGATAAGCTTGCTGTGTGATTTTCTTTCCTTTGTATTTAGCTTTCATAATCTTCATCTCTTATTGAAGACAAGGTTGTCTGTTCATCATTTCAAAATGATCTCTAAGCTTGTTTTTGAAATAATTATTATTTAAATTTAAATATTTATGAGCTGTAATTGCACAATATTTGATCAATAGTCACACCAATTGTGCTTCAAGACATGCATTTTTGGACCTTTTGTGCCTTTAGACACACACTTTGGCTGTATTTTTGCTTTATTCTTGTAAATTTACTCTCTTTTTGGTTGAGTATTAAAGAAAGGTCTTATCTTGTACATATGATGGCGGGTTTATACGAAGCATGCTTTTTTAGCATTTTCTGTGGATGTATCCGTGACTTTCTGATAGTGTTAAATTTCTTTTCCACAATACTAGTCTGTGACATCCCCAAAATCTTGTCTTTTGTTGTTTATTAAACATCTTTTTTGGGGTTTTGGTTGATCTAATTGCCCATTTATTAATCTTTAGGTGCTCACTAACGGGATAGAGGTGAAGTTACAAAGGAACGCGCTAAGTGTGCTTGAAGCTCCTACTGGGAATGAAGATGATGATGATCTTGAGTTCGAAAATGGTCAGTGGAACAGCTCTGATCTGGGTTAGTATTGCTGCCAAAATTTACTCAAATTATTATTTAAATTAAGAAATTTTGGATTTTGTAATAATATATGAGAAGTATAATTTAATAACAAAGTAAAAGATGTACCCTTTTGTAGAAGTATGGAGTAACCAATATTGAAAAGTCATGGCAGGCAAAATTGTAAATATAAAAAATTTTCCATGTCAAAAGTGTCTTTTTACATCATAAGTGATATAGATGAATCTCTTTCAATTTTTTTTACATTGGATACCTTAGCCACATGGTAGTACTTGATCTTTTTTACTACTGATAGAAACTCTATTATGCATTCCATTAAAGTTGTCCATATGGACCCACCACCTCCAGAAAATAATTGTGTTGTGCATCCTCCTGTCCATGTTTTCAGCATCTGATGACACCCAAAAGTCGCATCGATCAAGGCACCGTCCCCATAAATCAACAAACGGGTCGTCTCAAAATAAGACCGTTAGCCGGTCCCTATCTTGTGACTCACAAACTAAGTCCTCTTTCACCACTTCTCGTGGGTCCGTGGTATGCAAACTTTCTTCATTCATTCATTACAAAAACATATCCATTTTAGCCTTTCTAATTTGTTGTTACATGTAATATGTTTTTTTATAGAAGGTTGATCTAAGCAAACTGGAGATGGCTGCCTTGCGAAGATATTGGCGACACTTTAATCTTGTGAGTAGAATTATAATTTTCAAAATTATATTATAAGGGCGCTTGCAATACTAAACTAATTTTAAGTGGAGAACTACGAGAGCTGCATAATTACTTTTCCCTAGTGTCGACCAGATACAGTGTGTATTACGTACACATGTTTTTGTTTGGTTATCACAGTTCTCCATCTAAAACTAATTGTGTATTGAATGATTCTCTTATAGTATATGCGTATATGTATGTACTAATCTTTGTGTGATTACTAGGCGGGTGCGATTTCTAACCCGTCAAAGGAGCAGCTTGTTGACATTGTTCAAAGGCATTTTATGTCACAGGTGTGGTTTATAGATATTAGTGGTTACATCTAATTTCACAATTATATTATTAGTTTTGTGAATAAAAAAGCTAACAATGATTTGTGTTTTTGCGGCTTGAAGACCCTGGACGAGTTGCAGGTGATTGTGGGGTTTGCACAGGCTGCAAAGAAGCTGAAGATGGTATGCAAATGACTCGATGGATCGATCTCTCGAGTGCAGTAACAAAAGGGGATAGATATATTTTGTTGTTGACTTTGACTTTGACTCGACTAACAGACACTTGGTCCTCTGTCCTTGTAAAAAAGTTGTTTGATCGTTCTGTCTCTTTGTTTCATGGGATTAGTAGCTTTCTTTGTAGATATATGTAGAGCCCATCTCAAAACCAGCAACAACATTGCCATTTTTTGGCTTTTGAATGCTAAGGCATGTATTGCCATTTATTTTCTATTTTAATACACTTTTATGTTTACTAAATAATTTTCCTCTAATAATACAAGGGTTGGGTTGAATAAATAAAAACTGATAATAACTATGTTTAAGTTGAATAAAAATTAAATACTTGCTAATAAAGGGCAATCTACAAGGAATTTAGTAACATCTAAAGTCTAAACAATACTTAAGTAGTGAAAACTACACAATACGTAATTAGGGTGTTTCTCAAAGTTTTAAATAGGTTGTTGATCCTGATTTCATTTCACATAATTTAATAACAAGTAATATCTGATATTATCTAAAATGATGTTTATGGCTATTTTGTTACCCACTCATGGTAAATTTATAATTTGTGATCCAGATATTAATTATCTATACTATATTATAATGCACGAAGCAGGGATAACGGTCAAATTATAATGCACGAAGCAGGGATAACGGTCAAAGTTAAGAGTTTTGTAATTTTTAAGCACAATGTACAACATAAAAATTTTAATATGTAAGGGCACTTTTGACATTTTAACACTGCTAAAAACATGGAAAATTCAAAGGCATTTACACATTCATCCTTTTATTAATACCAAATTATGAGTTTTTCTAGTTTGTTATAGTTTTTCCCTTAAAACCAAAAAAAGATTTTATTTTTATTTACATTTTCAGTTGAATTTTATAATGTACACGCTGTTATAGTATTCCGAAAATAAGAGTTCAACCGCTTCATTTTTTTAAACGTTTCAAAATTTAAAATTGACACCTAAATTATAATGTACAACTATTTAATGCTAAAAAGTACAACCAAATAACAACTATTTAAACCCCAATTTTAAATATAAGGGCAAATATATGATCTTTTGACCGAAACTTTTAATTTTTAAGAGTTTTACAAATTGTATAACATTAGGTACAACTTTTGAAGCTTGGCATCTCATCATCTCACCATATTTAATTCAAAATTTAAAACTTTTGTTTGAATCATTCAACTTCCTTTTTAACCGGCTCCCCACCACACTCTTTGGTCATGTATCCAGATTTCTTCGCATACTCTGTTCAAGTTTCTATCTTTTGTGAAGAGCAGCATATTAGATAATTATATTATTTGTACTTATCATTTTCCTTGTTTAGATGATAAGTTTGTTAGGATCTTGTACTATATATATACCTTGTTGATAATCAATCGAAATCAAGGAATTCTTGAAGCCTTTTACAACACCCATTCATCTTGTGATTCCAGTCATTGAACGTTCAGGAGGCCAGATGAAGCTAAAAATGGTTACTAGATGTGAGAATGGTTGCCAATGTGATTCTTTTGTGTTTGTATAACAATTGTTTTGATTCTCTTCTATTGTAGATCTGGACTTTTTTTTTTTTTTTTATGATATGTTTCATCTGTTTTAAGATTAGAGGCTTGATGTTGCTACAACATCAAGAATGGTTGAATGAATTGTTAGAATGCCCTCTAAACCAGCAAAATCAATCTGCAAACAATCATTTGAATATATGATGATATTATCCATTTTTGTTAGAGTTAGTTTAATTATCTTAATTTTTAATTCAAGTAGCTTTCAAAATTTGTCTTCTGTCTCATGTAAACTTGCCTACTTTTTATGATGATCTGTGGTGCATTCCTTGATACTTCATTTTCGATACATGTTTAGTGTTTTTGTGTCTTTATAAGGCTTTGAATGACATTTCAAATCATGTTAAAATGATATGTAATGATAAAATTTATGCAAAAAATATGAAATTTCAATCTTGCTATTTCAAAGAAACTAGAGTAGTGTATATTCAAGAATTGTAGTGACATTTTGCCACGTTTCTTGCCATATACATCTCAAAACCTTTAATTTTGTTTTCTACATGTTTTCTTTAGATAGAAGATGCAGTTGAGCTTTACCATGATAAAGATTACAAAAACAAAAAATGAAGTTTTTCTACAATTTTACAAGAACCAAATTCTAAATTCAGTTCTTCATTGTTCTTGAACTTAAATTATTTGTAAAGCTTACATGCCTGAAAAAAAGACCAAATACATTGATCTTTTTATTGGATGGGGTCAGATAATTTGTTAAGTGTCCAGGTTTCAAGAACTATTAATAAAAACATAACAGAGTAGCTGATCCCATTAGTGTAAAGGAATATTAATCTTTTCAATATAATCTTTAAATGCTAAACATGTTTGACCTTTTATAGTTTGTTATAATGATTTCACTTCATTAACTTCTAACTCGAGTCTCCATTTAAGTTATATTTGTTGGTTCATTGCAAAAATTCCATTAACATATGAAGAGAAGCATGGTTCGTGGGTTCTTTGTAGGGATTCGCCGGTTATCTCCATCGTTGCAAAATTACAACAATCATAAATAGAATGGATGGTAGGGGGGAAAGGGTCAATTTTAGACTTTTACCTGATCTAGAGGGTGGTCTTCATAGAAAAAGTTTCATAGTTAAATAGACTTTATATCCATCATCTCTACAATTTAAAATTCTAGAATGAGAAAAATGTGAATCGGGTCAAAGTTGTAATGGTGCGTTAGCATATAAGAACCTGTTACTCCTATCAACAAGGATGGCTACATCAACAACTATATCTAGGTACTTTTTTATATTTTTTCAAGTCAACCCAACTATATCTAGGTATTTTTTTTATATTTTTCCAATGTGAAAAGTTGCACAAGGTACTACTTACTATGAATACTAATAACTACCGATACATGAAAACATAGTCAGTTGATGATATATATATTTTTTTGCTTTTTAGAGTTCTTACCGTGAAAAGAACACAAAAAATAGATGAGCCATGCATGATATACAACCGAGGATGTTGGCTCAATCTAGAATCTAAGAAGCAGTGGTGATAATCATGTGTTTACCCTACCACATTACATTTGCATGTATTAAACATGATAAGACCTAATTTTTAATAAAAAGATGCTATGAGTAGTAAAATGCCTTTTAAAGTTTTGCAGGTCTTAATTAAAGTGGCGTAGATTCGATGGAATCTTAAATTTTCTCCAATAGTTTGGTTTTTTCTTTCTTTTACTTAACGTATTTAAGATGGATATATATAATTTCTTTAAATAGTAATCTTAAGTTGTATTCACTTACGAACATGATGTAACTATTCTAGATATGATTAAGGTGTGTATAAAGAATATGCTCATAACGTCGTTAAAGTTTTTAGTTTGTATTGCTAACTATTATTAATAACCTTGTTTTGTAAGGGTTTTTTTTATTTTTTTTATTTTTATTTTTTCCCAATTCATGTTAAGATTGATCTATATAGATCAATCTAAACTTTTGCTCGATTCAAGTTTTCAAAATCAAAACATTCATTACTTTGGTTTGGATTTTATCTTATATTTAACAATATACCTATGATGGATGATAAAATATAGTTTGATTAAAATCTTGTAAACAATCATTTTTATGTGGTTTGCGTCCAATTTGAAACAGAAGACTTTAAAGAGGATTCATACGCAAATAGATTGATAAATGTAGGGCTAAAAATGTTATAACCGACTTAGTGGGTCAAACGGTCTAGCTAGATGATCAAAATAAAAAAATTATATAGTAATCTTAAAATGATAGATTCTTACCATATTTCACAAAATAACTTCTTCTAATTTACATCTCTCATATTAACAAGCAACTTCATTGTCTAATTGAATGATCAAATGGTACTTTAATGGTAAAGTAGATATTAAAATTGGCTACAACTTTGAAACTAAGATGCACTGTGTTTTGGTTTTCATTTGGGTGTTGATTGGGTTAGTTAATCGGTTCGGGTTGTTCGGGTTTTTTAATATTGAAAGTCTACCCGAAACCCGACCCGAATAACAATCGGTTTAATCGGTTTCGGGTTGTTCGGGTAACGAGTTGTTCGGGTCGGGTTTCGGGTATTAAACAATAGACTTAATTTAGTTTATTTTAGTGAGTTTTCATTTGAAATTTTATAAAATTATTGGACTTAAATTAGTTTACTTCTATAAGTTATAAAATTTATTTAAATATATATTAGTATACTAACAATTTGATCAATTTGGACAATCTAAACAAATATATACATACAATTTACTTAATTATAATATGGGTTGATCGGGTTATTCGGATTTCGGGTTAATCGGTTCGGGTTATTCGGGTTTTTGAGGTATGAAAGTCTATCCGAAACCCGACCCGAATAAGAATCGGTTTAATCGGTTTTCGGGTTCTTCGGGTAACGGGTTGTTCGGGTCGGGTTTCTTCGGGTACGGGTGAGGTCGGTTCGGGCAGGTTAATCGGTTCTATACATCTATTTTATCACAATTAACCAGATTCATACAATTTCTAAAACATTTATAACAAAATAACATAATTTTAACTGATCAAAACTTAAAATATTAGATGACGAAGCAAATATTTTGTTTTGATAAATTAGGAATATTTTCTTATATACCAAATTCGAAAACATTTCAATCGGGAACAAATGAAAAATGGACTAAATTGAGCATTGCCTTATTGCCCGATTGGCCAATTGTCTACTTTTTTGGCCCATCAGCATCAGGCCCACTAGGGAGTTATAGTGGCCCGTGACTAGTAGTTCCTTTTGTCAAGCCCAGTTTTGACCAAATCGAATTATGCTACCAACTTATCAAGTCGTGTACAATCCGGTTTTTTCCAGTTTTGATTATGATTCCCATTCGGGCCAACGATAGTCAAAACCGGTAATTGTTGGACCCTGTTTTCATAGAGGGGAGTGAGGAGTTCGGTTCATTTCTGTGTTAACCGGTTGTTTTCCTGGTTTCAACCAGTTCGAGCATGGCAATCAACAAACCGACTACAAATTGACGGTTCAGGTACCACTCTAACCAGTTCGTGCCCCGCCAGTCATAAATAATCTTTTCATAATCTATATCGGTTTTTTCTGACTCATTGGACTAGTTTCAAAAACTGGATCGCGTCATATATAAATTAAAATTTGAATATGAAGATAATAATTAATATATTACTAATTATCAACTTAAGATTGCATTGATTGTTATTACATGAGCTTTAAGGGTATATATCTTTTGTTTTTTTTTTCTTTTAATTTTTTATTTTAAACCCAATACTTTTACATCTTTTACAACTTAACTTTTATAATTTTTCATTTTCAACTTTGGTCCTTTAAACTTTTTTTTATAAACTTTTTGTTTTACATTTCGTTCTAAATTTTGAAAGTTAACACGTCGTAACATGCGCGTGTGGTTCAACGTTGTTACGTCTATTTTTTCCAGTTTAACGGCTCTGTAGCAATGTGCGGGTCCTAGATTGACTTAGTTATTGTTTTTAATGTTTTGTGTTTCACGTACATGGTTTGACATTTTACGTCTATTTTCCGTTAAGTTTTACTTTTTACTTTTTTATTTATTTTTTAATATGAGCTTTTCTTATTGGTGGTCGCTGACAGTTATGTGACAATGATGCTACTTGACATGATTTTACGTCTCCCGCCGCATCACGAGGGGTTTAATGCTAGTTTATTAATAAATGCAAAACTATTATAAAATAAAATACAAAGTAATCTATCTTTTGGTGTGAATTTACAATATAACTAAATTTGAATCCTTAAATTAACAAAATGAAGTCTGAAGTAGTAATGAGATTTTCAGTAGAAAATATGAAAATCCAATCCATCTAATCAGTTTAAATGTTAACGATTCAAATACACTCAATAAGATCCTATGCAGCTTGTCATGAATATGATATACCCACTTGTACACATTTGGGCCTTATCTAGGATTTTTGTCACAATTAAACAACAAAGGCACTAAATGTTAAGTATATAATATAAACATTTTTTTATCAAACTAGCTGTTGGAAAGAAAAATTTTTTTTTTCACTCACAATCACCTTTTATACAGAAATTATGATTTTTTTTAAGTATTGCTGGCCACATCATTTTGAGGCCGTGGTATACAAACGATCTTCACAAGCACACCATCCCCCATTGCAGCCCTTCTCACAAACATGGACATGTAAGCGTGTGGCGGCCTCGGGTGCATCCGTTGATGATAACGTAAGTATAGTTGTATGACAAAACATAATAGGCTTCAATTAAAATATATAAACTAAAAAAATCTCATGACGCTAAATTTATTGCTTAGATGTAAAAAGGTGTGGGAAGTATTCAAGAGGCTTACGTCGGAAAAAGAAAAGTGAGTAAAACCTAAATATTATAACTTTTTGGAACACATTTTTTGAAAGGTGTGACATAACAACAAATTAATAATCCTTTACGAAGTGTCACTTAAGATCCTGATGTAATCACACTTTTTTAAAAGGTAAAAAACACCCCACATTCCACTACGTGCTAGTGAAAACCATCACCAAAATATAAACATAAGAAGTTAGGTATATATACAAATTAAAATTTTGAAACTCAGACAAAAAAAAAAAAGACAAATTTACACAACTAATAATTAGAATGACAACTCAAATGAGTGTAACATACTTTTAATTCTATGCAATTAATTTACATCATTCTGTAATATAACTTGAACTTTTAACCCTAAAATTTTTCTTATCATTTCTAAACTCAATTGATTTCTTACTAGTTGTTTATAAAAAATATAAGTTTTCAAAAAAATTTAATGTACTTTAATATATCAATACAAAATTTTTTATTGGTAGAAACAATAATTTAGAATATAGTTAGTTGAAGCAATCACAAAATAATATGCCTTCCATGAACATGGTAGACCTGCAAGAGACTTCACAATAATTGTGTGTAGGGTAGTTTTTCTTTTATAAATATCACAGTATAGTTTTATTTCAATATTAAAAATAATACGTTTTTTATTATTAAACAAGTAGGTTTAATTATAAAAACTAAATTAAAATTTAAAAAATGACAAATTCCACCTCAACAAATTAGACAAAAAGAAAAAGAAAGAAACAACACATAAGCATTGTAATTTGTTATATGGGTAAAACTATAGGATTAGAATATGTAGTCTGAGTAAACTAATTGAAAAAATAAATTGATTGATTGAATTAATTGAAACAATACTAAACTTAATTACTATTTTATAATTTTTTTTATAATTTTTATCGTTCAAAGAAAAGTTTTTAAGAAGAGTTCAACAAAATATGAAATGGTATACAACATAGACTTATATAAATTAAAGATTTTAATCAATATAAAAAACCTTAAACCAAAAACATAATGCTTACCGTTTAACTTAACCAAAATTTTCATGTCACACTTAGAACTGTTTAGAAAACTAATAGCATTTTGACAATAGTTTGAAAACTTAAAAAAAAATAAAAAAAATCTTTCTTGCTTCTAGTATAAACAAGGTCACTGGTCCGACGTCATTGTTCTTCAAAGTTGATAAAATCCAGTGATTGATGATGGAGGCCAGAACACGAGTTGCTTGTCCCTAACTTCAGGGAGGTTAGAAATCGTGATAGCTAACCCGACCTCAAAGAAAATCCGTAATTTATGGTCCTCTTTTTCACTATCGTAGTAATCTATACAATGTCCAGTGAGAAATCGTGATGTTAACCTCAACTTTAAGTTTGTTAATATGTTGTTTTCTTTAAAGTCAAGGTTAGTTATAATGTCCGTTTTTCTCTAAAGTTAGAATTGAATGCAACTTTTACATGAAGGGGTCACATGGGATGACTTCAAGTTGAAGTTGGAGTTAGGAAACTAGGTATCCCATTTTCTTGCCTCTACTATATATAGTGACATAAAGTTTCATAAACTACTGTTTTTTAAAGAACTATATCATACTTACATCTTTAATTTAATGAATGAAACTTTAAAATATATAATTAATAATGTTCATAATATTAAAACATCCACTTTTATAAATCGACATCCATATAGTCTCGTAGAGCATTATACGCCACGTGCAGGGTTGAAGAAACTGAAAATGAGGAAAATTCAAGGGGTAGTCAGAGGGTTATACGCCTCATATAGCCCCTATACGATCTCTATACGACACATATAGGCTTATACGACGTTGATAACAAATTTCCACACTGAGTAGAAGGAAAAATTCAAGAGTCTGTAAGAGGGGTTATGCGTCCTGTATAAGACTATACCACCCCCTATAAGACGCGTGTAAGACTATATGACACTCATAGAAATCTGGGGTTTATAGTTAAGGATCGTCCCAATAACCACACCCACTAATCAATGCATTTAGTAATGTCACATCAACATTTAATTTGATATAAAACCGTTACTGGTTGCAACATTACAGTTCCATGTTTGGTTCTTTTCTTAGTGGATTTTGAAAGGCCACCTAAATGTGGACTTCCGTTTAACAAATTTGCACCCCACGTCCCCACATTATTTTTCATTTTTTAATCTTAGTATTAATTAGCAATAAAAAAAAGTGAGGATATTGAGACACCTCATAAATCAACACATCTCATATAGTCTTATACGTGTCGTATAAGGAGGGGGGGTCGTATAATATACTATACGGGACGTATAACCCCTTTGACAGCCCTTGAATTTTTCCTCGTAATTAATGTCGAAATTTGTTATATACGTTGTATAGCCCATTGACACCCCCCCCCTAATTTTCTTCGCTTTAAGTGTCTTCGACCCTATACGCCGTGTATTGTGTTATACGAGTTGTATAGGGAGTGTCGATTTATAGTGTGGGGTGTATCAATATTAAGACCTGAATTTAGGAAAAATTAACTATGACTTTATGGGATAACTGTAGGCATTTTCTTAAATCTACACTTACCCTTACAAAGACGTGACGCTTGTCAAATAAATCTTCCCAAATGTCATAATCTTTTAGATCTGCCACCTCTTCTTTTATGCTATCCAACCCAAAAATGAAGTTTATATGGGGATAGACTGATATATGAGTTTTCATTCCAGACTGATGTGGATGGAATGATATACAAGTTTTTTTTGGACATGTCAGCTTAGTGCCCCAAATATTTCTTTCTCGAGTAATAGAGATGATTGAATGAGTCAGTGCTTGTTAATGATCCAGTTAGCTGTTTAAAAAATAAGTTTGTATCTTCATGATATTTCTTGTTTATCTATATATTTCAATAAAAAATAATAGAATGTGATATCCGGTGATATTTATAATTTTAAAAACTAAAACAAATTTATCGTCCGTGATTGATCGCCTCTCGTTATGCTATTTAAGTATTTATCTATGTTTAAAGCTACAAAATCTTTCCTAAGGGCCTTGGAAAGCATAACTGAGAAAGACTGAGAGTTTCTTATAGGGTGGTAGTGGGATCTCCAAAAAAGAAAAAGACAAAAAATTTGGTTGCTTGAGTAAATGTCGTTAAATTTAAACACTTTGGAAACTCCAACTTAGCTTTGCTCACCAAATGGTGATGACGTCTTAAAAAAGAAGGAAAACTCTTTCTGGTCGAAATGCATCACCACGGTCATGGCATAAATCAACATGACCTCGGGTAACTCGTGCACAAATAGTTCAGAAAAAGCTGGAATAATATCTTTAATAGCTAAAAATTTCCGGAATAATGAAAGTATTTCATTTCTTTTTAAGACGATAGAAGGGCGTGGGAACAATACGTCATTCTACAAAAATATCTTGTACGACAACCCCCTCATTCGAAGATTGCCCATTGCCTGCTCAAGTCACATACAGCCTGTCCTCTCTCTCATGTCGAGCCTTAATCCAAGATCCTCGTTTGATGGATGGTTCGCTATCCCAACCTGATTGCCAAACTCCCCACTCATACCTTCGCTATTTAGGTGCCAATTAAATTCCAAAATCTCTCAACTACTGGAGCAAGTCTTATAATCAACCTTGATTACATAAGCGCTAAATCTCTAAAAGCCCTTCAATACGTTGGAGCATCGCTTTCTAATTGATTGTGCTTATACCCTCAACAACATCATTTGTGACGCATTTTTTATGTTTTTATCTTTGGGAAAGCACAATTTTAGCACACATTGTTGGTGTAATGTATTGTTTTACACTTAGTTTCCCGCTGACTACTTTAAATAAATAAATAAATACTCTGCCGTTTAAAAAACATAATTAATTAAAAAATTAAATAAATGTTGTGTACATGAATATATTAAAAAATGACCCATAATCAACTTCTAATCATGAACAATGTCTCCCATCTGGCGAGAACTTTCAATGATAATTGAAAACAGAAACTCATGTGTATATATTTGTCTAGATATCTAGCTGATTGGTATTGCTAGATAATTAAAAGATGAATAAAATAATCAAATTGATTATATCATAAATTAATTATACCAAAATATGCTAGTGGTGTTTGTCAAATCATTTGCCACCCTTGCATTATCCTAAAGATCTATAAAATAATATAACGGCGTGCATAAATTATGATTGTTATGATTATACTTACGAATATATTAATTATAATTATCTTATACTTGTAAACCAAACTGGATCTTCTATCATTCTTTCTATCTGTGTTTCATGAAATTAAACTTCATTTGCACCTAACGTTTTGTAATATTAAGTATGAAACCATCAGATATTTGAACAAATTAGTTAATTAATGTATGAATTATGTTTAATGTTACAACAATTTAACAATCGATTCAAAAAATCTCTTAATCACAAATTATCTTTTTAAAACGACTAACTCAATGACACCCTTTAATATATCCTACTCCTATTCCTAGGTCGCACACTTTCTTTTGTCTTCATACACTCGTTTCCTTTCTACTATCAAGATTGTCTGTCATTATGCAAACATATACATATATTTGTTATTTAGCTTGAGCGCACGATGACCTCCTACTTTACCTGATAGAAATGCTAGATGCATTTCATATATTAATGTGAGCTTATCATGTAAATAAGTGTTATATTTTTATTATAGTTATCTTTACCATAATTAGTAAATATGATTAAATGAAATTTCATTAATAATTAGCTATTAGCATGGTTTTTCAAAGTGAAGGTCATGAGTTCGAGTTTCAATTGGGGCAATATACTACAAGTGGGTCTGGGGTTTTATCACAGTAAGTCTTTTAATGGTGAGTTTCCCATCGAATGGTGAGGGGGCTAGGTCACCAACGTTGTCTGTTTTCACGGACGCGGTTGGCCTTTCGCCAATGAATTTACTCGGGTGATCGAGCTTAAAGTATTCGTTGACTGTTAAAAAAAATAGTAATTAATGTAACAAACAACAACGAACAAAATTTTTATTATTAGTGCATAAGCAGTGATTAAAGATGAATCAACTATAATAAATAAGAAGATACCACAAAACTCATAGTATAATTATTTCCTTTTAACATGAGACTCATACACATCTTAAATCTTACACTTAATCGAGTGATAGATATTGCCAGATGGAAGACCATTTCATTAGTCTATAATAGTATAATAATGATTTATGTTAAAAAAAAAAAGAGATAGATATAGTTATTCCTAGATGAAAGACCATTTCATTTGGTCTATAATAGTATAATAATGATTTATGTTAAACCAAGAGAGAGATTTATGTTAAACTTATAAGGTTTTATTATAGTTAAGATGTTTTAATTGTACGTCATGTTTTATTCTTATATCATTTGCTTAATTTGGTCTCTTCTCATTTGTTTTAATAACATTGATACTTTAAAAGATGTGAATTGACAATGTTTTTTTATTTCTTTAAAAAGAAAATTTGTATTTCTGTTTAACAAAAACATATTATATTTTTTCTAACATCAAAATGTCTATGAATGGAGGGTGTAATAAATAATAAACCAATAAATCACGTAAGGAAAAACGTACTTTCATTTTATTCTAAATTTAGAACCCTTATAGAAGGTTTTGAAACTCCAGCTGTACTCTTGATGCTGAAATCAGTAATTAAATATTACATATAAAATGGAAAGATCAAATAGAAAATTTTATTTTTCGTGAGAATTCTTTTTGTACACACTGTAAAATATAAAACTAATTTACACATGTGTAACGTATTAAAAAAAGTTCATATAGTTTTTACAAAATTAAAAGTTATCATTTATCTTTTGTAATAACTTTTTTTACATATATTTACTGTTTACACAAAGGTAAGTATGTTAAAAAAAAAAAACAAACTTAAAAAAACACTATCACCAAAAATAAAGCTGTCAAAGTTAACCCTCCCCTGCGTATACATGTAACCAACATGGTAGTTAATATGCATCAAAATAAAGATAAAGATATATGATATTCGGGTATAAATTATTATTTGTATAAATTATTTAGTAGTGGCGATCGTGTTAAGCGTCTCTCTCATTTTCCTGTAATCCTTCTTCCCCAAATCACCCACTACCTGCGAATCAGACACTATCAGAACCAACATTAATTCTTCTGAGAATACCAACAAAACTTTCTTTCAATTTTGTCCGAAAATTGACATATTTTTTCAAGAACAAGTCCACTCTTTACAACAACGGCATTCACCGTTTATATAAATTATTATTATTATTATCGTGTTTGAAATCTCTATTGATCAAAATTCATAACAGCTCATACCCACAAGCCCAATTCTTCATTTTCCTAAATAATGCCACAAATTTTGGGTTTTCTCATCACTATTTCGCCGATCTCGGAGTGGTCTTCGTCGGCGATTTGATGATCCGATGACTTTGCCGGTGTCCGTACAATTGATTTCATGGAGTTCAAGATTTGTTCTACCAATTTTAGTGTTACTGATACAAGATGCGTCGTTTTCCCCAGAAGGAGATGGTGCAGTGAGCTGCTAATTCTTCAGGTAACATAAAATTCTTTAATTCATTTGTTTTGAGAGATTGTTAAAATACCAGGATTTTAGTAAAGTTTCATGTTTTTTAACAAAAAAGATCAAGATTTTTGTGTAACTCTTCATGGGCTTCTTTGCTTCTCAATTATTAGGAGGAAAAATGGATTCTTTTTTCATAGTCTTGAATTAAATTAGTGTATGTTAATCTGGGTTCTAATGTTTCACTTAATTTGACATGATATCAACATCAGTCATCAGGAATCTGTGTAGAAGTAGATTTAGCGTTTGGATGTCAGGGACAGAGCTAGATACATACCCTTTTTGGGCAATCTGCAACTGTGCATATGAACACTTAGGGTTAAACTTAGTAAAGATTTCTAAATTTTATAAGTAAATGGCACATGACACATGGGATATTACTGGTATGTGATTCAGTTTCAGTGGAGTCAAATTTCATATTTTGATCTCCAAATCATAATTGGTTTACAGTAATTACATAGTAAGCATTAGCTCTTGGACTGCAGGTGCTTTTAGTATTAGTATTCTTTGACATCAGTCTAGCGAAATTTGGGGATAAACAGTTACGATCACGAAGATTGGAAAACAGTGGTGAAATTATTCAGACACATTCATGCATTCATGATCAAATAATTGAACAGAGAAAGAAAAGACCTGGAAACAAGGTGTTTTCAGTTACACCACAGGTTTATCATGGTTCTGGTCATGTGAAGCGTAAGGGAAGAGAATTATTAGACACTTCAAAATCTTCAGGTTTCTTGAAGAATGCAAAGTTGCCCATAAGAATTTACTTGAACTATGATGCTGTGGGTCACTCACCTGACAGAGATTGTAGGAATGTTGGAGATATAGTTAAGGTGAGGTTACGATAATAGTCTCATTCTTTTTTGCTTGCTTATATTAGCGTGTTTTATTCGATATTTATTAAGATATATATATATTCTTTCTTAGCTAGGTGAGCCTCCGGCTGGTTCTGATTTGGGTAGGCTCACGTGTAATCCTCAAAATGATCCTCCAATTTTTGGTGACTGTTGGTATAACTGCACTTTGGATGATATTACCGGGGATGACAAAAGGCATCGGCTTCACAAGGTTTTTCCTAAATTTTTAGCTTTTAGCTTTGTTTATGAGAAATTGTGGTTTGCATTATATATCTAATAGGAAGTGATATTTTTTAGTTTTTAAATGTGGAAACTTGATTTTTTTTCCTCATTTATATGGCGGTACAGGCTTTGGGGCAGACAGCTGAGTGGTTTAAAAGAGCTTTGGCTGTTGAACGTGTTAGAGGAAACTTAAGGTTAAGTGGCTACTCTGCTTGTGGACAAGATGGTGGTGTTCAACTTCCACGTAAATACGTTGAAGGTAACTAGTTACTCAAGTCATTGACTTTTTTCAATGTAATTATTGACTTTTTTTTTTCTTTGTATCTTTCTAGAGGGTGTTGCTGATGCTGATTTGGTTCTTTTGGTGACGACGAGGCCCACTACAGGCAACACCTTGGCGTGGGCTGTAGCATGTGAACGTGATCAATGGGGTCGTGCAGTTGCTGGTAACTATTCTAATTTCTAACAAATAATGCATGGTTTTTAGGCATTTTAAAGATGGATGAAAGTATCTGTTGACCCATAATTTGTCTGTTTAAAGGACATGTAAATGTTGCGCCTCGTCACTTGACAGCAGAAGCAGAAACATTACTCTCGGCTACCCTTATACATGAAGTGAGTATCGTCACTACTTATTTAGAATATAAAAAAGTTGACTATATTTGGCATCATAAAACAGTTTATGACAAGTTTGGAGTTCCTAGGTGATTCATGTCCTTGGATTTGACCCTCATGCCTTTACACATTTTAGAGATGAGAGAAAAAGACGAAGAAGTCAGGTAAATGATATCTTTATTTATGCAACGGTGTAAAAAAATAAACTTTAGCATCCTAGAATGTTTAAAGTTTAAATCATGATTTTTTTTTATTTTTTATTTTTTGTTTAGGTCACTAAAGAAACCATGGATGAAAAGCTGGGGAGGATGGTAACTCGGGTAGTTCTTCCACGTGTTATCATGCATTCACGCAACCATTATGGGGTACATCTAACTATAATTTTAATTTAACAAGATTCTACAAGTAAAAGTAACTAAAAACAACATAACATCTAAAAACTTCCTTCTGTAGGCATTTTCTGAGAATTTTACTGGTCTAGAATTAGAAGATGGTGGAGGACGTGGAACATCAGGTTCGTTTAATATTTATCCATGATGCCAACTTTATAAACTTTCAACCATACTAGTTTTATTAAAACGAATATCTAAACCAAAGGAAATCTGGGTTCATTAGATAATTCCATAATTGTTTGTCTTTGATAACTAAGTGTGTAAATATGCATCAGGATCTCACTGGGAGAAGAGACTTTTGATGAATGAAATAATGACGGGTTCGGTTGATACAAGATCTGTAATTTCAAAAATGACACTAGCTTTATTAGAAGACAGTGGTTGGTATGAGGCTAATTATAGCATGGCAGACCGTCTTGATTGGGGTCTAAATCAAGGGACCGAATTTGTCACCAACCGTTGCAATTTATGGAAAGGTGCATATCATTGCAATGCAACACAACTAACAGGGTGTACATATAACCGGGAGGCCGAGGGTTATTGTCCAATTGTAAATTATAGTGGGGATCTTCCTCAGTGGGCCCGTTATTTTCCGCAGGCTAACAAAGGTATGATCTTTAGAGTTAAGATCAAGATGTCATTAAACGAATGCTATGGTTTGATCCTAAAAGTTGACTTGCTGATTCTTGGTCAATGCAGGCGGGCAATCGACCTTGGCTGATTATTGCACCTATTTTGTTGCTTATTCTGATGGTTCGTGTGTAGACACCAACAGTGCTCGATTGCCTGACAGAATGTTAGGAGAAGTCCGTGGAAGTAGCTCGAGGTGACAACTGAAAATTAGTTCTTTTCGGAGTACAATACAATAAGTTTTATAGTTTTTTTCATGGTGATTACTTTTATATTTAATTTATATAGGTGCATGGCCTCTTCATTGGTACGTAACGGGTTCGTTAGGGGTTCAATGACCCAAGGAAATGGTTGTTACCAACATAGGTGCATCAACATGACTTTGGAGGTGTGGTTTTAAAGTTCTTATGAAATTGTTTATATACTTCCTTGTTGATCTATAGGGCGAATTGCATAAAAGATGGTAACAAACTTTGGTCTGATTTCTGTTTTAGTAACCATCTTTTTTTTCATCCTTAAAATGGTATCGGTTTTAAAAAAGATAACCTCAAAACTTTCGAAATTTTTTATTTTTTTGGTAATCTTGTTTTTCATGTTATTAATGATTTAGTACACTTGGAGGATTTCTATTTTCTGATTGAACGAAGTTGTTTCTACAGGTTGCTGTTGATGGCATTTGGAAATCTTGCCCCGAAGTTGGTGGACCTGTTCAATTTCCTGGATTTAATGGTAATTTTGTTGGATAAAAGGCGTTGACTTTCACAATTTTCTTTTGCCCGTTCTCAAGCTTTTGCTTTCGTGTAAATGGTTTGCAACACAGGTGAGCTGATTTGCCCACCGTATCATGAACTTTGTGGTGTGAACCCTGTTCTTCTGTCCAATCAGTGCCCCAACTCATGCAACTCAAATGGTGATTGTGTTGATGGGAAATGTGTTTGCTTTCTTGGATTTGACGGCCATGATTGTAGCATACGTAAGATCTTTTTGCATTTTTGCACGCTAGCATATTCGGTATAATATCCTTTTAAAAGTTTCTTTTTTATATTGTTTTTAGGGTCTTGCCCTAGCAATTGTAATGGAAATGGAAGGTGCCTAAAGAACGGTATTTGCGAATGTAAAGATGGTTTCACTGGGATCGACTGCTCAACTGGTGAGTTTAAAGTTGCAATTTTATCTTTTTGAAACACTCGATTCAACAATTACTTGCTTAAATGGATTATTTTGGACGGTTTTGCAGCGGTGTGTGATGAACAATGCAGCCTTCATGGTGGGGTGTGTGATAACGGTGTGTGTGAATTTCGCTGCTCTGATTATGCAGGCTACACCTGTCGAAACAGTTCATTGGTTCTTAATAATCTTTTAATTTGCAAAGATGTTTTAATTAATGATGGTGGTGGGCAGCATTGTGCACCAAGTGAATCAAGTATCTTGAGACAGGTTGAGGATGTTGTGGTGATGCCTAATTATCGCCGCTTGTACCCGACTGGTGCTAGAAAGATTCTTAACATGTTTATAGGCAGGAACTGTGATAAAGCAGCCAGACGACTTGCGTGTTGGGTAAGATTCTTTACGTCCAATATTCTTAATAAAACTGAAAATGACCATCTTACCCGCTTACAAGTATCAGCGGTAAGGTTGACTAGGCATGATTCAGATGTGAACACAAAGGGTAAGATGGTCATGTTTAGGAAAGTTTTCGTCTCTCACTCTTGTTATGCTTGTAAATCTGCATATAACTCGTGCTAATATTGTGGAATGAAACAGATATCAATACAAAAGTGTGAGAAAGACGGTAACAACAGACTAAGAGTGTGTCATTCAGCGTGCCGGGCGTATAATCTGGCTTGCGGTGCATCACTCGATTGCTCGGACCAAACACTTTTCAGTGACAAGGGTCTATGCACAGGTTCAGGTGAGATGGAGTCATGGTTTTGAAGCTTCAACAACTGTAAATTATAAACCCCCCCTCTCTTCGAGTTCAATTTTTCATGGCTGTAATCTTCGAGTTTTCCTGTAAAGGATAAGCCGCACAAAGTGCTCTGGCTTAAAGGTTGGGTTTGTTATCCTCAACCGAAGAATTTTCATGATTCAAGCATATAACCCAAAAAAGAAAGAAATACATGGGTTTGTTTGAAAACAAAGAACGACCTAAAGATTTGGTTTCTAGTCTGTAAATTTCGGCTTTGATTAATCATAGTACAGCATGATTTGCTAATATTGATGGTAAAGCTAAAGATGGATTTTTCAATTCGGGTTTGTGCCCAAAACCTGAGCTCGGTTTGTTTTACTATCAGAGGGTTTATCAGAGGGTGTAAACGAGTTAAGCCTGAATCTGATTAAGCTTCAGGCTAGCTTGAGTTCAGTTTGCTTTTAACTGTGTCTAAAACTCGAGCTCGCTAACGTTATGGGATAACTGAAACAATAGTCAGACTATTGAATTATTGTTGGAAGATAATAAGTAGTTAAGTACCTACTACAGATTGGAATCTACATAAACTAATATGAAGGTATCCATCTTATATCTGATGCTTGTTTCAAAAACTTGCTTATATCTAACAATAAACAGACAATCTCCAATCTAGCTCATCATCAATCTCATTGCTTTTGAAATCAAAATTTGCTGATTAAATTCTCAAAACCCAGTTGTTGGACAGAATGTAATCAAGTAATCCGACCCAGAACAAGTAAACGTACTTGATGCATCATCATACGCATAACTGTAGGCACTTGGGCACGCTGCCTTGAACATCACCGAGAACTGGGTCGGCGCACACGTAGCTGGTGTTGAATGATCCCCTGTGCAACAGAACTCCGGCCCGTTGAACGCATCACACGCGCTCTTACAAGCCACCACCGCCCCACTGCTGTCAACAACTCTCAGCTCAGCTGGACAATTGATGTTCAGGTCTGCTATGCACCCTGCATACTGGCACACTCCAGCACCACCTGTAGGCTTTATGCCAATGCCTACATTGTACCCATCGACAAGGCTGACGTCATAAAAGTCCTTATCGCTGACGCCGCCAGCGATTGTGAACTCCGCTAGCGAAACGGGCGGGTCCCCACCGCCGTTGCACTTGAGAGTACTACTGCAATCGCCTGTTATGCACTTCCCGTTTCCATATTTGTCGAAGGTGCAACCGGTTCGGGCCCAAAATCGTCCCGACCAGCCCAACATAGCAAGGAACTGAACAGAGGCACCGGGTGACAACGCGAACCCACCCTCACCTAAGACAGGACCGGCATTGCCGCTGAGCGTCCCCGGCCAAACCGTATAGCTACAGTTGTTTTGTAACGTAAACACCGTAGCTGATACCTCTCCTCCTGCAGATCAACGATTATTTAATAAGTGATCTACGCTAAATACAGCACTTGCATTGTAAACTACAGTTTACTTGAATGAAATGACCGTTTTAGATTGTTTAATGAGTGATGTATGAGTACATTCATCAGAGATGCCTCTTTCGAGTGATATCACAAACACAAAATGGAATTCGATTATAATCATAACCAGAAACATATAAAAATGAAGATACAGAAATTGAAAAAGAGTGATAAAAAATTGCTTTGGAGATATTAATCACACCTGAAAAGGAGGTGGCGAAAAGAAGAAGAGAGAAACAGGCACGCATAATAATCTCCATCGGAGAGGACGACGACGGTGACGGTGACCGGCGACCGGCAACGGCGTCGTCGATGTAGCACACAAAGATTGTGTTTATTAGTGAGAGTTGTAGTTAGGTTCGTGACCGTTTATAGTGCGGTAGCGTTTAGGGGATTTCTTTCTCTTTTTGGGTATATATTTAAAAAATATGCTTATTTAGAGGTATCTATATTTAAATAGTATTAAAAATTAGTTTCTTTCAGTTTTAGAAAACGAATACGATTTCTTGTTGACCAGTTTATGTGTCAACCCAACTTTCATGACACATTTTAAGTTCTGATCTTTCTAAACAACCTCTATAAACCTCTAATATAATTTTAGATTTATAAGCTTAGTTTCTTTTTATCGACTAATTAGTGGTTAGTAAGTTAGTACCATCAAATTAGTAATTTTCACACATGTCAAAGATTGAATCCATGATCTTCAAAAGAAGCAAAGTTTTCCACCTTTTTCTTAAGCCATTAGATCAAAAGATTATTGATATTTTATATTTATAAGTTAGTATCATAAAGTTAGTAATAAGCATATTTTTCTCAAATTAGTGATTCTTTAGGCTAGTGAGTAGTGAGTACAATATTTAATCATTTAAACTTAATTGAAGGTTCAGAATGAATTAATACCACATTGTCATGACGAACGAAGTTTAAACTTACCGTAATAAAAAAATTGCTAGTTTCATGGGTGTTCAATATACAGCTTGAAACCGATTAAATTGATAAAATGTAGGTTCAGAATTGGATGAAACTATTGAGTTGTAAGTTTTACTCAAACCATCCCAGTTTACAAAAGATAAAATGTACATTTACCACTTATCAAGAATTTATTCTTTAACAAACCAAAATCATCTTAAAACAGTTTTCTCGCAGCAGATAAAACTCCATCTGCTTCCCTATGTCCTAACAAGATTTCTTTCCGGATAACAGTCCCTTGACATAGTCGGGAATCGGAGATGGACGGAAATTAAACGCTGTAGCACAAGCAAGATATGCACAAGACAGTACAATGTACACCTTGAACCAAACCGATGAGAAGAACGCAAGATATGCAAATATATAAGTAATGGCTAAGACTATTGCGCAATTTACCAAGCATTTGATCGTTGAAAGATCGCCTTCGGTCCCTTCATTAGGAAAATGACCTTGAGCTATGAAATCTGAAAGCAATTGATCTTTCTGATGAAATGTTTTCAGCAACCAAGTGTTGCACTCGTTTTCTGAAACTGGGATTTCTTCTAGAGATATTCGTCTGACATGTACATGAACTTCTGAAGGTTCCACACCAAAAACATTGTCCATAAACGTTGGGCATCGGTTCTTGTATGCTATTGTCACATCATAAACTGAAAAATAGGCAAAGATGAACGATTTTTTATAATATTAATAGAACTTTTACATTTGTTATTTTATGAACACGATATATCATTTATAGTAATTGGTGTAACTTTCATGTAGTTAATGCAGATAAGTAACCTGCATCAAGAGAACCCCTTAGGATCTCCACACAAGCATGAAAACCTCTTGTTTTGGGAAGCAGCACATTCTTGAGTATAGGCAATCCATTTTCAGCAGCATATTGTTGGCTTTTTATGCACTTTTGTTCTCTGAATATAGAAACCAGACAAGTTACCAAAAAGGGTTAGTGGTAGTAGAGTAGAACATTTATTTTCAAGATACAACCAATAAAACAAATGGACGAGAATGTATCACAAATTGGAAGACAAGAGTTTAACAAGTATTTTCCAGAATTTTTTTTTTATGAACTTGTAAAGAAACAAAGGGTAATCGAGAATTACGTAAAATCAGTTCCTTCTGGAAAAACAGCAAGCCATAGTGGGTCCAACGGATTGGTAAAAGTTGAGAGCATTTTACGCATGATACTTTCATCAACTTCCCATTTTCTCTCCACGGAAATGAACTCAAAAATATGAAATCCCCAACCGAATATGGGTAATTTCATCAAGCTGCTTTTAAGGACATATTTGATGCATCCTAAACAACCTTTTCGCAGTGCAAGATCCCAAAGATACATCCAATCAACTTCTGTTCTGTGATTAGCAATAACTAAAACACGTTCCTTTTCTGGAACAGTTTCCCCAGAGAAGATCACTTTAGTTTTGTTAATCTTTTCGAACAAAAACGGCCATAAAGCTAACCATAGCCCAAAAAGAAAAGATGATGCTTTTCTGCTATAATGTACGCTAAAAAACCGAAGAAAAACTGCAGCCACTGGACTGAAATAAACTAAAAACATGAAGGCGGTTGAAAGGTAAACCACTAAGCATGCCAGACCCCTTAAAAGCCTTAACGGAGTCAAAGGGTAGTGCTTCAATCCACTGTTTGTGTCTGAGTTTAGGGTCTGGCAAGCTTCCATCTTTACTGATATAATCGGGTTTAAAGTCTCCCACTTAATGCACCTGCAGCTCTTGATTATTTAATGATCTTAGAGTATGGTTGAATTTATATGTTCAGAAGTCAGAACACGACATAGTGACATAAATTTCATGGAGCATAGAAATCGACTGGAGAATGGAGCTCATTTCTGCTGTTAACAAAAGATATAACAAGTGTCAGTCATACACAATGATTAAGAAAACTGGTAATAGATGACCAAGCCTCTGGATCATAGATGTCCTGATTGCAGTTATATCTAGCAAATAGTAGTAAATGAAAACTTTTTAAAGAAAAGGAAAAGGAATCAAAACCAGCAAGAGTCAATATCCAAGCAAGCACCTATCCTTAACTTATTGTACCATATACAAGTAGCAAGAAATCTACTATATTAACAAATACTTTCTCCAGAATTTTAGATTTCATATGTGTCTTCAGGATCAAAAGGATTAGCTTTGATCTTAACAAATCAATCAAAATTGTCTTGATGATAGAGATAAAATATAAAGAAAAACTTCACATACAAAAGTAGTATTATAACAAACAACAATTTGAGCTGAACAACAACATCTATGAAAATTACAGACTTCCAAACACTACAATTCCCAACATATCATGCTTCCTAACACTACCGACTATATGTTTGTCTTTCTCCCAGCATGAACTGAGCCACAAAGTCACTTACACTCAAATTGGGGGGGTCCTCAATTTGTGCATGGCCCTGATTTTAAGATGCCCATCAAATCATTAACTGCAACCATAAATTGGTTGAGGCTAATTACTACGAAAACATGCACTAAGCCAAATCAATTCAAGACATATGACAGTGCTATTCAACTACTTAGTACTAATGTACCTTCCTTTATAGCACCCACAAAACTAGACCACCAAAAAAGCTTACTTGTTTGATTGTCAATTGGAGTAATAGATTTCCTAACTTATTAGAACACTGAGAAGCTTACAAATTTCACATCATGGTCCCTCTATGCTCAAATCTATCTTTTTATTTTCACCAGTAAACACATGCACTCTGCTGGATTTATACCCAAAACCTTTTGGTTGAGGATCACGCCATTTTACCACGAGAATGTCCTTCGACGCTCAAATCTATATATACGGACAAACATAAATATGCTATATTTTGGGAAAAAAAAAATATATACAGTTAGTCTCTACACATACGATTACAGCCAATGATAGATGAGGTTGACTTCCATCAAACCTATCTCACAGTTGAAATTCCAGTCCAACGGCTACAACGAATACTTGCAATCCACTTATCACATCAGTGCTCCCCTACAACTACTAGCAGATGAAACCACATCCTTAAGATTAGATCTATAACTCGAGTTGTATGAAACAGTTTTGCATCATCCAAAGTTAAGTACAGATCAACCCTAAACTATTATAGCTAGAAATTGGAAATAATAACAGGAACACAAACGATAATCGTAAACAAATCTACGTAATTGGATACAAAACTCTAAATTAGATCTACAATCGTAAAGTAAACAATTCGTTCAACCTCGAATGAAACAATCACGCATAGATAGGGAATTTTAGGAACAGATATCATGCCACCAAATCGAATAGACGGTAGAGATGATTTTGATAATAAAATAGGGGAATTTGGTGTGTACCTTATAGATTATTTGGCAATGGCGGATGATGAGGAATTAGTTGAATCGAGAGCCAAATCTTTCTCTGTTTTGTGTGAGGGAGACAATACAACAGTTCCATTGAAGCCTGAATCGTAGAAATCTCCCTTGACTATTGGTAAATGTACACTTGTCGTCCCTTGGCTTTTTAATTTGTGTGTTTGTTTCTTTAGTTAAAATTTTCTAAGTCGGGTTAGGGGATTTTCGGGTAGACATTAACTAACTCTAACATGACATATATATTTATTTGTGTTAAGGACACGGTCTATAATGTGAAAACACTTAACACGAACATGGTGTATTTAATTTGTTGATTTAGAGGAGTTAAATGATTTGGCAAATCAAAACGCATTAAAGAGTTGCCAATTGATTAAAGGTGTCATAATGCGTTGACGAGTTATGAACATGTTGTAATAATATAGTAAAAAGGATGGGGAATTAAACACGTAAATTGTATATTTAAACTTTTGGTAATTCGTTTATTATACGAGTTAGGCTAGTCAATCAAAAAGGCGATTATTCTTGTATAGTTTTTCTATAAAGCCACGAATCATCACCCTTTTAAACATACTTAAATCAAGTTGGGTTGTTTAGCAACATTATCATATTTATTTTATTGAACTTTATCAATGCCTGATACGAGTATAATGTTTATAAAATACTGTACATAGAGAGATATTCCTTTACACATGAAACATTTAAGAGCTTATTAGTATATAAACATACTTGGTTTTAAATTGCTACTTATTTATATTTTAGGATTATACGATTGTTCACGTATACATGATTTGTCATCAGAGGCAAAACCAAGTGAGGGTCAAAGGGGTCTATTAACGCTCTAGTCATGAATTCGTCAAATGCTTTATGCAATATATATCGTTTTAAGAAATGATGCGCCAGAGCCCTTAGTTGTAGACGGTAAAGAAAATAGTCTTACGATAACCCTTCTACTAAAAGGTTTTGATTTTGCCGTTGTTTGTCACTAGGGGTGTGCAAAAAACCGAAATAACCGAACTGTAACCAAAACAACCGACACAACCGAACCGAAAAAACCGAAAGTGGTAAGAAACCGACGGTTTGGTTTGATGTGTTTTTAAAAACTAAATATTTCAGTTCGGTTTTGGTTTTGCTTGTAACAAAACCGAAAAAACCGAACCGAAACCATACAACCAAACTTGTAAATTTAGAAGTGTAATTATAAATTTATAAACATTATTAGCTTATTAGTTAGTTGTTTAACTTATGTTATCCACAAAAGATTGAGTATTTAGGTTTCAAAAATAATATTTAAACTTTTTTTGTTTGAATTAATAGATTAAAATGTTTTATTGAAATTTTTGTTTTTATATTTTATGGATTGCATTTAATTTTTAATGTCAACTAATTTATAAGAATATATAGATTATATTTAAAGATCAACAAAATTATGTAAGGACAAAATTTTTATCTTAAATTTATTACTTCAAAACAACTTTTTCTTTAAAAACTTTCCACATGATAAAACCGAAAAAAACCGAAACCGAACCGAAAACGAAATGAAAACCGAAAACATAAAAACCAAAAAAACCGAAACCGAACAGTTTTAAAAACCTAGAAACCGAAATATCGGTTTTTGGTTTTGGTTTTAAGCTAAAACCGAACCAAACCGACCATGCTCACCCCTATTTGTCACATTTTGTAAACCTAACTTTCGTGTTTTATCTGTGTTATCTTTCGCGTCATTTAGTCTTTTAGCTGCAACTGCTTTCTTAAATCCATCGATACAAAACAAAACTTTAACTTTTAACTTTAAATAAAGTTCCACTAACCCATAATAAAATGTGTGGTGCCTTCTCCCTTTGGAAAGGACCAAAACTGAAAATTATACAAGTAAAGGATTAAAAGTGCATGTTGGGAAATATTATAGGGAACATTTTTTAAAATTACTCTATCGGCCTTCCAAGGAGGAGAGAACAAACAAACCACAACCAATAATAAATCTATTTTTTTGTTCTAAAAAGGAAAATAAAAAAGGTAAAAATCTGATATGTATCGAGGTATAATCCTGTGTACTTGTCGTGCACGATAAGACGTGCAAGTTGTTGGACTTTTTCTTTGTTAGACCGCAATAATTTCATCTTTCAACCAATAACCAAAGAGTTTTTTAAAATACTTTCTGCTAATTGGGGTAAATATGGATAAATATATAGTAGTATATAACTTATGATATTTGGTATTTGGTATATGTTATATACACGTTTAATTCATTCATTACTTTATATATCATCTATCTACTTTTTTCTCTTTTCTAACAAATTTATTTGCTTTAATCTTGTAATTAGACATTCTTGCTACTAAAGTCAGTGTCATGAGATCAAAAGCTCATATAGTGTATTCATACGTGAATACTGAATATATAGTGATCTTAGATGTTGTGAGTAACTTAACTTGCACATTACTAGAAAATAGTATAGTTTCATGCAGAAATTATTTCTACACTTTTGCGAATTATCTGGAACAAAGACAGAGACCCTGTGTTTCTAGTAAATTTTCAATTAAAAAGTGACAAACATAAAAATAATCGTACCTTTTGTTGCAAATCCATAGAAAATTTGTGATACAATTGCAACACAAGTTCAATAAATCTAATTAACTGAAGTATGCCGGTGTTTAAATAAAAAATGTGTGTTTAAATACATCTCAAATTGTAAATCGGTTATAAAATAAAAAATAGTGTATATCGCAAATGTGTGACTGATACAAAAAGTGTTTGTCGCAATTTAAAAACAGTATTAATATAAGAAAAATGTTTTGTCGCAAATGCGTCGAAAACATGATATTTAATTTGAAACAATATTAAGTTAATAATTCTATTAAATATTAATACATTGTTAATGTAACAATAACAATTATGAGTGTCAGAATGGAGAATATCTTCCGTGTCTTCATTCCATATTTCTCAAACAATTATATAGTAATTACAATCAATTGTCTCCTCTAATTTTGTGCCTATAATTATGCTATAGGCACTGATTTGTCTCCTCTAATTACAATCAATTGTCTCCTCTAATTACAATCAATAAATGTAAAGATATAGTTGTAATACGGATTGAACCACTGATTTGGCTATATTCTAATATTCCCCCGCAGTCGAAACGGGAGGATCACGGATGTTGAGACTGGTGCGAAAATCATCGAAAAGAACCTTTGGCAAGCCTTTGGTGAAAATGTCGGCTATTTGATATCTTGAGGGAACGTGGAGAACTCGAACTTCACCTTTTGCGACCTTTTCCCGAACGAAATGTATATCCATTTCGATGTGCTTGGTACGCTGATGTTGGACTGGATTACCGGCTAAGTAGATTGCGCTAACGTTGTCACAGTAAACTAAAGTTGCGCGGTCAAGCGGATGATGTAGCTCAAGAAATAAATTACGGAGCCAACACACTTCGGAGACTACGTTCGCGACGCCCCGGTATTCCGCCTCAGCGCTTGAACGTGACAAAGTGGGTTGACTTTTCGAAGACCATGAAAGGAGATTGTCACCCATATAAATGCAATAACCGGATGTTGACCTACGGGTGTCGGGACACCCTCCCCAATCCGCTTCGGTGAAAGCCACGAGGGAAGAGGTTGAGGACGGTTGAAGGTGTAGCCCATATGTGATGGTGCCTTTAATATATCTCAAAATCCTTTTTAAAGCGTTCAAATGAGTAGTCTTCGGATCATGCATATGGAGACATACTTGTTGAACCGCGTAGGAGATATCGGGTCGTGTAAAGGTGAGATATTGTAAGGCTCCGGCGAGACTTCAGTATTCGGTGATGTTTTCAACGGGAGTGCCATGAGTGCCACTCAACTTGTTTTGCGTATCAACTGGGGTGGCAGCCAGGTTACATTCCGTGAGGCCGGCTCGTTCAAGAATTTCCAGAGCATATTTTTCTTGTGAGAGAAAAAGAGAACTTTTGGTTCTTGTTGCGGAAATTCCGAGAAAGTAACTAAGTGGTCCGAGATCCGTCATGGCGAATTCATTAGAAACAATAGCTATGAATCGGTCACGTAAACTATCCGTGGAGGTAATCAATATGATGTCATCCACGTATAATAAGATGAAAGCCATATGTGTTCCTTGTTTGAAGATGAATAAGGAATGGTCACATTGGCTATGTTGAACCCATTTTATAGACAAAGTCAACAAATCTTTGGTACCATGCCCTTGGTGCTTGTTTAAGGCCGTAGAGTGACTTTTTAAGGAGGCACACATGATTCGGATAATTTGGATCTCAGAAGCCCATAGGTTGGTGCATGAAAACCGTTTCATTTAGGTGGCCATGGAGAAAAGCGTTTTTGACGTCAAGTTGATGTATCGGCCATGATTTTGACAGTGCCAAAGATAAGACGGTTCTAATGGTAGCCGGTTTAACAACGGGGCTGAAAGTTTCCCCGCAATCAACGCCAACTTGTTGAGATCGACCATCACAGACTAGTCGAGCCTTGTATCTTTCAAGAGTCCGATTTGCTTTCTTTTTGTGCCTAAAAGTCCAAATACTCCGAACAATATTCATACCGGGCTGTTTCGATACTAATTCCCAAGTCCGGTTATCAATAAGTGCTCGAAACTCATCAATCATGGCATTTTTCCAGTGTGGATTAGAAAGGGCTTCGGTTGGGGATTTGGGTAGAGGAGAGATGGGAGGAGCGGTAGAGGTGTTAAGATTAAAGTGTTGTTTGGGTTTGAAAATACCAGACATGGATCGGGTGTTTATGGTTCGGGTTGTAGGTGGCGGGCCGTGTTGGATAATTGGGCCGGTGGTAGGGAAGTTGGGCCGAGGGTCAGTGGGTTCGGTAGGGGAGGTAGAGAATGTTGTGGATTGTGGATCGTTAGAGATGGTGGGTCTGATAGGGGAAGGGGAATGAGTGTTTGGGCCAGTTGGGGAGGTACTAGTCTGGGGAGAAGTGTGAGATGGTGAGGTGGTGTGTAGTGGAACTGGATGAGGAGGTGTGGTATTTTCATAGGTGTGGGTGGGAGTGTGTTGAGTAGAAGGAGTCCAGAAAAATGGGTAAGGAGTGGAAGTTAAAAACTCATAGGATGGAGGGGTGGTGGGTTGGGTGGCGAAAGGAAAGATTGTTTCATCAAAGACGACGTCTCGAGAGATATGAATTTGTTTGGTTTTGATGTTATAGCACTTGTAGCCCCGGTGACTTGAGGGATAGCCAAGAAAGACGCACGGAGTTGAGCGATCTGCGAGCTTATGGATGGTAGGTGAGGGAAGAAGTGGGTAGCAAAGGCAACCGAAAATGCGTAAATGGTTGTAGGATGGGCAGCGATTGTAGAGACGAAAAGTTGGTGTGGAGTTTTGAAGGACTTTGGTGGGTAAGATATTTAAAAGATAGGTTGCATGTTCTAGGGCATGATGCCAAAAGTTGTGAGGCACGGAGGATTGAGATAAAATGGTTCGCATGATGTTGTTGATGGACCGTATTTTGCGCTCCGATTTACCATTTTGAGCGGAAGTGTATGGACATGAAAAACGGAATGTCATGCCATTCAAAGCGCAAAAATTATGAAATGAGGCGTTGTTGTACTCACGGCCATTATCACATTGGAAACATTTTATGTGGGTTTGAAATTGAGTGGGTTATTAATTTGTGAAATTCTAGAAATTTAGAATAGACTTGAGATTTAGAAGTGAGTGCATATGTCCATAAAAAATTAGTTTTGTCATCTAAAAATAAGACATAATAACGACTCCCGGTTGAGGAGAGAACCTGTGAGGTCCACAAATCGCTATGTACTATGTCAAATGGTAATGTAGTGCAAGTACTAGAATCATAAAATGGGAATTTAATTTGTTTACCAAACACTCAAGGTTCACAAATACGAGAATGTTTCACATTATTAAAGAAATTTAAGCTAGGTTTTAAATAATGCAAAATGTTGTTTCCGGGATGTCCGAGGCGTCGGTGCCAAATATCTTGGGTCACGGCTAGAAAGGAAGAAACAGGAGCATGAAAAGCTTGAACTTGGAATCTTGAAGGGAGTCTTAGTGGGTAGAGATCGCCTTTACTGTCACATCGAAGGAGGGGCTTCCGGGTGCGGAGATCCTTCACATCAAAACCAAATGGGTCAAATTCGATTGAAACATTGTTGTCGGTGGTGAAACGTCGGACCGAGATCAAGTTTTTAACGAGTTTTGGTGCAAAAAGAATATTGTTTAATTTGAATTTTGGAAAAGGTGGTGGAAGGGTGTGATTTCCAATCGCATGAACTGGAATATTATTGCCATCACCGACGGTAATGTTTCGTGTATACACTTTATTGAAACTAGAAGTGAGATTAGTAGGGTTATTGGTCATTATACCTGTGGCTCCCGTGTCCATATACCAGTTCTGATCCGGTGGATGAAGCGTGAAGGCGTTGAATGCTTGATCGAGTTCGGTTGGAATGTGTGTGTTCTCCGAAGCGGTGTAGGCCTGTTGAGGGCAAGGGCCTAGGATTCCTTGTTGTGGGTTTGGGGTTATAGGGCGAGATTGAGGGAGTGTAGGATAGGGGCAAGGTGGAGCGGCCCAGAGATAACCGGTTGGGCGCGGCCAGGGGCTGTTTCTTGGTTGCATGGAAGAGACTTTGCAAGGCAGTCCAAGCATAACATGCAGTGGAATCGGGACGGATTATGGTGCTTAATAGGTCATTAGAGATGGTTCCATAGATCCATTGAAGGACTATGGCATCGATACGATCCCAAACATCATCGGGTTGGGTAGAAGCTTCAGTAGGGTTGGCAGCGGGAGATTCGGTTTGGCGGGGAGATAGGTGATCAAGAACTTGGAACGCACGGCAATGTATCTTGAAGAGTTCCGCCCATGATGAATATTTGCCAGTTTCGATCTCGAGTGTGATTGGAATGAAGGTTTTTATGTTTGAGACGGTAATAGCGAGGTAGGTTTTTGGGTCCATGGTGGCGGTAACGAAGGGAAAGAAGAAACAGAGGGTTGGCCGGCGAGAATTTTAGAGGAGGGGCAGGAGACAGGATCGAAGAAAATTAAAGAAGAAAAAGGTGTGATACCATGTCAGAATGGAGAATATCTTCCGTGTCTTCATTCCATATTTCTCAAACAATTATATAGTAATTACAATCAATTATCTCCTCTAATTTTGTGCCTATAATTATGCTATTTACAATAAATGTAAAGATACAGATGTAATACGGATTGAACCACTGATTTGGCTATATTCTAATAATGAGTATGCCTAGGAAATCTCGGAAAAGACGTAAATTGCGCAAATTATATTATATATTAAAAAGCAACTTTACTGCTACAGTAAAGTTTGCTTTTTAATATTTTGGCCACATAATTTTACAAAATATATTTAGAAGTTTGATTTTTAATATATTGGTCATATATTTTTACAAAATGTATTTAAAACCCAAATTGTAATTAGGATTAACAACAAAGTTTTATATATTTGCTTTATGACCACAAAAGTTTATTTTTTTGTATTTTTGGGTTCAAACATTAGTATCGGTATTCGATATAATCGGAACCGGTATCGGTATACGCTTTTGTGGTTTCCGATTAGCCGACCCGACAACGAAGAAAGTCACGGTAGCGTAAGACAAAGGAAAACAACCAAACTTCCATACGCGTAACGGAGGTGAAGTTTGTTTTTTGACCACAAACGTTTATTTTTTTGTGTTTTTGACGTCAAACATTAGTATCGGTATTCGGTATTTAATCGAACTGGTATCGGTATACGCTTTTGTGGTTTCCGATGAGCCAATCCGACAACGAAGAAAGTCACGGTCGCGTAAGACAGAGAAAAACAACCAAACTCCCGCGCGCGTAGGGCGGGTTAAAACACTAGTTTGTCATAAATTATATCCTACAAGGATTTATTTTTTTAGGCATTTGCGATAGAGAAGTGTGTAGCACAACCTTTTTTTTTAGTAGTGACGGGTGTTAGTACGTAAAACTTTTTTTTTCGTTATATAGTGTTTTTTGAAAAAAATTATCATCTGAAAACCTACGAATGAATGATTTTTAATAATATGTTTACATATATAAAAATGTTGTGGGGTCAAATGACCGATTCATACTACGAATGTTTGCCTTCATGAATCATGAATTATGACATTAACATAATAATAAATTAATACTTTTTTAATAAAAGTTTTATCATGTGTTTCTAATAACAATATCATATTTAAAGATACGGTAAACTATTTCTAATAAGATTTAAATATGTATAAATTTTAAATAGTACATTACTAACACTTATTACTATACTACCAACTCAAATGGCCTCACATCTCTCATGTACCCGCCACATCACCCGTACCATTGCAGATTAACCGTCATTAACTCATTATCGACAACCATGAATCACCACACAACCTCCATTACCACATGAATCTAAAAGTAATTACGGAATCAAAGGGTTTCGTATATCCGAATAAACTTTAGCTTAAATTTATTTTAATGGATAAGTGGCATTATTCTTCCACTTAATAAAGGTTTCACCTCATCCTAAATGTTAAAGATTTATTAAATAATTGTTTAAGGGTAGAAATTTGTTCAATTAGTGGTGACGCGTTGTGTATTGGTTTGATCTTTTAAACAATGATCTCTACATAATTTTAAGAACCAACTGCTCTCAACCTTTTACTTTATCCCGTCATTCTTAAATTATTCAAAGAAATGATTTTTTCAAAATATGACAGCATTTTTTTTTTATTTTCTTTACAAGTTACATATTATCTTTTTAAAATAGTATTTGTATACTGCTTTTGTTAATTCAAACGCGTCTCAACTCAAAAGTATGGTTATGGTCAATCTTGACCGACTTAATAGTTTTAAGTTAAGCTGTAACTCAATTTGATAATAGTCTTCGGATATTAACTCGACCTTGGCTCAAGGAAAATTTAAACTAGAATAAAGACTCGAGTTAAATATCTATCAAAATTGTAATCGATAAAATCATAAAAACAAAGCCGAAAACAGGTCTTTTACTTAAAGTTCAACAATTCAAATTTGGCCAAATATTATTAGCATACATGTAGAAATCTAAAAATTAGATAAGAACTCAAGTTGAGATATCATATACTCGAACTCTTTTATGCACATGGGCTTATCTGAAAATCATTTTATTTATATGTTATATAACATTCCATGCTTGTTTTTTACGTGTTACATACGTGCTCGACATTAATGTGACATTGTTTCATTAAATATCCTTAAAGATTAGCACTAGTGATATATATTACTGATTTACTGGTCCATTTTTGTATTTGAACTTGGATCGGACGCGACAAAATATTACTGAATCTAGCTAAATTCAAGTTTGAACGTGTGGCGTTAGATGAAAACTCGACCCGGTTCAATAGGTGCTCGTCCCGATTGCATAGCGTTATTTAAACTGATCTCTTAAGGTCAAATCCGAGAGCGGAAAGGTACATTTAACAATTTTAAGTAGGCAAAGGCAACTTGTATTGGTCAAATTGTCACTGCTAGATTCACCAAAAACTTAACTATATATTAAATAGTAACTCTCTAGTTTAATTGGTTAGGTTTCTGTTGTATTAAAAATAACAAACACGTGAGCGTTAAATAAGGAAATAAATAGTGAGGCAAAAGTGTATAAATGATTTTTATACTATATTGGATCTGAATTATGTAACTTAAACCTCTGAGTGCATTATTTATAATTCATGTATACATTGTAATTATGATTAATATATTTATACTATGTAGCTAATGTGTTAGGTGAGGTAAATTTGAGTTTTCTTTTTATAATATCTTTTATATGAGAACTACTCTCTTTGTTAATTTTTAATTCCGTACTTTATTCTTTTAATAAAAAATATCCTTTTATTATTTATATCTTGAAAAATACTATTCACAATCTTATTTTTTATTTTTTTACAAGCGGCAAATACACTGTCTTATTTACTCTTAAACTAAATTATATATTCGGAACTATTTGAAACGAATAATACAATATATTGATTCAATTAGACTAAATGTTCTTTTGTCTCTCTTATAAGTAAGTGCACACAAAGATTAACTCAAGAATCTTTATTATTTTGATCCGCTATACACAACTGTGTTTTATATGATTTATAAAATAACTTTGTTATGTCTTAGACTTAGAGTGCACAAAACCGTTTTTGGGCCCAACCAAATCATTTTAGAAACCGATTTGGATCGAGTCAATGTTAGGGGTTGTTTGATTTACTTCTGACCCGGTCAAAATGTCTGACTCACTGACCCGGTCAGACATTTTGGCCGGTCAGCGTGTTTGATTTGCATTCTTTCGCGTCTGACCCGGTCCGACACCACTGACTCATGCATATTTTTCCACTTACCCGGTCAGACATTTTGACCGGTCAGCGTGTTTGATTTGCATTCTTTCGCGTCTGACCCGGTCCGACACCACTGACTCATGCATATTTTTCCACTTACCCGGTCAGTTTTGGAACAAGCTCTTACCCGGTCACCACCTTCTGACCGGGTAAGATATATCAAACAACCCCTTAGTCAAACCATAATTGCCCAAACCATATAGGAATCAGTCAATCAGAAATCAGTTTATAGGAAGAACAAATCAGAACATATCGAAACCATTTCGGTTTGAAACTTGATCGGATCAGTTTTAACTTGTTTCAACATATAGAGTCTCAAACTAATTTCATGTTGGTTAATTGGATCTATTTCAAATCAGGTTCACTCAATAAACTAGTTTCAAAAGCGGTCAAATCCTACCTGGAACCAGTTTCAAATCATGAAACAGTTCGGGTTTGCACCTCTAATTGTTCATGACTTAGTTTGAAAGTGTTACAAGTGTTTAGAACATTGTTAATAACATACATGGTTCAAGGATGGTCAAGAATTAACATACTAAATGTTAGCATTTATTTTTTATTACAAATACAAATATATTATTACATATTGATAATCAAATCAAATATGAGTGTGACTAATGTTACACCGTAGCAAATGGACAAGCTAAAGTCTCACAAGAGTTTCTAGTAAACTATCTGTAAAATTATTTCCTGATAGGATTAAGTTGTTTTGAACCAAATTGTACATTATTTTTCTTTATGGTGCTATGGGTGACATTTCATGGCACAAAAAGTGTATTTATTTTGAGCCCGAACTTGTTTTTTCTTTTCATTTCATGATTATCCAAGTAAGGGAGTTTCATCCCTGAGTATTTGTTATACCGGCCACTTGCCCTCCAATTGTCATTCATGCCTTCTCTCCTTCTAACCAACATTGAAATAAAACTAGAATGAACGCATTACCAATCTCTTTTTTATTAGTCCTTCATCCATATAGGGTTCATACATGTTGAAACTCGAATCATACGCAAGATGATTATTGCAATCCCCTCTCATGTTTTCCACTCTTACTTCTTAGTTTCAGGCATGTTTTTAACATTGAAGTGGACTCCTGCATGTCCAATATAACTGATAAATGTCTTTCGGGTTTTAATATGATGAGGTAGATAGATTGAGATAAGTCATCATTGAAAAACACCTAGTATCCTGCTTGCAAAATTATGATTAAATATGCACAAACACAAACAAGATGCTAAGGATAAAAGGAAATAAAATAATATAAACAAAGCAAACACAACAAACTTATTTAGTATTTGCCTCCATGTCTTGTAACTTCTAAACTTTTATTTTGCTAGAAGGAGTATATATGCCAAAAAATGAATAGTAAGCAACACATAGTTCAACCTCATTATATAATTTTCACATTTATCTAAAAAGTAAGAACACAAATAAAAAAAAACCTATGCGTATTATACGAAAAAGTGAGTATTCTACGTGACATGTGCCCTATTTATTTTTAATCAAAAATTCATAATAATAAACTATCACATTATGTATCAGATGATATAGTGTTAACATATTAAAAAGAGTGAATTTGAATATGTGCAACTCTATCATATATTGTACTTAAAAAGATGTGTAAGTTCTTTTATCATAATTTTCTACCTAAAATTGATCGGTTAATATTTATGATAGAGTTGCTAAAAAAATTGTTAAAATAGAATAATATCATTAAAACCACATAATTATGCTCTTTGTTTGAATCTAAAAATTACAAACAAAAAAAACAAGTTCCTGTCATCTATACAAAAGATCTAGCTTTGACCGCGTCTAATGCTGTGTTTATATAATCTGTACATATATTAATCATACATGTTGAATAACTTCAATTCAAAGATTAAAGATTGTACCAGTCAATAAAAATGGAGTCAACTCCTAATTTAAGAGACGACGATCCTCCTCAAGGCAATTACTAACGAAATTAATCATCTGATCACCATTACAGCATAACTCAATCAAATTTCCCATTAGTAGCCATTGATTCCATCGCCTTTTTACGAATCCAACGAACTTTGACAAAAGAATTCAAGAACAAGAACAAGAAACCACCATTGATGACGGAGTTAACAACCCAAGCTCCAATTCCATTGCACCCACCACCCCATATTTGCAGAAACAACACCCCACAATGGCAGATGAAATTCAACCCCAACAAGATGAGCTGTATGTTGGCCACCAATGGAAATGATGCTGTTGGTAGCCCTAATTCCGTCCAGAATCGGTATCCGTACACGACGGAATACGTGAATGAGGTGAAGACGATTTCCAACAGTTGGGAAGATTGTGAGAATTCGAGCCAGAGGAATGACATTACCATCGGAATGGAATTGGCGAAGAGGTGGAATAGAGAGAGCCTACGACGTCGTAAGATGGTGAAGAATGTACGGAACACGTGGAGGTAACGCGATAGGTAGAAAACGTATGACCAGAAGAACACGCGCCCTGAGGGGCGCGTGCCGAGTGGGAAGCATAACAGCCATTGGATTGGGGTTCTTGTACGGCCCCAGAGCCACCGCGTGTGGCGGATCTCGGCGGCGGCGGATGCTAGGGTTCCGGCGAGTATGGTGGCGGAGAAGGCGGACATGGCGAGGCTGTGGACCGCGGGGATGGGGCCCAGCGGTACCGGACGGTAGCGGCGGCGGAGGAGGAGGAGGAGGAGGTGGAGGGTGACGGAGACGGCGAAGTAGAAGGAGATGGAGGTGAAGAGGAAGGCCCACGTGGCGCCCCATGATTGGGCGTGGCTCCATCGGAATCCGACGACGGTGGGGTGCTCCGATAGCATGTAATTCAGGCGGTGGAGTATCGACGTCGACGACGAGGAGGAGGAGGAGGATGATGATGGTTGAGATTGCATATTGGGGAAGATGATTAGATGAAAATGGGGGTATGATGGAGTAATGATAATATTATATATAGAGATTAGCGGGTATTGAATTGATTGGGTGATGGAAATCTTGGAAAAGGGGTTTGACTTTATGAATATGAAATCATGAATCGGAGATGAGATGCTGATGTTGAAGCTTACTTCATTCATTTGTGGAATGTTCTTCGTTTACGGTTTTCGTCTTCTTTAGCAGCCTGTTAATGGATTTGGTTCTAGAATTGTATTTATTGTTTCAAAATGAAAATAAGGAAAAGTAATGCAAGGCTTGAAAATTGGTGGAAGTTTATTTTTCCATGATTATATGATTGAAAATTGTAGTGATTATAACATGTTGATTAAAATAATACTATTGATGTTTTTATGATTATTCATGAACTTGTATATGTGTATATGAATTTTTTTAATACGCTACAAAGACGTTTACGAAAGATACCCCTCATGGTTATGGAATGATCGAAAGAATAAAATAAACAAACAAATAAAATGGATTTTTATCATTCATTTATTATGTTTGGTTATCGTGTGATAATAAAATAAATCATTATTTTAGTTTGTTTAATAAGCAGAAACAAACCAAATGAATAGAATATAAAGGTGATGGTTGTTGATGGTAACTGTGCTGGTGGCGAGAACAAAGGGTCAAAGAATGGATATATGAAAAAAAAAAAAAAAAGGGAAACGAATGAATGATTTTAGTATGTTTAAAATGAATTAGAATTTTGGTGTAATAAGTAATTTAATTTCATTGACCAACAAAAAACGATTTCTTTTATTACTTTTGCTGCATTTTCATTTAATCGGTTAATTCTATTATATCAAACATTACATCTAAGCAGAATCAAAAAATTGTATGACATAACTATTCTAAGTAAAATCCAAAACCATAGTGTTGTAAGATTAAATGAAATTTCTTGTAATCTTTCAAAGAAATCATCTTATTTTTCATGATGATAGAAATAATTCACCTTTCAATATCATCTTGTAATAAATTGTTAAATAAAAAAGAAAATATGAGTAGATAGCATGTGTATGTTTTACCTTTGTGGTTACGTTGAAAAAATCATTTCAATAGTTATGACACGTATATACATCTAGTTTTGTTCGTGTATAAGATTTATTTCTTACAAGTGTAAGACTCAAATGCATAAGTGGTAAGACTTAAATGCATGTGACAAGGAACCATGTCTAAACTCATGCTGTGACAAAGCTTATTTTAATACACGATCACGACTTTGCTTAATGTAACATCCCATATCTTCAAATATATGCTTACGTGTGTGTGAATTGTGATACCTTATTTATTACTTTTTGTTTGAATAGCAGATATCATCAACAAAGCCTAGCGAGAAGCTAGGAACAAGAAGCAGCTAGGAACATATGATGATAAACACAAACAGGGATTACAACAAGAAATTACACAAAGAATTCACTCTAAATTTATTGCTATTAAACAGTTAACAATTTTTTAAATAATATTTGTAACTACCTCAATATACGAATGAACCTATTTGAGACGAGATATCAATATTTTATATTGATTTCAAAGTTTCAAGTTTAACTCATCCAAAAATATATTAAAAAACTCATCATGATAAAAGACGTTCTTAAGTCAAGTTTGGACCTCCGACATATTACATACCACAAGAGGAAAAACTTAATATTAAAACCTTTAAATCAAAATATTCGAATAACAGTGAATAAAAAAGGGAAGTTTACTAAAAAAATTAAATAAAAACAAATAATAAAGGGTAAGAGTATTGTTAAGACGTAGGATCGCAATTTGCAAGTCGGTTCCCCAAAATCCAAGCGAATCAAAAAATATAACCCGAACTTTCACCGGAGTCGACTGCTATTAACACACAGCCGGTATAATAGATCTCCGGCGATCTCACCGCTCCAAATGTTCAACAACAGCATATCGATTCCGGTGACCGACGAGCAACCCGATGAATTCAGCGGCAGGATGCGGTCCCGACCACGCCGGAAACGCCGGAAATCGGAGTTCAGAGGCAAAAGCGAACTCGCTAAGCGAACTTGCAAGCAGCTAACCAGATGGTGGCCCCTATTACTCTTTATTACTGCATTACTACTACTCGTTTTTGAGGCTTCGAGAATTGGGTGGAGATCGAGAACGATCAAATCGGAGCCTGTTATCCGTGAAAAAAAACCTAGTGTAGTCGTCTCACCGACTAAGAAATCCGAGGGCAACTTGAATCGTCTTGATGCTCCACGTAAGTCACTTTCAGTTATTCTGATTGCACATAGTCTTATGTCTTGTTAGTGGGAAACCTGATTGATTTAGCTGAATTAGACACTGTGGTTTGCTTAAGTTTTGATTGTTATCTTCTATTTGTAGAAGGTTGTGTTTGTGTTTAGATTATACATTCATATGGATAAAGGGTGGGGAGGATTATATATCAATTGTGGAAGTCTCTAAGTTGATGTTTACTGTATTCCGATATCAGAAGCTAATGGCCAATTCCTTTATTCTGAGTAGCAATAGCATGAATATAAATATATGCCTGCCAAACCTTATGATTTCGGTAGCAATTTTATACACATTTGGAACCTGCTATAAGGGTGAGTTGATAATTTGATGAGTGATGTAATCTGTAGCTAGTCAAGAAGTTAAGTTGCCTTTTAATTCATCTGTTTACATATTGAAATAATCAAAATCGAGCAGCCATAAGCACTATGAGTCTTTGACAGCTTTCCATCATCCTTTATAACCCACTGCCCTGTTTCAGTACTCCACATAACAGTATGGGGTAAATGCATTATGTAGGGGCAGTAAGATAGCAGCCCTAAAGGAAGCAATATAGTAGCAGTTGAGCATACTGATATGGCATTTTTGTTCATAAACATTTGCTTCAGTGATACCCGGCATCCATGAGAAGAGCACTTGTGATAAATCCATATCAGTTGCTCTACTATCGCCCGGTCTTTCAATAAATTCGCTTTCAGACTGCATATTTCATTGAAGACCCATGTAGCATTCCAACATTGTGACATAGTCTATAGAGGTTTTAGAATAGATACACCAGCAGCAATTATGTAAAGAAGAACCAGAATCTGATAAAAGTTAATGCCCCACATAAATCAAATTATTACATAATCAATTAGCAGCAGCATTTGATAGCATCGCATTCCTACATTTCAGTCACACATTATATCCACCTCACAACACCATTTCTAATGCTCTGTTACTTTTAAAGCATAGATCACCTCCCATCTCTTCCTTAATTAATTTGTATGTGTTAGATTCGGGTATCGCAAACACACACAATCACACAATCAGTTGCAGAACATAAATGAACACGAGACAAATATTATAGTAGTATGGTCTAATGGTCTAATCTGACCTTACGTCTACTCTGCTGCAACCGGCCAACCGGGAATTATTATTACTATGCTCTCAACTCTCATGTTGAGGAATTACAAGTACATGATGACATATAAATAGAATCAGATTAGGGTTTAACCCTTGTTGAACAAGAAAACATAAACGGGCCATAATCATATAGGGCCGGTCCATAACTTCCCATGTCTGCAAAAACATGTGATAAAGTAATTGATAAAGTGCTTGTACTCATCTAGTCATCTTACCCATCAATGCAGTGATATTTCAAGTTCACTAAGAAAGGAATTAGGTTTAGAAGATCTAATATCCTTTCGAAAATCACATTATGTGATGTTAATTGGGAATAAATTATGATGAAGTCATGTAGGCTCATGTGAAACTTTTATTGATTTGGGCGCCACCACATTCTACTTTATGACAAACATTTGTATATCGTTTCAGGTTGTTTGAAGCTCCTACCTGCTGAAGAACTTCAGCATCTTGATTTCCCCCTCAATAAAGATCCACTTGTTTCTATTAAGAAAATAGTATATTTATCAGAGAGTAATACACCTTATGATAAAGATTCTCAACAGGAGTTGGGGATCACGAGGTTTAATCTATTTACTGGTTATCAAACTCTTAGTCAGAGAGAGCAAAGTTTTAAGGTTATAGCCTCGTTAACTTAAGTAAAGAGTTTTAATTCATGTAATTACATTCGTTTTATTTTATCAATAACTGATAATGCAGGTGAATGAAACTGCATCTGTACATTGTGGTTTCTACAGTGAAAATGGAGGTTTTACAATATCAGACGAAGACAAAAGTTACATGAAAACATGCAAAAGTGTAGTTTCTACTTGTGCATTTGGTGGTGGAGATGATCTTTATCAACCTATTGGGATGTCAGATACATCACTTAAGAAGGTCTGCATATTCAAATGCAAAATTCATATCAATATAAATATCCCTTTTTTTTTTTATCTCACATAATTGGTTCATGCAGGTCTGCTACGTAGCATTTTGGGATGAAGTTACTCTTGCAACACAGGAAGAACAGGGACATATATTTAACAAAGACCGTTTTATTGGCAAATGGCGCATTATTATTGTTAAAAATCTTCCCTTTAGAGATCAGAGGCTGAATGGAAAAATCCCAAAGGTAATTTTTTTATTTTTTCCGCTGGGCTTTAAAGTAACATATATGGTATTGATTGATGCGGTTGTTATCAGATGCTGGCACATCGACTCTTTCCTAATGCAAGATATTCCATATGGGTGGATTCAAAATCTCAATTTAGGAGAGACCCATTAGGGGTATTTGAGGCACTTTTATGGCGTTCAAAATCTGTGCTTGCAATTTCTGAACATGGGGCGCGTAGTAGTGTGTATGACGAGGCAAAGGCGGTAGTTAAGAAGAACAAAGCTACACCAGAAGAAGTGGAAGTACAAATTACTCAGTACCACCATGATGGTCTCCCTGAAGATAAACGATTCAATGGCAAGAAAGGTATAGGGTAGTCGTTTTATTTGAAATTGATTGCACAATGAAGCAATTTGGATGTATAATTTTCTGTCCTTTTTCGTGCAGCTTTAAATGAGGCTTCTGTAATTGTGAGAGAGCATACTCTGGTGACTAATTTATTCATGTGCCTTTGGTTCAATGAGGTTGTTAGGTTTACCTCTCGTGATCAACTTAGTTTTCCATATGTTCTATGGCGATTGAAGGTGCCAAAGAACATTAATATGTTTCCAGTCTGCACGCGGAAAGATCTTGTGAATAGCATGGGTCATATACGCAAGGCTAAACCTTTAGGTTGATGGAAATTACACTAGCTTGTTATTGTTATTCATTGACCTTGTTAGTCTGTGTTGGAGTATTTTTGTCAAACATGCCTGTGCAGAAGCTCCTTTTAGTATTTATTATTTGTAAAATCGTAACATATACTGCCTAGTCAGTATAGGCCTTACCAAATCTAGGTAGGTTTTTGTCCTCTAGTCATTTTTGTGTTTGTGTAACAAGTTTATAATTGATTTGAGAGTTCATATTCTTTTATGGTGTTCTTACTCATCTTGTTCCGTGTAAAATTATTCTACTCATACTTTTAAGTATATATTTTTTCTAATGATATCCCTTATTTATGAGTGAGATATTAACGGGTATGTTTGTTTGCCTTCTAGGGATTTGCTTTCAGAAGGTTACCAGTTACATTTATCAATGAGAAAAGGACAATCTATACTCTTTTACAGGTACCATTGAAACATTGAAGCAAGGCCTAGAACAAAGAAGGGGAAAGTGTTCCTATACAACCATCAAAATTTTCAGATCCTTTAAAGACACAGAGTCTTAAGGGTAAGACTTATGAGAGCAAAAAGTGTGTTTTATCCACACTTCTAATCATGGTAGTCAAAGTGCATGCCTAGGCACTCAGGCGAGGGAAGGTAGGTGCAACTGTGCAAGGTGAGGGCCTTTATCTAGAAATGTTAGATGCTCGCCCTCTGACCAGGTGAGGCGCAAATGGGCCTGGAGAGGTTATAAAAAATTAATGCTAGGTAGGTTGATTTTGTGACTTCTACTTGAATCCATCCACATTAGTTTTATTAAATGCTAAAAGTCGAAACCTTGTGTGTTTACTCTTTTTTCACCTACTGTTTTTAACAAGCCAGGTAAACTTTATGGTGCAGGGTAGTGCTATTGCCCTTTAGGTTACCTGCCAAGACAAACTTAAGGTCTGGTGATTTATTTACAACTTTTATTCTTTTGTAGGTTATGGTACTCGATGAAGTTACTTAAAACGTTCCTTATTTTAAGAAATATCAAGGACATCTTCTTAAAGCTTGAAATTTGTAACAGTTGGTAAGATTTGTGTCTTTTGCATGTTGAGGCTTATAATTTAACTTTAGGTGATTGTTCCGTGCAGGATACATGTTGCATTTCTGAGGTATATTTAACTACTTTATTTTATCTATTCCCAATTGGGTTGTTTTGCCTCTATGTAGAGTTGTTGCTTGCCACTCACTTGGAGCAGTATGTATATTCATGGACAATGTAGGGGTTTTGTTAAGGAGGCGTATTTTGAGGACCTTATTGCAGTCCTATGGTTTCAAAATGGTAGCATTATGATAGCACGTATCTATGTTTGTGCCCAGTGATTAACTTATTCATATGCCTTTGATTCTATGAGATGGTTCGGTTTAGCTCTCGTGATTAACACAGTATTCCATATGCCATTAGACGATTGAAGGTGTGAAGGGACATTAATGGTTCCCTGTTTGCATCACGAAAGATCTCTGAGGTATTTTTTAAACAATTCATTGGTCAAATACTCGTTGGAGTGGGGGATGGGTAACTCTTGGAAAGTCTCCACTCGGGTGACTAAAAACAAAGTCATAAGCTCCTAGTAAGAAAAATGAACAATGTTGGTTGTTATGCTGGGGTCTATTAATCTCAGATGAAATAACATCATAGAGGGGAGGGAGAATGAGGCTGAAAATGGCGATGACAAAGGCATAGATGGTCTTGATGGAGGGTAGCTGTGGTGCCACAATGAATATAGGGGGTGGGTGGAGAGAAAGAATACGAAGGGGATGGCCGGATGGGGGTGGTTTGTTGACTGCCTCGGTGATGGCATGACAACCGATATTGGTGATGTGAGTTTGACATCTCGTAGCAATCGGAAGGGGTGCTTCGTGTTCATTAGAATGTAAAATGGAAAAGGGACGTGTGTCTTCGATGTGTGTAGGGGTGTTTTTTTAATTAGTAATTTCATTAAGAGGTTAAAAATGTAAATTTTAAAATGCAACCACATTTTAATCTCCATTGATGTTTAAGTGTCAAACTTTTAGGAACAGTTTTGTAGTTTATGACATTTGCTTTTCCAATTGGTTGACAATCTAGGGTAAATCAAGTTCAACGGATATATTTTACGAAAAAGGGTAATTATCAAAAACTTACACCGGCAAATGAATTAGCAAACAAGAGCAGTGAATACATATTATGATTATGAGTTCAAGAATTAGAAATTACTCTATTTCTTAAAAAGGACCTCAAATTATTATCTTGTTTTGGGCCCTCTGATAGGTTGGGCCGTCTTTGGCTAACAGATTGTTTGGTAGTATTTTAATGTCTCTTAATGATTATTAAAAGATAACTTTTTAATGGTTTATAACCTTATAATGGTTAATGAGTAACCTTAATGATGAATGATTAACATGTAACATCTTAATGGTACTTTTTAACCATTCATCATTAACATTTCTTCTTAACCATTAAGAGGCTATTAGCCATTAAAAAGTAGTATTTTAATGATCATTAAGAGACTACCAAACAACCCTTAAGATTAACCGTGTAAAAATTCTAATTAGAACATGCAAGTACTTTCTCTAACGAGAAAAAGTATGGGCTAAACTAAGCAAAAAAGTGATTTAAAGTTGATTCACCCTCAAGTTAAAGCCATAGGCATGTACACTTTCTTTAACCTAACAATTGTTAATTCCAAAACTTAATGGAATAGACTACACAAATACTTAAAACTAACCCTTCCTTTTCCATTTGAAATAATTAAAGTAGCAAACTTCATACATACGTATAGTAGTGACTTCGCAAATTTCATGGCTTTGCTTTGCCATTTTTATTTCTTCATTTGTTTCAATGCCTTCAACTCACTAGCTTTACAGTTCTGATTTCTTCATTTGATATTCAAGTTATCCTTTAACTTTATTAATTGATAAAAATAACGTATCTTAAGCTTGAATAAGATTTAAAAAGATATGTTTGTTGTTACTATTCACAGGCACATTTTCCAATTTTAAATAGGTACATGTCTATCTATTAAGACCAAGAGCTGAAATAAAATCAATGTTAATTTCAATTTTCATCCAATTTTATAAACCAAACGATAAACAATTGGTTCAACTGACAAAGACCGCATAAAACAAATTGTAGCCCACGAACAACCCTTTTTAAAAACTAAATCAAAATCCGAGCAGATCACATGAACCCTCATGTAGTTTTTCTTTGATCAGGGAGCGATGTAGGTATGAGTTAGAACAAACTTTTAAGTTTTATCACGAAAGACCACAAATGAAAACATGAGACTTGTTCGGGGACCATTTATGCAAATCACATAAACTAAAACCATCTACCGATACGTGCATGGAGTCGCAAACAGTTGATGAGGAAGAAGTTGTATCCGTACATCTGGCGTCATCATTCTTCATTCTTGTTTATGAAGACGACGCTTTTGAATTGGTCTCCATCTCTTCGATTGAATTTGCTTACGAACTCTCTCTTCATCTATATATCGAAAGATCTGAACAAATTTATACTTTTCAGAGAGCTTGACGAAAATGGCGAGACCGATCGCCAATGATAAGGAGCTCTGGAGAGCCTGTGAAGCTGCAATTGAAGGCACCAAACAAAAGGTTGTAATGGCGATTCGTGTTGCGAAAAGCAAGGGGGCTTGGGGTAAAGGAAAAATTGGCAAAGGCCAGATGGCTAAACCTAGGGTTCTAGCCATCACCAGTAAGTCCTACGCCTCTTTCTTTTGATCGTACGTCTATCATTCAAATTACAAACTTCCAACACTGTATATCTATCTGTTGTTAGTGATACTGATGTAATTGCTGTAATGAGTGTGCAGTAAGCGGTAACATTGCTTATTTGGTGCTCTACGTGTTACAATATTTGCTTTTGGGAAATTCCTAGTTCGGTAAACTCGGTTGGATATGATGATTGAAAAGTTCACTTGTGATGTGCTGTGCTTGATTTTATTCTTGATTTTTTTAGTAATTGAAGTATTTGATCGCTAAAATTGGAGATGAATTAATGAAGACGAATTATCAGTGTAGAAGTGATGGAACTTTTTGGTCATTGATGGACTATTTGAAAATAACAGGTTATGTGGTATGGAAGATGATCATAAGAGAAATAGAAACATAGTGAGTTCATAGAAGCCCCTCTGTCGTTGTTGCAATGATGCCTTTTTCTTTGTACATTTTAGAGCTTAGTTGGAGACTATTAATAACGTTGAGCATTAGATAAAGAACGTGTTTCTTATCGCTTTTTGACTCCAATCTTACATGTTTGGTTACGTTGGCTGGTTTCTTCAGTAGCTTCTGATTTGCGTCTTTCATTTTGGATGTTCAAAATTAACCATATGATCACTTAATTACGGATGTTCTTTACAAATCTCATCTCTGTGTATCTGTGGTTTGTGCAGCAAAAGATAAAGGTGAACGAAGTAAGGCGTTTCTCCGTGTCTTAAAGTATACGGATGACAGTGTTCTTGAGGTATATACCAGAACTTTTTTTTGTTTCTGTCTCTATTGTCACTTTTGTTGTACTTAAATTCTCTACAATAAATTCTGAGTCTGGAGGTATTTTCCCATCTCAAATACATCTGTTAGATGTGTATTTCTTTGCTAATTGAGAGCCACAATATTTAAATTATTTTTGCCAATCCTTACATCTGTAGCAAGCAAAAATATACAAGCTGAAGAATCTTGGAAAGGTGGAGGTCTTAACTAGCGACCCCAGTGGATGCACGTTCATGCTGGTAATGAATCTTTTGTCATATCCACAAAGTTTTTTTACAAGTTCTCTTGCCTTTTAGAAGCTAAGTATTAGATTCTCTTATAGAGGTTGCTCTACATATTGCTTCATGCTCTAATATGCCAATAGGGTTTTGATAATCTTAGAAACCAGAGAGTAGCTCCTATTCAGTGGACCATGCGCAGTCTTGATGACAGGTAATTAATCCCAGTTCTATTTTCTTCAGACTTTAGTATTATAAACATGTATAATTGTTTTACATTTTATGATTTCCAGGAATCGTCTGTTGGTTTGTATTCTTCATATTTGCAAAGTACCGAAAGTTGTTGGTATTGATGTTGTGGAGTTAGCTCTTTGGGCTAAGGTGTGTGTGAATTTTTCTAGTACTGTTATTTATGTATAAACATTTATGTCACTAGAAGACCGATTTGTATAATACTTTAGGATGTAAGTAGTTTGATCTGCCATTGAGAAAGAAGAGGTGGGAAATCATGACATTGGCTAGCAATAAGTCTAGTTTGAATTTGACTATGCATTCTTCACCTAGACATCTACCCTTGAGAGACTTCCACATGTTGATCACTTTATTCTAACTTTGTTCTTTGTTTATATCATTTTTTTGTAACATAATGCTTTTACTTCTATAGGAACATACATCAGCAGTGTCAAAGCAACAAAATTTAACAGATGGACCCTCTGGAGATCTGCTCTCAGAAGATGACGCCTCAGTTACAGTTGGAAATGATCTTGTGTCACAAGCAGAAGAAGAGGAAATGGAAGTTCTTCTAGACACGTACGTGTGTGCGTATTTGTTTATACTACCTTCCTGCATATAGATATAGCTGGCACTATTTGTACCCAGATATTCATAATATACATTATAAGATAAGTTTCTTTGTTTAAATACTCAAATGTAGGTTATCTTTTATGTTCTTAATAAATTTGGTAATGGCGTTGTGATCAGATACGTCATGGGAATTGGGGAAGCAGAAGTCTTTTCTGAAAGGTTAAAACAAGAACTTCATGCTTTAGAAGCAGCAAATGTGCATGCAATTTTGGAAAGTGAGCATTTAGTAGATGAGGTAAATATTGGACAACATGAATGTTCCATTACATTTATATTTTTAAAGTGGATTTCATCATCTTTCATGCATTTTAAAACTATTAACTCATAGTCGTTCATGTAGCACAGTCACTATATAGCATTCTCCATGAGTCCATGCCTTATGCTTTATAATTCCACAGGTGTTGCAGGGACTTGAGTCAGCCACAATTTGTGTTGAAGATATGGATGAATGGTTGGCACTTTTTAATGTTAAGCTCAGACATATGCGAGAGGACATTGAGGCCGTATGGACATCATGCTATAATAGTTTATATTTCTAAGATAAACATGCCAGTCAAGTATTATAATTTATAAACTAGTGACGACTTTCAAATTGTGTGCACAGATAGAAACACGCAATAACAAGCTGGAAATGCAGTCATTCAATTATAAAGCTTTGGCTGCGGAACTAGATGCTCTTCTTGAAAAATTGCACATCCCTTCAGAGGTAGATTATTTTCAAATCCTGTATTTAACTTATTCAAGCATATATATGATCATAATTTAAGATTGTATCCATTACAGATTTCAGATTGTTTAACTGAAGGCACCTTTGATGAGACACATCTGCGCAAATATATTGAAGCATGTGAATGGCTAAGAAATGCTTTGTGTGGTTTTGATGCTTTGGATCCCAGCTATACAACAACTAGAGCAGTATATACATTAATCTTTTGACTTTTCCATGTTATAATGCATTAATGCTTCTTTGATGTAGAAAGTGGTAATATTTTACATTTTTACGCATTTTCTGTCACAGGTGAAGGAAAAGAGGGCATTCCTTGAGATAACAAAGTTGACTTTTGTTCGAAGAGCCTGTGCATTTTTAAGAGACTATTTTGTTCATTTGGTAGATTCTATGATGAATGATAAAAGAAATTTCTCTCAGGTTTGTTTGTTAAAGTGTTTTTTTTTTTTTTTTTTTAATTTCTACACTCACTTTACACATGTCAACCAGAGTTTTATGGGTATTTTGACAATGGGCAGCGTGGGCAACTGAAGAAGCCTGATCATGCTGATCTTCACAATAAATGCAAGACATTTGCTCTCTTATTGCATCATCTGAAGGTTAATTACATGGAAACTTCAATAATCGATTATAAACAATGTTTAGTTAACCTATAATTTTTTGTTTATATCACTGAATCACATATAATGCACTTACAGATTCTAGATAAAAATAGCCTGGCTCCTTTGAGGAAAACATATTGTAGCTCCTTTAATCAACTTCTACGACGCGAGGTAAAATGTATTAACCTGTGAAATTTCTTTTGCAACAAGTTTGATGAGATATTAGAATTCTGGATACACTTGCAACAAAATTTTCAAAACCCAAATTGATTTCCAATTATGGGTTTCAATTTTTGTCATCTATTTACAGACTCGCGAATTTGCTAATGAGCTACGGGCTGGTACTAAACCACCAAAAGTTCAAAGTATATGGTTTGAAGGTCCCACTGCCTCCAACCAAAATGTAGATACTTCAATGATTTCTGAAGCTTATTCCAAAATGCTAGCAGCTTTTGTCCCCCTCCTTGTTGAAGAGGTGTGAACAAATTTATCTTTAACATACACACACGCCCACACACCTTTTTTGGTTTTTGGATAAAGGTTTAGGTTTTTCTTCTCCTTTTGTCCATGCTTATACCACCAGTGCTTCTGAAACTGCAGAGTTCATTTTTATCATTCTTTATGCGCTTCGAAGTATCTTCACCTGATCCACCAAGTATTCATGATGACGATGATTTAGGCATGATGGAGATGGATGAAAATGACAGCAACAGGGGTAATATTATCAATGATATTACATGTCACATGCAGTTCTTTTTTAGTCATGCAATATATACTTGCTTGAGCTGTTTATCTAAATTATGTAGGTACAATGGACATGGGTGCATTAAATGAGTCACTTCGTGCTTTGCTAGATGGGATACAAGTAATTACAAAATGTTTAACCGTAACTGTACATAGGACAATGCTCAGTCTTTTGAGTTTAGTAAGTTATTATATTTTTGCGGACTTTCAGGAGGATTTTTATGCAACAGTTGATTGGGCCCACAAGATTGATCCTTTGTTATGCATATCATTGCATGGTATAACAGAGCGATATATTTCAGATCTAAAAGCAGAAACAGCTGGATATGTAAGCCTTTTACTTGATGCTATGGAAGATAAAATTGGTACACTGTTTACTCGGGTAAGTTACAACTATTATGTTAATCACCATAAGATTAAAATTATATACAAATTGGTGTATGTTCATCAATCAGATTGTTACCTAAATTGCAGTTTGTAGATGAAGCTCGTCACCAGATAGAAAAAAATGACAAAGGCGTCAAACAAACTGGTGTCATGTCATTTGTACCTAGGTAAAGTGTTCATGTTTTTAGGTAATCATTAGTATGTTTGGCCTTGGTACCAATTACTGTTATACAATATCCAATTGGGTTGAATTGCTTCTGTGTAGATTTGCATTGCTTGCCACCCGCATGGAACAGTATATCCAGGGACAATCCAGGGATTTAGTTGACCAGGCGTATATGAAAATTGTGAGTACTTAATTACTAGTCTGATAACAACTACCTACTAGTATGTTCAATTATTTAAAATGAAACAAACTAGATTGTATTCTCTCTTGTGTAGTTGTGTGTAGCATCATTGAAGCTAAACTGGTGGTGGATATTTTTTTCTGACAGATTGGTATAATGTTTGTGACTCTGGAAAAGATTTCCCAGGCAGACCCAAAACACTCGGATATTTTTCTTTTAGAAAACTATGCTGCATTCCAGAACAGGTATTAATATTTTTTAACCCATAGGATTACTTTACTATAATTTATCCAAATTTAATAACTTCAATGCAATGTACCGGTTTTCTTAACCATGATTACATTACATGCTGATGAGAAGCAGTTCTATGCAGTCTGTATGACTTGGCCAATTGTGTACCAACTTTAGCTAAATTCTATCATCAAGCAAGTGAATCATATGAACAATCCTGCTCACGTCATATCAGCGTGGTTATATATTATGTAAGTAACACATGTATAGCACTATAACATGTCATATTTTTTGTTGATAACTTTGTTTTAAGTTAGTCGTAGTGTATGCTAGTGGTGATTTTGGTTACCAAAATTTGCAGCAATTTGAGCGTCTTTTCCAGTTTGCTAAAAGAATCGAGGACATGATGTTAACTAATGCTCCAGAGGAGGTCAATTTCGATATTCATTTCTATCTCTTCCCACTTAAATAGTTTAATTTTCATATCTCTGTTTTGTAATTGCTCAATGTTTTCTTTGATAATTACAGATCCAATTCCAAGTTGGATTGTCAAAGTCAGATCTTAGAAAGGTGGTAAAATCCAATTTATCAGGGGTGAGTGACACAATTCAAAGTTTAAAATAAATCGCTTCTTCTAAGATTTGGAGATGCTTCAATGAGACTAGTTTTTCACATAGGTTGACAAACACATCACTGCTATGCATAAGAAACTGATGAAGAACATGACATGTGAGGAACTGATACCTACACTATGGGATAAATGCAAGGTATTCTGGCTTATTTCTTGTTACCAATACAAATATATTTGCTTTCAAAGATATGAGATTTTTCTTGATACTAATCAGATAAAATCACCATATATCATGACTGACATTTAACAGAAAGAGTTTTTGGACAAGTATGAAAGCTTTGCTCAACTTGCTGCCAAGGTCTACCCAGGCGAAAACTTTCCATCTGTAACAGAAATTCGAGACCTTTTAGCATCAACGTAGAGTTATAGACTGTATGCATTCATCGGATAATCCCTTTTAAAGTCAAAGGTATGTTCGTCGACCGCAATCAGTTTATCTGTGTGCTGCCTCAAGCAATGCCACTATTCTGTCTTGTTTGAACCTGATAATACTAGTTGATAGAATGCTGTCTTTTCAGCATATACGAAAAAGAAACTTATATAATGTATATGCGCATGCCATGATGGCCAAATGCGATGGTAGTTGTAGTTAATAATCAATTGAGATTAAGCACCATAAGAGGTAGAGATTAGTAGACCATAACTCCGATGTTTGAACTTCTTAACATTCTAATGTTTTGCAGATTGAAGGAGGCCAAGTGGGTGACCCACAAAATTTTGCATTTAGGGCGGCTCTCATCAAGATTTCATTCATGAGTTTCAAGCTTTCACTTTCAAAATTCGATTTCTTCTTCATTATCATCAAGCTTTGACTCAATTTGTTATTGTGGTGCACTTTGATAGTTTGATATGGCACTGAAATTGAGTTCATTTATATTATGCTGACAAAATGACAATAATATATATACATGTTTGATGAGTCATAATTGTACGTAGCATTTGACTATGAGAAAAGTGCTCATTTATTTTCGGTAAGGACATTGCGCAGTAAAGTCTCTGAAGCTATAAGTTGAAACATGTGATTCTGTGTACTACTAAAATATTGACTATCACTAGAGAATTGCGTTGGTTGGTGACGTTAAAGATTATAGGTAGTATTTTCGTATGGACTTTTCATTCGGTTGTCAGTGTGACAAGTGATGACAGATATATTCCTTGGTGATATGTCGGTACAAGTTTATCTATATAGTAAGCATGTGCCTACCATAATGGCAACGTACACCCTCAATCCTCAATGGTGGCGGTGGGTGTAGGAGGCGGTGCTCTTGGGTTTCTTGGTGAAAGCATGAGACGTGGAGATATATGAAGCTGCCATAGAAGTCGATGGACCTGCTACGATCCACCTTAGAAGAAATGTTGGCCCAACAATAGTCTAGAGCGACAGTGACCTTAAGCACTCCATGACCATTTCCATCCTCTCTTTTTAACTATATTTTTTTATAATACGTATTGTATAAACACTCGTATATTTTAATCACTCGTATATTTGAGACAATTCTATAAATATCTTCTTTGTAAAAATATCTTCTTTGTAAAATGCACCAGCTTAATGAATCTAGACACTACGATCGCATGGTTTTGCTAACACCGATTTTTCCTTAAGTCACTTTAAAATTCCACAAAGCATCATGAATATGGACGGTCGATCATTCAGTATTCATGTTCACATTTTGCAATTTTCATGTAACTTCCTTTCCAAATATCTACATCCTATATTTGTTGTCAGAACAAGATAGTTCTTTTCCGACCAACTTCAACTAGCAAAAAGTTTCAAAAGTTTATGAAAAAAAAAAAAATCTTAAATCAAACTATTTTACTTTTTATTTTTACTTAAGTAAACTTCAAAATTTTTTTCCCTTGAAGGCTTGAACAGCTGATTCACAGACACACACTCTCTGATCCTACACAATCTTTAATCCTACTTTCAAATCCGCATACACATATATATTTGTATGTATCACGACTCTTTGAACAAACACTAAGAAGTAAATTCCAGATGATCCCTTAATTTAAACAAATGTTTTATTGTAAACTATATACTCAGATGCAAACATAAAGCCATTTATTTCCTATAACAATATACATCGTAAGACCAACGATATACAACCTTAACTACATATATACCACCGTCTATAAGAGGAGAATTTAATCAAAGAATTATTGCTAAACCTAACAAAACTACTATTTAGCACCGACAGAAAGTCGTGAGAGAATGAATAAACCAGCAGAAGAAACAAACACAGCTGCAGCAAAACAACCCAGATCTAGCCCCGTAACCAAAGGTATGCTCTTGAACTTCTCCAACACTCCAACTTGAAGCAACAACATTAGGGCATACCCGATGTTTGACTTTGCCTGCGATATCGACTTTATTCCAGCCCATGATGGAAACTCCTGCAATGTATCATTATTATCAGTTTCAAGATCAAAATCGTGCATACATGTTCTAACTAATTGAACTCTAATAATATTATTTAGTGTTATTGGTGATGTACCTTTAGATAGAACAAGCCGAAAAAGTTTGATGATGGAACCGATCGGCCTTTCGAGGCTTGTGATCCCACAAACATGACATGTAACCCCATCCCGAATGTAAGCATAGCCGTTCCTACTAAGAACATATCTAAGGATTTGATAAGTAGATCCATGATATGTCCATGATCCGAATGGCGGTAGAGGGCATGAAAATACGCAAGGTATGATTCCGCAACAAGAAAAACACCCTTAAAAGATTTCATTCAAACAACATTAAGATGTATAATGATCCTTATATTAGTAATTTTATAAATGAACACAAGTTATAATATATACCTCGAGGAAGCATAATATCGAACCAAGCAAGGTTCCTGCTACTCCTAACATCGTAAGAAATCGAGAGTCTATTATAACCTACAAATTCACATGATCAAAACATGAACTATATGAGACGGAACTACAAAAGCAAGTAACAAAAACTTATTGGTGAGTCGAGATAAGTTAATGTCATATTTATTTTTATTTAACTATGATTATAAAGACTTGAGAAGTAATATTACCTTTTCTACTAGTGATTCAATGATCAAACTCCACTGTCTACGTCTCGTGAAGACTTTTAACTTGCGTAATGTATTAGTTCTCAAGACCACCATTAGTGTAGCCAAGTCTACTCCTCCACTTGTTTGTGTCGGTTCAACCACCACACCATCTAAATCCTCCACCGTGGCAGACACAGTGGCGGCTTTAGGTACTGCGACTGGTTTTCTCTCCATATCCCCAGCCAGTTGGCTGGTTTCAGAGTGGAAACCAGCCAACATGCATGTACACAACCTCGACCTCACCATCGCCGATACGCTTTGGCCCGAAGGTGCACTGTGAGCCGATGGCGGCCTCGACAAGCGTATTAATCTAGCAGAAGCCATTGGCTAGCTAGATTAATTTGACAATGTTTTTTTTAACATAATGAAATAATGTGGAGGTTTATATATATAGGAGAAAATTAGGGAAATAAGAGTGGAAGCATATTATATTAGGTGGGAATATGTTGTAGTATACTTGCATGTAGTTGGTGGGGCCATTTTGGACAATTCACTACCTTTTTGGGGAAGGGCTTTTCAAGTTAGCTTAGAGGGCAAGGATTTTGAAAAGTCAAAGTATGATTTTGTCAGGCGCGTGGAGGACACGGGCGCTGAGAACCGCACACGTGGCGGTGTGGAAAGTCAGCAATGGTGAGCTGTGGTGTGTGGGCGTGTTGGAATATATAATGAAGAAAACGTGATGAACTATTTGAACGGAAGCTCCGATGCCAGCGTGGTTTTTTGCCTTCCGTTTAAAAATAAAAATACTTTTCGACTAGAAAAAAAAAAAGAAGAAAAATACCGCCCTCAAAGACTTACGACTAGAATCCACTTTTGCTATTGTGTTGTTTTTACTTTTTAGTCTCAGCATATATCGCGTTGTTTAACAGGGTATTAAAGAGATTTATAAGTTTTTTTTTTATAAAAGGTTGTTACGGTTAAAAAGAAACCAGTATAGCACAAGTACTATTTTGCTGTAAAAACGTTATTCTAAAGACACCATTTTTTACTTAAAAGACGGTTTTCTTGGTAAGAATGTCAAATATTACTATACTAGTCATAAGGTCCTTATATCTCTATATACTTGTTATACAATTTCTCTCTACTATACAACTATGCTAGTCATAAGGTCCTTATACAACTATACTAGTCATAAGGTCCTTATACAACTATAGTTTACTCTACTTTATCTCTATATACTTGTTATACAATTTTAATTATAAGTGACTTGCCTTTTTATTTTTTAAACTTGTAGGTTCTGAGTATCCAACTTCTGATTTATTTCTCATTGAGTTAAACGTTATAAAGGAAGCATTGGATATTGTAGCTTTGGCGGAGAATGATTGCATGCGATCTATGGCATGTAAAATGAAAGAAAAATTTGATAAGTATTGGGGTTCGTCTAATTTGTTGATCTCTATTGGTGCTGTTATGGATCCTAGATATAAAATGGAATTAATTAATTTATCTTTCAAGACAATTTATTCTGTTGATAAGGCTCATGAAGAAGTTCAAATTTTAGGGATACTTTAGATGATTTATTTAATGAGTATGTCGAGGCACATAAAGATTCCAATGTTGTTCAATCTAGTAGTTCAACTATTGAGAGTGGAAGCAGGATTGGAGTTGGTAATTCTAAGAGTTCATCTAGCTTCATGACTTCTCGATTCTGTAAGAGTCTAAAATCAAGTAGCGCCAAGTATGCTCAACATATTAGAAGTGTTGATACTGTTGAACGTGTGAAGTCAGAGTTAGCGAATTATTTAGATGAAGGAGTGCATGTTTGTGAGACAGGTGCAAGTTTTGATGCTTTAGGCTGGTGGAAGGAGAATAGACTTAAGTATAAATTTTTGTCCAAAATGGCGACTGATATCTTATCTATTCCAATAACAACTGTTGCTTCTGAATCAGCTTTTAGCGTTGGTGGGAGAGTAATTAGCCCACATCGTTCTTGTTTAGGAACGAAGATGGTTAATATGCTTGTTTGTGGAGCTGATTGGTATCGTCATTATTATGGACTACACAAAAAGAAAATCAAGGTATTGTCTATTTTTTAACTATAATATATTTTGCTTGTTATTATTGTTCTATTACTAATACATCTATTTTCATTGTTAATTGTAGGAAAATGAGGATATTACATACATTGAGCTTGAATAAAAACTATGAATTGAGTTAAGTACTTTGACATATCGATTTTGTATAATTAATATGTAAATTTGAACCTCTAATTTGAGATTATGTATTTTCTTTCAGGTTTGAACATGGATGATGGAATTTTTGATGAAACAAGGATGACGAATGGATGTGTTTTTGATAGATCGTTATGCATTTTTTAAAGATTATATTTTTGAATGAATCATCTACATTAGACCACTAATTTAGATGTGTTTTTTAATAAATTATGATGTATTAGACTTGTTCGTATGTGTTCATTAGCGTTCATGTATGTTTGTCAATGTCCGTTTATGATTGTTCAATTATGTTCGTTTATTTGTGTTCGTTTGTGTTCATTTGTGTTCATTTACGTTCATGAACTGTTCATTTAGCTTATTAACGAACGAACATAAACAAACACGAACACTTTCGTTTCTTAATGAACGAACATGAACACAAAAAGCGTGTTCAATTATGCGTTCGTGTTCGTGTTCGGTTAAAGTTAAATAAACGAACACGAACATGCTAATGTTCGTGTTCGTTCGGTTCATTTACAGGCCTACATAAGGAACTCTAAGTGTAATTCTATTAACAAGAATCTTAAATGCATAATAAGTTTTGATTATACGTAAAATGGGTTAAGATCATCATAGAATCATAATTTATTTTATGAATCACATTTTATTTTCAGAACCAAATTACATTAATTTACATTTATATGATAATATTTGAGTTGTTTTACATATGTGTATATCATATACGAATAATAAATTATATAAAACAATTATATATTACTAGCCTTAACTTATATTTATGTAAATTAATAGTTCGTAATTTATTCTTATGTAAATAAATGATTCTTTTGCTTCTGAAAATAAAAAAATATTTCTATAATAATCCTGACCCTACGTAAAATTTTAGTGAGATTTGAGTCCTCAACAAACATCTTAGAGCACCTACAAAGCCACAAAGGTGGTAAGTGTAGGGTTTAGTCTTTTAAATGTTGTATGGTTTTTTAGTTTTATTCATCTAATCACTTCTAAATAAAAGTACTTTATAAATACACAAATTACTTTAATCAAATATGAAAAAGTGAGTTTTAGAAAACGAAATGTTCTTCCATAGCATGCTTGTATAAGACGTTCGGTTTTAAACTTACTTATGACAAATATATTTAAAATCTTTAAAATTCCTAATAACTATAAGTCTATTAAAAACAACATCATATGAAACTCACATACCCTTTTAATGTACTCCGACATCTAATGTAACTAATAAAGTTCATAATATGTAACTTAGGCATATTTATGATTTAACCTTTACAATAATCCCTTTAATTTCAATCCACCCCTACCGGCCTCCCTCCTGTCTCCCTCTCAAGAATACGACACCTTCACCGGACTTAACGCCGGACTCTCGACGGCAAATGATCTCCTTCCCGGAGAAATTTACACTTCTATCACCAAATAACATTTATAATCCCCAATTTCGTCAAGAAAATATAAAGCATTCTGAATTTTTTTCTTGATTCCTCCGCCGTTCCCAATCTTCCCGATTTAATCTTTGGATCCAACGGGCTTGAATCCACATACCATTTTCCCCAAATTCAGACACCACACAACGATACCATCATATTAATTCAATGACAGCAGCAGTAAATTTCTCTTCTAGTTCCTTAATTCCACCATGGACGACCAGCAGCCCTCATTCAGTCCGAAGAAACACATCAAGACGACTAACAGCATCATTAATCACCACCACACAGTCCAATTCACCACCCCAACAAAGCACCACAAGAAGGTACGATAATACTCACTGAGACATTTCATCGAACACCTTGCATACATTACCCAACAACACATTTTCTTGAATTAGGGGTTTGTAAATTGTAATCTATACAGATGCGAATGTTATGATATGTACAAACACGCGATCCCCTTCGCCGATGCATGGTCATGGCAAAAATCAATACTTGAAGACCGAAAGACATTGATTGATCACAACGAAGATGATTCAGATACGTTGATCGTGCTCCAGCATCATCCTGTGTATACATTGGGCACTGGTAGCACAAAAAACAACTTGAATTTTGACATCAAAGATCCACCTTTGCCATTGTATCAAACGGAACGTGGTGGTGAAGTTACGTACCATGGGCCAGGACAGTTAGTGATGTACCCAATTATGAACCTTCGATTCCACAAGATGGATCTTCATTGGTACCTTAGATCACTCGAGGAGGTAGTTATTCGGGTTCTTTCATCGGTTTTTGATCTAAAAGCTTCGCGGGTCACTGGTTTAACTGGTGTTTGGGTCGGTAAGTGGATCGCGTGGTCATTCACCATTAAAACCAAACAGTTGATTGTTGTTTACTTATTTGATGTTTACTATCTTCAGGGGATAAAAAGCTAGCAGCGATTGGGATACGAGTTTCGCGATGGGTGACATATCATGGGTTAGCGTTAAACGTTTGCACTGATCTTTCGCCTTTTAATCGAATCGTTCCTTGTGGGATAAAAGATCGAGGAGTTGGAAGCATCAAGGGGTTGCTGAGTGATTCATGTTCAATATGTGATGATGGTGAACTCATTGATGTTGCTCATGAATCATTATTGAAAGAGTTCTGTGAAGTTTTTCAGGTTGAATTGTGTCATCAGCCAGTATCAAGTTTGCTTAGGTTTCCAAAGAGAGAACAATGAAGCTGCTGAGGTTTGTTATTTTTGTGAGTTGTGATGTTTTGTTACTACAAAATCATATTTATTTTAACATAGTGGACTCTAGTTGTATCATTTTTATTTTTTACATAGTGAACTCTAGTTGTATACTTTTATTTTCACATAGTGAACTCTAGTTGTATCATAGATTGTGAAGCATATTTTTTAGTTTAAGCATAAAAATCTGAGTGTTTGTTAGAAATGTTAAATTATAATATAGTCATTTGTTCATATTTTATGTTATAAAGTATCTACAATTAATGTTCAAAACATCAAATAGGCAGTATTATAGGCACAAGGAAGATGAAATACTTCACCATCAGAGTGTGAGTCAGGTCAGCTCCAACAAAATGAAAGGTGATATAGTATGACGGACAATGTACGGTTAGAATTATGAGTATGACATACGGAAAAACTCGTTAGTAACCTAAGGATTTCAAAAAAATTAAAAAAGAGATTTTTTTAATTTTTGGGGATGAACCCATCAATAAAAAATAAATGTTTATTTTTTTGAAAAATAAGTCCAAAATCAAATTACTCGTCATTTTTTAACAAAGAATCATTGACAAATTCTCATATGTAACCACTTTTAGTGATAGAATCGCTGATAACTGCATAGCTCGGTTGACAAACTTTATCGTTATATTCCACTGTAGAAACGTATTTTCACGTTTATTCCATCCTATTAGAATGTGCGTAATGGTGTCTTTTGGAAGCGTTAAAGTTGCTGATGTGAACATAATTGAAGCTTTAAACCCACTACGTCCTAGTTAAATGGAAGTTTCAAACTCATTTTTAGTCAAACCCTTAACGGGCGTTAAATTCATTTTTTTTCTTATTTTTAACAATTTTTTTAACTATAATGGGCTTTAAACCTATTACACTTTATTTAAAATGATTTTAATAAATTTATATATGTCTATATGACATTTTAACTAAATAACCAACTACGCATAGTCTTACAAGTTTAAATTTCATGTTGCTATCTCATTGATTAATCCATTGGTCTTTAGACAGTTTATTTATTTATATGTGAGAGATCAAGCATTTTGTGATGCTTATTGTTTTTGTTCTCAAAACCGGATCGGACAACAAACTGCTCATCTTACTAGTCAACTGTCGGACTGGATTTAAGAACCAAATGACGTCGTAATTATATATATTATATATATAATTTAATATAAGTATTTTATATGTATATTTTATAAGTATATAATACTCAACAATAATTATACATCTAACACTAAAAACCGGTTCTTGAAGACAGAAACGATTTGGGGTGGATCAGACCGGTGACCCAACCGAATTCCGATCAGACCGGCTGATCCTATCCACTCGTGACATCATTGCTTATTGTATTTTTGGTCAAACACTTGGGTTGTATTTGTGAGACTTGATCACTATCAAAATAAGAGAACGGTTTTGAATTGGATCTACACTTTTCTTTAGAGAAAATACTAGCGATATTTCAATAATCATAGAGATATTCATTAAGGTGATCTTCACATTCATTAGAAAACGGTAGGAATAAGGGTAGACAACTCTATTGTTTTGAAAACCATGATCAACTGGTCGGACCGGGAACCGGACTTCAATACAGTCCGGTTCGATTCGGAGCTTAAAACCATTATAAAGCCAGTGGTCACACCGGCCAGACCAAAAAGCGGACTAGTCAAATTGGGGGGTCGGACTGGAAATCGTACTTGTCGAACCGGGAACCAGAGAACTGCTTTTATATATATTTTTTAATAAATTAATTATAGTATTATCCGATTTTTATATCCGGTCCGAGCGGTCGAACCGGTCCAACTAGTGGCTTGATAAGAACTTCGGTTTGCTATTCGGTCTGGTTCTGAAAACATTGGACAACACCAACATGAAAGAGAGAGAGGATGGTATCCGAGAGCCTCCAGTGCCCAATTGTGATGCTTTTGATAATAATAAAACCAAAGCAACATTTTAAAATAAGACATCAAAAATTTTAAATGGACGTTTGGACTTGAAGTGATAAGATGCATTTTCCTCTATAATAGATAAGGTTCAAATAAGTGATATATATTATGTATTAAGTTATTAGCCCGTGTATCACACGGGTTAAAAGTTATAAATATATAATTCAAATATGTAAACAAAATTATTAAACTCTAACGTTTTTATTTTGAATCGATTATATAAAAATAAGAATTTGTGATCATAAGGTTTAAAAAGTTAAATAAGGTTTAAGATGATTGATTTCATAGATTCAAAATCCCTAGAAATGATTGGTGTGATTGAGGTAGTTAAAAAAGTAAAAACTTCACACTTGTCGTTCAAAAAAAATTAAAATAAAATAAAAAACTTCAAGTAAGAAATATAGCATGATTTGTGAAAAATTTGTTAAAGAAAATTTAAGCGGAAAAGTTTTTGTGAGGTGAGATCTGGTGATGACATGTATCACCACATGTAATCATTTATTAGTATAGATTAGGAGCCGGTCTAAAAGAAGCCATCAATGATGTTAGATGGAGTGATCGTAAAAGGTATAATGTAACCATAACTTCATAAATTGTTTTTTTTTTTTTGTTCTCTCATATAAATAAATACGAAAATAAAGAGATAAAAAGGCATGGGTGGGGGGTATGGGAGGCGATTATCAAGTTTGTTTGTATTATTCATTCTATAGTTAATTGTCTAATTGGTGTTTCAAAATCATACAAGACATATTATTAAAAACTATTTTAATTCTATTGGATTAAAAACTAGTACACATGTAGAAAGTTCACCTTTGGTTGAAACTTGAAATGAAACAGGTATATGTGTGTGTATATTGTTTGGTTGTAAATGAGATATTGAAGCTGTCTAGTGAAGAACATTATACTAACTATAAAAATACAAATCACTAATCATTAAAACGCAAAATGCAATTTAGCCTGCCCAAAGCTAGCCTAAAAGAAAGTTTAATAAAAATGATTGACACTTGAAAGTAACCACGTGTTGGAAGTGGGAATACCACAGTACCACACTTGATCCATGTGTATTTTCCTAGCCCCTTGAATCGGTGCATAATCCCAGGAATCACATAGCTCTTTTACCTCTCTTTTTGACCGTTGCTAAACGATCTTTCAACTGTTGCTAAATGATATTTTGACCGTTACCCATTTAAATAAATAAATAAACCTAAACACTATAAATATTACTCAAACCTCTTTTTAACTCATTACTTTTACTCTTCTTTACTTTTTAAATTATCTATTATCTATATTATTTGGAACTTTTCCCAAAAAAGTGTAGTTGTAAATTTTGTTTACCAAAATGGATGATTTGAAATTTATTTGTTTAAAAAAGTGTTTTTAAAAACTTATTTTTTCTCATTCATATTTTTATTGAAGAAAAAGAATCTCTATTTAAAATAGAGTTAAGTTTCAAACTTTAAAGAGAAAATTTTCCCAGAAAATAAAAAATAAAATTGTTCAAATTGTCATATTTAATAACAGGGTCATTTTATGTTTTTTTTTTTTTTTTTTTTTTTGTTTGTATATTAACGCTCATTTTAACATTTCTTCTAAATACATTTTTTAAATATAAATGCTTTTAATCTTTCATTAATATTTTCAGTTGCCTCAAAAGATTTGATGTTAATGTGTTAACTTTTTTTTAATATATATATTTTTTAAACTATTAATTTGTAAAAAGATTTTTTTGTCCCTTTCTTAAACTTCTTTTTCTAATTTGTTAGGTCCCAAACCAAACCGAATTAAGTGATATTTTAACTGAATCAAATAAGGAGTACACTAGTTTGGTTAGGTCTTAAGCGAGTAAACAAATGTTTCACATGTTAACAAAATTCGTTTATAACAAAATTACCCACATTAACCGAATATCACATAATTTTTTTTTAAGAAAATGTCATATATCATATATCCGGTGTTTTAGAGGTTTTTCTCTCAACCATATGTTTCAAAATCTCAACTCACAAAACTTTTTATAAGCATAAATTATTTGTGTAAAATTCTTCAGGTTAATCAATCTTGTAAATTAATAAAAGCTAGTTTTTACCGTCCGCTCGTTGCGGTGGCAACATGCGCTAGGTGACAAAGTATAAACTAACAATCGAACTGATTTCTGAATTCTCGTCAAATCGTAAAGTAACTAGAATTTATGACGTTAAACGAAAACATATTATACTTGATCTGACTCTTTTCCAAACAAAATTATGTCGAAACGTAGACGAAGTCAAAGCGTACATTAAAAAAAACACATAGATTACAATCGTTCTGGCTCGTTTTCAAACTAAGTTTACGTTGAAACATAGAGTAACATGGATTTATATTGTCAAATGAAAACGTTTTATATTTAACCTGACTCATTTCTGAACAAAACTTACGTCAAAACGTAAGCGAAAATCAAAATGTAAATCTTCTCAAAGTTGTATAAAAATATGCATAGAAACATTTAATATTTGACTTGACTTGTACAGACAATACCTAAAAATACGAACGTAAAAATTAGTTTTTTAAATAAAAATTGTATTGAGGTAAATCCGGAATTATAGAAACTTAGGGGGTCAAATAATCATCTGTGTTTACATGTAAAGATTTCTAAGTATTTTTACATGTAAGCTAATTATCTTCTTGTTGTTGTTGTTGATCTAAATTGTTCTAGGTTCGAGGTATTTCATTTGAAAAGCCCTCCTTTTTACTCATTTCGACGAGTGATGGTGTTGATAGTTCCGCGATGGTGACGGTGGCCTTTGATATCGATTTTCAGGGGAGTTGAAAGAAGATATCTGGTTGTCGTAGGTAGAAGAAATAATGACAGAGGTGTGGTTGTGACATGAGAGGAGTGCGGTGATCGATTTATGGTTCAATTTTTAGTGGGAAAGGGGTGAATGATGGTGGTGAGAAGGGTGATTCTAGGATTGGCTGATTACGATTTGATGTTGGTGGTTGTGGTCATAGGAGGTGACTGGTTGTGTCAAAGGGAGGAGAAGGGTGGGGAATTGAAGTTAATACATTATAAATGATCATACTATAAATATATCTATTATCTTGAACTTGAATTAATAAATGGTTTTTCAATTAGATGTCCTTCTATTTAACAGACAAAACTAATGTTTATAAGTTAGAGTTTACTGAAATAGATTGTAAAACATAAGGAGATAAAAACATGATTTTAAATCCTTTGAAGTTTGAATCCTTTGAATGTAAAAGAATATCTGAATTATATCATCATAAGCAAGCGAAGTTTATTCCTTTTAAAATTCAAAAAATGAATGGCTATAAACACATGCCCTAATGATTTAATACTGCAAGCATTCATGCACATATATTTTTTAACCCCTTAGAGCATTCACAGTGGATTCTTTATTTTTATTCATATAATTACACTAAAAATCACTATATTTTATCTCTTCTTGTCATTTAAATAATACTTTTTATACCCTTATCATTACTTTTTTCTCTCCACTCACAGCCATTTTCAAAAATATTAAAAAAATTATAAGGATTGTACAATGATTCTTCAAATATATCAATCCACAATAACATTTTCTCTCTACTTCACTCACAACCACTCAAAAACATTCCATATAATATACCAAACACACTCACATAATTTTAAAAATTCCACTGTGATCTTATGTCCAAATGATTTAATACTCAAGCATTCATGTAATTTGTACACATATTTTTAACACCTTTTATACTCATAAATAACATATATCAACTTAAGCTTATGAAAATTTAAACGCACATCATATTTATAACGTATCATCACCAATATCACTAGACTATTGGCTATGTAAATTCACGCATATTTTAAAATTAGAAAAAGAAACTATATGCATGTGTATTCAAATATTATATTTATATGACGTCCACGTCCATGGATAAATAATTGATGCATTTTTATATTTCCTATTTTATCATTTATATCCACCTCATACTAAAGCCTTATTTTAAACATGCGCTTTTTAAAGACATTAATCATTCGTTGTGAGCAAAGATGGTAACGCAAGAGTTTAATTATAATAATAATTTATGATACGCGTAAATTCAAACACGCATTGCAAGTTTTCTTTATCATTTTTACCTGTCACGTTTTAAATTTAATAGCAATAAAAATTGATAAAATATTGAATTTAACCATTATATTGAAGCAAACAAATATATAAAAAAAAAATGAAAACAAAATAATGTCCGACATCGCCTATATATACAGTTGAATTCACCGTGCAACACACACCACACCATCTTCAATTCAAATCTTCAATTCTCACACTCAAAATGGAGCCATCACCGGAAACCACCCAGCAATCGACACCGGCATCCGCCGGGGAGGCCCCTCTCCGGGACATCCCCGGTTCCTACGGCATTCCGTTTATCCAACCGATCAAAGATCGGTTGGAATACTTCTACGGGACTGGAGGCCCAGACGGGTTCTTCCAGTCCCGCGTTCAGAAATACCAGTCCACGGTATTCCGAACGAACATGCCCCCGGGGCCCTTCATCAGCAGCGACCCCAAAGTCATCGTCCTCCTCGACGCCAAAAGCTTCCCCGTACTCTTTGATGTCTCCAAAGTCGAAAAGAAAGATGTGTTCACCGGAACCTATATGCCCTCCACCAATCTCACCGGCGGATACCGCGTACTCTCGTACCTCGATCCATCGGAGCCGAAACACGCTCAGCTCAAGAACCTCTTGTTCTTCATGCTCAAATCTTCAAGCAGCAGAGTCATTCCGCAGTTTGAAACGACTTACACCGAGCTTTTTGAAGGTCTTGACACCGAGTTTGCGAAAAATGGTGAAGTTAAGTTCAACGACCTAGGCGAACAAGCGGCTTTTCGCTTCCTGGGTCGGGCTTATTTCGAGTCGAACCCGGAGGAAACTTCGTTAGGGAAGAATGCTCCGTCGTTAATTACGACGTGGGTTACGTTTAATCTTAGCCCGTTGGCTGACGCACAAACTCCGTGGTTCATTGGGGAACTATTGCATACTTTTCGACTACCGTCTTTCCTTGTAAAGAGTAGTTACGGGAAGCTTTATGATTACTTCGAGTCGGTCGCGACTCCGCTTATCAAGCAAGCGGAAACGTTAGGGATCCCGAAGGACGAAGCGTTACACAATATCTTGTTCGCGGTGTGCTTCAATACTTTTGGTGAGCATTTTATTACTTTAGGAAAGTAGTAGCTAGACTTTTTGGTGATCATTTTGTCACTCTTATTAGAAAAATACGCACTAACTAGACATTTTTGACAATATCTTGCAAACGCTCACAACATGCCAGAAAATTAATTAGATTTAAATTACAAATACAACTAATCCTCATAAAATTTACACTATGACAAAGAGGTTGAAAAAAGTTGCAAAAGTGAAAAGTCTTTTACGATTAAATTGTGATTGAAAATGCGTTCCTAAGATAGGGTTTTGACTTTTCTAATAGTGTATATGAAGTTTTATTTGAATTTAATGTTTAAAAAACTGAAAAAGTGGGGACCGGAAGTATTATTCCATTAAAATAAAATTTTTACGAGTAAAATAGTTTAAATGATAAACTAGTGCTAAATTTGAGATCATTATTTTCCTTCGCAAACTGTATTAGTTTTTTTAAAACTACAACTTGCATACTTATTTTAACTCTAATATCATTAAAATAGTTTGAATAATACACGGGTCGAATACATAAAATATTAAATAAAATAAAAATTTATAAATTATAACATGATTTTCTAAGATAGGATATGATTGAAATTTTCCTAATTATACATAGAACGAAAATTTTGTTTCAAAACAAATATGTTAAAAAATATCATTTCTAAAATTTTCTTATTATAAATTTCACTTTAATTATTTTTTGTTTATAAAAATTTTACTTTTTGAAAACACCAATTTTAAAATATTTCATATTTTAAAAAAGTTTGATGTTTAAAAAAAATTTTATTTTATAAAAGTTTGTTTATTTAGAAATAAATTAATAAAAATATCTATTTTTTAATTTAGTAAAAACTATTTTAATCTAGAAAAATAGTTATATAATATTATTAATAATTAATATGATTATTTAATAAAAAAACAAAGCGAAAAAAATTTAGTTAGAATGAACATGATATTGATATGTATCCAACTTAGTTATCCACCTTAGAGTAAGAAGATTTTAAATTAATTAATGTTAAAATATAAACCATACTATCTTTTAACTGTTACTACTGAACTGTCGTTGTTAGAAACTCTATTAGCTAATTTGTTTGGTTTAACAGGTGGAATCAAGATCCTCTTCCCCAATACACTCAAATGGATCGCTCGTGCCGGCGAAAGTTTGCATACCCAATTGGCGGAAGAGATAAGAGGCGCTATAGAATCATACGGTAACGGGAAGGTGACGATGGAGGCGATGGAGAAGATGCCCTTGATGAAGTCCGTCGTGTACGAGTCTCTACGGATCGATCCACCCGTGCCTCCACAATACGGAAAAGCCAAAAGCGACTTCACCATCGAGTCACACGACGCCACTTTTGAAATAAAGAAAGGGGAGATGTTATTCGGGTACCAGCCGTTTGTAACCAAGGACCCGAAAGTGTTTGACCGACCCGAGGAGTTTGTCCCCGATCGGTTCGTTGGGGATGGCGAGGCGTTGTTAAAGTATGTTTTTTGGTCTAACGGGCCTGAGACCGAGAGCCCGACGGTTGGAAATAAGCAATGTGCGGGGAAAAACTTTGTTGTGTTGGTAACGAGGTTGTTTGTCGTTGAATTTTTCCGCCGATACGACACTTTCGCGGCCGAGATAAGCGAATCAGCATTGGGTGCGAGTATCACATTTACAACCTTGAAGAGAGGTGGTATGTGACGAAATGGATGAAAATTCAACCGGATGTGTTTGCTTGTTTGTTTGTTTAAATAAATAAAAAATAAAGAGATTAAAAGGGATGGGTTGGGATGTCACTACTAAGTGTTTGTCTTATTAGTTCTATGATTAATTGTATGAATTGTTTTTTTTAGAATGTGTAATAAAATATATTCAAATAGTATATGTTCAAATATTTGTGTAATAAAAAATAAGTAAAATTTTAAATATTTTTGAAGGTTTAGAAGGATAAACGTGAAGCATGAGGTTTTTTATGTGTTGTGTTCGTGGTGTTAGCTCACTTACATTTGAGTAATGTATAACTGTGATGTATTACTACAAGTGATAAAACGTTTTAAAAAGAATATATTAAAAATCATGTTTTACAATAGGTTTTCGGTTTTCATACATCACTGTTCCTAAAAAAGTTGACTCGTTCACCATTGAAATTAGTACATGAACCCAAAAATTTTAACTATCAAGTGTGAATCCATATTTACCTCTTACATTAATCAATCCTTACGTTGTAAACCAAGCTAAGTTCCATCAAAGACGTTAGAAGCTAGAATCGTAACTTTTAGATAATTTAAGGATCTAGCGATTAAAATAATTTATTTTAAAGTATATATGAAAAATATACGTAAACTTAAAGGAATATTCTAAAATGGAAACCAATTCGTGACAATAACACAATCAGCATATCCTAATACAATTGATCACTTAAGAATGAATAATGGATGATGCTATTTAAGAAATGTCATAGAAATAAAAGATTAGTTGAAGGTACTAGAACAATTAAGAATCCAACAATTAATATACTACTAGAAAATTGAGGTTTAGCAATCAAATATCACGGACAACTAGTATCCATCGCTTTTTCTCAAGGATCCCAAAAGAAGTCGAAAGAAAAGAAATAGTTAAAACGCTTACGGTAATTATCAATTAAATGCCTATACTAGGAAAGAAGAGACTTTATCGAGAAATTCCCAAAGTGGGTAGGTCCAAATCTCGTCGCTATCGGTTGAATCTTTTTCGATGATACTTAAGAAGAGTTTTTTTCTAAAAAGATGTATTTTAAAATTTCGTTTACTAAAATAATGTAATTGATAAAATATTTATCAAAATAGTATAGTTTTTGAAGTTTTTGTTTCCCACTCTTATTATTATTATTTACATGTTAAATGTTATACAATACTTATAGGATACTATCTTAAAATTTCAAAATTTGTTTGTTTGTTTACATTAAACTTTTCTTATATTTTTCTATAGTTTCTTTTTGAGTTTTGTCCTAAAACTATAAGAATGTTTTCTAAAATATTTGATTATATATTGTATTAATATTGAAATGTCTTTTGTTTCATTCAACATTTTAAATCGAGATGTGATATTTTTTTATTTTAGTTACCTTTGTTTCCGTTATACTTTTTTTTCAGAGAATTTCTTAATTTTCTCATTCTTGAAACATATTTTTTCCGGAATAATTTTTTTTTATTCGTGTAACATTTTGTTTAGTATGAAAAACTTTTTATTTCTCTTCGTTACAAATTATAACATCCTCATTGTATAAATGCTCAAAATTAATGCTAGCACTATCACGTAGCTTGAACTTTTTGCACGCAATTTTTTTTCATAGTGATTGTCGTAAATCACGGTATATATTTTGAAGAATTTATCCAACGGGGTGTTATTATTTGTAATAGAGAAAAATGAAAGATTCTTCATACTAAACAAAATATTACATGAATGAAAAAATAATAATTAAAAAAATGTTACACAAATAAAAAAAGTAAAATTTTAGAAAAAGAGTGCAATAGAAACGGTAAAAAAAAAAAAGCGAAACTAAGATAAAAAAATATATTGCACCTCTATTTAAAATGTTGAATGAAATAAAAGATATTTCTATATATTATACAATAATCAAACATTTTAGAAAACGTTTTTATAGTTTTAGGAAAAAAAAACTCAAAAACACTTTATGGAAAACTATAAAAAAAAGTTTAATTTAAATAAAACAATAGTTTTTAAAATTTAAAGATATCATCCTATAAGTATTAAATAACATTTAAATAATTAACTAGTAACAATAGAAGTAAGAAACAAAAAAAAAATTTAAAACTACATTATTTTAGTAAATATTTTACCAACCACACCATTTTAGTAAATAAAATTTTCAACAACACTATTTTGAGAAAAAACTCTACTTGTATTTCAATCGAAAGATTTTGGTTTCCAGTCGGGAAAAGTTATTATAAATAGAAACCAAACAAATTTTTTTTTTGGTTTCACATGAACATTTTGCTCAATACTTATAAACACTCTTTGTTTTCTTCATCTCTCCAACCTCCATGTATTTCACGTGTACTACATAAATCTCTTTAGTTGGTGCTCGCTAATTTGTTGGAATTGATGGTTTCTAAATAAAAACTGATCAAGCATATCGCAAGTAAGATTGGGAACGTAGATCGGTTTCCCAAATGTTATATTGGAACCCTCATATGTGTTAATGCCAACCCCGTGTGTGTTGATCCAAACCTTATCATGTGTGCCTCATTGGAAAAGAGCTGTCTTTATCGGCTTATCACTCTAGAAATGATCTCATGTTCACAAGTTCTTTTGTGAAACTAAACAAGAAAAAAATCTCATATGTCGGTGTCACGTGTCATTTACGTCCTCTTCATAAAATTACATATGGTGATATGAGAACCTATGGTACATGATTACTAATAACATGAGGACATGAAAAACAATCTTGCACATGGTAGGACATATCTATAGAATACCTGAATAATTTTTAGTAAAATGAATATTTCTATTTATCTAGAGATCTAGTTTAGTATACATGGTAGGCATATCCGATATTTATCTTGTAAGACCTGGAAATGTAAATTAACATCATGAGTACTTGTTGTGATACAATATGAAACTCACTAACAAATAAAAATGTCAATCTCTTTATTCTAATAAAATGGTAAATAAGAAGACACGTGACAACATCACATTTCTTTTTATCAAATTTTTTCCGCTTCTCTCCTGTTTTTAGAATATCGTTTTATAATTAATAAAATTTTATTGTTTTTAATATTTATTTATTTAACCGGTGTAATACACGGGTTACTAAATTTAGTTAAAAAGTATTAGTGTATTGATATCATACACGTGGTTAACCATAAAATGACATGTTATTACTTAACTAAATCTTACATTCACTAAAACATAACAAGGCTCATTAAAACTTATTAGTGTACTAATTATCACGCACATGTCATTAGCACTAAAATACTTGGTATAACAAATGTGACTTTGTTTAATGTGTAAAGCCTGTGGTTAACTGAAAAATGTACAAGTGGGTGATGAATAAAAAGAACTTACAAGGTTACATTTAAAGCACAGTTAGATGAACTTGAAGAAGCTTTCTTAAATATGAACCTCTAGTGAAATGTGCTATGCTATGAATAATAGTCTCAAATTATTTGACTACTAATTCAGTGAGCCATACTACCTTTCAATAAATTAATTAATATATACAAATTTTAATGTAATTAAGTAAAGATACTTTAAAAATTTTAATAAGGTTTTAAAATTATAATATTTTATTTTGCAATAGATATTATAACGTGTTTTTAAATTTTAATGTATTTTAATTCATATAATTTATTCTGATTTTTTTTAACGGCAAATGTTCGACACTGTTTCGGAGAATAGGTGTTATCTTAATCGGGTCCATCTATTCATTTCCAAGCAGAGACTGCACCCCCAACCCCCTCAGAAGTAAACACATTGCTGAGAAAACTCCCTAGCTCAACCCTGAACATTTTTGCTCAGATTGAGACTTGAACCCATGACCTTGTAATATTTACATGTCATGGGTACCTCACCTTAACCAGTTGGGCTAAGAATCATTGGTTTATTCCGAATTACCGACGAAATATCTATCGGTATTTTTGTCAGAATTCCTAGGTCAACAAGGGCAGCATCGGCATTGACACCTGGCATGGGTAAAACCTTGTTGAAAAGCCTATGTTAGGTGTTTTTAAAATTTTATGAGTAAAATTTTTATATTATAATAGCATTCACATTTGATTTTTTAAAATTTTGTGAATAAAAATTTTATATTATATAGAATGGTTGTGACCGAAGCAAAGACAAAATATTACTATTAATCTGTATATTAAAAAAATATTGTTTAATCCTTATACATTTTTTAATATTATTGAAATTGATTGTGAGTGGAGTAGAGAGAAAAAATAATATTAAATGTATAAAAAAATTATTTAATTGAAATGAGAGTAAAAAAATGATTTTTAATATAAATATAAGATTGAAAATAAAAAATAATAGAGTAAAATGTCATTTTTGTCCCTGACATTTTGTTAAATTTTTCCATTTCAATCCAAAAACTTTTTTTTTAACATTTCAGTCACTGTTGTTTACCAAATGTTGTCATTTTCATCCACTCTACTAGCACCGTTAAACTCCGTTAAATATGAGAGTATTTTAGTCTTTTTCAACACCCTAATTATCCAATTAAAACAAATTAATCAATTAATATTCAACTAAAACTAAAAAACACATGAAATGAATAGTGAGACCAGACGTTTCGATTTAAAAGCTTTCATTAACTCTAATCCGTGTTATTTGATTGAGGTTTGCCATGGGATAAAACGAAATGTGACAACTGTAGACCTCAATCGAACAACAGTACACGTTCAAACAAAACATGAAGATTAATTGAAGTCATACAGCAGACCTTAATCGAACAACATGTGTTAGCATAAATCAAAACTTTTAAAAACGATCGGTCTCATAAGTCGCTTTATATGTTTTTAAGTTTTAATTGAATATTGATTGGTTAATTTTTTTTAATTGAATAATTAGGGTATTGAAAAATACTAAAATATCCTAATATTTAACGGAAACGAAGTTAGCGGAGTGAATGGAAATGACAACATTTGGTAAACTATAGTGATTGAAATTGCAAAAAAATAATTTTTGGATTGAAATGACAAATTCAAAGAAACATTAGGAACGAAAATAACATTTTACTCAAAATAACATGTGAATGCTCTAATCAGTTGCATTGCAACTGTTATTAGGAGTAACTTACTTAGACTATGAAAATTAAATGTGCATCACTGGTGGCTACTTGTGCGATCATCAATTATTGAGTTAAGTTGAGAATCCATTCATTAAAACTAGAGTTAAATGCGTTTTACGTCCCTGAGGTTTCATAAAAATTGCCATTTGAATCCAAAAGTTTAAAATGTTACCATTTGCATCCAAAGGTTTCACAAAAATTGTCATTTGCATCCAAAGGTTTCACTAAAATTATCATTTGAATCCATTTGGCTACATCTAACTAACACAGTTAACTTTTTTCGTTAAGTTTCCAACATGAGAGTTATTTTAATAAAAAAATTAGAAAATAAAACACCAACTCACGTGAGGGTTTTTATATGTTTAGTTTCTTTTGATAATTGCAGTTATGTTTGACTTTATAATATTATTTTATTGTTTTGTCTTGTTAATGTATTTTGGTTTAGTAATCGTGTTACTTTTGCCCGTTTTATTAAACATAGATTTATTTTATTTAAAGTTTAATTATGGTTACGATAATTGATATTTTATGATTATTATTCATGGTAGTTAATGTCATATTATTAATTGTTCTTATACTTTTATGATAATCTGTTTTTTATGGTTATAATTCAAATAATTTATGTTATTTGACTTGTTTGTTTATTTATATATTTTTTTGTTTTGTATGTTTTATAAAGTTGGAAATGAATCACTTTTAGTTAGTTAAACTTATATTTTATTTTATCTAATAGGATGTCCAGAGATAAATTTCTTGATAAAATAAAATAACTGTTGACCTATCATTTCTAGTAAATTAAAATTGCAATGATGATTACCAAAATACACTGAAAGCCTAAAACTTATCACGTAGATCTTATTTTTATTATTTTGTAATTGTTTTGACTAAAATACCTCTAATGTAGGAAACTTAACGGAAAAACTTAACGGCGTTAACTAGGAGTAGTTAAGTGGATTCAAATGGCAATTTTTGTGAAACCTTTGGATACAAATGGCAACCTTTTAAACTTTTGAATTCAAATGGCAATTTATATGAAACCTCAGGGACGTAAAATGCATTTAACTCTTAAAACTAACTACTAAAGGAGTCCTTACTAAACATTTAAAGTATATGTCAACCGTTTTCGAAACCAATGACACATTCTTTAGTAAACATTTAAAGCATTTGTCAACCGGTTTCAAAACCAACTGACACACTCTTTCACAATTAAAAGTAGTAATAGTTCCCTGCCTATCATAGGAAACATGTCGACTAATTCTAGCATGCTTTCCACAAGAGTAACTTACATGTTTTTTCCCTGTGAATTTTCTAACTGAATTTCCGAAAATAATATCGAAAATTTTTAATCTGAGATTAAACATACGCGATTTACATATAGACATCCAGTACCTTCACATACAACAATGTCAAGATCAACTCCTCACGCATCTACTTGCCAGCCTTTATTGTGAATCTTTTGATTCATCTCACGGTGTGTGGTTTAAGATCTACTATGTTAAAGTTTGATTACCGGATCTTAATGGGCCAAACATATTATTTTGATGGAGTACATTTCAATTATCACAGCTTATAGCATTTGAAACATATATATACAAATAAGAGTTAATCTTAAGTTCTTAAACTTCAAAAATTTACAATTCAAAGTCACAAAAACGATCTATCTAGCTGTACTTTCATACCATACAAGTTGCACAATTAAACTAGAACGATGAATATTATTTTACCGTTTACGCCCTTGAACTAGAACCACCTCTACCGTTTGATGAAGGGGAGCTCGATTCACTTAGCCATTGATCATCTGCATAACTCAATGATAAGTTTCTCTCCTCAGTTGAGTTCATGCTATCAAGCAAAACTTTTTTATCAGATTCACTATTCTCAACATCCTTACTCGTTTGTTTCTCAGCGACAATTGATACCAATGAACAATTAGATCCCTCCATTGATAAATTAGTAGCATTTTCTTCTCTAGAACTTCTAATTCGCTCTAACTCGGCTGCCACCTCAGCCATAGAAGGTCTCATCTCGCTATGAAAAGCAAGACATCGAAATGCCAGCTCAGCTACCTTGTGGATCGAAGAATAGGTCCACGTGTCTTTGTTATGTTCAAGGGAAGGGTCAATTATCTCATCAAGACAACCCTTTTTGATCCGATCAACAGCTAGTGATGCTAAATTAACCTCATTATGTCGTCGAGAAAAATCTAAGGCTTTAAAAGCCGTTATAATCTCAATTAGCACGACTCCAAAGCTATACACATCGCTTTTATCAGATAAATGAAAGTTTTGGTGATATTCAGGGTCTAAGTATCCTGGTGTGCCTTGTGGAGCCGTTGAAATATGTGATGACTCCATTATTCCCAGTCTAGAAAGACCAAAGTCTGCTACTTTTGTTTTAAAACTATAATCTAATAATATATTGCTAGATTTTACATCTCTATGATAGATTGGGGGATCTAGATTGGAGTGTAGATAAGCAATCGCCAGAGCAGTTTCGCTGGCGATTGTGAGGCGAATTGGCCAAGGAAGACCATTGCCTCTCTCTTTTTGTAAATGCTGGGACAAGGTCCCGTTTGGCATGAACTCATAAACAAGTATTTGTTCATCGTTATCGACTGAACAACCTAATAACCTAACAAGGTTTGGGTGGCTTACTGACGAAAGTAGTTTGATCTCGTTTATGACTTGATCAATGTTGTCACCATCAGATCGGTGTTTAATCCTTTTGATCGCTACCCATTCACCATTGTTGAGTTTGCCAGAGTAAACTGTGCCATACGCCCCATTTCCTAATCGTTGTTTATCAGAGAAGCTATTGGTCGCCTTTTCGATCTCTTTGTAACTGTAAATGGGAATTGTGATGCCTTTAGCTTCATAAAACTGTCGATTTACCCTACTTCGCGATCTTAAAATGGTACGCCGACGAATGAAGCATATGATCAAGCCTATGCAAACGATCAATGAAGCTCCAACAACAACAGCTGAAAGAAAAACAATAAATAACGTTTGCTTATAGTAGGAGTTGATTTATTGTGTGATAAAATAATAAATTATATACAATGAGATGAATATAGAAATAAAACAAATAGAGAATACCTCCGACTAGAACACCAATTCTGCCACTCCCTCCACAATGACCAGAGAAATACTTTGAAGGATTGCAACCTGATGAGTCTGCTAATCAATTTTGTTAGAAAAAGTTAGATATAATATGTAAGACTTTGTTAAATGAAAAGTGTCGTTGTAAATACAAGGGTATTTAAGATGGGAATTCATTGCGACAATTACATCCACCATTTAAATGTAACAAATAAGACACATTGTTATATTGCAAAGGACTCGCTTTAGAGACCCGTCGTAAATGAAATTACCGATGAATCTGTGACTACTAGAATATGTTAAAGATTTACAATTAAAATTACGACAAAAGAAAAAATTACGACGGCTAGAATTTTATTTCAGCCATGACATAAACAACCATAAACTATTGCAGATGGATTTTTTTTTTTCGCAATTAACATTTGTGACGGTTTTAACTAATTTCACCGTTACAGGGAAATAGCTAACAAAAAAATACACATTCAAAAATTCCTACTTTATAAAACTAGTTCTGCATCAGCATACCTTCACAATTATTATGGAACGAAAATTAATATTACTTTTAATTAATAATAATGCAATTGTCAATAAAAAAAGAAAAAGAATGAAGCCATGTTGCATTTATATAATAGACGTGTCCCACGGTTTGGTAATATAGCCTTTTAGCCGCTTTCATTTGGTTTGAAAACTTGTACATCAATAAAAATTAAATACAATATATTCTTGAATCACGAATAATGATCAATTTGACTTGAATATATAGGAAATGAACATAAATAAATAAAAAGGTTTATCTTCATCTCGCAAGAGACTATAATGTATAATTAAAAATATGTTTAATGGTGTGTGAGTTTCGTTCTAAAAATACTTAATGATATACATATAGTAAATTCTCCAAAGTTTTCTAAAAAAAGTAATGACTGAAAATCAAATTTGTGATAAAGAAAAAAATAATTATCCATTGTTCTTATAAAATAAACCAAATATCATAAATTAACTAACAAAACTTTGGCATATAGTTCCTCAATGCATGTGAGATCAAGCTTGAAATACAAATAATAAGATTATAGAGATTCATCTTTAATTGAATAAAAATATCACAAATTAATCTTGTATCAATACTCAATAGAGAAATAAAAGCACGCCGTATTTGACCTTCGCTTACTTTTAATGCCATTGAGTTTGAATATATATAATAAGTTAATTATAATATATAAAGTTCGCTTATTGGTAATAAATGGAGTCCGAAACGACAAATATTAGAGAAAGACGTGATCAAATAATTCATGTATATAAAATTCTCTATAAACAAACCAAGACAAATATAAATAAATAAAAAATTGTCATCCTACCTACGTCAATAGTTAATATGTTTAAACTCTAAAGTTATAAAAACGACACGCCTTGTAATTACAGATTATTAAAATTAATTATGTCCAAAAATTACGTATCTATGTCGCATGCTAATTAGCATCTTATGAATATGGTGGACTAGTGGATGGAATTGAAATTCAAACATAGTAATTAAAATATGATATTTAATTAATATAAAAAATCTTTAATTTTAATAGCCCAATTTACTCTTTTCTTTTAGATTTAAATGCATAGGCCTAGATACATGTAGTTATGTATCTTATCCGGTTTTTATGTTATTAATTTATGTATTTTCAAATAATAAATCATACAGTTTGTTCGTATATATGTAATATGTAATTATAATAGAAAACAAACTGTTATATAAAAATAAAACTATATCGTTTAATCAAATATACAATAATCTATTTGTTGGTAAGACCAACGCCAAAGCCGCCTTTGAACAACAATGACCCTTTGACAATATATAATCATGCTATTTTTATATGTTTTCTCCTTTCCTGATTGTAATAAAAGGTTTGCTTTCTGGGGCTCTTTTTTTTGTGGTCTTTCACAGTTTTGGTACATTTATTCATGTAAATCTTTCTTAAAATATAAATGAGTAATCCTTCACGCCTTAACCTTTTAAACTCATTGAAGTTGCATGAACTCGCATGGATCATGTAATTGATGTAAACATTCGGGATATCTTATAATGTTAGATAGCTAGATGCTTGGATTGTTGCTTAATCGGATCTTGCCAAAAACATTCTGTCATTTGCACACGTTAGTATCTCACCTTGGATATTACTTTTGCAGTCAACAAGGCGAGTCATTTTATGTTATCTACATGGTACTCTAAATTAGAGTTTTTTTTTTTTTTTTTTTTTTTATGATGATCATAATCATAAACTCTTCACTATCTATATGTATGGGATGTTTAACCTAATAACGCTTCTATTAAAGCATTCAGCTAGGTTGAGGCTTGCATGATCACCGTTCCATGGTGGATTTGCAATCTACCTTGCTTCTCTAACCTCATCTGTGTGATTGCTTGCGTAAATTAAAACAATTTGTCAATCATCTATGCGGAGTCTAAGTAAAAAGAGTAAATGACGTTGATGTCCACTTCAAGCACTTTTTCTATAAACTTACTGTTTCAATCACTCACTCATCTACTCATCGATGCGATAACTTAGAAGCAACCTATCTCTCGATCATTGTCATATCTCATGCTAACCTATCTCTCCCTCATCTCAAATACAACCTGTAGCCCCAATTAAATAAAATCATACTATACCCCTCATGCATTCCTTATTATTCAACCACTACACAACCAATATCTTGTCCGATAATGATAATTAATTTTACAACAATTATATATATTTAATTTAATGCCTCCAAATCTTCCTTTTCCTCTTATCAAATTAAACTTGCCTAAGAAAGCATATTAGCATAATCACTAATGAACTATCAAAAGGTATGCAAATATTAGGGATCATGATAAAAAGAAAACTTATTTAATATGCCTCATTTAACCAGTAAAGTAGATTTAAATTTAATTAAAGTATAATTTAGTGTGGTTCTAAAAAATTATTTAATAACACGACAATTCAATTCACAGGTGAACGGAGACATACATACCTTTGAGGCTCCGGCAGCCGGAGCTAGCTTTATACCCATCTCCGGCGAACTCACTTTTACACTTACACCGATGCCCCTTACTTCCATCAAACGGCGACAAGACGGTCGTACAATCAGCACCAACATCACAATCACAATCTCCGGTGACCCACCACCCCAATCTCACCACCTGTATATCCAACGATATCGCCGGACTATCCCCAATCATCTCCGTCGCAACGCCGGAGAACAAAAACCGACACCCCATCCTCGTCACGTTTTCATAATCAAGAAACTCACGGCCAGTTTCACTCGAGTAACAGCTCACGTTACCGTCACCACCCTGAGCGCCGCTGCAGTTAACGATCTCGAGGTGGGTCCGTAACGTCGTCATCGGAATCATGCAATTCTTCATCTGCTTCGTGCAATTCTCCATGAGAATGGCGTTGCTCGACATCGGAGCGAAGTGTTGGCCGTAGAGGTGGCTGAGGGTTTCGACGGAGCGGCCGCACTTCGCCGGAAGGCTGACGAGGAGGCCGTCGGAGTTGAACTGTTGAACTGCGAATTCGCCGATTAAAACGTCGCCGTTTGGGGTGCAGTTGAGCTGGATGGTGCAGCCGGAGGTGAAGCCGAAGGGGTAGGGGACGGTGGTGAACTGACCGCCGGGGCATTGCTGGTCGCAGCTAATGGGTTTCTGAGATATCACCGGCGGTGAAACGGCGATGAAGAAGATGAAGAAGATGAAGAATTCCGATAGGGTGATCATGATCACTTACGGGAGCATAGAAGATAATGAAGAAGATGATGAGAATTGAAATTGGTTTTGTTGGTATGTGAAGATTAGGGAAGTGGGAGACTTGAATAAACAGAAAATGGGTCTCTTAATGATTATTATTTTTATGTAATTACATGATTTAATTTGTTTTTTATATGTAGACAGAGTAGAACGTAATCTTTTATTCTAAAGCATTTTAAACCAACACGCATCACTTTTTATGTTTTATTTTCAATTTGTATATATTTACGTCAAAATGTTGTCATGGTATGTGTAGTAACCGTTTTGTTTTGATAGTTCCAATTTTAACAACTGTATGAAATCAAAACGGATAAGAATATTAATATTTATTTTATTTTGATAAAATAGTAATTATAAGTGACATGTGATAGAATCAAATTTTCTCTAATTAAATTTTTCTAACTTCTCTATTATATAAATTAAATCTATTATTTACTAATAATAAAATTTAATTTGTTAGATTAAAAATAGGCTTTTAATATATTTTTAAAAAGTTATTAATGTTGTTTCTTAATAAACAAATTTTTATTAAAATTTCATTTTCCTATAACATCAAACTTTTTAAAAAATACAGAATATCTTAAAATTAGTGTTTCAAAAACTTAAAGTTTTTATAAACAAGAAAATAATTAAACTTGAGATTTACAATAAGAAAATTTTTAAAAATGATATTATTTAAAACGATTTATTTTGAAACAAATTGTTTGATTTATTATTTGGAAAAACAAAATAAAGTTTAAAAAAATTTAAAAAATTGATATCATTGTTTTATTAATTATAATTTTTACCCATACGTAATTTCTTAGATTATTGTTTTATAATTAATAAATTTTTATTCTATTTAATATTTTATTTATTCAATTGGTGTAATACACAGATTTAATAAAGTTAGTGTATCTATATAATTTAAATGGTGTTTTTCTTACCGAAATATATGTTAATCATCCTTCTAAGTTCTAACTTAACTGAAATAAATAGTTGTTGCTATCGATGGAGGGATCATTATTGGCGGACAGTATATTGCATACTAGGTATTTAGTCTAGTGGGAAGTAACAAGTTTGTATGAACAAAAAATGTTAGATTTAATTGCACAAAAGATGTCATGTGTAATAAAAAAATAAAAGCACAAAGTGCCACCAAAAGATATCAACACGTATTTTATTACAATGGTAACCATATACAGCATTATGAAAATAAATTATGTTCAATCGGCATTCAATGTATCGCTTGAATTTAGAAGTAAGAGCAAGAGCGCCAGCACTATCAACATCACCAGCAACAACACTAGCAATACTAACAACAACACCAACAGCATAAACAATAACAATAACACCAACAGCAACAACAATAACAACAACAACAACAACAACAAACCTAGAAGATTTAGATCTTGAACCCTTAGCCTGCGAGTGGATGAAAGCGAAGAAAACCACAATGCTGGAGCCATCTTCTCTTTTTAAGCTTAGTTATTAAGTTACTTAGCTATCAGCACACCTGGGAAGGTTTATTTTATTAAATTAGTGTTCATCATATAAGTTTTTTATATTGATGAAAATAATGTATCATTCTTTAGTAATTATCGTTATTTCATAATTGGAGAGTGTTACTTTGAGTTGGTTTGCTATATGGTATGTTAAACAAAAAAGACACAAATATGATTAGGAGAAAAGTGAATACATGAAAACATCATGAAATAACGAGAAAAAGGAAAGATAGTTCAACCAGCCGTAAATTAATGACAAAACCACTATAGGTGATAGTTTTTGCGTAATTCCATCGTGTATGAACATAATAAGAACAAGTATCAAGTACTCACTGTAAGCTTACGATGGGTTGTTGTAGGTTTTCAGTATCCAACATATAAAATTGTCAAGGTTAGCTTTTTAGTAGACATGCTAAGTGCGTTATAACGATGTTATTTAAGGTGTATAATAAGAGTGGAGCAATCTTCTACTTCACCTTGGATAGCTTCACATATAGTTCAACATCAACATTTTTATCTCAAACCATGTCAATGAGACAATGAACAGCTAAACATTATGTGATCACAATCAAAACTAGGGTTAGTTTATTTGTTTATGTAAATGTGATGATATTATTTTCAAACATGTACGTGAATGATAAATGATTAATCATAAACATATGAAGGTGGTTTTAATTGTACCTAGCTATATGTTATTGACGTTTTCATTATTTTCATCATAGTCTAGCGTAATTGGTGTGATTTTACGTGATAATTGAGGTTAATCACTAAATAATATGAATACTTTTAAATATGATAACGATGTTAACATGTGTGACAATTGATAAAAATCAAGTAAAAATGTTTTAACTTAGGCCAACTATAAACACAAAGCACCTTTTGGCTCTAGAAAACATTAAGCCGACCCTCGCAAGTCACACCCGTTAAACTAATAACTAATTAAAACCAGAATTAAAAAACCATTAATGCTCTTAATAGTTTAGTTATCTAAATTAGTTTTCACTTAATACGATTATGATTTTGAATTTTTATTGATCCTAATTTTCTATCTTTTTAGAGAGCACATATTTTCTAATATTTATTAAACTTTGATCTTATGAAATATTCATTTTACATTACTAAATTTTATAACAAAACGTAAATTAACTCGAATATATTTACACTGGATTTAGTGGCCAAAGCTATAAAACGTTTTCAAACTAAACTTACGTCATAACGTAGAGTAACTCGAATTTACACCAACTTTAGTGGCCAAAGTTATAAAGTACAACTACTATCGACACGAGTCATTTTCAAACTAAATTTACGTTAAAACATATGGTAACTTGAATTTACACCGGCTTTAGTGGCCAAAGTTGAAACCCAAAAAATTAAAACATTTAGATAAAAATAAGAACGTAAGAAATTAGTTTTTTTAAGTTAAAATGCACAAATGGTTAATCTGAGCATTTAGAAACTCAATGGGTTGAAGTAATATTTTTCATAGTTTTAGAAAAAGTTTAGGGGTAAAAAATATCAATAAAAAAGTTGAAAGGGTTCTGATGAATCACCTTTAATATATATACAAAAAAAGTTTGAAAAGCTTTAATTGATTGTTTTGAAATCTGCCAGTCGCTTGTGGTTTAAGATATGTAAGGGTAGACCAAACCACAAGGGTTGCTTAATTTGAAACAAAAAATCCTCGTCACCGTCTCTCCGCCACTTTGCGCTATCTAAACATTGAAAATTTTAGTCTTGTACGCTAACACAAATTATTGCTTTTTTTTGTCTTTTATATATAATTCACCATTGTTTCAATTTTATTTAGTTTTTCTTTGAATAATTATCTTTTATGCTGGTTTAGAAAGAAAATTTTAGGTCCCCATATTAAGGGGTTTTATAATAGGGCTAGAGTTGTAGCTGTAAGCGAATAAGATTTGTCTTCACTTCATTAATTTGTGAATGTTGAGTGTTAAAGACCCCAAAATTTACAAGCATCATACGCTGATTTCAATGCGACAAGTTTGTTGCGTTTTTTAACAATGTTACATCTAGCAACAATGGTAAGCCTTTATTAGGATGGTAAGAAAATACTTATTTTATTACGAAAAAGGCCCCGGTATGATGATTCGTTTTACAATATAGAAAAGGTTTAATCGACCCTTTTTTGGAGGAATATACTTTAAAGTTACATTAGTAGAAAATCGATCTATTCTACACTAGATAAATTGTATTTTTAATGGAGTTTTATAAACTCTCCAATACTTGTAAAATATCAATTTCTCAAATTATCTATTTTCATATGTAATTTATAAGGCTCTAAAGTCTAAACATGATACGAAAAAACATTATATTTTAACTTTAGAGTATTTTTAGTTAGAATTTAAATAGGGCGTTTAGAGGAATTAATTACCCAAGGGATGATCACAATTCACGTGTACTTCATATCCTTCCGCCCTGTTGGATCTTTTGTGTGAGTGAAGTGAATAATTGTAGCGAACGATTCAAATCGTCTTTTCTTTTTTGGTTTTCTTTTTTTTCGTCTTCTTTCTTCCCCCAAACTACCACTTACTAAAATACTGTAAAAGAATAGGAATCGATCCTATCGGATTTTTGTAACTCTAATCTCATGTTTGATTATAAGAACAATGTCGTACTGGTCACTCATTACTCGTAAGTATCATTTAAAGTTGTTAGTATATTATTAGGTTAAACTATTTGCTGAGATTTTAATTATTTAAAATCCGATTTTAAAATCACCTCAAAACTATTTAGATGTTAGATAATTACAATTTTAACATTTCAATTTTTTAATGGCTTTAAGTTTCTAACAAATTTAAAGTTATATTTATCATATATTTTAAGATTATACTGTATATTAATATACTCGATTCCAATGTTGGTAAAAGGATATGAGAAGTTTTTGGGGTAATAGGTAGAGGTGTTTAACTTTTGATAAGTGAATTTTCAAATAGTTGATTTCACTAAATGGGAAGGGTAACATTGAAGAGCATATCCCTTTTAAACTGACTGATAATTATATTATTAACCTTGCCTGAATCTGGATTTACAGTTTAGAAACGATGGGCTCTAGTAAAACAATCTACTGCTCTGGCCTCTGGGTTTCCTTGAGACCCATTACGATTTGCTTTTAATGTTCGGATAGTTTTCTAAAGGAATCAAATTCATATAAACCCAATGGATTTTTTTATAAATTTAATAGTTAATTTTCCTGTGTGTTAACATCTCTTCTGAAAAGTTAAACTCAAAATTCCTTATGAAACGGTAGCTTAGAGGAGGGAGTGAAATTGGTTATCATTTTATACTTTAAATTTTAGAACATTTATTAATTACAAAAAATTATAGTAGTGATAACATCTATATTGGTAGTTGTGGCTTGTTAAACCAAGAATAAAAAAAAAGTCATAAGCTAAACGTACCCTTTCGGGGCATTTTAGTAGATACGGAGAAAGCTTAATCTTGGAACATACAAGTAGATACAGAGAAACTGCAAATGGACCCGGTAAAATGCTACTCAAACGAAAGGGTGAATTTCATATATATTCTTATAAAATTTTAAAATATCATATATAGTCAAACAAAATTTAAAATATCATATATAGCCCTACAAAACATTTAGAATATCATATACACTGTTAGTAAAATTTTCAAATATCATATATGCTCAAATCTAATTAAAAAATTCATATATATCCCTAATTTTTTTTTTAAATATCATATATACCTTTATAAAACTTTATAAATATCATATATATCCAAATTAAATTTAAAATATCATATATACTCTTCTCTATAATTACAATATCATAATTTCACATATTAATTTTTGTTGTTAAAAATAAATTAGAATATGTCTATTCATATATACTAATTAAAAACTTAAATATTTTGTATATCTAGCAGTTTTCTTTATATTTTTTCTAAATCCTTACATATTTATCAAGTCGGGGTGGAACCAAAGTTTAATTTTAAAATCATAATTAATTAGTATTTATAAATTATACTTTCAAGTAGGTATATGAGGTTTTACATCTTAAAATTCTTAAATTTCTCTAATTAAAAATTAATTGTAATAAATTATGATAATCCATTAAAATTTCCAGATGATACATGAGAGTTTAATATAAAGTAAGTATTTTTAGCAAATATATTAACTATGTTTTTTAACTGGGTTATTGATTTGTACTATTATTTTTTAAAATCTAATAAACAATAATATTTATTAAAAATATAATCGTCAAATGAATAAAAAAATTAATAAATATAATAGAAACAATAATAATACTTGATAATTAAACAAAAGGTAAACTGAACTTTTATGTGTTTAGAAAAATAGAAGATTGGAATGTTAAATTTTGAGTTCTTTAAATAATTAAATAAAATATTATATTTGATATATATGATATTTAATAAGTTTTTAAGGGCTATGTATGATATAATAAATTTTTTCTAGGTATATATGATATTTGAAAGTTTGTAGGGTACACATGAATTTTTTTCCAAACAGAAACACCAGTCCCTCATTTTGTCCGGATGGTTTTTTTTCTCAATCTAGAAGAATTCATCGATTCTTAACACTTTAACCCACTTGTCTTTATATGCATTAATACTTATACATATGACTATGTGAGAAAAATGAAAAACTATTACCATTGAAATGGGAAAAATGAAAAACAAAAAAAAAACCATATTAATGGCTAATGTGGCATCCGAAAAAAATGAGAAAAACATGACGACTCAAATGACCTTACATTTTTAGTATACCCGCTTGAAATATCAAATTAGAATAATCAGTTTTGTCTTTAGTGTGAAAAATTAAAAAAACAATATAACTAATGCAACCACTAACGGATGAAACAAGTGAATATCCCGTTCTAAGTATAATATACATCTTCATATGATATTTTTGCATCTTTATAGCATAGTTTCTCTTGCATGGAAACAATAGAAAAGATTGTTACATCTTGACATCATAAACTATAACAAACATCAAAATATACCACTTGACAGAGAAGAGAAACACACACAAATTTATAACACACTCTTTCATATAAATAGATTAATTTTCTATTCTCTTAACATTTGCATCATACCTTTAAGTCCTAATTTTAAAACAATAACGAAAATTCTTGTAAGCTAAATTACAGTGTTCAAATGCCTAAGCTTTTGTATCATGCCGCAAGCCCTTTGGTTTTCTTAAGTTGATTTTGATTTCTTAACTGATTTGTCATTATCAAATTTAATATAAAAGTATCCATATCACCATTAATGAATTTTGTGTTTTGAGAGAGTAGCTTGTGTTTAACTATAGGGAAAAAAAAAAAAAAAAAACTTGCACATTGATGGGCGTTGAATTTGTCAACCTTTGATCTTGGATTTTTATTTTGTACTATCACCCGAAAATAATAAGTTACTTTTTTGGTGAAACAGTCTTTATTTCTATTTAGTCATTCATGTAACATAAATAGAAATCCGTTTGACAAGCACATGTATGGTTATTAAAGTTGGTTTACGTCTTGTAAACAACAAACTTTTGAAAGAATTTTGAATAATAAAAAGAATGGATTTTAGAAAGGAATTTTGGTCTTGATGAACTGTAAGGAAGTAGGTCTTCACCTTACGTAACATTTATAGACATATTGTTTGATTTCTGATCTAACAACACGACAGCGCTATCGAGTTGCGGTGTTATATTTGTACTCGTAAAAAGATATCCATCGAACTAGGTCCCATATGGATGATATTTATGAAACAAAATGTTAAATTGTTGCTTACAATAAACTTTTCTTTGATGTTTGAAAGGAAGACATATGAAGAGTAAAAAAGTAGTAGTGACAAAGAAAAATGTATTTATTTAAACCGCAATAAAGATAAATGTATCACAGGGCAAACAAGCAATTGCTTGATTTGAAAAAATTATTTGTTAGCTGCATGAAAGTAGTGAATGAATACAAGATAACTTGAAAGTGGTAAGAAAGTAGTTTTTTTTTTATTCTTGTTAAAAATGACTTTAAATAGTGTAATATTCTTCAATTCTATGTTTTTAACAGTAATTGATCACTTCTTATATATGTCAGAGAAACAAATATGTTTGATGCGTCTATTATCAAGGGGATGTTTGATGCGTCTATTATCAAGGGGGCTTTTAATGTGCGATTTGATTGAAGTTGTTGACGGAGAACGATCAAGAATAAGTTGGTACACAAAGAAACACTTTCTTTATTGTTGTGTTTACTTTACGTGTCATGCATATGAGAATCCATTTAGCGGCATGCGATTATGAGTCTAGAGTTGACAACATGAAAAAGAAAACACTAAATAAGTATTTGTTGTAAAAAAAACTAAATATAAGTTTATTTAAAATGTTCATAGTTTTTTTCCAGTAAAACTTAAATTTATAAACAATTGACTGATTGGCGCTTTAGCTATCATTTAGATTACCACTAAATCACATGATTGCTTTGTTTGAAATTATTAATTTATTAAGGCATAAGTGTCTTTAAGAATTAAGATGCTAAAATAGACTTAAAAAATGCAAGGTAAAATTCGAATGGACCTTAAAACATAAACGGGTCAAGAATTAAACCATAAATAAAATCCAACAAAACTAAAAATAACATATAAAATTAAAAATACTCATAAAGTAAAACATTTTGATTTGCCATACATTCAAAACGAAACCTTTTAGCTTAAATTATAGATATTTTAACGAAACTCCTTTAAACAAATGACTCCAAACCTCTAAATATAAAATAGTTTGATCCTTCGCGTTTGGACCGGCATCAAAGTGAAAGAGGGGGTATACGTGGCAAAATACGAGTAGTTGGAGGAAGAGTATCAAAAGTATGAACAAGATCTTGGTGGTGGGGTCCCACTGCAAAATGAACCGGACACGTGGTGGAACTTGATGTCGTCGCAATCATCTGACATTTTCTTACGTGTCGGAATTTTAACGGCCAAAACGGCGAATAAAAGTTGTGAAACGTGCGGTTAGTGGGTTTGCTTCTCTGCTTCAGATTTTGTCCTTTTGTCTCTCAACCAACCAATAAGCTTTACCTTTTGCCGTGTGATAATATAAAAACATTAGTTTCTTCGAAAGAAAAGAGAATATTTTTGTAATGCATAAACACGATTAAAAAAAAATTAAAGCACTTTTATGTGGGATATTTGGTTAATTGAATTGAGAAGGTGGATCACAAAACAAACTCTAGGAGGTTCGTCATAGATGGATTTTACTATCGATATGAGATATGAAAATTGAAAATCAGGCAAGTAACAAAACAAATGATATGAAACCAGACATGAACTTTATATCGTATATATTTGTTGTGATTAGGGTTGCAAACGAATCGAATGAACACAAACAAGGCCTTGTTTGTGTTTGTTCATTAGTAAATAAACTTGTATATTAACTGTTCACGAACACTTAGCAAACGGTATTTTTTATTCGCGTTTTTTCATTAAGGAAATGAACATGTTCATGAATTGTTCACGAACATTTATCAAACGCAAACAAAAACAAACAAAAGCAAATGAACAAACAAATGTTCATGAATATAACGAACACAAGAAATTCATTAACACAAACGAATACAAATGATGATATATTTATTTTATTTAGGAACACAAACGAATACAAATGATTGTATATTTATTTTATTCATAAACATAAACGAATACAAATGATCATATATTTATTTTTGAATAAAATTTGCTTTTTCATAACAAACATTACATAAATCCACTAATAATAAATAAGTACTTAACATAAAATCAAAAAATACTTGATATAATTGTCATGAAAATAACTGACACAAAAATTAAGAACATAAACGGACATATTAATAAACATAAACGAACAAATTATCGAACGATTCACGAACTGGTCGCTAAACGTTCGGTTCGTTTGCAGTCCAAATCGTTATGACACTATCATGAGACGACTTCAACCTTAGCTTGGCTCCTACTAATCTTATTGGTTGTGAAAACGTTAATTGTGGATTTCACTTTGTGAGATTATTGATTGTATGCGATCTTGTTATTCATAAGATCTCAACACACAGGAGATACAATTTGTCAGTTTAAATAGTTTTTTTTTATAGGGATCGCAATGAGATTGGTACTTGTAATTCCAGTTTCATATGCAATTGTAAAATTGTATGTTATACTTCATCTCATACTTGTCGAGTATTGAATATACCCGCCGGTATTGGATATTCTTGTTTGTTTTGTAAACCATTACCCATTATGAGTTTTAAATAATATTCTTACTATTTATATTTTTATATAAGTTTATCACCTGAATTATTAGATTTATCTATTACCCAAGCTAAAACAAAATAAAAAATGTTGTAGGGTTAGAGTAAACGGATATATGTGTTTAGAGTAATTAGGTAAAATACCATCAAATAACACACCCAACTTTGTTTATAACTTGTTTTAGATTTCTAGGTTTGTCTTTGCCTTCCTTAGTTTTTGCTCATATTGTATGTTAAAATTTTAAGTTTTGATCATTAACTTTTTAAATTTTCAAACCTTCCTTGAAAGTGATAATTTTGCTCAAGCTTGATCTTTGATGAGGAGGGGATGCAGGCTAAAGAGGAAAAAGGAACAGATGTTCATTTATAAAAGGAGGTGCGATACAGAGAGAAAGCATACCATTCGAGATGGAGAAGCAGGAAGAGATCAGCAAAAGGGATGGGAACACCACCTTGTGGCCTTCCATAGATAAAATTTATGGGAGGATAGGAATGACTGGGATACATTCCATCCGTCCGTCCTCGAGTAGATTATGAAGAAAGATGCTTTTTTTTAGCTAATGTATGGCTAGCTCACTTGGTAGAGGCTTTATCTTTTAGAGCAGAGATCTTTGGTTCAAACCCAGACATGATGTAACTTGATGTATTTTAAAAGTAACAGTAAGATAGATTTGTTGTTAAAAAAAAAACAGAAAGATGTTTTTTCCAAAGTTTAAGGTTGGTTGAATATCACAAATCCTTTTTACACTTCTATAGTTTAAAATGTATCAAACAAATTTTTGAATATCAACTATACTTATATCTAATACATCAAATAACATGCATACGTGTTTAATTTATTTCTATAAATATTAAAAACAAGTCGTAACGTCACCATTTACCTTTTAGATTTTTAAAACTTTAATAATTTCATAATGCCATTGCAGCATTATGGTTTTATTTTTGTGTAGTTTTGTCTCCAACTGTTCCCCGTTTTCTATAAAGTTAAAAGAGCGTTTGATAAAAGTGGTCTTACTTCTGCATGTGGCCTTAATGCAAAATTACAATATTGATTAGTATAAGGTTTAACATTAGAAAATCAATAGCTACCCACCTTCCACTAACTAAAGATCATAGAATCAACGGATTTGAACATTATCTGAGGAAGGGAAAAAGAAGATGAACCTCCCGTGGCCACTATCTTTCAACTAGTAACCGAAGTTCTTAGTGTAATAAAGTATAAAAAAATCAGACTTTTTTCTCATGTGATGGGATATTGGGATGAAAGAAAGCTTTTAAGCACTTGAATTTATTCCATGGTTTATTTGTTTGGGGAATTATTTATATGCATAATGTAAAGTTTTATGGAAGTGTGTCTCTATAATATGCCATATAGCATGTGAATGTGTTCATGTATATTATTATTTTGGTGTGTAAATTTTCTAAGTCTCAAAAGATACTTTCTCCCCAATAGCCCCATATAGGGTGATTTTATAGGCTTGCTTTAATAATAGATTCTTGTTCACGTGAGCCTATCGATCAATAGCTTATAGTACGTATTGTTCTTCTTCTAGCTATAATAAAAAGAGGTGATTTATTTGCAACTAAAAAAATCATTGATAATTTTTGTACCTAAATGTTTATTATAAAGAACGATTAAGAAAATAATTAAAAGATTTAACCTTTATATAATTAGATTTTGATGTTTAAACTTTGAAGACAGTTTGGCGAGGTATTAATTGTGTTTGAGTATTACAAAGGTTAATAACATAATAATCAACATATACTTTTATTTTACATAAAAAGTTTATTAACCATATGTTGAAATCTTAACATCATTGGAATTTGTTTAACATATATGTGGAAAAAATATAATAAATAAAGAGTTATTACCCTTTAAACCAGTCAAAATTACATTAGGTAAATAAGCAAGTGAATAAAGAAAAAGGTCATACATGGTTAAAAACTTATGATACTTTTAATAGTACATGTTAGTGATTTTAGTCTTATTATATCATTTAACAACTTGGGTTTGCTTAAATTCAATTAGAATTTTTACTGAACATTAATACATGTTAAGAGGTATAAAATATATATTTGTTTGAGACTTATAAGCTTTCCGAGAACAATGAACAATGGGATTTAAAAATGGAGTGCTCACTTGATTGGATTTCGAAGAGGTGGCGCCCTCACGAGGTCCATGGGACTAAGGGGGCGTTTGGTTGGAAGGAATGGAATGGAATTGAGAAACTAGTATAATTTTCAAGTAAAATTGTGTTTGAGTGAGCAATTAAAAGTAAACCCAAGAGAATGTTTCACCTCAAATTCCAAGGTTGTGGGATTTCAAAATCCTTCCACCTAGAGAGGGAATTTGAAATCCCACAACCAAGAGAATTTGAGGTGAAACATTCCCTTGGGTTTTACATTTCATTACCCACTTAAACATAATTTTGCTTTTAAATTATACTAGTTTCTCAATTCCATTCCATTCCTTCCAACCAAACGCCCCCTAAGTCTTTTTTTTTTTTTTTTTTTTTTTTTTTTGGGGGGGGGGGGGGGGGGGGGGTCTCGTGATCTAGTTATTAAGTTACACCCACGGTGGACAAAAATCAGATTATCATGTTTGAAAGCCTCTGAAAGTTGTTTTGAAGTTTGTATGGTTGATGAAAAGTTATTCAAGACCTAGTTATCAATAGGAATTGATATTTGGTTGTAATTGATCTTCAATAGAATATGATTATTAATAGAAATTGATTACAAGTAGGAATTGATCACCCTTATAACTTAAACTCATAACTTGTATGGGTTGATAATCAGCAGTAACTAATCATGAGTAGTAATCGATCATCAACAATAACTGTAATCGACCACAACTATGATCAACAACAATTGCGCTTAATAGTAAATATGAGTAGTAGTAACTGCTTTGAGTATTAACTAAACTACTGCTTACAAAAGTCGGATACTTGCACTACCATAGTTATTGAAGGGAGAAATAAACAACACAAACATTCATAATATCCACGTCGACAACTTAACACATACGAACGTTGTTTTCAAAAGCACTCACTTTCCACACCGAAAGACCTCATCAAGCTCCACTTATACTGTTATTTTATATATATGATATGATACAACGTACGGCAGACAAAAGCAACCAACGGAAAATCATTCTTCACGCAGCGATTACGTTGTTCCTCCTATAACGTACACTCACACGTGTCAACACATCCTTTATTCAACTCTTGTATATATACCCCTCTCCTAACACTCTCCTCTCACTTACGAAACCCTCTACACCTTCTAACATAATAACATTTTTCAACTAATTTTCTTCTATTATTCTCCGATATTAATCGTATAATTACGTTACCTACATTGTACGTGATTAATCATAATTGAATGTGAAAATATTCAAATACATATAATTATAACAAATTAACCAAATTTGGTGATTGAAAAACACCATGCATTCCGATCGAACAAGCTTTCAGGCCGGCACAGGCGACAACAACGGCTACGAATCGAACCGTACGAGCGATGAGGGTTCACCCATGATGATGTCACCATGGAACCAACCCTCACCACGGTCCACCACCACCGCCGCGGATCAGGACGGCCTGATCATCGGCTCGCTGGTTCGCGAGGAAGGCCACATTTACTCGCTAGCCGCAGCCGGAGGCCTCCTCTACACCGGCTCCGACAGCAAGAACATACACGTATGGAAGAATATGAAGCTGTTAACAACCTTCAAGTCCAACAGTGGCCTCGTGAAGGCGATTATCATCTCCGGCGACAAGATCTTCTCCGGCCATCAAGACGGTAAAGTAAGAGTTTGGAAATCAAACAACAAAGACCCCAAAGTTCACAAACGCATTGGCACTTTTCCCACGTTCTTCGACGTCCTCAAGAGCTCCATGAAATCAAAGAATTACATTGAGGTAAGAATAATTAATTAATATACGATCATGAATTCATGATATAGTAATCTACACAAATATGTTAACATTTCATTAACGTATACATCTACTGTAATTCATGAAGGTAAAGGGAAACAAGACGGCGTTATGGATCAACCACCGTGACGCAATATCTAGCCTAAGTATCGACGAAGAAGAAGGTCTGTTATACTCAGGATCATGGGACAGAACATTTAAGGTATGGAAGATGTCGAATTCGAAATGCCTAGAGTCGGTGAAGGCGCACGACGACGCGGTCAACGCCGTCGTCTCCACCGTCGACGGACTGGTGTTGACCGGATCGGCGGAGGGATCCGTGAAGGTGTGGAGGCGAGAAGGACGAGGGAAGAACATGAAGCACAGGTACGTAAAAACACTGTTGGATCAAGAACACGCAGTGACGGCGTTAGTGGTGACGGACGGGGGTGCGGTGGTGTACTGTGGGTCGTCGGATGGGATGGTGAACTATTGGGATCGAGAGAAGTTGTCGCATAGTGGTGTTTTGAAGGGGCATAAGCTGGCGGTTTTGTGCGTTACGGTTGGGGGTAATAATATGGTTTTTAGTGGTTCGGCGGATAAGACGATATGTGTGTGGCGGAGGGATGGGTGCGTCCATACGTGTTTGTCGGTTTTAACGGGGCATACGGGGCCGGTGAAGTGTGTGGCGGTGGAGGAGGAGGTGGCGGAGGGGGGTGGCGCCGGTGGGAAGTGGGTGGTGTATAGTGGTAGTTTGGATAAGTCGGTGAAGGTGTGGAGGGTGTCGGAGGGGTCGCCGGAGATGGTGCATACGGCGGTGGTGCGGCACCGGAATGGGTTTTAGTGGCTGATGAATGATGGTGACGGACGGTTGTAGTTTTAGTTTGTGGGTCCTTGGGGTGAAGGGTTGCTTCTACGTTGGTTTTCGCTTTTTGTTTGTAGTTTTTTATCCAGTGGACGGTGGAGATTTATTTTCATGGGTGGGACCCGGTGTAAAGTAATATGTAAGGGTAGGGGCGAATTGCATATGGTAAAAGTAGAGGAAAGATGACATTTATGTAGATCTTATTAGATTTAATATCACTTATATATGTTTAGAGCTATGTTGCTTGATGTCATTTACATCATTTATACATTAGAAATGCATTTTCTATTTATAACTTTTCGTTGTTGCATCTAAACTTTGTCTTTGAACCAATTGACCAGCGTCGATGTATAGAATAAAAACAAAAATAAGTGTGTTCTAATTACCTTTAAACTAGTAGGGTAAGTGGGATGTCTAATCCTCGATAAGTTAATGGATGATACTTGAACTAAGTTGATTCATGATTGCAAACATAATGAAAAAGATTATTTTAATTGAATTGATTAAAGACTACATAAAATATATGATGAACAAATAGAATTAAGTAAAAACGGTCACACTGATGTTTGAAATTGAGAAGCAATATGTATAACCAAATTTATATCCCTTTTCTAACTATCTTATAGACATGGTTAACTTAATACATGGAATCATAGATAATTGCAAGACAAAACGCCAGTTGGGCACTCCTTACACTACTTCTCCTTTGTTAATGCCCACTTGAACAGTAGTATTTTGCTAAGCGGCATTGCAAATGCCAAGAGTGAGCATCTTCAACGCAGGTGAAGACTTTTACAGGACAGCTTCCACAAGTTGAGGTCTTTTCGACGCATTACAATCTCCATGTGCGATGTGCATAGTCCACACCAGCACTGAATTTTTCTCATGCTATCCTACATAAAATAAAACATATCAAAGTAGCATGTCGTGATATAAATTTTATTGCTAAATCTATAAAATAATTAATCATTATGTTAAACCAGATATAAACATATCACTGATAGCCAGGGCTATTAGTTATAATGGTTCCACATAGTTGGCCATTAGTGAAAAGTTAGGAGAGGGGAGAAATCAATTATGGACTATGGTTGGACTGTTGAGACAGGTTCGATAACAACGTTGGACCGACATCATCCGGTTGACATTAGACCAAATATGGCAACGTTTTAAGCTACTAATATCTTGTCATATTTCATCAAGAAGACTTTCATAGTTTTTTAAGACTTCATAAAAATGAGACTTAAAACCTGTAAAAATGATAAATTGGTCACTTTCAAGAAGCTAATGTATGAATATTTTAAGATCTCTTATAAACTTTCACTTTGAATCTTTCATCCTGTATACTTTAAACACATTACATTAAGAGTATCTCCCACGTTGAGGTCCGTTTACATTTGAATTTTACGCTCCTTGCTAGGAGGAGAGAGAGGTGGATGAGAAGAAGAGGAGACGTGGTATGAGAGAGGAGAGAGAAAGGGAAAAATTACAAACGTGTAAGTGATCATTTTTTCAAAAGCGATAAAAATGGTTTATTAAAAGATTACGTTAAAGATACTTCCACCTATATTTCTACTTTATACTATCTATTATACATTTATACGAAGTCATGTTCGAGCATATACAAGCCATTTACAAGTTTAAAATGTCAGATGGGGCGTCCATAATCCCTTATATTAGCGTACTAGTTTTAGTAAATTCGTGTATTACACGGGTTGTATAAAAAATATTAAATAAAATAAAATTTTATTAATTATAAATCAACATTTTTATTTCAAAATAAGATATGCTTGAAATGTTTCTTATAGTAAATAAAATAAAATTTTTATTTCAAAACAAACGTTTTAAAAAATGTTATACTTAAAACTTTTTTCATATAACTCTCAATAATTATTTTTTGTTTATAAAAATTTTACTTTTTAAAACACCAAATATAAAATATTTGTATTTTTTAAAAAGTTTGATGTTCTAAAAGTTTTCTAATTTTATGAATAATTATTTCCTTAAAAAATAACAATAGTAAAAATATCTTTTACTTAATTTATTAAAAACTATTTTAATCTGAAAAAATAAATAAAATTATTAGTAATTAATATGATTATTAAATAGTAGAGAGAAACGAGAAAAAATTATTCAAAGCAATATGGTGTTGACATGTGTACTTTCTAGATACTTTTTCTTAGAATAGGGAAATGTGTGTTTCATTAATAACTAAAACTCAATTATATACATATTGAGCAGTTCAATAGAATATATATCCTAAACTTTGTCACCAATCTTGCCAATTGTCTCTTCAACTTTTTTGTACATTAAGTTTACTCCGGTCCTCCAAAAATTATAAAGCATCCCTATGAGCTAGATCTAAGAAAACTGAAAAATTGAAAAGAAAAAAGCTAATGTGGAAATTTAAATATGATTTGGTAATATCCTATTTCGATTATTTATTTTGGATGTTATTTCGGCTGCTTATGTAAGGTATTATATAATACATTTTAAAAAATTCGGAATCATTAAATAATAATTTAAAGTATGAAATTTTTAACAAGTATGAACATGTATGCTATAAGATGAGATGTATTTTGATCAATCGAAAGATTGATATTCATTGACCTAAATCATACCCATAAACATTTTATTTTAATTTATATTTTCCTCTCCTTGAATGATAGAGTAATCTAGTCATCCATAATTTCTTGTTTTCATATTTTTTTCCTTGGGCAATAAAATTATATAAAGTTAAGATAATAAGAAATGTATTTGAAAACCCAAACAGGTGATTTTAACAAACTAAAAGGTATGCTCGATATGCAACGGGTAATTACGCAACAGATACATGACTTGTGGCATCCAAGTCCTCTCAACTACATCATATAAAAACCATATATTCTCTGAAAAGAAATTTAGATTCCATTGATAGTTTATGTTACACTCTTTTCTTTTTGTATTTACTTCAGAAAGATTATGTTATATAACTTTTGTTTACTTGTAAACAACTCATCAAGTTTTTTATTTTAAAATTGAATAAAAAATGTCTGAAACTCAGAGCAGCTATTTTTCTTAAGTAATATTCTCTTGGTGTGTAGAAGTGCAACTTTGAGCATCAAAGCTGCTACTGTTCTTCCTCTTTCCTTGTTTTTGTGGCACCAGCTGCCAGAAGATCAAAAGTACATTTTTTTCATAAAAGTTTAAGATTAAATCCTCATATTATAACTAAAATATATTGAGTAAAGCGTGTCTGACCATTTAGTAGGACAGTCTGCGAGAATGGGCCGTCCTCCTGATTTGTGCATCGACTATTGCAGTTCTCATGTGGCTGCTTCTGCTACCACTAGAATGCAGATCTAGACCCAAGTAATTCCTTGTTTCTCCTTCCAAGACTTTAAGAACCTAACAACATTAATGTAAATAACATTTACCATAATGCATTGATATTAAAAATTCAAACATAATGAATTTAACGAATTAATAGCAATAATATTAATAATAATAGACCTTTGACATGGGTGGTCTGGATTCTGGATCTTTTTGAAGACATAAGGAGGCAGCATGACCAATAGCATGCAAATCAGGAGGAAAATTATAAGGTTGATACGAGCCTAAGCGTGGGTCCAGCAGATTATGCTTATAAGCAAGAACATGTACAGGTTCCATTTCTTGTGATGTGTAAACATCATGCCAGAAATTTTGTGTTTTGTAAGATTGTAATTCACTTGTTCTTCGACCAGTGATTAGCTCTAACAGTACTAATCCAAAAGCATATATGTCGACTTTCTCTGTTATTATTCCTCCATTGAAGTATTCTGGTGCAAGATATCTAAAATATAGACATGAAATCTTGTGAAAAAAGAATGATTATGATTTGTTATTCATGGCTGTAGAGAATTGGGTATACCCTGAAGTTCCTATGACGCGTTGCTCTTCACATGTATCATGTTCACTGTGTAAGCTAACAAGCCCAAAGTCAGCAACCTGGATGAACAAAAATGCATTCACTGATTTGTTTTTAGTTAACATGTGTACATATTAATGAGTGTTATGTTACCAAAGGCTCGTAATCATGAGTTAGCAGGATGTTTTTAGGCCGCATGTCTCTGTGAACTATACACCCAACCCTACAATCTTCATGAAGATACCTTAATCCTGTTGCTGTTCCAATTGCTATTTTCAAACGTGATGGCCAGTCTAGAAATGTTCTTTTGTTAACTATCATTTAAAGGTCATTGTGTCAGTTACAGTCAAAATGTTTATAAATCAAGAAACTAAAATAGGATATTATATACCATGTAAATGAATGTCCAATGAGCCGTTGCAAACATACTCATAAACCAATAATCTTTGATCTCCCTCGATGCAAAAGCCAACTAATAAGACGACATTTTTATGTTGTGCACAACTTAGTACTTTTACCTCTTTGCAGAAATCAACATCTCCATGGGACCTGGAAAATTTTAACTGTTTTATTGCAACCACTAGACCATCTTTTAAGACACCTTTGTAAACAACCCATAAGCTTCCTTCTGCCACAAAGCTTGGATCAGAAAAACCATCTGTTGCTTCTAGAAGCTCACTGTAAGAAAATCGTCTCAATGGTTTTACTAGTGCAGGTGCTTGGTATTGACAAAGAGAACACAACGGTGGTGGTAGTGACAATCTTCTACCCAAAGAGACTGCTTCTCTAATTCCAGAGTTAAAAATCTTTTCTTTTGGATATGAAAATTGGGAATTTTGATTAATGTTGGAATGATCATTTACAATGTTGTTTTGAGGAACCATAGAAGATGAATTCGGTATGAGTGAGAGAGCTATGATTCTTTCACCACAAGAGTCCACTGCAGTATGTGGATTATCATAGTTATTGGGTTTACAGATCTTTGATGGTTTTCCTTTGATCAGGTTTTCAAAAAGCGGGTTCTGTTTGTAAACAAGGAAAACAGAAGGTGTGACAGAATTTGATAAAAGATTTCTACTAGAAGTTTGTGGACTAAATACAGATGTTTCTTCAGGACTGCTGACTGGAGTGGAATGATTCACACCATGACCTAAAAGTTTTTCAGGATCTGTAGTTGGTGAGGAAACTGCTGAAAAGAAGGGGGTTTGGAGCTCGTCCGGTCGACCCAGATTAAGCTTAAGGACTTTGGGTTCTGAACCTTTCATTACTACAATGTTGCAATGTAATTCCTCCATGCAGTGTTTAAGTTCTTGTTTTAATCTCCTGATTCAAACAGCAGCAAACACATTTAATCCTCATAAGTCATATTCAAACTCTAATTTGGGACTGAATGAAGAGAAATATAATGAGATAATAGTTTACTTCTATTTACTTGTCCAATATGACCCAGTTGGCAGCGTTATACTTCGCGTGAGCTGCCACAGCACCAGCATGTGGACCTGACATCACCTTGATTTGCACCATTAGCTACAGTTGAAAACAGAGAACACCTTTGAAGTTAAACTCATCATTTAGCCACTGAATATAGGTTTATCCTTTGAATTTAAATCATCACTTAACTGCTGAATATAGGTTTAATGTTTAAATTCATCACTTAACCAATTAATATATGCATAAAGTGGATATTCTAATCCTTCAACTTTATATGAACTCTTTCTGAATCACAGTTTATCCCAAAAACTTGTTGAATTGCATATCATTCCAACAAATAGCAACACTGTGTGTGTGTGTGTACTGTGTGATTGTCATAAATTAACTTTTGAGCATTTATTGAACTGAGTAAAAACAAATTTCATGATCCCCAAATCCTGCCAATTTACAGCTAAAACCTAGAGATGACAGATTTTAGATCTAATCGCAGAGTATGTAAAATTACAAATATTAATGATTCGTTACCTCGATTTGATTTTGAAATTGGAGGACCATCCGTGAACACGATTCCGAGATCTGACATATCCGATCCGGTAGATTAGCACAATCGTCGCTTTTACGGCAATCGCCATTCAACCTCCGCCAGCTCCACCACTTCTCACCTGAAACATCACCAAATTTCCACCGACTTAAACAATAATCGTCACATCACGTCAACGATAACAAAATCAAAGAAAATAAAACATTAACTGATTCACAAAACAATCACGATTTACTTGATTTTGCGCCGGAGAATACTGCAAGCAACATCACACAATCACCGGGATGAACAACATGAGTAAGAGCCCAAGCCAAAGCTTCCTTCGATACAATCTTCTCCTCCGCCTTCACGGCGACGATCACATTCTCCGGCAAGCTCCGGCGAACTTTCTGTTCATTTTTTGGCGGGAACATCGAAGAATTTTCGCCGGAAAATCAAATTGAAGAAACACTGGTGACAAATTGGGTGTAGAAGAAGGTTGTTTATTACTCGATAGTACAGTTGCAAGAATCGTTTTCTTTTAACTGTAAGGGCATATGTGTAATTAAGTATTTTCGTTCTGTGTTTGTTTTTGATTTAATTACTTATTTTGTGATTTAATATATTTTGTGATTTTTGTCTTCTATCTTTATGCTATAGTGCGTACAAAAGAAATAATGAGCTTGTTATACTTTAATTGGTGATTTAAGTAATAATTAAAGTTCATGCTTGTTTTAATTAGTTCTATCGAATTATTGTTTAACCTTTTAATACTTTTATATGTAGTTAGATAAGGATTCTAAATGAAACATTATTAAAATGTTTACTTAAGGATTTTTTTAGATTAAATCTTAAAAGAACCATAAAAAAGTCAAAAAGTTTAATAATTGTTTCATAGATCGATCATCTGGTATAAATTTTTATAACAGTAAAAAGGTTAGAGTGACCTAGATTTTGAATGCCAATTTCCCTACGCTTAAATGGTGCTAAAATTGAAGTTAAATAATGAGATAAAATCAAATATGTATTTCTGTGGATCTTAGCTCTGATTACAATAATGCCGGTGGTAGTTTATAACTAGATCATCCATCCCGGATAACCATCTTCTTAGGTTTCACTCATTAACGTGTCTTGTCTTTCGCATTTGACTGTTGATTTTTCCATCATCATGGTCATGTTGCTTGTAGCTTGTCTACGAACTCAATTCAGTCATTGGGACTCGAAATAATTTGGGTGGTTAAATCATTTGTACTTTTGATAATATTGATATGTTTAATGTTAATTAAATTAATAAAAGAAATGTGATGACAGAAAAGTCATAAATAATTAAAAAATTATAACATTACTAACACGTATATCATATTTCAATTTTTTTTCTTTATTGAAACCAACCCTAGCTCCCATGGCAAGTAGATGATATGATGTATCGTGGGGCATGTTATTGTCACGACAGGTCAGTCTGTGCATGTGATCACATTTAGAGGTGCTATAATGGTAGTTATTGTCAACATTCTTGTGGTGGCACATATATCTTTTTTCCAAACCATTGACTACAATTAATTTATTAACCATTTAATTATATTGCATTACCTTCTTTCCTTGTTTAAATTATATAGTGTGCTATACAAATGGACCAAAAGAATATAAAGAAAATGTGATCTTCCTATATTACATCGGCATATGATCATCTTGTAAATAAAATATTCAAACCGTAGTAATCTTAGTAGATTTTTATGTTATCTTACCTCTTTTAATCATTTACAATTTTTGCATATATTATTCTATAAATATGATATGAGTAGGGTTATAATAAAAAAAGCACTTAATCTAAAAAGCCTAAAATGATTGTGAGCTTAACATGTGTCTTTTTATGTTTTAAAGAGAATATTATTTGGTCATTATGTTAAATACGTCAGTTCATTGTGTCTTATACTTTCATTGTGTCAAATATCAGTTTATTGTTTCATATATTTTATATCATTTATCATATATAGTTATCATTATGTTTTACGTTTTATATCATTTTATGTTATTTTTGTTATTGTTTCTATCGGTTATATAAATATGTTATCTATAATTGTGTTTTACAATTATAAGTATACAATGATATATTTTCAATAATGTACTTTTCAAAACTCATAATATTAAAGGTAACACAATGTGTTAATTTTGTCTTTGTTTGTTTATAGATTAAATAAAATTGTTGATACCTATTATTATATTTTATAATTAAAATTACACAATAATGTTATTTACCGATGTATTTCTTAAAACTCATAGTGTAGAAAATAACACAATGACAATTAAAAACACAATGAGATATTGTGTTATTTTTTATTGTTTTTAATGTATTAGATTAATTATTTGTTAATTTATTATTATGTTTTACATATTAGAGATCAAATACACAACAATGTTATTACACCGTTATAAATTTTTTTTTTTCATCATTTTAGAAAACATAATAGTATTCTAAAAAACACAATAACTAACAAAAATACATAATGAATTGCACTAAAAACACAATAACGAGATATGAGCTTAAAAACATAAAAAATTTATTATCTTTTTATGTAGCAATACTGTAATCGTTTGAAATATAAAAAGAACTTTTATTTTTATGATGTAATTTTTATAAAAAAAATATCATACTTAAAAATTATGAACGTTTAAAAAAAGGGGGGGGTGGGGGGAGAGACTTTAAAAAAATTAATAAAAATGGTTATTATAATAATACCACTCTAACAAATTTTTTCTTACAATTTGATTTCAATTATTAATTAAAAAGATTTATTGTTGAGATTACTTATCACACTTTTTAAGTTTAAGGATTATTTTGTTTAAACATTTTCTATGATAGGGTATTACATGTTATTTAGATATTATATTGATTTTCAGTTATATTATTAATTACATAATTTAAAATATATGGTTTAAGAACCAGAATATTTAAAGACGGTATTTTTAGAAAGTGTGATAAATAATTAAAAATCTACAATAAATAAAATACCACAATATAAAAACAATAATTTTAGAAGTGTCATGCATCTTGATTGAACGTTATATAATAATTTTAGAAGATTTGCGTTGCATATGCATTGGTTCTGTGTGGCAGTGTGGGCCGTCGCAAGGAGCTAAATTATTGCCTTATTTTTCAAAAAAAACAATGTGTATGGTGTTAATCCACACTGAGAGTGAATTTGAAAGAAGTACATGTTTGAAAACTAATTTTAAAAATATATTCAAAATTGCCGTCGCTTAAATATAGTTTTTCAAAAGATTTGTTCTTTAAGCTCCCAAATGGCTTTAACTGTGGGCGTATTAAAAATAACAAAACCCCGACTAACGGACGGGTATAAAACTAGTTTATATGAAGTTACGAATTTTGCCTTATACCTAAGTAAAATGACAAACACCACTTCTTAATTACAAAAGTTGGTTGAAGTCTCTAAAAGTGATGTTCGTATAAAAATTAAATTTGTATCATATATTCATATGTCTCAAAATACCATTCAACATTTGCATTATTTAATAGCACTTATGGTCCCAAAACTATTGATTAGTTTATAGCATTATATTAGGTTCTCCATCAACATACTTATAATTATATTAAAAATTATAATTATTTTTTTATTTTCAGTTAAATAACATCTTTTATATATTTATCATTATCTTTTCTTTCTATTTTACTCACAACTAATTTAAAAAGATATTAAAAACTTATAGGGGTGAACAATATCATCTTAAATATATAGATAAAAACTAAAAATTTTTCTTATATTCACTTACAACTATTTTCTATAATATAAAAAATACACCTTAAATAATATTAGAAACCTACTGTACATGAATACTTTTAAAAAAGTCACAAACACTTAAACATGTTCCACTTAACCTTTTTGAAGACTTACGAATTAAAAATTGATCTTTTCCTAAACAAAAGTATTTTTTTGGTAACACGTGCGAATATGATGATACATATTTTTGTATGTGGTTTTTAAAAGATACGATTATACATATTAAAGTCAAAGTTGGTTTTGGTGGAAAAAAACCCTTTCAAGTATATTAACTTGAATTATCAACGTGTTATATACTTAACAAAATTGTTACCAACTTGAATAATATGTTAGACAATAATGGTCTATGTAAGTCACTACACTTTTCGTCATTTTTAGCTGCGTGGTCTTTAAATTAACAGAATTGATCATGTAATGGTATTTAACGTTTACGTTACTTGACTTTTAAACTTTAAACTAATTATATATACGTGTCAGCTATACTTACCTTCTCCTTTTCTTGCAAATTTTAAATTAACAAAATTGATCATGTAATTGTATTTAACACTGGCATTACTAAACTTTTAAAATTTATAACTGATTATTATATATACTTGTAAGCTATACTTACCCCCTTTCTTTTCTTGCAAATTAAATTTGTTAATGCCTTTTCACTTTAGTACGCATTACTTTCGGTGATAAATTAGGTCAATAAAATTTAGTTTCTAGATCTATTAGCTTTAATTCTCTCTAAATTAAATTCAAGCCTACATATGAGTGATGTACGTATGTGTGTGTTTGTATGTTTATATACCGACACAAATGACAAATCCATTCACTTTCATAACGCACATAAGATTGGGTACACAGTGTCGAACCATTTAAAGTTTTAGCAATATCATTGGTTACATATATGTCCTTTTTATATCCTTAGGATTTAGATGAGATTCATAGCACATGACACATGCACCAACGAATGATTAGATTTTATTTTTTAAAAACTAAATAAAAGTTAATAGTTAGATGTTGAAACAAAAATAAACAAAACATAAGAAAGTTCTGCAGCTCATAAAATTTATCAAAATTGAATTGTAGAAATAGGATAAAAAATGATAACACCAAGGTAACATGGTTTAGTATTTTTATTTTAACTGCTCTTAATCAGCTTTTAAAACAGTCTAGCTTATCTATACAGGATTTGACCCATTAACATTTAATAAAAAGAGGGCATATGATAGACACGGACCATATGCCCGTTAGTGGCAATATGGTTTAGTTGTTGTTTGAATGTGGTTAAAAGAAATGTTCAAGTTTGGTCCCCTATTAAACCTAATTTTGGGCATAGACTTCAATGGGATATACTAGTTTGATCAATTTATGTATTGCAGATTTTAAATCAAACAGGCTAAAACGAGGTGATTGTGCTAAAAAAAAGAAAATAAAGAAATGTTAATGATCAACAATTAAACTTCATGCCACTTTATACATCAACTAGTTAATCTAAGTCCAAATGCTTCATGAGAGTACTCTACAATATGGACAGAAGAAAATAACCGGTGAGGTGACCACTTTTTGGGCTCCAACTCACGAATGAAAGAAATCAAACGGATTGCAATGGAGCTTAACGTGGGCTTAAATGACAAGTATTGGGCTGACCTTTAATTAACTTTTTTCACATTTGATGGGCTACTAGGTGAAGTCTAAAGCAAAAGAAACTAAAGAAAACAAGCCATACTAAATCTATCTTTTTTTTTTTTTTTTGAACGGCTCACGAATAATTTTTAAGCCCGGTCATCCGGGTAAACTCATTGGCGAAAGGCCACCCACTCCCGCGAACACAGACAGCGCTGGTGGCCCGGCTCGCCCACCATTCCAAGGGAAACCCACCACCCTTGGCCCACTTGAAGCATATTACACCTAGTGAGAATCCAACCCATGACCTACACTTTGAAAAGTCATGGGTGCATCCTCTTAAACCAGTTGATCTAAACCCTAAATCTACCTGGTATCTATTATTTGTAAGATCTAAACCATTAATCTTTAGTATAAAAATAAAACATCTAATCATTCAAACTATCCCTTCTAGATATGCAAAGTTTTTATTAGTTTCGAAGTACAACCATGGCAATGATTGATATTATAGTGCAAATATTTTAAACATCAAATTAACTAGAAGTCTCATTTCGTTATTATCTTATTTAACCTTTGTACTTATATTAAGATTAATAATTTAATAACCTTTAGAATTATGTGTATATATGACAAAAATACAGATAATATAAACTAATCAGCCATCATACTGGACCACGAAGAGAATAACAACTCACGTAGGTCTACAAAGTAAATCAATGTGCTTGTGTCATGTAATAATATTTTAGCTATTACTAAAAATACATATTTTTATCACAGAGTTTATTAAAATAAGATTGAATTTTATTTTTCATTCCTAAACATTTTAAAGGGTCGGTAACATCTTGACACATTACATGTGTTCTCGTCGAATCGGCTCAATACGCCATCGGCTCACGAAGCAGCAGTAGATGACATTCGTGGGGAAATTAGAACTTCAAGGGGAGATGCCTTGGCATTTGTTAATCCAATGGTTTCAGTCATGTCCACCGATGCACCACCTGGTGTACTTACATCAAAATGTTGTAGCAAAGTGGCTACAACCAAATGCAATAGTTGAAGAGCCATAGCTATCCCTGGACAAGACCGCCGCCCAGCGCCAAACGGGATCAACTCAAAATGCGCACCTTTAACATCAACATGCTTATGATTCTCCTCTAGGAATCTCTCTGGTCGAAACTCTGATGGATTGGACCATATCTCGGGGTCTTGTTGAAGGTTCCAAAGGTTGACCAACAACCATGTGCCTTTTGGGACATGATAGCCTGCGACCGTGCAATCTTCTGAAAACTCTCTTGTACCTCCAAGACGTCCTGCGGGGTATAGTCGCAGTGTTTCTTTTACTATTGCTTGTAGGTAGACTAGATTCGCGATGTCTGATTCGTTTACTTGTCGATCCCTTCCAACGACCCTATCAAGTTCTTCATGTGCTTTCTTGAGAGAATGGGGATTATTCAGTAATAGAGATAGAGTCCATGTTAGCATAATTGTGGTTGTATCCGCTGCACTTGCAATTAGAACCTGCAATGTTTCTTGTCATCGTCATATGCTGATCATATGTACGCTAGTGACAGAACCAGAACTTCTTAGTCGGATGGTTATCTTAGGTTTTTCTTCTCTATTTACTAAAACTAAATGGTCCAACTTATGTTTTACTTATAAAAATCTCAGCTTTATGTATAAATAGCCTACAAATTTCGATGATAAGGATTTTACGTGCTTCACACTTTTGACTCTTCCCTGGTTCCGCCATGCTTGTAACATAAAATCTAACTTACAAAACAATACAAGAAAAAAATATACAACTTACCATGGCTGTTGACTTGATAATCATATCGGAATCGTATTCCGTTAGGCCTTCTGTTTCTACGGCAGATATCATCACATCCATGAAATCTTTCTCGCCAACATCTTCTTCCGATTTCCGCTTGCTCCGATGTTCTTGTAACCATCTTCCCGCCATACTATCAATTTCGCGTGCGACTCTTTTCATCGCCTTCTCGTGGCCACCCAAATCTAACCATCCTAGGAAAGGAAGTGCATCAGCCACCACAAAAAGCCCCAAGAAATGAAAAAACTGCCTCATAGCTTCACGAGATCTTTTCATCTCTTTCTCTTCTTCGCTATTCGTAGCACCACTATATCGTTTTCCCACAACCATTCGAAGAATCACGTTCATGTTGTATTCTCCGAACCATTTCTTCATGTCCACTAATACCTTTCCCTGCTCATCTCTTTTCCCCCTCCAAAGCTCATACAAGTTTTTGATCGAGTTTTCGAGTTCAGATACTCGAACATGCTTAAGCTGATCAAGACGACGACTAGATAACAACTCAAAGGATATGATCCTACGCATTTCACGCCAATACGCACTATAAGGTGCAAAAGCAAACATCTCGTAGTTATATCCGAAAATCTTGGATGCTAGGTACTTTGGACGATTGGAAACAATTACATCATGGGTGGTAAAAATCTCCTTAGCAACCTGCCAACTATGCACCACCAAGACTCTGTGTATACCGAGCCGGACGGTAAAGATGGGTCCATATTTGACCGCCATGGCGGCCAAGGTTCTATGAGGAAGGTCCGATGATCCTCTAAAAAGGTTGAAGTGACCTACTATAGGCCATGCACCACTTGCTTCAGGCACAGCCTTGTGTTTTGCAGATTTCGGTATCAAAGATAAGAAGTAAAGGGCTAAAATTATAGCTAAAGCTCCAGGTATGAGTGTGTAACTTTGTAGGAAGGAGAAGAGATCCATGATGTGATCTGAATAATGAGTTTGATGCTTATATATAGAGAGTGATTCTGCATATCTGTTCTATCTCATTCAGATTTTATTTTTTGTTTTTTTGTGGTAGAAAAGTAAAGATAAGAGTAGACTTTGTGTATGTCACTAATATCCTTTTCTTGTTTTGGCTCCATTCTTTTATAATAGGTAAGCAATGACAAATTATCACTAAGAGATTCAATACTATTCTGTAGTTTCAATAAGTTGACACTTTAATAAGGGATAAGTACGAGATTCTTTTAATTAAATTAAAATCATTCTATATTTAATATTTCATGTTTTCACTTTCATGTACATTTTAATTCAAAACGTAAAACTAGATCTTCAATCTCTCACCACAACCGGACCCCCCTATATTACGCGTATGGTGCTATACGACCCGTACAGAAATCCGGAGTGTTAATTTATAATTAGATGGTGCCCCAATAACCTTACCCTAAAATAATAAGGTCAATAAAAGTTTTATGGGTATTTGATCACGAACATCACCTGATTCAAACTCATATGCTTTCATGCTTTCAATATGCACCATAAACATCATACAAGGTACCTAATGATCCAAAAACTCAATAAATAATTGATTCACCCTTTAATCACACCAATCAAACATTACATGGATGCTTCCAAAGGTTAAAAATTATACTTGGTAATTACCAAAATATAAGAACAAATCCTTAGTTTGTACAAACACTTGTACCTGCAATTCACACATGTATACACCAATATTCTTCGATAAATATAATGAGCTAGATAGTGGAATATTACATACCTTTCAAACCCTCATGTTGTGTAGGCTTTCTTAACATCAATAGGACGAGCTAATAAAATGATATAAATTGAATGGATTCACGCAATCCACACATCGAAGAAAATTCAGATGATCTTAGGAAATGTACATTCCAATTCAAGATTTTGCATATAACATCACTTTATGTCCAATGTAATCCATACATCAAAATAAGGTTAGGTAATGAGACTTTTCATGAAGAACTTACATGAGTTTACTAGATCATATTGTTCACTTAGTTTACCTCCACCGTTGATCTGTTGATTTCCAATCTTTAACATACCTAGCTTATTGAAAATCAACATATAATCTTTAGGATACATAACGTACAATTATTTCAAATGCTAGATTAGAACCCATGTAATAAACAACAAATCAGGTCACGCAAATAGGTTAACCCTTAATAGATCATATGGTTCCATATCATATATACGCATATAATGAGGTTTTCATCATAATACATTCACATACATAATCACGCAACAACATATATATCACATTGATAGATTCACATGGTCAACAACATTTTAAAATCATAATACTCATCATCTATGCCCACAACATATCTAAAAGTCTAAAACCTTCAAATTTTATCATGGATCACTTACACATATAATACCCCCAAATTCTAGGGTTTAACAGGTGGAGAATTACATACCTGTGATAGATTTGGGTTAAGAGAGAGAGTAGTATACACCATTACTGATGGATTTGCTACAGTTGCAAGAATTCGATCCCCCTCTCCACTTGGGTCGACGTCGCCACACCCCACACATACTCCCGGGCTTCAATTTTGACCAAATGTCTGCTATTTGACCGCTTCTAAATTGAAGTTTAGGTATTGGCAGAACTCGCCCTTAAACTTTCACCAAACGTTATAATGACTTCCGGAACTACTTACATTTACACACACTTAAAAAAGTTGTATAATTTTTTAATTACGATTGTCTCATTTGAGTAGAATAAAAAAGTACTTTCATAACGGTATTCATTATAATAGTTTTTGACAAGCCCAAATAATCACGACCAAAATCAAACAGTGTAAACCGGAAGAAAATCAATCAAACTATAGTCATGTAGCATAAGGGTATAGCTTTGTTCATCATTTTTACTAAAAAAAAAGAATACGTGACTATCTTTAGTTTTTTATTTTACATTCCAATATAAACTTTATGAAAATGAATTGTATTTAAAGTCAAGTACTCTTTTGCTATCCTAATATCATGACAAACTAAACTGATTACAAGTGAACATCATCGTTTCTAGTTTTGGTACTATCAGAACCGGTATTGGTATTCACTTTTAAGGTTTCGACTAAGTCGAATAAATAACGATCAAAGTTACGTTGTGTAGCGCAGAGGAGAAAAGATTAAACTCCCGCTATGTAACTAGATGAGAAAAACTAGTTAAAGTTTAACTTACAAAATAGTTTAAGAAAACATATGCAACTTACCATGGGTGTTGATTTAATAATCATATCATAGTCATATTCTCTTACGCCTTTTATTTCTACAGCTGATATCATAACATTCATAAATCTTTCTTCTTAATAGCTTCTTCTGATTTCCACTTACTGTCATGTTCTTGTAATCATCTTCCCATAATACTATCGATGATATCGCTTGCGCAACTCTTTTCATTGCCTTTTTGTGGCCAACCAAACCTAACCATCTTAGGAAAGAAAGTGCATTTGCCACTACAAAAGCCCCAATAAATGAAAAAAATTGCCTCATAGCTTCACGATCTTTTATTTCTACAGCTGATATCATAACATTCATAAATCTTTCTCCTTAATAGCTTCTTCTAGTTTCCAATTACTGTCGTGCTCTTGTAATCATCTTCCCATGATACTATCAATGATTTCGCCTGCAACTCTTTTCATCGCCTTTTTGTGGCCATCCAAACCTAACCATCCTAGGAAAAGAAGTGTATCTGCCACTACAAAAGCCCCAATAAATGAAAAAAGTTGCCTCGTAGCTTCACAATCTTTTCATCTCTTTCTCTTTTTCGCTATGCGTTGTGCCGCTATACCATTTTCCCACAGCCATATGAAGATTCAAGTTCGTGTTGAATTCCCCGGACCATTTCATCATGTCCACAAATTTTGTCCATCACTTCTTTCCCTTAAAAGCCCTAGTTTGAATGAGTAATGGTGTTCAAATACTTCTCGTGTCTTTTGAGTTAGATCCTTAAGAGCAATTACTTCTGTTCTTACCATTCAAAACAAATATATATGATTTACTCATGTATTAGTTTTAATCTTACATAAATGATGGTATGTTGTTTATAACATAGATCAAGAAATACAAATTTTTGATAAGTCATAGTTCATAGGCTCATAGCAACAACATTAAGACCTTGGAAGTTAAGATGTTATTATTATGAGAAGGTTGCCTACTTTCATCTCTCCAGTTTCACCTCTACATGCTACATGCTACATGATACAAAATTGTCAAAGGTTAACATAAACGATCACAGTAAGCAAGATTAAACACTTCCTCACTATTTAGATAATAAATAGATATGCTATTAAACAAATTATCAGACGAATATCATTCATATTCATTTGAGGATCTAATTGTCCGCTTGCTGGCTTGGCCTTCCGAGGGTGAACTCAAGATTCGGTAACATATTTGAATTTGAATCCAGAGACTTAATCCTATTATAATTTTCCAACATCTTATGCTTTTCAGACAAGTGTAAGGATGTCTCAAGTTCTTCTACCTATAGAAAAGAAGAAATAAGACATTAGAAGTAGTTTATGAGATTTTAAAAATAAGGTATTGTTGTTAAAAAAAAATATATCAAAAGCTGAAAATAGTGCTTGTATTCATACCCTTGTGTCAATTCCTCCAAGTGTAGAACAATTTGGGGCATATTCTTGGCTAGAAAAGCTCGTATCATGTGACTCCACCGACAATGACCACGATCCTCTGTTTAAAAGTTTAGATTACACGAGACGGCGTGTTAGAATATTTACATGTTCATGTATAATTTGGACGAAAAAGAACAATAATACCATGGAATAAAAAGTTATAACGTCTTAGAAAAATGTCATATCCTTATTTTTTTCCAGTTAGTATTTGACTAATTGTTTTAACTACAATGTGGTTATTCAATTAAACTGAAAGAGATTTACCCTAATTTTATAATTTGGTCTTCATATCTATCTGCACTTAAAATTGCTCATTACCCCATGAAGAGATTAACTGTTTATATGTCAGACAAGATGCACTAATGGAGGTAAAACACTGAATGGAGTCTATTTAAAAGGAAATGCAGAAAGTTAGATGAACATGAAAAATAAACATGCATATATCTTTTATTTAATTGTCCAAGATTGGTGAAATTTTACTTTAAGATTAGAAAACTAAATTGTTAAATTATTAAAACACTTAAAATAGCATATGGAATTAGAATATTTAACTTTCATTTAAGTTATATTTAACAAAACGTCACATCAGCCCTTCATGTATCAATGCCACTTCCGCACCCTCCACCTTTTAAAAGCACATGTGCTGATGTGCATTTGGGAATTTCGGGTTAATATCGTTTGTTGTAATAAATTGCCGTCCAAAAATAATTTAAGTCAACAAAGGCCAGCTAATGTCTTTTACATTAAATGTTCTAGCCAACTCTAATTTAAAAATATGTACGGTACATACAAAAAGAGAAATTAACTTATATACCCTAGCTAGCTTAGCTAAGCTAACCTCTATATATATATATTAATATATTAATATTAATTCTAGTTTATAAAAGTATGTACATCAAATGACACCCTAGCTATAACACTACTAACGTCTCAGAAATTTGTGCCATTTCCTTTGACTTTTTAGTTTTCCTCGAGATCTTTTAACGTACGTTCTTAAATGTAGAAGAATGATTCTTTTATAATGAAAAGAATCAGAAATTATAATCAATATGGGATTATGTTATTATAGAGAAACTAATACTACTTGAAGTTATCATGATATTTTTCATATTTTTAATTTTCATTGTCAACAAAGGACAAGATGCTTGCTAGATCTACACAATATTCATTACCCAACAAACATTATGCATTTATGTGTGTGTTTCTGATGTGCACTTATTAGGTGCTTGTTTTTAAGTCAATTTGGCATCATATCAGATATAAGTTCTGATAAGCAATGATGATGAACCAACAAGTAATTGAAAAGAACAAAACTTGATGAGTAAGATGCATATATGTGATGTAGTCATAAGTGGCACTCATACACACTAACCTCTGGGGTGTTTTTAGTGTAGTTGGTGGTGATGGTTGAATAGAATGATTGTAAGGATGTTGGTTGGAGTTGTGGGTATTATCGATTTTATCATCAAATGTTGACATACCCCCCTCCATTTCAAGTAATGTCCCTGGGGTCCTTGTATTTACCATATCCATATCTGCAAGTCCAGCTGCAAACACATTCATACACCACTAATCAATTTTCTGTAGCTTATCAAACGGACATAAGGGCAAACCCACGAGGCTCTCGCATGCGTGAGTTCAAATGGTGTCTGACCATTTTAAACCTGATGTACACATCCCTATACTGTATATCTACAGGAGGTTATTTTCACCACTTGAATTGAACCCATTATCAGACAGACAGTATGTAATAATATATTAGAGTTGGGATTATATGTTTTGGTCCTATATAGGAAATTTCAAATCCAATAGATCAAAACCAATAAAGAGAAACATATGATGATGCATGGGGGTCCTTATTGTAACAAAGAAAAGATCCAAATATCAATGTACCTGCTCCTTTGTCAGTGCTCTTCACAGTTCTATACATCTGCATGAATATATCCCACATACATGTGATCAGTAATCATCTTCTCTTTTACAATATCACTTCTTTCATAAACAGTTTCTTGATGATCATAAACTAGATAATTAAGAAGATACACACCTGCAGATGACTCTTGACATGAGCAAGAGTTAGATCCTTCACATTCATCAACTCCAGCACTGATTTAGGTGTTGCTCCTGCCACATTTTATCAAAAGTAACACCACATTACTTTTAAATAACTCGTTGAAAAAGTTTAATAAAGTCAACAATAAAGAAAATAACTTCCACAAAGATGAATTTGAAAATTAACATACTTTCATGCCCACCAAGGAGCTCAACAGCATGAACAAAGTGAGCGTGTAGAGTCGAAGTCCATCGCATACGCGGAGCCCGAACGACCCTTCTAACGCGGCTACCGATCCTCGAACTCCGCTTAAACTCATGCCCATAGTGTTGAGGCTGAAGATAATGCTGATTACCATACTGATGCTGTTGAAGAAGTAGACCATTTCTTTGTAGATGCAAAGGGATCATGTTATGATGTGAGACATGATGATGGAAAGCCGCCATATCGAGCCCCAAGCCCAACCGAGGCTGATCAATCTGGAGCCCATGTGTAACAAACCCTCTCATATCCACCACAGGTGGCTGATAATACTGATGATTGAACACATTTAAGCCATTTTCATGGCTTAAATCGCTGCCGCTGCTGTTGGAGTTTGAATCAGTGGTGGGTGAGCTGCAGTTTGATCTCTTGATCATACATTCAACAGCAGGAGGACTGATCTGTAAGGATAGATCAGGCATATTGGTTGTAGCAGCTGCAACACCACTTGTCATTGAAGTAGTTCTTGAGGCCAAAAACATGAAGTTGAAAACTTGAAAAGAATATATCTAACAAAAGATCAGAAAAGAAGACAGATTGGATGGTTAAGAAAGTAAAGTAATTGAGTAGTGATTATATGATCATGAGTGGCTTATGATTAATGTTTGCATGGATGTAGGGTTTGTGAGTAGGGGTAGAGTTGCAGTAGGTTAGGTTTGAGGTTTGACGAACGAATGGAGAAAAGATAGCTTTTTGTAAGAGATGACCTGCAGAAAAGAAAGGTTTTTATTTGCTTTGGATTAGTTTATTTTATTATTATGAGATTTATGCAGGGGGTTAAAGGTTGCAGATATCAAGAAAAAGTTAGTAGATAGAAAGTAAAAAGTTTTGAGAATATCATAAATGAGCATGAGAGCCAGAAGGAGATCATAAAGAAGGCGATAGTTCTGCCTGCACTTCCATCACAAATGAAGGCGATAGTTGAGCAAGAGAAATTATGATGTTTCTCCGGGATATATACAAAAGCTTGAAATAATAATGATATATATAACAACCACACTAAAAATCTTGCTTCTAATATATTGATGCTAGCTATTGGTGATGTCTGAAGTGATAAGATTATATTATTATACGATGGTAGCCGATAATTTGTCATCTATTTTATCTTAAGAAATAAAAAGTCTGCTTCTGTAGATGTCTTTTAACAACAAAAGCTTAATTACGATTAATATGTTAAAATTTTATGAAAATTTATCTATTATAATAAAAGAAGATTTTAAGTGGACACTTGGTACAATTCTAGAGCTCTTAATTTTAATTTTCCCGCTTCTCTATTCTATAAAATAAGTACATTAATTACAAATTATATTATTTTTTTTTATATTAAATATAGTTATTTAATAAATTAAGAAAGAGTTCTTTTTATAAATTTAAGTTCTAAAGAAACAAACTTTGTTAAGATAAGAAATTTTACTAAAACATTAAACTTTTTAAAATAACATAAAATAGTTTAAAATCGCCATTTTTAAATAATAAAATTATTATAAATCAAAATAATTAAAATTCAGAGTTATAATGAGTTTTTTTAGAAATTACACTTTTTAAAAAGGTTTGTTTTGGAACAAAATGCTTGAATTTTTTTTAAATTACAAAAAAAATTAATTAATTATAGTTATTACTCATAAGTAATTTCAATCATAAGCTTGTATCAAAATATTATTTTATAATTAATAAATCTTCATTACTAATTATTTGATATTTATTTATTTAACCCGTGTAATACACGGGATACTAACCTAGTTACAAAATATAAGCTAGTTATGATAATATAATACATCTACTACACACAAGTAATTTCCACAAAGCTCAAATTCGCTCAAATCATTAAATATTTCAATTAATATGTGATGTAGAAAGCAATATATATCTTCTATGCAGTTTAATTTGTTCTCATCTACCACAGTAAAAATACAGAACCTACAATTCGGATTTCGGATGGAGTTCCAACTTATTTTAATGAAAACTTTTTTAGTTCTTTTTATGTATATATATTATCACAATTTCTGCATGTTTGAGAGCTTATTTGAAATATAAACAACAAAAAGGTACATATACTATGCGTTTTGTATGACATCTTTAGAATATTCTCTAATATCTTTCTTTATTTCTTGAGTGTAATTGATGTCCTCAAAAAGCCATGTTCTCAAATCGAAATGATGAAGGTGCACAAGATGGCTAGTGTACGGGACCATATATTTAAGATTTACAGGAAACACAAATTGGAAGTATCAGAGAGCACACCCCACCATGACAACTTTGATTTATCTGGATGTTAGTTTAACGTGGTTTTTACCCTCAATGCCTGTTTTCCCCTTTTGTGGTTTGAATATATGAACCATCTATCAATTATCTCATATATACGCTAAACTTTAGCATATAAATGTTCAAATTCAGAGTTGTCAAAACATGGGTATCTTGTCGGTTTCCTTTATTTTTCTACATGCATCAGAACATTTGTAATCAACTATATCGATAATATATACAAAAATGCATACAAATATGTATAACTTTTATAAGTTAGTAATAATAGTAGTAATAAAAATGATAATACTTACAATAATACTTATAATAATAATAATAATAATAATAATAATAATAATAATATAAATAATAATAATAATAATAATAATAACAACAACAACATTAATAATAACAATTATGATAACGTTTAAAATAATAATAATAACAATAAGGGAATGTTCAAGTACAAAAGTCTTTATTACTAAAAAGTATAATAAGTAATCTTAATTATCAATCTTCTTAATCAATGGTTGAGATCAAATTATAAAAAAAAAATTTGTTAGATAGTTATTTTAAAAATAGTCACTTTTGTTGACTTTTTGCAAGTTCTATCATTTTTTTAAACGTTCATAACTTTTATGTATGATATTATTTTTATATAAAAATTACACTATAAAAATAAGCTTTTTTATCTTTAGAACGATACAGTATTGTTATATAAATAGATAATAATTTTTTTACGTTTTTAAGCTCATATCTTGTCATTGTGTACTTCGTGTAGTTCATTGTGTGTTTTTGTTATTTATAGTGTTTTTTTATTTGCATTTGTTTGTACTGGTCGACTTATCAATCTGTTAAAGAAATGTTCTCTAATCACATTCTTATCATCATCTGTTACACGGAAACATATATTTCTCATGGCTTCATACTAACAACAACCCACCAATATTTCATATTCTATATCATTAAAGAACATGATCCACACTGCAAATTTCCTACTTGTGAAACCTGGACAAACATATCCTTAATGCATCCTAGGACTCGCATCAAGCAAATTATGTGTATGATTGATCATTACCCCATGAACTCGTTGAAACTAAAGAACATTAAACACTAACAACCAACAAACAACATCCTAAAGTGCTATGATATTCAACTTTTAGTACCTCATCCATCGATCCATGATACTCATTATAAAACGTGTCTTAAACATGACCACGCACGCATACCCCACACTTGTGTGTGGCATGCCCATCACCATATGTTATGGTATAGAATTTATGACATTTTACGAAATATCTACTGCGTAAATAACAATAACATAATGGTTCTTGTCTTATATCTTTTATAATCATATGTCCTTTATTTAACTTATATATAGACAGAAGAGAACATATCCTAATCATTCATATTATTTACCGCTTTGTTATATTTCCCATAAACATGTGTTCTTTTTTTCTCTATAATTAACATGTTTAGATGATATACATAAATAAATATAAGTACAAAATTCTTATTTATAATCATTAACACAAAACTTATTTATATATGTGTATACACACATATACATCTATAAGCGTATGCACACACAAAAAAGCATTCAAACTAATTTATACATATGATTTTTTTTTATTTTTTCACTAGTTTATCTATACATTTGTAGGTTATGTATAGATATTATAGCTTACGTATGGCTTGCACGTGTATAAGTTTAATACATAAACAAAATTTGTCATATTTCTTTTAAACTTAAGATAGATGTTTTACTTCAACCAATTCTTATATTCCAAAAACTTTTAGGGTTAAATATATAAATACTTTTTCTTGTTCTTTTGTTATTGCTTATATAGTATTCTACACAAAACCTCCCATATACATACATACATATACACATTTATACATATAGGATAGTGATCAAATGTTAACCCTTATTTATTGCGATAGCCTATAAACCCAACTAGTGGTCCACAGCAAGCCACGTCACCACCGTAAGTTAGAGTTACAATGGCAAAACTAGTGGTTCCAACGAACATTAAATTTTTTTTAAAAAAATATAGCAAGACTATACTCAAATTAAAGATATTAAAATGAACTATTTAAATGGTGTAATTTATTTTAAAAATTAACATCATATAAAAAAGTTAAAAATGTATTAAAAAAAGAGTGAAGTTTTTTTAAAAATGGAGGAAAATTTTGAAAACGATGAAAAAATCGTTACATCTGTAGTGTAACGTGATATAAAAATTAATTAAGCTATATAAATATGTTGTAAGTGTTTATTACATTAGGGTTAATAGGTTATCGTAATAAACAAAGGTTAACAAATAAACCTTACCCTATACATATATATAAGGAAGAGATCACATGAGAACTTTTATTTTTCAAAATAACAAGAATAATTCATTTCTTACACTTGTATAAACACATGTAAAAAGAACTATTTTACACATTGTAAACATATGTAAAAAAATATTCACATAGTTCTCACCGAAACCTATAAATTACTATTTATTTTTTGCTACAACTGGAATGATTTTTTTACATATGTTTGCACGTATGTAACATGTATAAAAATATAGTTCTTATAAAAAAATAGAGTCCTCAATATAACTCTTTCATGTATGTATGTGTGAGAGAGAGAGAGAAATCAACAGTTTTTTAAGAAAAAATCAAGAAAACATTACACGTCATTATTATTATTATTATTATTATTATTATTATTATTATTATTATTATTATTATTATTATTATTATTATTATTATTATTATTATTATTATTATTTGCTTTATGTTTGAAAATATTTAATGATATTTTGGTAAATAGATGAAAGGTTATGGGTTTACTAACTTGGTTTAGTGGTGAAATAAAAATTGGATTCACTATTTTGGTAAACTTCAATCTATTTTAAGTAAAATCTTCTAAGATCGTAATTTCTCTCATGTAGTTTTCTATTATTTTTTATTGTATTTTTGATGTTTAATGATTCTATGATTATGTAGCATGTATGCGATATAAAAATAAGCTTGAATCTCAGTTGTATATAGTTGAAAACAAACCGAATATGCTATAATCTCAAATAAATGAATACCAACTGAGATATACATATCTAACTTAGTACATTACACTCACACACACATAATTGTGTGTGTGTATACGTAACATAGTAGATTACATATATGTAATCATGACACAACCATATATATATATATGTGTGTGTGTGTACATTAGTAGATTACATATATGTAACCAATAATAAAATCAAACAACAAAATTATACAATTTTCTTTGTTTATGAAAGAAGCAACAAAAAATATAGATTTAAATTCTATATGCTTAAAAGAATCATAAAGGAATTTAAGGAGGAAGAAGAAAATTAACATGCAACATCTACATGCTTACATGTATGTAGTTTCAATATTTTTGAATATATAAAGCATGTATGTAGTTTCAATATTTTTGAATATATAAATTACTGAGTTACATATATCTAAATTAATAAATTACATATATTCGTTAAAGAAAGGTTTTAACTAAGTACGAAACCAAGTATGAAAGTAAATGAACATGTTGGTTATTGTACATGAGTTAGGGTTGGTTATACATGCAATATGAATCATGTTATGTTTGTATATGCACTTTGAATCTGATATGATGACAGTGGGTACGACTACATGTGTAATGTGTTATGCATATAGTGCTGCGTGATATATATGCCATGTTTACGGGAAGCATAAGGTGCTTAGCAGTTAGGTTAATCATGAAAGTTTCGTAAAGAGAAAGTAAAAAGGTTTTTAAGCATGTTTTTAAATGTATAACAAAATGTTTTTGTAAATAAGGGTTATGGAAAACAAATTGTTAAGGTTTTTTATTTATGACTTGGTCATGGATTTTATGAAAAATTTTGGGTAAGTTGTTTAATTGAATATCATTGGACAGCGGTTGTTGCTCGAGTGGTGTCATGTGTTAGTGAAATTAAAGTCCACATGAGGTGAACATGTTTTAAAGTCCAAATAAAATGGGAGAAGTGAAGTACTTGGTTTGACAACGAGATGGCCTGGGTACAAGGAAGCCTATGATTATTTGATAGTCAGCACATAGAATGGAATTAAACAATGTTTATAACAAGATTGTGAAGGAGATATCGTAAGGGCAAAGTTTCAAAAAGATAAAGTCTTCACAAAAATGTTTCATAGGGGAGTAAAGTGGCCACTGTGATTTGTCGTAAATAAGTTCATGAGTTATGAGTTTTGTGAACCGACTCCAATTCATTTAGACTCAACAAGACTTATGACATGTTTAACTCATAAATATAAAAAAAAGAGTAAAATACCATTTTCGTCCATGACGTTTTGTTAAATTTATCATTTCAATCCAAAAACTTTTTTTTGCCATTTCAGTCACTATAGTTTACTAAATGTTGCCATTTTTATCCACTCCACTAACACTGTTAAAAATCCGTTAAATATGAGGGTATTTTAATCTTGTTCAACACCCTAAATATCCAATTAAAATAAATTAATGAATTAATATTCAATTAAAACTAAAAAACACATAAAGCGACTTGTGAGACCGGTCGCTTTGATTAATTATAACACATGTTGTTCGATTAAGGTCTGCTGTGAGATTTTAATTAGTTTTCACGTTTTGTTTGAATGTGTATTGTTGTTCGATTGAAGTCTACTGTTGTCACGTTTTATTTGATTGAGGTCTAATATTGTCACGTTCAAACATAACAATAGGAAACCTCAATCAAAGACCTCAATCAAATAAAACATCTCAACCACAAACCTCAATCCCACAACAGACGTCAATCAAATAACGGTACACGTTCGAACAAAACGTAAAGATTAATTAAAATCTCACAGCAGATCTCAATCGAACAACATGAGTTAAAGTTAATCGAAGCTTTTACATCGAAGCGTCTGGTCCCACTAGTCGTTTCATGTGTTTTTTAGTTTTAATTGAATATTAATTGATTAATTTTTTAATTGGATAATTAGGGTGTTGAAAAAAAAATAAAATATCATCATATTTAACGGAGTTTTAACGCTGTTAGTGTATTAGATAAAAATGTCAATATTTGGCAAACTACAGTGACTGAAATGACAAAGAAAGTTTTTGATTGAAACGACAAATTAAACAAAACATCGGGGACGAAAATAATATTTTACTCCAAGAAAAATAAATAAATAAAATCATACCCATTAAAAATATGTTAACGTGTACCATGAACAATCTTTTGTTTACGAATACTTCTAAAGATAAGGATTGTGACAGCTTATAATATCCATCGTAAAACGCAAGAGTAGATATAATACATGAGGTATTTCCCATTTCCGTAGGTGAAGGTTTGATTTTTCCAACACCAATATTCCCTCTCCGTGTCTAATTATACCCACCTTCTATTATTCGTACTACCACAATTAAATGCTATTCAAGTTTAAACCTACCCCAACCCAACCAACCACCTCACTCGTCGATATAATAATAATAATAATAATAATACTATATTATTATTTTTTTTTTATTAACCACACTACTAAATTATTTAACCCTATTTTTCCTCACCGTATAACATGGTTGACTCACGTGACTTGTGGGTATGACCTTGTCTAGGTGATAGGTTGTTCTTTTTGTTCTCTTCTCTTGTAGTTTTCTTCTTATTTGCTCTCCCCATGACTTTTTTTTATACTCTTTACATCCCTAAAACAATTCTAACATTTTAATATTTTTTTGCTTTAAATGACTTCATGGACGGACGGTTTTTATGTTCATAGTTTTTGTTATATTAAATTATTAATATGCATATTCAATGTGATTCCGGCAAAGAAAAAGATGTCTTTATCAGTTTCATGTTCAGATTTTATATTCATTTCATTATTAATATTTTACCTGCAATTTAACATCTAAGGGTATTGTGTGAATCGTATGAAATAGGTGAAACTATATATATTTTTTTCAAATTTAAGTCAAAAGTGAGTTTTTTAAAGAGATCAATGGCCATATATTTTTAGCATAATTATTATTATGTATACCATGCACTAAACCACACTACCATCCATTAGTTCCAAACCCTGAAGTAGCATTATAAACTTAGAATCTATAGATCGAATAACAAACAAATTAGTCAATAATTTTAACAGTGGAAATGCTTTCTCGTTTACATTGAAATAAAGCTCAAGTCCCTATGATCTTGGAGTGGGGTCTAAAATTTTATATTAAGGTAGGATAACTTAATAAAAGTAAAAAGAGATCCAATCAAATCTATACATTTTTTTTGAACGGCTGGTTAGTGGTTAGTGGTTAGTAGTTAGCATCACCAAGTTAGTAATATTCGCCAATGCCAAGGTTTGAACCTTGGACCTCCAAGAGAGGCAAAGCCTCTCACCTCCCCCTTAACCACTAGGCCAAGAGATCATTGGTCAATCAAATCTATACATAGTAGCCAATGAGTCTTAGATCAACTGGTTTAGGAGGAGGCACCCTATGACTTTTCAAAGTGGAGCTCATGGGTTGGAGTCTCACTAGATGCAATATGTTCCAAGTGGGCCAAGGGTTTTACCACAGTGGGCCTTTGGGTGGTGGGTTTCCCTTGGAATGGTGGGCGAGCCGGGTCACCAGCGCTGTCTGTGTTCGCGGGCGTGGGTGGCCTTTCGCCAATGGATTTACCCGGGTGACCAGGCTTAAAAATTATTCGTTGGCCGTTCAAAAAAAATATATATATACATAGTAATTGTCATAGTAAAGTGTATAAATTATCTCTGTGCCATGGTTAAGTAAATGCTAAAAATACTTTTAAACTGTTTATTTCTTATAGTTTTATAGTTTTAATTGCTTTTTCTTATTATATATAATTTTAGAATTATTATGGTATGGGGGCATTTAAATTTTTAATATGTTCTTTTGAGTATTAATATATATATTTAAAATATGCAAAAATCTTAAAGAAAACAAGAAATATACGTCAAATATACATTGGTTATTTTATTTGTACGAGAGACCAAATGCTAAAAGCCTAAAACAAACGGTAAGAAGTATTAATAGAATCCATAAATAGTTTTACTAAAAGACAATAAGTATAATTAAACTAAAAGAACCATTTTTTAATCTACTCAAATTATTATTAGTTTAATATTAAACGAAAGCAATGGTCAGCGGCTGATGCGCTCTAGATTCTCCGGGAAATGGACTCAAATCTGGCTTCTTCTTCTATTCAATCCACAGATCGTCTGTATAAGTTATACTTTATTGTATATTATTTTTGCGTGTTAATTTTCTTTTTGTTGCTTTTGAATATTACATTATTTAAAACAAATTACTTTATCGTAATTAATATTCGATAAGTTAGACATCAATTAATAACCGACTTATTTTTTAAATCATTATGATGCTACTAGATTGTAATTATAAGTTTATTTTTTACCTTAAAAATGCAAAATCTATTTGAATATAAAATAGATGTCTAAAAATAAGATTAAAAATAAGATCGAGAAAATAATCAAGTCAATGGAGAATATAATTAGAGATTAAATGTCTCACAAGTCACTATATGAAAAAAGGAGCTATTTTTTTGTACATACGTTTAATAAAAGTTCATTGTATTTATAAATTACAAATGCATGAATGTTTATAACAATGAAAATTTTTATTATAGCTGGAAATCAAAATAAACGGTTATGAAATACTTTCAAGAATAAATCAAGTTGAAAGAATAGTTACATTTAGCTTGAAAATACAATTAAAGAATTGTTTAAGAGACATAATGAATAAAAAAATGTTTGAAGCTAGAGGGTGATCGGCTGATTAACCGCGTCTCTATGGCTTCCCTTGTATGTATTGTAGCTAGTTCTAAATGCCTCGGGGATATATTCCCTGCGTTTGTCGTATCATATATCCCTTACCCATACTTGTACTCCAACACACACATTCCACCACTTAATATAAATAATATTATTAAATTAGTATATATCTCCTACGTGAATGATTCAAAAGAAAAGAAGAATCATGAAATTTGTATGTTGAGATATGATACTCCTGTTGTTACATTAGTTATTCATATAGTAAGAATTTACGCAACGGTCATGTGTTCATTTTGAATTGCGTATACTAGTTTGTTTCAGTAAATAATGCTGAGAAAAATCATATCGTTCATGAGAACCACAAAATCAATTGTATGTAGTGTTTTAAAAAATATAGATGGAGAGAGATTTAGGGGACAGCAGAGGCCACACAAGAGGGTTCCAGACGTGCAACCGCACAGGGTCTATTTCTTTAAGGGCCTAAAATTTTGAAAATTTATATGAATAATTTATGTATAAAAAGATTTTAAAAGAAAACCTAATAAAAGTAAATTGCCGATTAAAATTCTAACTCAACTCTATAATTTTAGCTCATCTTAAAACCTATTAACCCAAATAATATTTTAAACCTAATTAAATAAACAAAAAGTGAATTTGAGGCCAATATCCAAACTCGATCGTGGCAATCGAAAACAAGGTTGAAGGCATTATGAGAGTCAAGAACACCTAAATTGCTAATTTTTATGAATTGATTTATGATTTTGATTTGTGCGACACGAGAATTTCAAGTTTATGAATTTGATATTTGATATATCGTTTGTTATGAATTAATATAATATTGTTATGCTTAGATTTTTGAATTTGATCTTTGATCTTTTGATTTATTTTTAAATTATGGTTTTGAATATAATGCACTTCTTATAACAAGTTTTTGAGTCTAATGTTGATGAGAGGCATATATGTTAAGCCAGATCTTGAAGAGCCTCACAATTCGTTAACTATGTAAACTAAGTCTGTAATTTTTGTAATTTTGTTTGGTTTATTATTCTAACAATCATAGTCGTACTAGTTATTTCTTACAATTTAACTAAGTTTATTTTTAGGGCCTATTTTTACGACTCGCATAGGGTTTCTAAAATCTCAAAAGCCGCACTGGTGATTAAGAGTGAAATTTATATGGTTACAGAACAATCATATGTGTGATAAGTTAAAGTAATATATACAAGTGTTTATATGGGTCTTATGATTTTTTATTGAGTCGTTTATCGAAAAACACTATGTAATAACATGATTTTATGTTTAGATTCTTCACATGTTAATCATGAATTATTAAAAATTAATTTATATAATTTTCATATGTGTGCATTAAGATTATCCACCGTAACTTTTATAAGTATGAATATATTTTTAAAATGACTATTTCATTTATAGTTATATTATTGAATTTTATTTTAGTAATTCTTATATTTTCAAACATAAATATTTTTACATGTTTACACATCTAAACAATTGCACACAAAAGGTTGCAATATTTCTTAAACCATATAAAAAATTATTTACAGGCCACATTTTTGCTGTATTGATACAAAGAAGTTTAAGACTGAGTTATTATATTATATTAGAAATACTTAACGTAATTAGCAATCAAAGTTATTATTCTTTGATACATTTATACGTCAAGCTGTTAGACGTAATGTGTAAATGAGGTATAAATGCAAATAAAGAATAAAGAATATGCCTTGGCAATTAATAACTAATACAATGAGGGTGCTATTAGTGTCTTATCGTTGCATTGCTACGATATCCTTACCCTTGCATACGTAAAGGAACCAATGTAGTAGTTGTGCGTATTACTATTACTTTAAGTTTTCTAGGGTTGTGTTTTAATATATTTTAATTGATGTTTTAGGGCTTTTTATGAGAAAGAAATATTTTAAAATATAATATTGTTTTAAACATAAAATTTTGTTAATAATACATTTATACTTTTTTATTTTATTTTAAATTTTTAAAATTGAAAAAAACATAAAGGCTCATTTGATCTGCTTGTTCTTGTAAATATACATTGTTCTGAATTGATTTCCCCTCCATGAAATATACATATACATACACACAGACTCACACTCATTCACTCTCACACACACATCCACACACATATATTTTTAAATGATAGTAAAAGATGGTATTTAGTGTCCAAAACATATGAGAAAGATCTAAGATGCAACATGTATATTTAACGTGATGGTTGACACACGTACTCATTAATTTAATTTTCTTAGACACATCATTTTAGTAGCTAGATTGAACGCATCATGGTAACCACACAGTTTATTTTTGCATGACAACTTGTTTGTACCTTTTAATTAAAAAAAAAAAACTGATATTCTTGATTTTGTAATGTAATTTAAGAAAAAATACTAAAGTGTATTAAACTTATTTGGGTTTAAACAAATGAGTGACTAGAATTAAACAAAACGTCAAGTTTTACTATTTTTTTCTTTGTATTCTAGATCATTTTTAACTTCATATTAGTAATAATTTACCGCGGTATCAATCTAAAACATTAAAATAGTGTAATTAATGATCCAAACCTTTGACTAAGTTTCCCTAGTTAGACTTTTCTTGAACATATATTAGTTTTTGATACTACTTAAATCATTTTTTTAAAAATTAGCAAGTTGTTAAGTTTTAGATATAATCTTCCTAAAATTTGCTTCTTTTATTCAACAAAAGTCACAATATTGACATCTTATATCCTCAAAATTTGGAAAAGGGAGATATAAAGAAGTATATAAAAAGAACTTGGTATCAATCATATGAACTATTTTTTTTTTCTTTCCTTTTGCTCTCTAGTTCATATGGTTGATCCGTGAAGCATTTATATATAAAATGTTGTAAATTGATTCTAAGTTAATCAGTTAGAAAACAGAAACTAAAGAAAAGTGAAATATAAAGAAACGAATAATAAAGTTCACATGCAGATTAAAAAGAGTGCAAATTAAAAAGGAGATAGAAAGAAATCTGGGCATTCGCGTACATGAATGAATAAGAATTAAATTGAAATATTCTAAGGTTTTGTCTTTAGCAATTACTTGAATATATTTATTATTGTATTGCATGTGTGGTATAATATTCAGAAGAATATTAGTTTCTTTATGGTTATTGGTGAGATTAAAAACTGTGAAGGAGAAGACAACAACGACATGAAGGAATCGCCGGAATCAACGCCGCTTCGGCTCATGTGAGCTACCCACGATCTTAACCATTGCCTCCCTCTATTTTCTTTTCTCATTTTTTTCCCACAAACTTACAAAAAATGTTTTATTCTACTATACCGTTTTGAATATTTTCAAGTTTTAATTGTTATCCACTTTTCTTGAATTTGTAAATAAATAAACTGTGCTTGTTTGATTTTAGTTGAGTTGGTTTGTTTTGTTTTGATAGCTATTGGTTGATAATACTCGCACATGGATAGACCCGAATATATAGGGTGCGGGTTAACCGAGTCCAGCGTTACTTTTCTCTAAATGTAATGTATGTTATTGTTTTTTTTGCCGACTCGTGAGTTTTTTTTTATAGTCATCTTCAAAGAATTTAAACGCTGACCTTGATGAAAAAAGGTGACGACCATGTACCTAAACATTTTATAATAAACTTTTGGAGCATCCAAAATCTATAATTATTATCCTTAACTTTATTATTTAGCTAAAAAACATATATATGAATTAGTTCATCATTTAAAAACTCCCCGTATATTAATTCTTATACTTAACCCTAATAAATTAAATATTTATTTATTTATTTTTGTTTCTTTTTCTTTCACTCATAAAAATTATATGAAATGAATATAATGGATGAACGATAGTTTGTTAAATGTATGAAAAAAAAAAATTAGTCCATATGATCAGTTCATATTTTAATAAATAAAAAAGAAGTGAAAGTTATATAAAAATCATAATTTTTCTTTAAGTTATATGGATATGATTAATATGAGTAACAATATATGAAATTGTGAATGTTATAAGCCGTTTAAAAATTAAGTTGTGAGCCCATTTTGTGAAATGTTAAGCCCAAAAATACCGTTATCAGTTAAAATCCATTTTTAATAAAACAAAAGGCCCAAAATATTTTCACCCACTCGCGGACTCACTCGCCCATATTTTACTCATTTGCCTCTCTTAAAATTCGAATCTGTAAAACAGCTAATGATCTGTTAAAATAAAAACTCCACCCCTAGTCTCCTACCTTCTGACATATTATGCATATATTTTTCCTATCAACCTCAAGTAGTAGTTGTATCCTTTGCAAACAAGCATAATGAAATTTGAAAAACTATTTTTAGAAATATAAAAATTTAACAAATCCGATTTGTGCATCTTGTAAACGACAGGTTATATTTGAGAAAGTCAAAATTTGAAACTGGAAAAATAATTAAGAAGTGGTTTAACTCAAGAAAATTTATGTTCTAACATTGGAGTTCTTTTATCACTTGTGTGTTCCTGTTAATTTATATTCACTATTATTTGATGTGCTTGAATATATTGAAAATACAAGTGTGGTTAATACTAGTCATAGGCAAGCAAATAGACATTATATTTGAAAACATTCCTTTTTATGTATTATTTACACAAGATATCTTTTTGTGATTACAAATATATTGTGTTAAGCTCTTTAAAGAAAATATCATAATTGGAGATGGTTTATTCAATCACTAAACTCATGAGTTAGAAGGTTAAGATTCGTTTCTGAAAGAAACCACATCTTTTTTTTTTTTTTTTAAGACATATGATCTTGAAATGGTCAATATAAACATGCCTTACATTTGCCTGAAAACTCAAAGAAAAAAATAATAAACCTTAATAGTCACCAGAATTAAGAGTTAGAGTGTTTAAATGTGATAACTGAGATCAACAAGGTTATTAATTCATAAATACATGATATATGATTCGCTTGGATGACTTCATTGATAACTTTTGTCACTAAATGGCATTGGTTGACCCAAGTAGAATGTGGGGGGGGGGGGGGGGGGGGGGGGGGGGGGGTGGGGGTTGCTGCTCTTAAAACTTTCTTTTAATGTAATATATGTATTTGAAAATCCCAAACATCTCTCTTAAATTTATGTGATCTCCTCACTATTGCCCTCCCCATGAAATATATTCTGGGTCCGCGTTGCTAAAGGATATTGTATTAGACAACATGGAATAAAAAATAGAGTTAAATTCGATTTTGCTCCCTGAGGTTTGATGAAAATAACTATTTTCCTCCAAAAGATTAAAAATATCAATTTACCTCCAAAGGTTTCATCAGTTGTTTCAATCCAATCCAAAAGTTTCATAAGTTATTTCAACTTGAATATAAAAAATAAAATTTTTGAACTGAAATTGATACAAATGATGAAACTTTTGGATTGAAATTGATGTTTTGAAACTTTTGGAGGAAAATTGTTACTTTTGTCAAACCTTAGGGAGCAAAATAGAAATTAACTCTAAAAAATATAAAATAGGATATTGGTTTACTTCTCTACTTAACCCAAAATGTATATTCAGAGTATAATGGATGATATCAAAGTGATGGGTTCCTATGGATCAAATGTAGATCAAAAGTAAGTAGTTGGAGTGGAACAATTAGTGTAATTTTAACTTTCATTTCTAGATCCTTGTTTTTGTATCTGTTGCTAGCTGCTTGCTAAGTGGTTTTGTCGAATGAAATTATGCCTTTTAAGAAAAAATAAATAAATAAATCAATTAGAAATTAGTCGAAGTCTTAGAAAACTTCTAGGTTTCGTAAAAGGTGAAGAAAATAGTAAAGTTGTTTTAATTGGATTTATTTGTTGGTGTTTTTTTCAAAATACCCGTCAATCCGCATTCCGCCGTGTGTAGGGCAATAATTAAATGAAGCCATTCTAACAATTATTTATGCATCCGCATAGAGATGGGCATAAAAACCGGGTCCGAACCCGACCCGGACCCGGGTACGGGTAGTACCCGATGGGAGGTGTACCCGGGTTGGACCCGTTTGAAACCGTAGGGTTGGAACCGGTTTTAGATTTTGAGTTTTTTAGTGAACCCGACCCGAACCCGACCCGGTTGAACCCGGTTTTGGGGACACACACAAGAAAAGAGAAGAAGAAGAAGAAGAAAAAAAAAAAAAAACTAAACCCGATTTGAACCCGGTTTTGGACCCGACCCGACCCGACCCGGGTATGCGGGGTAGGGTTTTGCATTAGGTGAACCCGACCCGGGTTAGAACCCGGTTTCACCAAAACCCGGGTACTCAAAAACCCGGTTGGGCCCAACCCGGTTTCGGGTATTGGGCCGGACCCGATTTGCCCACCTCTACATCCGCATAGGGAGGCCCAACTGAAGCAGCTAGCCAAGCCTAACTAATTTTAACACAAATGAAAATGGAACCCTATTTAAAATGGGGGCCCAAAGTCAGAGTTTTATCTCCTTTGGGCTTGGGCTGCTACATGGTCTGAAGTAGAAGGTTTGTTTTTACCCGAACCCGAAAATGGAATCCGAACAAATTCAACCCGAAGGAGATTAAGAACTAACCGGAGCAACATAACCTGATTATTATATTAACCTGAACCCGATTTCTATAAATGGTTCGGCATATGAGTTGATTTTGTGAGATTCGGGTCAACCCGAATATTAGCTTTTAAAAATCCCAAGATTTATATATGTGTGTGTGTATATTTAGAGATGGGCATTTCGGGTTCGGCCCAATACCCGAAACCGGGTACAACCCGGGTTGGGCCCAACCGGGTTTTTTCGTACCCGGGTTTTGGTGAAACCGGGTTTGAAACCGGGTCGGGTTCACCTAATGCAAAACCCTACCCGCCATACCCGGGTAGGGTCAGGTCGGGTCCGAAACCGGGTCCAATACCGGGTTTAGTTTTTTTTTTCTTCTTTTCTTTTCTTGTGTGTGTCCCCAATACCGGGTTCAAATCGGGTTCAACCAGGTCTGGTCCGAACCCGGGTTCGGGTCAGGTTCACTAAAAAACTCAAAATCTAAAACCGGTTCCAACCCTACGGGTTTAAACGGGTCCAACCCGGGTACACCTCCCATCGGGTACTACCCGTACCCGGGTCCAGGTCGGGTTCGGACCCGGTTTTTATGCCCATCTCTATGTATATTTATATGTGTGTATTGTGCTACCTTTTACAAGATTTGAAAACATGATTTTTTTTAAACTTTATATTTTATTGTTGTGTTTTAATATATTATGTGAACTTTAAGGATAATCAAAATATAATATTATTTACCATTTGAATATACATAATAAAGTGAACATAAATATGCAAAAACTTTTAGATCAAAATAATAAATAAAATTATATATTGATAACACATGCTAAATCTCATGCATGTATTTTGATCATATACATATTGTCTACACAAACATTTAAGATAACAAATAATTTAAAGTTTAATGGTTTAGTCTGACCCGATTACCGATTTACCCAACCTGAATAAATCCAAAAATCGATTAAATATTACTTATTTGGTTTGGTTTTCAAGTTGATTTCCTATGCCTAAAAGCCTATGGAACCTGAATCAGATTAAAAAACCCGAATGAAACCCACAGTTTGAAGTAAACTAGTATCATTCCAGTTTCCAACTTTCCAAGTTGAACATGCTGTAGATATGTAAGTAGGGGTGTAAACGAGTCGAGCCGAGCCCGAGCTCGTTAGGCTCGAGCTCGGCTCGTTTTGATTTTAGGAAGCTCGAGCTCGAGCTCGGCTCGTTTATAGTTTTATTTATAAAGCTCGAGCTCGGCTCGTCAGAAAATTTTCAAGCTCGAGCTCGGCTCGGGCTCGGTTCGTTTATTGTTAAATTATTAAATTTTTATTTTTTTATAATTACTTTTATAATTATTTATAATCATACTTTTTATATATAACATAATATATATTATTTAACTATTTTTTATAATAATATATATTAATAATATAATTTACGTAAATATGTATTTTATATATTTAATATGCAAATAAAAAACTATATAAACAAAAAGCTCGTTTAGGCTCGCGAGCCAGCTCGAGCTCGATTTCTGAAGATCGGGCTCGAGCTCGTTTAGTAAACGAGCAATAATCTGAGCTCGAGCTCGGGCTCGAGCTCGTTTAAGCTCGGCTCGATTCGAGCTTTTTTCGAGCCGATCCCGAGTAGCTTGCGAGCCGGCTTGGCTTGTTTACACCCCTATATGTAAGCTACAATTGCGTAATTTCACACGATTATAATTATTTGCGTGTCAAACAATTTTAGTAGAATAACGGTTTTTACCGGGCTATGATGTGTATTAAATCATTATATATTTATTATCATTATTTTTGTTACTATTACTATTATTTGTTTTGAGTTATTAATATAGAACAAGAAAAGTTAGTTTAAACATTAAAATACGTAAACCACGTGATAAGTTCAACGATTAATTAAAAATTACAAACGCAAATCACGTTGGAAGATCGAGTATCCTTTAAATAAAAAGATTTAAGTATGGGATAATCTAATAAATGTATAAAATTAATTAATAAAAAAAATACTAATCATATCTATTTGTTTCCTAATTTCTCTTTGAAAAACGGCAGCGAGCGAAGACAAATACTTGTAAAGGGATCAAGTACCCACACCCCAGCGGATCTTGCCCGATCTATAATATATATCCATGGACCCACTTTCACACCAACAATAATAACTTGTCTTGTTGCTCTGTTTCTCCAGCAAAACAACATAAGTTAAGATGGACGTGCAGACGGCGGCATCAGCGGCAGCAGCATTCGGTGGTCCGGCAGCAGCTGTTGCCGGTGGTGTTTCTCTCTTGTTCCTCAAAAGTTTTCTTTCGCATCAGGGCCGTCGTAAACCCAATCATCTCCCTTCGGTTCCTGGTATGTTTTTTTATTTTATTTATCTCCCTCTTTTTATTAGCGGTTGTAATTTAGGAGTAGCGTAGATTTACAGGTTAAAGAAATGATTGTGGGGTTTATTGCATCTGCTTGTTTTCATCAAAAGTGTTAAAATGATTGATCGATTGGTTAAAACGAATCAAGATGATCTGTTTGAGATTCCATTTGCTTTGGATTTAATGATTTAACTGAAACAAATACGCTTAAGATTAGTAACTAAATGTTTAAGGTCATAATAAGTATCTAGTTAAGACTATGTATAGTGTTTGATTAGTTAAAATAATACTTAAATGTCATGCAGATAAAAACATTTTACTAAAACCTTTTTTAAATTAAGTGTAATGGTTAAGAAGTGTTTGGAGCCCTTGCTAATACAATAGTATAAGAAAAATTGTTTTTATCGTCCGTTAATGGCTTGAAACCCTATAAGTTTGAAGCTTATTTTGACTATATTGTAATAACGTTTAAAGTTTTATTTGTGTCCATATCATCTAACGTTCATAAAATGTTCATTACGTCCGGTCTTGAATAAAATATGAAGTAGCTTTTTATTACAAGGATTGTATCAAGATTAAAAGATCCTGCTTAAATGTTCATTTGTCTTGCTTAACGTCAAACTACTTTTCGTGTGATAATATTTAAAGGTAAAATATTAATCATTAGCAAATGGTTACGATATTTCGTGTGTAAAGAGTTATTAATAAATATTTCATACCAAAATGGTTACAATATAAAGGCCGGACAATAGCACTCATCGTTAGAAAGAAACAGGGTCCCACAAACTTCCACTATTTCCCCACTTACCCCACACACGTAATACAATACAGTTGCCTTCCACGTACTACTAAAGGTATACTTTTAAAATATTACATTATATTAGTAAGTATTGATTTGATGATGATGATAAATATATGGAAAGTTTTAAACGGTAGATGAACATATTTTCCAAATCCGAATTGAAATAATTTCAAGATTCTCTGGAAATCTCCCTTAAATAGGTAAATGGTTAATTGGTTTCCTTGATAATTAAGTTTTTAAGTGATCATGGTTATACTTTTGTTGTGTCATCATTTGATTGATTGTTTAGTCGTTTCATTTTTTTACTTTTAAGTCCGGAATCACACTATTAGTTTATTTTTAGGCGAAAAAAACACGTCATTGTGATGTATAAGTCCATATTGGCATTTTTTGCTTGGCTTGCTTTCTTATTATCATTTCTAACCAATAGATAGTTATATCTACAAAAAAGATTAATCCAAATACTATTAAATAAAAAAGTTGATCAAAAAACCAAATAATGATTTTCCCTCTAACAAATTCAAAAAGAAAGTGTTCCATCAACAACTATTTATGTTTTAGAAAAACCAAATATGATAGTGTATCCTATCCTCTTAAGTGATGGTGATGATAACTGTAGTTCAAAATTGCAGAGGTTCCAGGGCTACCATTGTTTGGTAATCTGCTTCAGTTAAAGGAGAAGAAACCATACAAAACTTTTACAAAATGGGCTGAAACTTATGGCCCTATTTACTCCATTAAAACAGGAGCCACCTCCATGGTTGTCATCAACTCCAATGATCTAGCTAAAGAGGTACTACACATGTTGTAAATATCATGATGTGTTAAACTCAATACTTCTTTCCATAATAGTTGTTATAGTGACACATATCGCGCGATGTCTTAGGCTTTTGTGACTAGATTCGACTCGATTTCAACAAGAAAGCTTTCAAAGGCATTAAAGATCCTCACTGCTGATAAAACCATGGTGGCAATGAGCGATTATGACGACTATCACAAGACCGTCAAACGTAACATACTCACTAGTATATTAGGACCAGCTGCTCTGAAGAAACACCGTCTCCATCGAGACGCCTTACAGGAGAATCTATCTAACCAACTTCATGATTTAGCACCGAATTCTCATCAAGAAGCAGTTAACCTCAGGAAGATTTTCCAATCAGAACTTTTCACATTAGGATTGAAACAAGTGAGTTCTTTTGATCCTTATTTGCAATCTGTACCATGTTTCATGTATGAAATTATGACTGACATAACAATTTCTTATATGAATTTGCAGACTTTTGGAAGGGATATTGAGAGCATATATGTGGATGATCTTGGAATCACCATGACAAGAGATGAGGTGTTTCAGGTTTTGGTACTTGACCCGATGATGGGCGCCATAGAAGTCGACTGGAGAGACTTCTTTCCGTATCTATCGTGGATCCCAAACGCCAGCTTCGAGAATACAATTGAACGAATGTATATCCGAAGAGAGGCTGTGATGAAAACACTTATTCGAGAGCACAAAAAACGCATAGATTCTGGAGAGGTAAATACTAAATAATTAAATCGTACAACTTCACACTGAACACATATTATGCATCAAAAAAAAAAAAAGAACTCATCCAAAAAGACTAGTCTGATGGGAAGTGTGAGTGGCCTTATTTGGTCTATAAACCATTAAACGCCATATTAGTTGTTCATACAACTGATGTGTGACAAGTCTCATAACTTACAATGGTTTCAGTACATAACATTACATTACTGCAGATTGAACTTTATGTTAACCTATTTAAGTTTCCTTACAATTCAGAATCTAAATAGCTACATAGATTACCTGTTGTCTGAGGCACAACCATTAACTGAGAAACAACTCCTAATGTCACTCTGGGAGCCGATTATCGAAACAGCAGACACTACTATGGTGACCACAGAATGGGCGATGTATGAACTCGCGAAAAACCCCAAGAAGCAGGCCCGTCTATACGAAGAAATCCAAAGCGTTTGCGGGTCAGAAAAGATCACAGAGGAGAAGCTGTGTAAAATGCCTTACTTATCAGCTGTTTTTCACGAAACTTTGAGAAGGCATAGTCCTGTTTCAATAATCCCATTAAGATATGTGCACGAGAACACAGAGCTCGGAGGGTACCACGTTCCTTCTGGGACCGAGGTTTGTTTAGTCAGATGCACCCATAATATTATTACAAACATAATTGATCAATCTTAATCTTTTGCATGGTGTTTTGCAGCTTGCGATTAACATTTACGGGTGTAATATGGAGCGTGACATCTGGGAGGATCCCGAAGACTGGATCCCAGAAAGATTTCTTTCGGAAAAAGGGCCTATTGATTTGCAACGAACGATGGCATTTGGAGGAGGGAAACGAGTTTGTGCTGGGGCTATGCAGGCTATGTTAATCGCGTGTGCATCGATAGGGAGAATGGTGCATGAGTTCGAGTGGAGTCTTAAAGATGATGCGGGAGATGACATTAATACGCTTGGGCTTACGACACAGAAGCTTAATCCGATGCTTGCTGTTATTAAGCCTAGAAACTAATAATATGGAAATGCTACGAGTTATCAGGTTGCGACTTACTTATATATATGGTGTACGCGCTATTATATGTCGAAAAAGTGTGCTTTTGTAGTGATTGTTCGTGGTAATGCATTTGTTTGAGAATACCGTATGAAGTAAAACAAAGACAGAAGTATCGTATGTAAAATTCATCTTAAGAAAACCGTATTGAATGTTAATTCAAATTAATTTGAATGTAAAAAATTCTGATGTCAAAGGTTTAACTTGAAAGAGTGTGAAAGTCAAATTAAATGGGTTCAAGATTTTGCTAGAATGCAGCATTACAGTTTATTTAGTAGTGAATTTGACTTTTCAATATTTACTTCAAGAAATTTATCTTTTTTCATATGTGGGATAATATTTTTAAAGAAGCATACGAATAAACTTTCAAACAAGTGAACAACTTATAGTGACAATTCACAAACATATTGTTCTCTAAACAATTACCATCAGCCTGCAATGCCAACTTAACCGTTAGTTCGGTTTGAAGAACTTCAGCTTAAGTCCACTATTAACCATGCTCCAAATACCACCTAACGAAAAGGCTAAACTGAAGGCAATACCGAGCCACCCTAGTGTCCAGTTAAAGTACCAGTTGAAGCTATATCTAGCAGGCCTCTTGATAAGAACCCACATGAAACACGGGTACGCGAACGTGACCGGAAGGGTTAACCCTCCTAACAAGCCAGCAAGGCTGGAGAGGAAAGGGAGTGCGACACCGATAAAGAAATTGATAAACCCGTAGACCACTCGGAAACCTGATCGAACCCACACCGAGCATGGCCGGTTCGTGCGGCTGGTGTAGCTAGCTTCGAAACTGTCGAACACCGGCATGGAGTATATTTGAAAGCTACTCAAGCAGCTGAAAACAACTAGTAGGAATGTCATTGCAAGCAACCCTCTTGAAATATCATGACTATGGAACACAAATAACGCGTTTAGGATCCCTCCTGAAGGCATCTACACAACAAAAACCATAAATTTTAGTTGGGGTAACTTTGTAAAACAGTAATCAAGTTTTAACATTGTTCTAATTAGGTCATTTATAAAATTTTTTATCCTAATTAGATCACTAAAGTTTCAAAATTGTTCTAATTATATCATTCATAAGTTGTAAAAAGTTTTAAAAATTATGAAATGTTTAAAAATATTAACAATATTTACTAAAAAAAACTAAATTATTTTAAAAAATTTGTGAATTATTTAAAAATTTGAAAAAATATGATTGACTTAATTAGAACACTTTTAAAACTATAGTGACCTAATTGAAACAAATAAAAATATTGACAACCTAATTGAAACACTTTTAAAACTTTAGTGACCCGATTAGAACAAATAAAAATATGAGTGACCTAATTAGAACATTGCTAAAACTTGCTTTTTAAATGAATCGTATTTGTTTAATGAATCGTATAATCTAAAACCCGATACACTTACGAGGTTCCCGTAAGCCCAAAAACCTCCAACTGCCACTGGGAAAAGACACATTGCAATGAAGAAATACGCAACCTTGGCTCCTTTCCACATTGGCACATGAGCAGGATGCTTGAACGTTGAAGGCATCGTAGACTAAAAAGTAACCATAATTAATGTCATTTTAAGCTTGCATGATCACACGTACAGTTGTATTACATTTCAAACATATAAGTATATAACATACCTGAATCTCAAGTACAAGATTGTGGCCTCTAAATGCAAATGCAATGATGCCAAGTGCATTAAGAAAGGAAAAAAGCGAGGCCGAAAATGAAGGCAACGGGAGGGGGTCGTAGGAGATGTTAGGCGGGCGCGGTTGGGTAACGGAGAGAGCCCAAGCCATGGTGGAGTAGAAGATGGCGGTGATTGCACCGATGAGCGAAAGGCCAGCGATGGAGTTGAGGTTAGGAAGCTGAGACAAGACGATGCATAAGGACGTGAAGACGAGATACCATTCGACAGTGGTCAAGGGGTTGGAAGTACACAGCGGCCCGCAAACGATCTCGAAGAAGAGTTTCATGGTCTCGCCGCCGATGAGAATTAAGGCTGTTGCGGTTCCTGCCGACAAGTAAACCGTCGGGAATAGAGCTAACCACAACCCCAACCGTTCTCCTATACAACATACGAGTAATTTCAAAATGGTCAATCGTTTTTATTAACACACTAGCTAACATTAACACGTGTATTACACGTATTAAATAAATACTATATTAAATAAAATAAAATTTTATTAATTATAAAATGATATTATAAGATCAGATATTATTAAAATTATATATAAGTAAAGACTATAAAATAATAAAACAATAATATCATCTTTTTTATACATTTTTGTTTAAAAAAATTATACATTTTGTTTTAAAACTAACCTTTTTTAAAAAAATCATTATTAGAACTCTCAAATTTAATTATTTTTTATTTATAAATATTAAAACATTTTAAAAATAGCAATTTTAAAATATTTTGGATTTTAAAAGTGTGATGTTTTAGAAAAATTTCTTATTTTATGGAAATTTCTTTCTTTATAAATGACTTTAATAAAAATAGCTATTTCTTAATCTATTAAAAGTAATTTTAGTGTATAAAAATTAAATAATATTATTAGTAATTATAGTAATTAATAAGTAGGAAAAATAAACGGGAAAATTTTGGTAAGAAACAATACGATGCTGACATATGTCCTTCTTAATTACTTTTTTATTATAATATAAAAATAAAGATTTAGATAATTTTCATACAGCTCTAAAACTTAAATAATATATATTTCCCCGTAATAAAAAGTTATAATATCATACAAATTCATTTTCAATATTTATAAAAATCTATAGGAATACCTTCAAAACTTGCATAGGTTGTAAGAGTGTAACTATTAGATGAATAAAGTATAGTTTTCATGTTGTAATTGATATTTAATACTTTTATAGTGCAAATTTGATATTATGCAAGTTTTTAAGTGATATATACAAGGTTACACTAAAATGCCTAGCGGAAAACGGGTGTGAATTACCAAATGCGGCTTGAGCGAGTTCCACATATCTGTTGTACCTCTTTCCTGGAACTGCTTCATGAAGTTGTACTAAAATCCACAAAGTGTATAATTGCCAAAAGTATGCTATGGTTAATGACACTATGCCCCAACTCCTGCATAAACACATATAATAAATATAAATAACTAACTTTAAATATAAATAATTAACTTTAGTAAGCTTATATATTATACGGGTTAAAAAATATAATAAATATAATAAAAATTTATTAATTATAAAACGATATCTTAAGATAATATATAATAAAATCTTTTTATTATAAATTAAAAAAAATTGTTTTTCAAAATATATATTTAAAAAAAAAATATCATTTTTAAAAACTTTTTTTAGTTATAACTCCCAAGTTTAATTTTTTTGTTTATAAAAAATTTACTTTTTAAAAACACTAATTTTAAAATATTTTATATTTTTTATAAAAAGTTATGTTTTAAGAAAATTGGTTTTTGATCTATTTTTTTTTAAAAGTTATGTTTTAAGAAAATTGGTTTTTGATCTATTTTTTTATAAAAAGTTATGTTTATAAAAATTTATTTCTTTAAAAATAACATTAATATAAAGATCTATTTTTTAATTTACTAAAAAATTATTTTGATCTAGAAAAATATAAATAATATTATTAGTAATTAATGTGATTTTCTAATAGGAAAAAGAAATTAATTTAGTGTTGTCAAGTGTTCCTTCTAGTTCCTATTTTACTAGAGTAGAAAGACGTTACTTGAATTTAAAAAAATTTATATCAATCGTGTTAATTATTTCTTCATGGTAACAAATCTATTTAAATACTAAAAGCGTGGTGTTTTACTTAAGCACATTATTATTTAATAAAAACATCTTTATCAAATGAAAAATACGTGAAATAATATTTAACAGACAATAAGAAAATAAATAAATGATTAAAAAAACCTATAAATTGTCCTAGTTTGTAATTCAAAATGAAAGTGCAATAGACCACACTTTATACCAAAGGTGAATAAAACTTGTTTACGGTAATGAACGCAAAACATTAAATGACTTGACGTCTTGTAAGTTAACAAATGATGTAATGGTACAAGACAAATTTGTACATTTTGTAGCCTTCTCCGCGCATAAATCAATAATTTTACCACTTTCTTTTTGAGTTATTTTATATCACACTTGTTGTTTTTTTCTTTTTGCTAAACTATAATATTTTTAAATACCACAAATTATGTTTGTATATGCATTTTAATTAATACTTATATATCAAATAAATATGCATATTTATTTTAAAAAAAGTAAAAAGACCAATTACAGAAGAAGATAGTAAGGTAATGCAAAGACAACTCACCAAGGAATTTGGTTACTACAACTACAGACGTAAACTATAACAAGTAACGAACTAAAATTTTGTAAATATAAAGTTAATACATATATAATAAGACATAATTTTTTCTTTCATTGACTTAATTACTTAAATATAATTTTTTTTATTATTCAAAAATAATTTCTTTAACAAAGTATTAACCCTTATACAATAATGACACATGAATCTATATAACTTTAACTTTCAAGTTAAATAATAAAAAGATTACACTTTAGATCAGACGAAGATCAAATAGGGGAAAAAAGAGGGACACGAAACACTTTATCATGATGTTATCGATGTAGAAAAAGAATCACGATGACTTTATTGAAAACTAACAAAGATATAAAACAACGCTGGAGACCATTTTTAAATACTTTCTACGTTTACAGACTCAATGAAACAGAACAATAAAACTAAATATTTAAAAAAGTAGCACCTAATCCTTAAAAAAGTAACACCTAATCCTTCCAAAACTAGTAAACTACGCTTATTCTTAGTTTTAGAAGGTAACTAATAAATACATTTACTTAATTCTTTAAAACCCATAAAACTATATAACATTCATGTTGAGATGTTAATAGATGTTAATTTGAAGTAAATATAAACTAATTAAACAACAACAACAACCACTTATATTAACAGACCAGTGCTAAAGATTAAACACTCTTTAAAATCCACCACATTCAATTGAAAGCTAGCTAATCATTGATTAAGAGTAGTTTAAAACCGAGTTTAATTAAAAAGAGATATTGCTGTTAAAATATAGTAGAAATTAATAAGCATATATATGAAAAGAAAGCTACTTATACCAGCCAAGGAAGGAGAAAGCAACGGGCAAAACAAGCGCCTGAAAGCCAACACCAGCGTTAAGATTATGAAAGGCCGCATAATGAGCATTCCCATTCCGAGACTCGGTGATCGGAAGCCAAGCATCTTGCGGGTTGAGTTTGGTCAAATGCCCCACTTCCTCCAAATACCCTTTCATATTCACCAACACCCTCTTCATCGGCGTCCCAATAGGACTCAAAAACGACGTCGGCGTCCACGCGCTCGACGACTTCCCGCCTTCCTTCGACGACATGGGCCTCGGCGACCGTTGCCCTGTCTCCGGCGTCGCAGGTATTGATATCAGCTCCGTGTCTGCTCGCTCCTCCATCAACCACTACTGATGTTGGTTGGTATAGCTAGGTAATTGGTACGAGAAGAGACAGAGGGGGTTAAATGATAAATGTGGGAGTTGTTTATTGGGACGGTGTGGGAGTTTGGGAGGGGGAGATGGTGGCCGTTGGATTGGGGTATTGTGACGGATCTCGAGTGGGGAGTGGGGAGTGGGGAGTGGGAGTAGAGGAGAATCTCTGTGATGATGGATTGATATATGGGTGTGGTTTTTATTGTAAGACGACAAGTGACTTTTACAGTTGGAGGGTTGAACCCTCAATTAACTCTTTCTGGCCGATTGTAAATTTGTAGGTAAATTCCACCGCGGTTAAAAGAGGTAAAAATTTGGAAACCTTTTTTTTTTTTTTGGTCAAATTATATGAAATCATTATTTTTTACGTAGGTTGGTATGTTCTTTGTAAGAAGTATGTTTGATCAAAAACTCTAAGAGCATTTACAGTTTATTCTTTATTTTTATCTTTATAATTATATTAAAATTATTAATTTTTTTTTCTTTCAATTAAATAATATATTTTTTGTACCTTTATTATTACTTTTTTTCTTTTTTTCGCTCTCAACCACTTTTAAAAATATTAAAAAAATTATAATGGTTGAACAGTGAATCTTCAAATTTACAGATTAACAGTAATATATTCTCTCTATTCCAATAACAACCACTCAAAACCACACCATATAATATAAAGAATGTACTCACAAACTTTTAATGAACTGGATGTGAATGCTCTAAGGTAACACATTTATGTCTTAAATAAAACCATCGTATCTTTCTAAGCGGTTTTGATCTTCTCGTTGTTATTGTGAAATGTTGTTAGTGTTTGCATATTCTCGTGTACGCGTAAGTTAATTTCTACGCATGAGGTGTTTAACATATAAACTATCAGAGGAGTTGCTTTCCAATTTTAAAACATCTTATGTGTTGGCCAAGAATCATTATATCTAACAAGGACCATCGCTAACCTTCTTTATCATAGCCCACCAACATGTATTGGGGACCCAAATGACCAATTTATTTAAATTGGAACTACTATTCAAAATTTCAATTGACTAGCTCGCTATGGTCTAACTTCACAGCTCACACCAACTCATAGATGTCATTGAGTATGCCACAAACAGACAAACGCTAAATTTATAAGAAAGCATACACTTCCATGTGTCAAAAAAAAAACCACCACATTTTGAAAATAAAGTCAAAATATTATCATACTAATTTATTTGGGTGTATTACCGTCCAGATTTTACTTTATTAAAGTAGCGATTGACTAGTTGAATTAGACAACCTCTAGGATGCAATTAGGACTTTTAGGAGTGATGTTTCACGCATCAACATGGTACAAATTACTTGACAAACGAGGCCTAAATAGGACTTCAAGTGGAGTTGCTTTATTACTAGTTAGTCGAAAGACCTCACTCGTATCAATCGGTTCGTTGGATGGTTTAGCTAGCTCAAACCCTTGAATCAAACTAGCTAATGTCAAGTGCAAAGATTGGAGTGCAAAAGAAACACCAGGGCACATTCTTCGACCGCTACCAAATGGAAGCAGTTCATAATGCTGGCCCTTGAGGTCAATACCCTTTTGGTCTGTCAAGAACCTCTCAGGCCGAAATTCATACGGATCCGACCAAACGTTAGGATCACGATGTAGTTTCGAAAGATTTGCTATAAAGAGGGCGCCCTTTGGGACCGTGTAGCCGGCTACAACACAGTCATCTGTTGACTCGTGAGTGATTGAGATTGGTGCAGGCGGGTACAAACGTAAAGTCTCTTTAATAATAGCTTGGAGGTAGACTAAGTCTTTGATGTCTGATTCATCTACAAGTCTCTCTCTTCCAACGTTGCGATCGAGTTCCTCTTGAGCAAGTTTTAGTGTTTCCGGGTTGCTGAGTAGCAAAACTATAGCCCATGTTAACGTTACAGCCGTCGAGTCAAAGCCTGCTGTGATCATTACCTGTAACATAGTTAAAAGAACAAAAAATTAAGCGCGCGCGCTTTGGCGTAAAATTTACAAACCAAACTAATCGAAATAATAATTTGATTATTGATTTCGCGTACCAGACTCGTTGACCTGATGATTGTATCATGGTCATAGCCAGGAAACTCATCTTTAGAAGCACCTTCAACTATGGAAATCAATATATCCATAAAATCCTTTTTCCCCTCATTTTGCTCTCTCTTTTTCTTGTGCTCTTGTAACCATCCTTCAATAATGTCATCCATCTCTTTAGCTGCTAACTTCATTCCCTTCACATGTCCCCCCAAATCCAAAAACTTCACATACGGAATGAAATCCGACACCACGAAAGTCCCCAAATACTCGAAGAATTTCCTAACAACTTCATGAATCTCAACCGCTTCTTTATCCCCAGGACCGAATCGCTTCCCTGAAATACTTCTAGTAATAATATTCAACACCAAGTTAGCAAAAAACTCCCTCATCTCCACCTTCACAACACCATCACCTCCAACCTCTTTGTTTCTCACACAAGCGTCAATAATATCTTTCATGAACGTCCTAACTTCCGCGACTCGAACATGTTTTAGCATCTCAACGCGTCGTTGGGACAGAAGTTCAACGGTGACCATCTTGCGCACTTGTCTCCAATACTCTCCATATGGGCTTAACGGGAACATGGCATAGTTATAGCCCATGATGACCGAAACCAACGACTTGGGTCTACTCGCAAAGACCTTATCGTTGGTGGTGAAACACTCTTTAGCGATCTCCGAATCGCTGATGACCAACGCTTGGTGAACACCAAGTTTGATGGTGAAGATGGGGCCGCAGGTGTCCGCTAAGGCGCCTAAGACCTTGTGAGGTAAGGCAGAGCCACCTAGAAGGTGTAAGTGTCCTATTATGGGCCATGCACCCTTGGCTTGAGGTGGGTTTTTGTTGTTGCTTGTGGTTGCTTTCTTTTGGTTCAAGAGTTTGTATAGGAAAAGTAGAAAGATAATGGAGAGTGTGGCTGTGGGAAATGAGAGATGTAACTCCATGGCTTATGGGATTGTTTATAATGATAGGTGATCATTTGGGTATACATAATCACACATATATATACACAAACTGAAAAGTTGATTCGTTACGTTTTAGATTTTTTTGATTTACAACAAATGAATACATACACATATGGCCATTAATATAAAAACAATTTTAAATACACATATGGTTATTAATTTATATAAAGAAAAATTCTTAAAATTCTCATTTTACTTTACTTTTCCCCTAAAATATCCCATCCAAAAAAATGTTTATCAAAATCTCCCCTCCAGACAATGTGCCGATGCCTTTAACGAAAGACGTGGACGCCTGGCTACTCAAAATCGTATGCGTGTCTTTTTTTAGTTTCTGAACTTTAGTTTGTTGTGATTTTTTAAAAGAAAAAATTTAAATATAGTTGAGCTCCTCGATCTATGGTAAAGTGGGGCTCCCACTTTGTCGAGGCGGATGCTAGTGTTGTGGAGACAGGCGTCTTTGTTGTGATTTTCAAAAAATAAAGACATTTTGTTAAAGGACAAGTGTACAATTTTAAGTGGCCAACTGTACAGGTGCCCGCGCCTATTGTAAAGGCGTTAGTGCGTTGTCTGAAAGGAACATTTTGCGAAATTTTTTTTGAGAATTTTATTAATAGAAAATTACATAAATGGTCCATGTGTTTTGACCAGATTGCAGGATTGGTCCTCACACTTTAAAAATTGCAAAGTTAGTCCAAACTTTTATGTAGTAATTACAAATTTAGTCCTTAAATTTTACAAAAGTGCAAAGTTAGTTTAAAATTTTATGTGGGATTGCACTTTTGGTCCCCAAAATCACATTTAAAAGTTAATTTAAATTTTATAAAATGCATAAAAAATAAATAAATTTAATGTCGGGGACCAAACATGCAATGATTATACAAAAATTTGGACTAAATTTGTAATTTTTAAAATTTGAGGACCAAACATACAATTTGATTAAACCACAATAACCATTTATGCAATTTTCTCTTTTATTAATATAAATGTTTATCCACAATTTAAAACTAATTCTGCGTTCTCTTACACATGTATAACTTGACAAATTTTTGATAGTTAGTGTATCTTAATTAGTTCTAAGTTTTCTTATATAGTTTATCAGTTGTTTTTAAACCGTTTTGTTATTAGAAAAAGTGTTGTTATAATGATGAAAGATGTGCGAATTTATATTTTACTAAATAAAAGAAATAAGCATTAGATAACATATATGTATATTTTTAGCCATTTGAGAAGTTATAATACTTATCGTGCAACCAAATTATAAGTAAGATGTTAAAACAGGATTACACAACCAAGTACTAGTTACAACAAAACAACAACTAAGATTCTTAAAATATCATCTTATATTATATATTAAGATATAAAGTGACCCAACCACCAATTAGTTTGTTGAGATTCTTAAAATATCATCTTCATTATATTGATATATAAAATTAACTAACCGCCTATTACTTTGTCTTTTTAAAAAATAATGATTTTAACTCTTTTAACCAAATATCTATATGTTTTAAAGAATAAACACATCACAATCTATACCTTATAAATTTTAAACCCTTAATTTTTTAGTTGCAAGAACATTCACAATAATATCCTCATCCGCACCCCAATTCCTAATTTATATGGAACATATATAAATCTTTATTTTTACTCTTACATCACATTCTTCATCCCTAAACTTTAAGAAAAACTAAAATGAATCCTCAAATTTAAAGACATACTATTAATCCAGATAATTATTTTATATATTTATTGTGAATGGTTGTGACGGAAACAAAGATAAAATAATTAAAAATAAATAAACAAGTATTATTAAATTAAATAGGGGATAGATATGGTGAATGAGTTATGACTTATGAGAGTTTTTTAGAAAATAATCAACTTATAGGAATAAATATAAATTATAATTAAATTAAGGAGATAAGTATAAGAAAATCATCGTGAATGTTATAATACATAACACTTTAAACGAAAATTTCTTCTAGGACTATTGATTTTAACTAGATGTAATGTTTTTAAAACTGGACCGGACAGTGAACCGGACGCCTTACCGGTCCGCTGGTTCGACCGGTTCAACCGGTCGGACCGGATATAAGAACCGGATAAAATTATAATTATTTTTTATAAATATATGTAAAAATTACAGAAAAAATATATAAAAAAAACCGGTTCAACCGGTCCGACCCCTGATTCTAGGCTAGATGGCACTTTGTGGTGCATGCATTTCATAATCACTATATGCGATTGACTTTTTCTTCCTTTCTGGTTCTAACATTGAATTTTATTATTTTGAAGCCGGCGGCCATAGCTTTTTGAAAATGAAGTTTCTACTAGGAGTAAAATACACGTTTAGTTCTACGATTTCATCAAAATTTTAGGTTTGATCTTTAATTTTTATAAATTACAGATTTGATCCTCATTCTTTATTTTCTCTTTTTTGTTTAGTTCAAAACCCTAACTTTGTTGAATATGATAAGTTACATAAGGGTAATTATGTTATTTGATTAGGGTGTATTGCCCCACGTCCGAACCTCTTTTTATAACCACGGGCGGGTTAGATTTAAAAAGATGAAAATATTAAATTGATAATCATCGATTATAAACACACCCACACCATGGAAGCATGAAGTTTTAGGATGTTCCGATAAAGTCAAATGAAAGTTTCCATTATTTGTATTTCTTTATTTCTAACTCTGCAGTAAAAGTGTCATAGACAAAAGTCAGCAGCTATAAAAATCTAGTGAACTTGAATCAGACTTGAATAAAATTGTATAATGAATAAAGCAATAATAGTAAATGCATAGTGATTCATGTAAAAAACATAAGTAAAAGATCAAAAACGTAAATACGTAATGAGTAAAAAATCCAGTAATCAAAATCGTAAAACAACAATAAAATAATAATCAAAATCATAAATCCATAATGAGTAAACAAGAACAATAAAAACATGCTTTGAGTTTCACACATGCCATACGACCATTGTTTTCGAGTAATTGTATGTCGTAGGAGGCAATTATGAGTTTAAACGATGATAATGACAATTGTTTATCAAAAAAGCTAAAGGATTAACCATAATAAATTAACAACATTATTTATAAATTAAATTGCATAATTACCCATGTTTCTAACATCTTATATTTAACAAAGTACTTTCTTGGACTAAGGGGCTGTTTGGCAGCCTTTTAATCAGCATCTTAAGGGTTCAGATGTCTGAATGATTCAGCACTTAATGGTTCAGACATTTGCCTCTGAATGGTTAAACATTATACTAATACTGAATGGTTAAGAGGTCTAATGCTGAATGGTTAAGAACTCTTATCTGAATTGGTCAGACATTTGCCTTTGAATAGTTGAGCGATATACTAGCTCTTAATGGTTCAGACCTTTTAATGGTTCAGCACTTAATGGTTCAGACCTCTTATTGGTTCAGTACTTAATCATTCAGATATTGCCAAACAACCCCTAAAAAAGAAAGATAATTAAAAGATTAGTGATCATATTTATAATTTTTAAAGACTGGGACCAAATCTAAAATTTAAAAAAAATCACAAGGACCAAATGTGAAATTTACTCTTTTACTTATTATATTTTTTTATTAAGTACGATATTTATTAATACACAAGTAAATTACACGGATCGTCTACTTATTATATTTTTCTATTAAGTTTCATACATGTAAACTTTTAATCAAAGGAACAAAAAGTGAAATTTGAACAATGTCCAAGGACGGTCCATGTAATTTACTCTTAACATAAATATACGTAACAGAAAATTACATAAATGATCCCTATGCTTTGATCAGATTGCATGTTTAGTCCTCAAACTTTAAAATTACAAGATTAATCCAAATTTTTATGTACTCAATATATGTTTTGTTCATAACATTAAATTCATACAGTTTTTATGTATTTTATAAAGTTTAAACTAATTTTTAAATTTAACTTTAATGACCAAAAGTGCAACACACATATAAGAATTTGAACAACATTTGCACTTTTTAAAATTTAAGGACCAAACTTGCAATTAATACATAAAACTTTAGTCTAATTTTATAATTTTTAAAATCTAAAGATCAAACATGCAATACGATCAAACCATAAAAACCATTTATAAATTTTCCTCCAAGCGTTATAATAAATATCAGAAACAAAAGGTGAAACAATCACCGTATGTTGAATATTGGCTTGTCCTCGCTTAAAACATTGAATCCGGTGACTATGAAGCCGACGGCAATGAATAGTCAGTTCTCTAAACTTGTGCACTAAATATGTATTTGTTTTCTATATAATATGATAAAAATTATGGAGGAAATAAAAGTTTAGATTTATTTAACAGTAAAATTTTATCCTGATTTTGTATATAACCTACTACAAACTATTTTATTTTTTGTCTAGATATAAAGTCACACTCTCATATTGTCAAATAGTCAAATATAAGTTAGAAGATCATATTCTATAACTCAACAATCGCATGTCGGTGTTTATGAATCTTACTACTCTAATAAAAGGGTAACTAAGGGTAACAATTGTCACCACCACATTCATTCTCAGCAAAATTTTCCCGCTTCTCTCTCTTATTAATAACTACATTAATTACTAATAATTTTATTTAATTGTTTCTTAAATTGAAAAAAGTTTTTTAATAAATTAAATAAGAAATCTTTTTATTAATGCTATTTCAAAGAAACAAATTTTTATAAACTTTTTTTTAAAACATCAAACTTTTTAAATATGAAATATTTTAAATTGATGTTTTTAAAAAGAAAAATTTTATATATAAAAATAATTAAAATTGGGAGTTATAGTAAGAAAATTTTTGAAAATGATATTTTTTAAAAAACGGTTTGTTTTGAAACAAAAATATTTAATTTAGTTTTTGGAAAAACAAAAAAAAGTTTAAAAAGTTAATACCATTATTTATCACTTATATTCCTACTTATATGTAATTTCAATTGTATTTTATCTTAAAATATTATTTTATAATTATAATTTTTATTTAATTTAATATTTTATTTATTCAACCCGTGTAATACACGGGTTTACTAAAGCTAGTATTAAATAATATAATGTGAAATGTATGATGATTGATGATTAAAATAGTGAAAGTAAATCTAAAAACATTAAAAAATAATAATAAAGCAAGGCTTTGATCTCGGTCAATAGATTTTTTTATAGCGGAATCTATATGAGTTTGCCATGAATCTACATCTTGAGTGTCGGTTCCCGTAGGATTTGGAAGTTCTGTGTCTGCCAAAGAAAAATAAAGAAAAACAAACCACAATATTGGAGAGGATCGTAAAATCTTAAGTATTCAGACCATTGTGAGGAAAAGAACTTAACGAAGGAAAGTTTACAATGCTATCGACAAGTTTCAGAAAGAGACAACACCACCCCCTCTTAGTTCTCAAAGAGTAAACAACCAACAACAAAATGAGCTACAAACCCCAAGGTAGATCTGAACGAGCACAAACAAATTTCATGAGACAAAACAAGAGCTTGGAGCATCTGAAACTACATTGTTTAACCTATTCCACTATAATTTGTGTATTAATCAACCGAACTTGGTACATGATCTTCTATAAACTGCCCATCCAGAAAACAAAAACAAAATCTATAAATTCCTAATAAGTGAAACATAAAATCTTGAAGAATATCCATACTATATTATAAATTTATAATACATGTGAAAATGATGATATTGTCTTTTAATTTTAAGAGTCTAATTTGACTATGTTATATGATTTTAATTGGTGACTTTTAAACCAACTTCACTCATGATTTTTAAATAGATATATAATTTTTTCATATGTTAATATTTTTTTAAAAGAAAGTTGCGTCATAAATACGAGAAACTTTATTTTTTATTTTTTTAGTAAATTACGCGGATCATCCCTGAGATTTGCTCAAATTTCACCTTTCGTCCCTAGGATTAAAAAATTACAGGTTTAGTCCTAAGGTTTAAAAAAATAACACGTTTCATCCCTGGGTCTAACGACCGTTAATTAATTCCGTTAACTGGCTACAAAATGACCATTTTGCCCTTCTTCTTCCTCATTCAACCCCATCTCAACCACCACCACCACCACACACCACCACATAACCCACCGTCCCACCCCACCCGTAACTCGTAACCCCCCTAGATCCTTCATCTACCGTCGACACCGCAACCGCCCCATCTTACCGACTGCACCAACGTATCTTCACACTACCGCCTTCCCACCTTGCCACCACCGGCTACCGACCTCTTCCTCCATCCTCTATTCCGACGACGTCAACCACCTGTTCCGACAAGATTCCGACAACCACCTTGCTTACTTAGAATCATGAATTTTACAATCATTCAGGGGTAAATTGGCACCAAAATCAATTGAAAGTAAATCTGTTGCGATGTGGTGGTGTAGAGGTGGCCGGAGTAAAGAAGCGGAGAGAATGGTTGGAATTTGCAGGTTCCAGCAGTGGTGGTAAGTGGGTGGTGGTGGTGGCAAGTGGGCGACAGTGGTGGCAAGTGGTATGGTGGTGGTGGTTATGAGTTGTTTATGGTGACCGAAAGCTTTAACGTTGCCGGAGGAGTTGTCGATAGCGATAGTGGTGCAAATAGGTGGCGGCGGTGGCAAGTGGTACGGAGGTGGTGGTTATGAATGTTTATTGTTATTATTATTATTATTATTATTATTATTATTATTATTATTATTATTAGAGTTAATTTCTATTTTTCTCCCTAAAGTTTGACAAAAATAATTATTTTCCTCCAAAAGATTAGAAACATCAATTTATCTCCAAAAGTTTCATAAATTGTTTCGATTTCAGTCCAAAAGCTTTATAATTTTGGATTTAAGTTGAAACAACTAATGAAATTTTTGGACTAAAATTGAAACAAGTTATGAAACTTTTGGAGGTAAAATGATGTATATAATCTTTTGGATGAAAATTGTTATTCTTGTCAAAACTCAGGGAGCAAAACCGAACTTAACTCTTATTATTATTATTATTATTATTATTATTATTATTATTACATCAAAGTTGTTTTTCTTATTTTGGGTAAAATGGTAATTTTGCAGCCACTTAACGAAATTAATTAACGACAGTTAGACCTAGGGACTCAACGTGTTATTTTTTTTTCAAATTTTAGGACTAAAACTGTAATTTTTCAATCACAGGGACAAAAGATGAAATTTAAGCAAACCTCAGGTACGATCCGTGTAATTTACTTTTTTTTAATTTAAAAAAACTTTATATGTTGTGTTCCATGTCACATCACATAGACGTTCCTCAAATAATATTAATTGGCATGAGATAACATATATCATACTTATTTTTCTAAAAAATATTTCTCCAAGAAGTCATTGGTTAATTTGACAATGATTATTTTGTTTCAAGCCGTTGATAGTGGAAGAAACCAACATGCATCATATCAAAGGCTAACTTATTTCTTGAAGTATTACCATCCATTATTGACAATGGGTTTAAGTAAACAGTAAAGACAAACTGTATTCTTGAAGTATTCCCATCCATTATTGACAATGGATGCAAGTATACTACTTTACGTGCTTTGAAATTTGAATAAATCACAACACTGTATGTGGCACACAATAAATGATCCGGTCTTCCGCGATCAACACCAGTCTTTATATTGGATTCGAACTCTTACATTTTTTTAATTGAATATACCGCTGCGACTTGTTTTTTCATTCTACGTTTTTGAGTCGTCATTTTATTTTTTGATTGCTTGTTATACCTACGTTCACAAACTATTGTTTTATCTTTTGGTTATATAAACCCGTCTAATCTAATCCTAGTTTTTTCAAATGTAGCATTTCCCATAGGAACATTACGCAGTTATGTTTTTTTAACGTCTAATTGGATTACTGACGGGTCACTGACCCACCCAATTATCGCCATTACTCGAGTACGCACTCGACACCACCTTTAGGAGGAAAGTTACCATAGGTAAAAGAAACCCACTGATCCAACTTGAAACTTTTTTTTGTCACATATGAAAATTGAACCCAAAATATCACCCTATTTTAAGTTCAAGATGATCTTCTCTTCTTCATAAGTAGAATCCGTTCAGCAAGCTAATAACTCGTGCATGCATACGTAAACAGTGATCGTTTTAGGGTTGGTATATATTGCTTGAATTTTCAAGAAACAATAAAACTATTATTTTGTTTCTCTGTTAATTAAGGTAAGGTTTAGAGTTTAGAATTCATCTCTAAAAAAGCTTAAGAATTTTATTTCATCAAGAAACTCGATCATCACGGCCTTATGTAGACTTTAAGAATAGATATTATCCAAGCATTATAATTTCCATTTTTGTCTATGGCAGACTATAAAAATTTATCTTGCAAGTACAGTTATGCATCTTACAGTTAGTCATGCCTTTCAAAACAAAAATAAAAATAATACTAAATAAAAATAAAAATAAAAAATAAAAAGAAATCTTACAGTCAATCATAATAATTGTTCAAGCTATATAGTAGTTGAATACAATCTTATTAAGTAAATTTATATGTAGTGTTTAAATTTAAATTAATAAAACTAGGTTTATTAGTTATGCTAGGTATCTATTAAAACTAGGTTTTATCATTGATGAATTTTTGATAAAATTTACTCATCTGTTAAAATTCGTCAAAGTTTAAATAAATGTAGTAATGATAATTTCTTTTTACCAACAAACACATTTTTTACAAACATATACTTTACTTTTGAAATTATCATAGCTTCAATTTAAAGGATTTACAATTACTATCTTTTGGTAACGAGTAAATCACTTTATCCTCAAGGTTTACTTGAAACATATATAAATGTATAAATGCTAAAATCAAAACAAAAACTGAAGTAATTGTAAATAGTGCTAATATTAGCATCATTAATTATAAAGGTATTAAACTTTAGGAGCTTTTGTTTTATATTTAACGAAATAAGTTAATAAGACAAAGATAATTGGTGTAAACTAAAACTAAAAAAATCAAAAGGGTCACTAGTAAACTGAGTGATTTCGGACAAATTAAGTTGATATCAAAAGTTGTCGTTAAACTACGTTTTCAACGAAAAGGTCTGATGACTTGCGACAATTCAACAAAAATTAGGGTGTTGCATACTTTCTAACAAGTTTCCCACAACATTTATATTTATACTTTTGTTATTTCTTTTTTGTTTTTTCCCCCAGCTGTTAATTAAAAACATTTTTATTGAACTTAATTGGTAAACGTTGAGGTTAGTAAATTAATACATTTGTGTTAGTCCGCACACTCTTTAAGAAACTTATTAACGATCGAACTGATTTTCATATGATATGAATTAGTTAAGCAGAAATGCAGGATCACATGCACGTACTATTTCTTTGTTGACTTTGTTGTTAAAATTGAAATGGAAATGGGTTTATTCAAACTTAATTAAAACATGCAACATATATATAACACGTATGGTATGGTAATCAACTAATCATATAATCATTTTCATACTAATTCTCTTTGAACATTGAAGCCATGGAGTTCAATATCTCATCTTCTTCAAGTATAGTAGCTATCTTTTTTGTTACTCTAATTGCTTTTCTCCTCCCTATCTTGAACAGAAAGAGGGTGAACCGAGATCCACCTAAAGCGAAGGGAGCATGGCCTATTGTCGGCCACCTGCCCGTTCTAGGTGGATCGCGACTCCCTCATCATGTGTTAAGTGATATGGCAGACGAATATGGCCCTATTTTTACCATGAAGCTTGGAGTTCACCAAATTCTAGTGGTGAGTAGTGGGGAGATAGCTAAAGAGTGCTATACCACAAATGACAAAATCTTTGCAAGTAGACCCAAATCAATGGCAGCAGAGATCATGGGCTATAACTATGCATTGGTTGGGCTTTCTCCGTATGGGGATTACTGGCGAAAAGTGCGCAAGATGATCACGCTCGAGGTTCTCTCTCAACGACGAGTAGAGATGCTCGAGCATGTTTGAGTTTTGGAACTAAATGCATCCTTGAAAGACATCTATGAGGCTTGGCTAAAGAACAAAGAGAGTGAAGGCTCTAATATGGTAAAGGTGGAGATGTCAGGATGGTTTGGGAATATGATACTAAATGTTGTACTTAGGATCCTTTCAGGAAAGAGGTTTCCACTTAACCATAAAGATGGTATTCGATCGCGAAAGGCGGTTAGGAACTTCTTCGAGTTGTTGGGGACGTTTGTGGTGTCGGATTTCATCCCGTTGTTGAGTGTTTTCGACATCGGGGGATATAAGAGAAAGATGAAGATGGCTGGGAAAGAGATGGATGACATATTAGAAGGATGGTTGAAAGAGCACAAGAGGGAGAAAGAGTCATCAGGGAAGCAACATGAAGGCAACCAAGTGTTCATAGATGTCATGATTTCCATTCTCCAAGATGCTTCTGAAGAGGAATTTTCTGGTTATGACCATGATACTATTATCAAAGCCTCATGCCTGGTAAGCTCAATTAACCTTTTCCACTTACTTTTGTTAGATTATTGAGGTTAATCAGGAGCTGAGCAAAATTTCATTCGTTTTATTTAACTTAGGGATTGTTTGGTAATCGATCTTGTGCTGAGCCAATAATAAGTCTGACTGAATAAAAACCCTCTATTAACTATTAAGAGGTGACTTGAAATGTACCAAACACACTATACCTTCAATCAATTCAAATGTAGCTTTTTAATGCAATTAATCATCAAAAATATACTAAACAGCCTTTTAGAATGCTCCTAAAATAGGCATTACAATGAAAAAATTAAATAAATATATAAAAGAACTAAACTCAAAAGATTAGTTTACAGAATATAATAATTCATGAGGTCTATGAACCCTTCAGAGTTCAGAAACTAAAGGAATCAAATTAGATGTGCAATGCAATATATACCACCTCCATTATGCTAGAATATATAGTACACCAGTCGCATGCCACACGTCAACATTTTCACTCTCTATATTGGTTGTGTGACGACTTTGACATGTTTATTTTAAACAAGTTTTCGAACGTGTATTTTGAGAACAATGCAATATTATTCCTCATATATTTATTTTGGGATTTTCCTATAACATTAATCCTTCCATTAAGATAAATTGTATTAAATTTGTTTTTCAACAGATATGTTTATAACGATACAATTCAACTAACACTTGGTGTAATCTCTATCATGCAGGCAATACTAGTTGCAGCCACAGACACATTACAGCTGTAACTTTAACTTGGGCTTTATCTTTGTTGCTCAACCACCCAAAAACAATGAAAACTGTCCAAGATGAAATCGATGAACATGTTGGAAGGGAGAGATTGGCGGAGCAATCAGACATGAAGAAATTGGTCTACCTTCAAGCCGTCATCAAAGAAACTTTACGTTGACACCCACCTGGACCTCTCTCCCTTCCTCATGAGTCCATGGAGGATTGTGTTGTGAGCGGCTACTACATCCCCAAAGGCACACAGTTGTTTGTAAATCTTTGGAAATCGCAGCGTGATCCAAACGTATGGTCAAATCCTAACGATTTTCATCCAGAAAGATTCTTGACGAGTCACAAGGATATTGATTTCCGAGGAAACCAGTTCGAACTGATTCCTTTTAGTAGTGGAAGAAGGGTGTGCCCTGGTATATTCTCTGCACTAGAGGCTTTGCCTTTAACATTAGCTAGTCTATTACAACAATTTATGATAAGAAAACCATCAAATGAACCGATTGATATGACTGAAGGCGCAGGGGTGACTACCGCCAAAGCAACTCCACTTGAGGTCCATATAGCCCCTCGTTTGTCACTTAATATGTATTCGACTAGTGCTTGAAATCTATAAATTTTAAATTAAGAAAGCAGCTCCTTATGCTTTGATTGTTAAGTAAAATAAGACATCGGCTCCTTTTTGGCCCATGTGTCATTTGAAAAAGTAGTTTGCGCTTTTTGCGTTTCAAATTCGATATGGTACTAACTTCTATGAATGATGCCGGGTCCTAAGACTTATATTAAGAACTTGAGTAAGCAAGACTAGATGGTTAAAATTAAATAAAAGGTTATTTTCCCTAACATATAACAGTAACCTGTTTTTTAACAAATTAGTGTATTACAAACACGAGAAAGAGCGTAAATCCATCACTTTCTTCTAATGTCACAATTCAAATTATTTATACGTATGTAAACACTAAATTAAATACAGTGACAACTGACAAATAACTAACACAAACAAATAAAATCTACAGATCTAGATGTTTACGTTAAAACAAAAAAAAACTGACAAACTAAAAAAGAAAAAGTAAATAAGAACTTTTCATACTTCATAATTTGACCAGAAAGTTCACTACAACCAATCAGGCAAGACAATCAAAAGAGACAAACATGTCAAAATAAAAATAAAAATAAATAAATAAATAAATAAATAATATATTAGTTTATATGTGGGGCCAAATATATTTAAATACTCTTGTCATCTTCCTTGGTTCTTCTTTTGCAATGTTTTCAGAACCGGATCGGACGTCGAACCGGACGCTTTACTGGTTTGATGGTCTGACCGGATTTAATAACCGGATGACGTCATATACTATATTATATATATAGTTACATATATAATTAAATATAAGTAATTTATATATGTATTTTATAGTTATATATAAAACTTACTATATTTTTATATCCAACACACTAATTTATGGTTCAACACCCCCGTTTTTACCCATAAAATCAAAAAATAAAAAAAAAATACGAAAACCGGTCAGAACCGGTCCGGTTTCCCGGTCCGACCAGCGGTTCGGGACGAACCGGCCGGTTCGACCAGTCCAAAACGAGTCGCACCGAACCGAACCGGCTAGGTGGCCGATCCCCGGTCGAACCGGTCGGACCGGCCGGTCCGATCCGGTCGTGAAAACAATGTTCTTTTGTGATTGTCGTTATGGTTGTTCAAAAACAGATATTTGAACATTTGAGTATATGAATTTCAGATATCTAAATTTTCATTAGTTCGGATTCGGATATTTTTGAACACCACTAATTGTCATAGACTTGCAACATCTTCACCACAAAAATCTCAATTAGTGCTTTCTCAGATGTTCTCTATATCACTTTTACTCTCTATCTTGTTAAAACAGATGTCAAAACTAAAAAACAACTCACTGACGTTCGAAATGTGAAATACTCTTGTAGTTCCACCAATATGAGTAGCAACTAAGGTAATTCGTTTTGGATCATAACCTTTTCAAACAAACCTATTGTAACAGACTAAAACTAATATACAAGTACAACCACCCAAAAGTCATGTATCAATTGCAACAATCTTGTATTGTCTTGTATCAAATTATGTAGCTCTTTTTATATTGTTGATACACGGACTTTATAGCATTGGAAAAGACAAAATATGATTTTTTTTTTTTTTTGAACGGTAAATCTACCCTACTTCTAAACTACTCCAAAAAAATATGATTTATCAAAGACTTTTTTATTTTCTAACAATAGTCACACAATATATATGTACGTAATTTTTGTTAACGGCAAGAAACATCCAAGAAGTTTAATTAGGAAAGGTTTGATCCTATGCAAATCTCTTTGAAGATCTTTCAAGCCTTTACTTCTAGGCCATCTTGAGTTTTTTTCCAACATGGTGTAATTTGAAATTTTATTTACCAAAATAGGATACTTTAAAAAATATTTATCAAAATGCTGTAATTATGATATTTTATTGTTTTCTTACCCTTATTATCATTGACTACTTAAAAAAAGATTTTTTTTTACAACTCCTTAGTTGGGCATATTTGTTTTTTTATAGTTTTAAGTCCTTTAAAGATTTAAAACGAAAGAAAAGAGGATACCGAATTGACAACTGCAGCAAGTATTCCATATACGGGTATCAAATTTGTCAAAGCTGAAGCTTCACTACAAAGTAGAAGAAAAAAATCTTATTATAAGAAAAATGTTACAAACTTTTTTCTAAGATAAAAATAAAAATAGAAAGAAAACTTTTTCAAAAGTTAAAGAAAAGAGTTTTCAAAAAAATATATAAATATTGTTGTGATACTTAATAGAGTGTATTTTTGAATGTATTAAACTATATTATTAACCAGCACTACGCGACATGACTACTATTTTTTTTACTTATAGTCACAAGTCATGGTTGTATAATTTAAAACGTTAAAATGAAAAGGGTGTTAAAATTTGTAATAAAAAAAAATAAAATGCTTTTTCATTCTAAAACAAACCTTATAGAAATAAAAAAAGAAGAAAAAATCTCGAAAAAAGAAAATAAAAGAAACTGTAAAAAAGAGTAACAAAAAGAGCTAAAAAAGAAAAAACATATAATATTTTAGGAATTTTTTAACTTTATAAAAAAAAGTTAAGTAACTTCATAAACGTAAATAACATTTCAATTTAAAAAAAGATTAAGAGAATCAAAAATACATCTACTTAATAACGATGATTAAAACATTTTAGAAATTCGTTCTTATAAACAAACATTTCAAAGAATTTTAGATATTTAAAAACATTTCAAAGACTTAAAGATATTATCTATAAAAGAATTAAAAATATTTAAAAAAAAAGCTATTTTTAGTAGCCAAAGTGAATAGGAGTGAACTACACCATTTTGATAAATATTAACTAGGGTAAGGTTATAGTAAAAATGATATTTAATCTAAAAAGTTTAACAAGTATTTTTGGCTTGACATGTGTTCTTTTATTATTATAAAGAATAAGACATTTTAGTCATTGTATCAAATACGTCAGGTTATTGTGTTTAATAAGCCAACCATTGTGTCAAATATGAGTATTATGTAAATATTTTTTATCATGTGTTATATGTATTTATTATTGTATTTTACTTTTTAAGTCATTTTGTGTTATTTTGTTGTTGTTTTTTATATATTATATAAATTTGTTTTTATCTTATCATTGTGTATTACAATTAGAGATATACATGATTTTATTTCATCAATATTTTTTTTTAAACTTAATATGTTCAGGATAACAAAATGACGAATAAAAAACATAATGAAACATTTTATCAATGTATTTTACGTTATAAATCATTTTGTGTTATTTTAGATTAATTAATTATTAATTTATCACTATGTTTCACATACTAGAATTACACAATAATATTACTTCATGGTTATATTTTTTTAGAATTCGTCATTAACTAAAAGGTTTAATACGTAAATTCTGTTTGAAGAAAACAATAAAATAGAAAAAGGATAACAAGAAACTGATCGATTTGTAGTTGGTCAAAGTATTGAACTGAAGTGGATGCGGTCACTTAAGGCGGAAATGCTTAAAAGATTCTTAATACAACTTTTGTCAGAATTGAGCTCTAGCTGTTAGTTTTGAATATTGACATATGGTGGCCGTGAGAAGATCAAGGGGAAAGAATAAGACCATAAGAAACAAGAAGCTTTCAGACGATACCTGTCGGAGGGCCGGCAAAACAATAAAACATTAAAAATCTTTTTAAATCGATCTTAATATTAAGACACTTACTATTATAAATAACCACTCCCTTATACGTCTCGTGTAGCCTCATACGTGGCGTATAGAGTAGACGACGCTAAAAACAAGGGAAATTCAGGGGGCTGTCAGAGGGCTATACGCCTCATACAGACCCATATAGACTTATACGCGCGTATGACAAAATTCGACACTAAATACGAGGAAAAATTCAGAGAGCTGTCAGATGGGTTATACGCCTCATATAGGGTTATACGACCCGTATAGAATTTTAAGGGTGTTGATTTAGAATGGAGGGGTGTCCCATTAACCAGACCCTTTTAAATTAATACCTTATTATGTAATCTCTCCAAATGTGTAACGATGAAGAGTATGAGCGACTCAAAACCAATTATATAACGACACGAGCACAAGAATAAAAATTACACTAGCGTGTCAACTTTTGGAAAGTTTAACATATGATTGCAGTGGGTTTCACGAACATGTTAAATAAATTCAAATGATAAAGTATTATAGTGTTGTGTTAAATTTTAAAGTGTGATGAAAGTAATCTATTAGGTTTGACATGCTTGTACAAACTGTTGTATTCTAAACGTATTTTAAGGTTTTGGTTTGCTATTCTTTAACCTCAACCCCTAACAGAGTAGCAATATCGATACAATTGGGGCTGCTTCTTGACTCATGGTTTTCTGGACCGCTCATCATAAAAACTCTATTTTTCTTACGTATTTTATCACGCAAGAAGAATTAACATCTGTGTGATAATTTCACTCCTATGTAATAATCTCGTCTGCATGATGATTACATCTCTACGTGACAATTTTACAATTGCGTGACAATTTTACAATTGCATGATAATTATCATTCAAGTGTTAATTCTTGTTGCGTTACAATTTAACCCTCATTTTGTACGCAAAATAGACTTTGTTTTTTTAATTCTCCCGCCACCCTCTCTCTCTCTCTCTCTATATATATATATATATATAATACATTGAGAAGAATGGGATAAATTATGTTTTTACGTTAATTTTTTTGAGTTTTTGAGGACAAACTTGACCTTTTATAAATTTGACTACGCTAATTATCCTTTACATATATGTCATAATTACCAATGTTTAAACAAACTTTTTCTATTTTTTTAAATGATTTAAACATTTTCATAAGTTAATATTAAAAAAATTACACCATAAAACAAGCATTTTATTAATTTTAATTTAAGTATGATATTACTATAGTTTTTGTTTATTAAAAAAAATACATGTTGTTACCCGCCGTATCGCTCGACCACCCCTATACAGTGTGTGAGAGAGTGAGAGAGGGTATATATAAGTGAATACGTATCAGAACCCTAAAGATTTTCAAACCCGTAAATCATATCAGTTAACTTGTTGGTAAATACAATCAATAATATGTCGGAAACCAAATCGTCTATGATGATGTTTTTGACGGAGTACCACCAATAGAGTTTTGTCGATAACCACATTCACCTAACATATCTGGAAGTGAAGGTTAATGAAAGGCTTTCCTTTTCTAGTAGATATATGTCTAACTTAACAACTAGACAAGCAGCTAAACCATACATATAACAATATGATATTAAAAACCCGTTAATTATCAAGCAATATAAAACCCAAAATTTAACTTACTACGTTAATATGAAATTGGTTCCATCAAGACTCGAACAATCCAAATTAGATTACCTTAGTTGATTTTAATTTCTCTAGATTCGTCTTGTTTACACGCACACGCATATAGGTAACATTTACTTAAGCATCTAATGTAGTTAACACAAGTAGTAATGCAACTTCTAAATAGAGCAAAAGAATAATCAATAATGCATATTAATTAAATCAAACATCACTAGTACAAATGTTATTTTTTGAGGCGGTGAAAAAGCCCATTTGGGGCGGGTTTAGAACCGCCTCAAGAAATGTCGCTCCAAAAAATCCTTCCTTTTTATGGCGGTTTCGTAAACCGCCCTAAAAATTATTAAGACCGCTCCAAAAAAAGAGCTATGCCAAACCGTGATATCATCCAATTTACCATTTTGACCATTCTTCTGGTGGCATCAATGGCTATAATGCTTGTTATGTACATCTACAATGTCCGTAAATACACTTGTAATGGAGTTCATCTAAAGAAGATAGCTATACAAATTCATATAAAAAGATTACATGAACATATGTAACTATGATTAAGATCTCTAGAATACAGTAAGAAATATACTTGATATGTGATGTCTATCACCATCTTTGATTGCAAAATGCATTCCTACCACTTAAAAAAGATACATAATTCACACTCAAAGAATATGATTTCAACCTCAAAGAACGCCAAAGTTACAAACAACAGCCACATATCTTGAAAAGATAAATTTCAGTGCGAGTCTTCTGTCGAAATCTCTCCATCAACAACCGCCTGCACCACCATCGGCCCTTTAGAACATCAAACGGACATCAAAATGAACCCACGTACTACAGTGCGAGCCTTCTGCCGGAATCTCTCCATCGTCGGATCTGGCCGGAAAACGACATGCAACCACCAAAAGTTTTTCATCAGTTTGTACTCATCTAGAATCACTTAACCCACATAAAAATCAAACAAAATCATGCATCTCACCTAAAAAATACCGTCTTCTCAGAAACCCTTGACACCGCCTCCGCCCCCGCCTCTTGCGGCTCAGATTTGCTACCTACTTGTTTGGTGAGAGCACTACCACTTCCGGAGTCATGACATCGGGTCCTTTCTTCTTTTCTCATCGTTATTGTTTACATGAAAACCCCCACAAGCACAAATCGAAGCCATGTTGCTGGAAACCTTTTGCTAAAGCTACAACTTGAACTTTTTGTGGTCATTGATTTGGGGCCTCTCCTGATTTAAACTTGTAACTTCAACTTTTGGAGCGGTCAATCTTAAATCGTTTCAAAAAATCAACTTTTAAAATAAAACCGCCTCAAATGATAATGATTTTTATTTTTTGATGCGATTTGTGTTTGAGAATGTTTGATAAGGCGTTTTTTTGGGAAATCGCTCCAAAAATTCTTTTTATACCCGCCTCAATAAACGAGTTTTGTACTAGTGCATCTCGACGGCCTAAATTTAAAATTATATGTGACTAGGTTATACATAGATTTAGTAACGAGTAATCCAATATTCACCTGGCTCAATATGTACCATATAAAATCTCATATTCAAAGGATTTGTTAACACTTTAATCATCATCAATCTGCATGCTTTAAATTATGTATAGCAATGACGTATAGTTACTTGAAAACATATATAAATTTATAAAGGGTAAATCTAAATTAATTAAATTTGAAGTAGTTATCAAAAATATTAATATTAGCATCATTATACAGGTATTGAATAGAACTTTTGCTGTATATTTCACAAAATAAGTTAAAATGATAAAGCGTGAATGATATAAAGTAAAATTCAAAAAATCAAAAGGGCGTAACGAACATAGTAAACATTTGGTGGTTGAATAAAAACTTTAATACAAACTCTGCTAATCCGCACACTCTTCAAGAAACTTATTATTCATCTGGTGTAGAATAATTAAGCAGAATCGCATGGCAATCGGTCAATTACGTTGTCTACATACGGGCTTGGGGCGCATTTTGGACTATTTTTTTGTTTGACTTTGATTTTGTGAATTTTTTTGAGGCAATTTACATATTTCCTGCTCATAAGATCATTAATTACGTTTTTTCCCAAGTAAAAAATTTAATTACATATTTGCCCTTGTTAAAACATATATATTACATATTTATCCATTCACTAAAATTAACTTATTGAAAGACTATTTATTTTTATTTTTATTATAATATTTTTAGGTATTTCATTTTCTACAACCATCAATTACATATTACGAGCCCTCTGTGTAAATAAAAATATTAAAATTACATCTCCAAATTCAAAAGTTTAAAACTTTATTTTAAAACAACAATCATCGATAATCAAAATAACATCTCTGTATACAAAAAAAAATTGTCAAAATTTTAAACAACTACAATACCAAAAAAATATATATGAAAATTTCATAGTAAAAATAAGGGTACAATTTTCATTAAATGGTTTTATTTGTATGAAATGGATATATATGCAATATACATGTTTTAGGAAGGGGAAATATGTAATTGATTTTGCGGCTTGTGGAAATATGTAATTAGTGGTTTTAGGAAAGGAAAATATGTAAAAATCCTAATTTTTTTTAATGGCAACTTGATTCCAAAACTATCAAGAAGCTAGTCAAAAAATACGAGCACAAATGAAATGTAACACCAGCTAATTAAAAAAAAAAGAACACCAATGAACCTACGCGCGTTGATGATATCTTTGAAAAACGATTCTTGATCCAAAGGAAGGATAAAAATTTTATGGAGGAAATGATATTCTCAATAGCAAATTCTTTATCTTCATGGATCCGGGGAATTTCTCGATCTCCAAATAACCCAACAAGAAGTAAGAATAATGGTGTGAGTTACTTTCTTTTCCAACTTACCAGCGGGGGGATTTGTGCCAACTCAGCAAATCTTTGAAGGAGAAAATGAATATCGAAGGGGGCTTAACCCAAGAGCTAATGGAGGACCGTACTTGATTAGCAACGGGACAAGAAGTGAATATGTGCTCATGCGATTCAGCAAGATCGTTACGCATAGGGCAAAGAAGCAATGGAATGGCAACTCCCCTTCTTGACAATGCCAACTTTGTAGGATTTCTACCCATATTTGCTCTCCAATTAAATACATTTACCTTCTTTGTTTTTATGATATATAGGATATAAGTGAAAATCACCGACTTTTAAAAAAAAATTGAAAATCACCTTTAACCAATTATAAAATTTATAAATAATTTATTTTTTTTAATTGTCTAAAAAGTATTTGAGTAATTAACCCTATTGTTTTAGGTAACTATATAATTTTAGTTGTCTAAATAATTATATGTTTAGTCGAAAATATAACCCTTTTTTAATGCAAAAAATGGAAGGTCATTTTAGTAGAAACATAGTTCAAACTAGATATTTTGATTATTTTCCATATAGATGGTTTGTTAAAAGTTAGAACTTAGAAGTTGCAATATATATAACTCATGCACTCAGTATACATTTACAATCACTTTCATATTTCTCCCTCAACATTTAAAGTATGGAGTTCAATCTCTCCACTTCTTCAACTCTAGCATCCATCTTTTTTCTTACTACAATTGTTTTTCTGTTTCATATCTTGAACAGAAAGAAGGTGAACCGAGACCCACCTAAAGCAAAAGGCGCGTGGCCTATCGTCGGCCACCTGCCCATTTTAGGTGGATCTCGGCTCCCTCATCATGTTTTAAGTGATATGGCAGACAAATACGGCCCGATTTTCACCATGAAGCTTGGAGTTCACCAAATTCTAGTGGTGAGTAATGGGGAGATAGCTAAAGAGTGTTACACCACAAATGACAAGATCTTTGCAAGCCGACCCAAGTCAACGGCAGCAGAGATCATGGGCTATAACTACGCGTTGGTCGGGCTCTCACCTTACGGTGATTACTGGCGAAAAGTGCGCAAGATGCTCACGCTTGAGGTCCTCTCTCAGCGGAGAGTAGAGATGCTTGAGCATGTTCGAGTTTCGGAACTTAAAGCATCATTGAAAGACATCTATGAGGCCTGGCTAAAGAACAAAGAGAATGAAGGCTCTAATATGGTAAAGGTGGACATGTCAGGATGGTTGGGGAACTTGATTCTTAATGTTGTACTTAGGATCCTCTCAGGAAAGAGGTTTCCACTTAACCATAAAGATGGTATTCGGTCGCAAAGGGCGGTTAGGAACTTCTTCGAGTTGTTGGGGACGTTTGTGGTGTCGGATTTCATCCCGTTGTTGAGTGTTTTCGACATCGGGGGATATAAGAGAAAGATGAAGATGGCTGGGAAAGAGATGGATGACATATTAGAAGGATGGTTGAAAGAGCACAAGAGGGAGAAAGAGTCATCAGGGAAGCAACATGAAGGCAACCAAGTGTTTATAGATGTCATGATTTCTATTCTTAAAGATGCTTCTGATGAGGATTTCCCAGGTTATGATCATGATACAATTATCAAAGCCTCATGTCTGGTAATTAAACTTAACTACCCTTGATCAAGTTCATAATTAATTACTTCATCACTTTTTGCTGATGTAAGCATTTTAAAAGTTTAAAAGATAGTATTTGACTATAGTATAATATTAGTGGTCCTATGAGCACACAATTATTGTTTTTTAAAGTTCTTCAAGAGCTTATAATGTTTTAGATTTGATGTTGTGTTGTTAAAAATTTCAATCAGAAAAGTCAAGTTGAATTAAAAATAGTACACTCCAACTAACACTTGATGTAATTTTAATCATGCAGGCTATACTGATTGCTGCCTCGGACTCTATGGCTGTTACCTTAACATGGGCTTTATCTTTACTGGTCAACGACCCAAAAAAAATGAAAATCGCCCAAGATGAAATCGATGAGCATGTTGGAAGGGAGAGACTGGTGGAGCAGTCAGACATGAAGAAGTTAGTCTACCTTCAAGCTGTTATTACAGAAACATTGCGTTTACACCCACCAGGACCTCTCTCCCTTCCTCATGAGTCCACAGAAGACTGTGTAGTGAACGGCTACGACATCCCCAAAGGTACGCGCTTGTTTGTAAATCTTTGGAAATTGCAGCGTGATCCAAACGTATGGTCGGATCCTAATGAGTTTCAGCCGGAAAGATTCTTGACAAAACACAAGGATATTGATCTAAGAGGAAATCATTTTGAGCTGATTCCCTTTAGTAGCGGAAGAAGAATGTGCCCAGGCATGTTCTTTGCCCTAGAGGCTTTGCCTTTAACACTAGCTAGTGTGTTACAACAGTTTATGATAACGAAAACATCAGATGAACCGATTGATATGACCGAAGGTGTGGGACTTACTACCACCAAAGCAACGCCACTTGAGGTTCTTATGGCCCCACGTTTATCTCTTAGTATGTATTCTACTAGTGCATAGACCACAAAATGATTACGAATCCGCCTTTTAAGATATGAAATTTGAAATTTTCTAATTTAGAAACTTATACGTCACAAGTTGATTTTGCCTCAAGTGTCACTTGTAAACGTAGTGTGCGTTTTTCTTCTTGTTATTACAATAAGTAGAAGTTCTAATATAGTACTTCTATTTTATTTTTATTAATATAATAAGAATGTCTGGAATATAAAATTAAAAGATGGTGATGGTTTTATTATGTAAAAGTACCAACACAGTACTCGTTTTAAGTTCTTGTCTTACCAACAATCAACATATGTGGAAGTTTTAGTAGAGGAGGGGCACTCTAATCATACCCATCACATTACATTATAAATTTATTGATGGTGGTGTTGCATCCCATGCCATACTACACCATTACATCACACACATGCATTTTTTTAGTTGTGCCACAACAAATAGATGCCGTGAAAAGGAGTGTTGCAACGCGAATGGGGGGTGGTGGCGGTGGTGCCGGGCGACGCCGAGCCTGCAGTGGCCTCACGGCGCTTATGCCCCGCCCACCCTAAGTACCAACAAAATGACACGACATGTGAAAGTTAATTTGACAAGAAGTTTTTTATAAATTGTTAATCATAAACTCGTGTTTTCAGATAGCGGTAATCACGCACTTGTAAGAAGATAATTATAAGAGTTAATTATACCAATGATTCCTGTAGTTTACTCATGTTATAGTTTTGGATCTTACAAATTAAAATTTACATCAACAATTTTATAGTTTATCAAAGTATGACCAGTGGCAGACCAAGAAACTTTTTTATGGGGTGGAAATTTTTGTCATTGAGTATCGTCATATAATAATCTTTTTCCGGTCTGGATCGGGTCGGGTAATAATCAAAGTTCAAAATTTTATTTAAAGGTTCATAAAATATATAGTGCCATAGTGGAGGATGATTGTAAAATTTTACGAGAGGCGGTCAGGATCTTCATGTATATATAAAACAAATAATTTTTAGGATGGGCGGTTGCCCCCATCATAATAACTTAGGTACGTCTATGAGTGCTATGTGACACATAAGAATTATGAACTCACCACCCAACCTAATAATCTTCATCCGTCACTCTTTCTCGTCACTCTCTTCCAAGAACCAGAGTGATAGGCTAAAGACGGGGACATCTTTGTTTTTGTTTTTACAAGTGAGAACTGAAGGAAAAAAAAAAAAAAAAAAAGAAAGAGGGTGAGGATGTAAAAAACAACTCATTGGTTATTAACAACAAAAACAAACGTCCATTTAATTTAAAAACTAAATGTGTTACTCCTTGAAAAACTATTGGATCATAGGTGCAAATTTTTAATTCTTCGGACCAAGACAACAATAACCATATGGACAATTAGTGTAATTAGCTTTAGTTTTTTTACTTCTAGTTATAATATAAATATTTTCATTTAGCATATTATCTATACTATATTATAAATACAATATGAGGAGAAAAAAAATAATTTTATGTAATTGTAAAAGTTTAAATAATTACAAATTTAAAACATATACAATAGTTTAAAGCTAAATTATTAAAAGAGGAAACTAAATAGTTGCCAACCAATTTCTTTCAATGATTTAATATTTATAACTTTTTCATATGTTAATATTTTTGTATAAAGAAATTACACTACGAAAAGCAGTATTTTATTCTAATTAATTTTAGTATAGTATTGATATATTTGTTTTAATTAAAAAAATTATGTTCACCGTCGCATTATGCGGGGACCTCTGTTTATCTTACAATTAAAAAGAAAGTCATCATTCATTAACGATCAAGATCAAACATGCTAAATTATTTTTTTTTCTTTATTTCGTAAAAGACAATTCTAGTACGCTACCAATTGTCATTGTCATCAATCATCAAAAAGAATAAATTGACGAAATAACTTTACAAAATAATAATCAAGTCTTTTATTTGTTTTGTTTTAAATCATTAAATCTTTATTGTTTCTCCATTCAAGTTTCATATGGTGTTCTAATATTGCGCAATTATTGTAAAGCCAAGGAAATATAATTCAATAATGGCTACAGGTTTGCGACGAAATGAGAAGTGTATATATGGGCCATGAATCAAAGTTGTTAGTGACGGATTAGCGACTTTTATTTTTTTAAACAAAAATAATAAAAGTTGTTTTTGATGGATTCCATCGCAAATCGCTCGTTAATTTTCCAACTACTTGTTAGTTGTTAGGTTGGAAAATTTCCCCGGGTGATAATATTACAATCTTAGGTAGTAGTGATATTTCATTGTAATATATATGATATTTTTAATTCAAACAAAAACATAACCAAAGAAAGATTTCAGACCACGTACGACACTAATATTACATATTTAAAATTTAAAATATGGTTACCAAAAAAGAAAGAACATATGGTCTACTTTAAATAGTTTATTTAAAATATACATATTGATAGATGATTTACATTAAGAAATTAAGTAATATATATGTAATAATGCATGCATTTAGTAATTTGTATGTTTGTTTTATTAATGAATCCAAGTAGACCAGTCTCAGCTTGTTGTCGGCATACTCCATCCAATTTCTATCGAGACCATTAGCACTCCACCCACTGAATTGTCACTATTTTCACATGTGCGTCACAAATAGTTGTGGTCCACGCACGTGAGCTGGACCATATCTTAATTTCTCATCTTTAGTATTTAAGAAATTAATTAAAATAAGAAGTGGTGGGAGTGAAAATGGTTATCATGGGTCAGTAAGGGCCTTCGCTTTAGTAGTTTTGGCCCATTGCACATGGTCCAGCCCACTACCTCTTTTTTAGTCCTTATCAGTTATTTATCTTCATGTTCAGCTTCTCTCTAAGTTGAGAGTGTACTTTCGGCATCCTTTGTAGCAACACAAACAAAATGCAAAAGAATATCCCAAACCCAAGTTTGATAAGGTGATCATGATTCACTCGATTAACAAACTGATAATTGTATCAAGAACAACTCCAATTGAAAGATTATTCATCCATTCAATACCCGTATTTTGCTAAGAGTCATCCTTCTCCGGTTCTACTCATTAGTACCAACATCTATTTGATCCAAACAATAACATCTACTAGATCCAAACAATCTTGAAACTGACTCTAATGGATGACACGTTCTTATTTTTATAAAATATAAGGTTCTGATATAGGTATATTGGCTTCCAAAGAAAATAGGAATGATGTATATTACCACAAACAGTAGCGAATGTGTTATATCATATAGGTTGTATCATCCTTCGTTGTGTCACATAAGTCATGTCTAGGACATAATACGAGTTGCATGAGCGCCCGTATTAACTTGCCTGCCATACTGCCTGTATGTCCCAATTTGCATGCGTTTGTAGCATATAAAACATATATTTTCAAGAGTGATAAAACTAATATTTAAAAAGTAAAGGTATATGATCTCTATGAAAATCGTGTTCTTCTCCATCACTTCGCCTCGTTATTTCATTTCCTGATTTTAAGACCCATCAACTTTTGATTTTAGAAATGAGAAAAAAAAAATGAAGTGTTATGTTGGTTAGATATTTTTTTGTTAATAGAAACTCCGACAAAAGATAGACACTAAGACAATCTTGATTGACAGCTTTTACCCCTAAACAACAACTCTTTTTGAGGGTACCACCAAACTAAATTTGCAATCACATTTTTAGGTCAATTTCATTAAATTACCATTCGTACACACATGCGTCAAACATGTTTAGTGATATAAAAAACCTAATGCATGTGGTATAATGTAAAAAATGTTTATTTAGTAAAAAAGAAGTAAAATTAATTACAAAGAAAGCCAAGGATACAATATGTATTGGGTTATACGACCTAAATGATTACTTGTATTGTACTATATTATGTGTACCATTTGGTCAACAACAATGCTTGACGCCATAAATATGCAAGACCTCTCATATTACACAATATTATTCATATTGACAGTGAATGGTGTTTGGTCAAATGGAGGTGGTTTATCAATAAGAGCCCTAAAATTTATCATATCCGGAAAATTTTGTTCTCGTTACTTTGTTCCTCAACCAATGTACCTTCTTGAAGTGTGCTTTGTCAATTGTCACATCTTTTGTCCTTGACTTGAATAGCTAATCAATTGATAATTTGCTAGGAAGAAAAGAATTGTCATCAACTAAAATCAGCCTATTCTCCATGACCTTCCTTATATCCATTTAATCGCATCAAAATGTGATATTCAACATTAGTCGTAGATCATGTCTCTCCAAAATAAGCTAAGATCTCCCTGTATATGTAAGCTCATAATTTCCATGTTGAGTTTACTCCAAGTTGTTATTGACGAACCATGAATTTCACACCACTTAATTCCTTAAGACGTTCATGTCATCGACTTTGCATTAAACTAATATCATCACCGATCATTCTTTTAGGAAAATGTACTGCTTGAAGTTGTTATATTTATTGTGTAGCTTAGAAAATAATTGTTACATGAATAGTTAACGAATCCGTAAACTTTTAATATATAATATGTATTCGAACAAATTTAAAATTACTTTGTACAAAATCTATCTATATCTATATGTGATTAGAGTTAATGACAAAATCCGTTTTATTAAAAAAAGAAAAAAGAAAAAAGACCCATGTCATCTATAGTGATTTGTAGCTATATGAAATTTGATATATGTCATAAAATTAACAATTTTTTCATTGAAAACTACCCACTATTAAAAGAAATTCCTAAGATTTATCATTTCTTTCTCCTATTTATTGGTCTGTTTTTCCCTAACACAAAATACATTCCAAAACAAATTAATTATGTATTAATAGTAAATACATATTATAGAAGCCATTACATATATTGTATAATATATAATAGGAACAAAAAGTAGAATAAAAAAAGAATTACACAATTATTAGCCTTACCGCTGACCACAGTCGCCGCACCATGACGTTACGACACGACCACCACATTCCAACTTTTCCTAGTACCATTATCAAAATGAACTTCTGTTTTCATTATCTCTTTTAAATTAATGTTCCAATATATTCTTATCATTTCTCTCCATAACAAACTTATAAACCAATTTCTTGAATATCAATTCATAAATTCTAACTTCAGAAACAATTATGTCAAATTCTAATCTTGTAACAAATTTCATATATTATTATTTTTTTCAGTTTTGTGAAGTAAAGCTTCCTCATTTGTCATTATCCATTTATCCTTGTAATCTTGTTTCAATCATTTAACCTTAATAATAGAGTAATAGACCATGACCCATTAATCGTGACAGTATGGGACTCATGAGTCATGAGCTTACCTCAGCAGTCATCCCCCCTTCTCTATCAAGACACATTATTTTTATTGTTTCAACATCTTAATCATCTGATTTTCCTCACCGCCCTTTTCTCAGAACTTGCGTTTCTTTAATCACTTGTAATTTACTCATTTCTTCTTTCAAGAAGACTTTGAATCTCTCTTACACTTCCAATCACTCTTTCACCCTTTTCAAGATTCATCTCAGCTGCCTGTTTCAGATTCCCATCGGAAGAAAACAGTAATCAGTAGATAATGGTGGAGAACGAGCACCACCAGCCACCGGCTCCGGCTCCGGCGCCTCCGCCGCCCGCCGTCCAGCAGCCGCTGGGCTCCGCCAGAGGTCCGGCTTATCCACCGGCAGAACAATTTCTGCAGCTCAACTACTGCATCCATTCAAATCCTTCATGGGGTTAGTCTGAATCTTGAATCTTGAATCTTGAATTTTAGTTTTTGTTGTTGAATGATGATTTGAAGCCTCTAGAAAGGTGAATATCTTGCAAAAGTTCAATAAAGTTTTAATTTTTTTTGTCTTGTTTTGGATTTGAGAGGTATGTTTCTTTTTCCCCTTTTGGATCTTGTCATAAACCTCTTTTTTACTTGAAAAAGAATGAACTTTTATTCAAATTATTTATGTGAGTATTATGTAAAATTATGTAAGTTGTAATCTTGATTGGTCTTGGTTAGTGATTGCAGAAGCTTTAGTGAACTCTAGAGATTGTGCTTACTCCTGTTTAAAGGAGGAAAGATAAAGATACAGTTTGATGTTGACTTATATGACTGTTAGATCTAGGCAAACTAACTTTCAACTTCAGATTAGTAGGAATTTTGTATCTTTAAGTTAAATAAAGTTAAATAACTACTTTCCATATTGCAATTAGTTCTATACACTGCTAGAGTTGGATATTCATAGCAATTTAAAATAGTCTGGCTTTTTATGAATGGAGAGTATCAAGTGCTTAAGGTTTGATGATACATGACCTGCAACTCAAAGAGCTCTGAATGGATGGTGTCATACAATAATTGTAGCAATGATCATTTGCAAATTGTTTAACCGCATAAAATCATTATTTTGAACTTCTGTTTCCTGCAACGCGTATTTTTTTTTATATGGTTGATTGAAATTATGCAGCACAAACTGCTATACTTGCATTCCAACACTACATAGTGATGCTTGGCAGCATAGTGATGATCGCTTCCATTCTAGTTCCTCAAATGGGTGGTGGCCCCGTGAGTCGTTCATTAAATATTTTCTTTAAACTTTAGAACACATACAAAAAGATAAATTATCACACTTTTAGGTTAAATTGCATCATATTTTATCTAAAGTTTGTATCTTTTGGACTTTACAGGGTGATAAGGCCCGAGTAATTCAAGCATTGCTGTTTATGTCCGGATTGAATACTCTTTTGCAAGCGTTACTTGGTAGTAGGCTTCCTACAGTCATGGGACCTTCATTTGCTTATATTATAGCCGTGTTGTCAATCATAAATGATTTTAGAGATGAAGATTTCTCATCTGAACATGAGGTATATAACTACATATAATTTATATGAGGCAAACGCATAGTGAAGTCCATTTGGTGCACTGGGTTTGTGTTTTATTCTTCTTAATGAGCGGTGATGTTTTATCTTGTAAATGACAGAGATTTCTGCACACTATGAGAGCTATTCAAGGATCCCTTATAATTTCATCTTTTGTCAACATGCTCCTTGGATTTAGCAGGGCATGGGGAGAATTCACAAAGTAATATAACTATCTCTAATCAGTCGATCTTTCTTTCTTTTTTTTTTTTCCTAACGTTGAAGTTTTACCAATTATAATTGCTTTTATGTTTGTGCAGGCTACTTAGCCCGCTTATTGTTGTTCCTTATGTATGTGTGGTTGGTCTTGGATTATTTGGGAGGGGTTTTCCACAGGTATAATGTTTTTTTTATCACATCATTACTATCCATAAGTTTCTCTTCTTAGTATAGCGGGACTCAAATGATCTCTTTTACTATTTACAGCTTGCAACGTGTGTCGAGATTGGCCTGCCTATGCTTGTGTTTTTGGTTGTCCTTCAACAGGTATTTCATCTATGAATCGAAAGGAACGACAAAATTTGACTTTATGATCTGATGAGTCAACTTTTTTGCTCCGAATTTGAGATAATTTACTAAAAAATTATTGGAAACATGTGTAGTGTCGGATTATATTTCCAAAAGCCGATAGCATTGCTTTTAATCTTTAATATAAAACAAGCCTTGTCCATTGCGCACCAAATATAATTTGTTTTGACTTTCCAAAGTCAAATAGACCTTCTAACATATGTTATGTTGTAGTACATGAAACGCCTACATCCAGCTGCACATCCCATCCTTGAGAGATTTGCATTGCTCTTCTGTATTGGGCTCATTTGGGCTTTTGCAGCCATACTCACAGCAGCTGGTGCTTATAATAATGTTAGGGAGGCAACAAAACGCAGTTGCAGGACTGATCGTTCTTACCTTATGTCATCTGCTCCATGGTAAACTCTACATTTCCCAAGAACCATTTACATTTTTTAGCACAAAAGTCAACTGGTTGATCCTCTTTCGACTCTAATAAACTTGTGTTAACCATATGTAGGATTAAGATCCCGTATCCTTTTCAATGGGGTACACCTATATTCAGAGCAAGCCATGTTTTCGGAATGATGGGAGCCGCTCTAGTTACAACTGTAGAGGTGTGTTCAAATATATTCTTCAAAGGTGGTGATTTTGACTAGTATACTTACAAATCTATCAAACTGGGTTATATTTGTATCAAATATGTCAAAGGGGTTGAATAAAAGAAGTTAGCCATAAATGATGGAAAGTTAATCAAAGTCTTATTTTTAATGCACAAGTATGCAACCTCCTAAATAATTTTATTTTAAAAAAATTTGGATTATTATTGCAATAATAGCATATGTGATCGTATTTAGTGTATATATTCGTAGGTGAGTATTTACGGTGTATATATTAAGACATCATAAAATTCGTTGATCTCATATTTGATGTATATATTTATGTGTTAACTATCATTGCTTTTCATACAGTCGACTGGAACTTTTATTGCCGCATCACGTTTTGCTGGTGCTACACCTCCTCCAGCACACGTTCTGAGTCGAAGCATTGGTCTACAGGTTCACACTCATTCTTTATTCCTTTGGTGGTCTTTTTTGTCTCGTAGACCTACAAGAAAATTATAGCTTGTTTAACCTAATCTTGCAGGGTGTTGGCCAGCTGCTTGATGGTATATTTGGTTCAATCGCTGGCACAAACGCATCAGTGTAAGAACTCATGTCTTTTTCACCACATCTTCAAGATCGTATATAATGACACTAAGTGAATGTACTTTCTTGATATACAGTGAAAACGTTGGCCTTCTTGCACTGACCCATGTCGGTAGTCGAAGAGTGGTTCAAATATCCACAGTTTTCATGTTCTTCTTCTCCATATTCGGTTGGCATTATTCTTTTATAACCATTTCTTTTATTTTTTTCCATTTTCATCTCGCTTGAAAATCTTGTTATTCTTCCTCAGGAAAGTTTGGAGCCTTCTTCGCGTCAATTCCCCTCCCGATATTTGCAGCCATTTACTGTGTCTTGTATGGTCTCGTAGGTGAGTATTTACGGTCACACTTTCGGTTCTCTTTTTCTTACTGAGAGCTTTAAAGAATTTGGTTTTGTTTTTCAACAGCTGCTGTTGGGGTCACTTTTATTCAATTTACAAACAATAATTCAATGAGGAACATCTACATAATGGGATTATCTCTATTTCTTGGAATATCAATACCGCAATACTTTGTGGCTAACACAGACGGAAACACTGGCCATGGACCCGTTCACTCGGGTGGCGGATGGGTAAGGGTTAAAAAACCACAAAAGTTAAATTCAAGCATCTTAACCTTTCTGTTGATTGTTTATCCAACTTAAAATGGATGTGTGGGCAGTTTGACGATATATTGAACACCATATTTGCTTCGGCTCCTATGGTGGCGTTGATAGTGGGGACGATACTAGACAATACATTAGACGCTCATCATGCACGCGATGAACGAGGGGTACCATGGTGGGCTCCGTTTCAGCACAAGAAAGGTGATAGTAGAAACGAAGAGTTTTACAGTTTTCCTCTTAGGATTCACGAGTATGTTCCTACCAGGTTTCTTTAGACATCAGTTTGTTTTAATGTCGCAAACTCTTCGGATATTGAACTCGATGATAATTATGTTTGTTGGTTCGTTCTGCTCATTTGGTGGATCTTTTTTTATATGTTTTCATTTTTCAAACGACAGTCAAAACCGTTAAAACAAAACTTAATATTGTCTAAAACCAGTTTGTAAGGGTAACAGTTTGAGTCAAAACCGGTTCGGTTTGGGTTGGTGACCAGTTTTCTAAATGTTTCGGCTTCGTTAAACCAGTGACAAATTAAACCGGCCGGGTTGATGGGTAAACAGATCCGGCTGGTTTTTGTGATTTTATGAGGTTGAATTCGTCTTTCTACTATTTTTTTACAATAATTAATGAAATAAACAGTTTAGTTTTTTTAAAAGTTTCAAACCGTGAGTTGGATAGTTTTTTTATAAAACTTCTGGACTGAATTGATGACAAATTAAACCTATCAGGTTGATGGGTCAGCAGATTCTGGCTAGTTTTAGTGATTTGATAGAGTTGAATTGGTTTTTCTGTTATAGATTTACGATAATTAATGAATTAAATGGTTAGTTATTTTTAAAGTATCAAACCGTCATCCGGATGGTTTTTGCTTCTATTTAAAAACCGTAATTGATCCCTTAAATCTTCAACCTCCGTTGCTCCTAATATTGAGGTAAGTTAGAGACAAAAGACCTATGCATTCGCTTTGTTCACATGGGACTTGCATTACATCTAACCACTTGAAGCTATTTGGAAAGGATCAGATTAACTAGCATTATTTTTTTACAAGTATAACGTATAATACACGAACTTCGAATGACATATATTCTTTTACGATTAACACCAATGTTATTTGGAAAAAGAAAATTATGACCCTTGTTGTCCATTGGCTTTAAAAGAATTTAAATAAGTCTTTTTGTAACTTAAGAAAGTTATTAACAAGTTATATAAAAATTTAAATAAATATTATTGTATTAGTCGTGTAGATTGCAAAATACTATAATTAAAACCTAAAACCCTAGTCAATTCTCATATTTATTACTCGTTTATTAATTAAAAAGCACAGGATAAAGCATAACTTGCATTTAAAGATCGATTTACGTAATCGAATGGGTGATAAGTATATGAGCGATGCTTGAGTTTGAGATATCGAATAATACTTCTTTGCAAAAGTTACTGTCGAAGATGTGATGGTTCAGTTTCAAACATAAAAAGTCGCCGTGAACAGTTATAAAAGATGTTTTCTTGTATTTTAATAACATTGTATTTTTATAACATTTGTTATCTAACTTCCTTTTTAGTTTAAGACCCTTAACCTACCTGGCCCTTGACCAATCTAAAAATTATGGCATCTGAATTGTTAGAATTAAAAAATCAAAAATACTAAGAGTATTCACAATCCATCCGATATCCACATCCATATAATTACACTAAAAATATCTATTTTTTTCTCTCATTTTCAATTAAATAATATTTTTCATATTTTAATCATTACTTTTTCTCTTTCATCTACTCACAATCACTTTTAAAATATTAAAAAATTTATGGGGGTTGTACCGTGATTCCCCAAATATGAAGAATCACAGTACAACCCCCATAAATTTTATTTCTCCTTCACTCACAACCATTTACAATCATCTCCTATAATATAAGACATCCACTCAAATAAAAATAAGGTACGAGCTGTGAATGCTCTAACACAATAAAAAAATATCTTGATTTTGGCATTGCGTAAAGGTATGTGTTGTCAGATCTGATTTGTACCTAATCATTCAAAGAAAAGATACATTTTCTACACGTTTTAATATCTCAAAATTATGTACTTTTTGTTTCTAACTTTTGCTATCTTCCCATTTGTGTTAAGATTTTAGTGGAAATCAATCATATCTTGCATTTGAAGTGCAGGAGGACGTTTTAGACGGAGTTATGACATATGACTAGCATGAAAATAACGTAAATATGAATTATGTTGAAAAGACGGAAAAAGAGAAACTCGACAGGTGTGAACATATGATGGGTTGAATTAATATTCAATATCATGACTTTTGGCTTTCAAATACACGTACCATGAGATACGTGTAATAACACAACACGCTTCAAGATCACGACAAGGCTTTTAAATAATAAACAAGAAATTAAGCCCGGGCGATACGCCGTGTTTTATACCAACATTATTCGGTCGGTATCAGTTTAGTCGTATGGGGTGGAGTTATACGATTAAAAGAAATATATAAAATTATGGTTGATTAATCATGGAGATTGAAACAAAAATATTACGTAAAGTTGTAGCATAATATTTAAAATAAAGTTTAGTAGAAAATATATAATTAAAATCAAACGAAAAAAAGGAGAAAAAGCAAAAGAAGACCACAGGGGTTGGCGCACAGACCAATTCATCCAGCTGATATTTAGGTTCATTAATTGAATTTACAACTATTTTATATATAAAAGTGTAGGGAAAATAAAAAGAAAAAATGAAAAGTTGTGTGGTAAATAGCTTGCTGACACGTGGCAGCCGGCGATGAACCCACCGACCTTTGTTCTTAAGTAGTAACTAGAAATAGAAACCCGCGCGTTGTCACGGGATTTTTTGGTTTCTTGAACTCACATTTCAGCCGACGCCGGCTCCGATCTCTTTTATTTACAACCCGAAGGTTGAGAGAGTATATCGATTTAAACATGTTGTTGGAGAACAAAGCTTCAAGTTTGTTGAGACTTGTCGGAATACAAACTTTCTAACAAAAGAAGCTCAAACCGGGTCCAATCTTCTCTATTTATCTCTCTATTTTCTACATTTTTGACTCCAATCCTCCAGCAACTTAGTTTCACTCGTCAGACGGTTAGCTCCGTAAAGATTTTCTCTATTCATATTGACTCAAATGTAATCGGAATAATCACTCAATAATGTATTCCAAACCTAGAAACAAATTACCAGTAAGATTTGACATCTCTATGGAGGAGCAGGTGGAGGCATAGAGGGCATTGAGAGCTCTCGGTTGTCAAGGCGGTGATGTATGCAACTGATGTGCCACCCAAATCAGCCAATCATGTGATAGGGAGTTTTGATAAAATATCAAACTGCAGTGGCTAATTTATAAAGTTATAAAACTTTATTGAACCAATGACATCTTGGATTAATATATACTATAATATAATTTTCATAAAAAAAAACCGTAATAATAAATGCTTTAACTGAATATAAGTTTGTGGGTACATGAAGGATCTAACGTTATAAACTACAAAATATACAGTGTTGTCAGAATATATAAGTTGACATAACTGTATGTAGGAGACTAAGAAATTTTCTATTTAATCTATGATATTATATAAAGTAAAATCTTGAAATAAAAGTGTAATTTTATTAAAAAAAATAATTTAAAACACCTAATACAACTTTTTAATCATAGGTGCAAGTATTTTATGCCCACTTATTTTATAAAATTCTTCTAATTAATACATTAATTAATACATATTTTTAATAATGTGAGATTATTTAATTCACTATATTTATATTATATCATTTATAAAACTTTAAATATACATTTAAATTTATTAATAAGTATTATCTTATTTGAAAACTTAACTATATAATTACTAAACACTTTTATAATAATAATAATTTATTATTATAATTAATTTTTAAATAAGCATTATCTTATTTGAATACTTAACTATATAATTATAAATATTTTATAATAATGATGATAATAATAATCTATATCTATATTATCTATACCATTATATAAACATTTGATTAGAACACATTTGTAATTTTACTCAAAATTCATGACACCTAATATAAATTTTTAAACATAATGTACAAGTGTTATATACAATAGTTTTAAATTTGCCCATATATTAATATATTATTTAATATATATTTATTTTAAGTATTATCTTATTTATAATGTTTTAAATTAATATTGAAATAGATACATTTATTATCTATATTTCTATAACTTCATACTATTTGATTTAAGTATTATTTTATTTAAACACTTAAGTGTACATTAACTAAATATTTACATAGTTATAATAATAATACCAAAATATATCCACATTTAAGATAGGTCGGAAAAGCGTCTCGATAACACCCGTATTTATTACAAATACAAAAATTATGAGTAGTGAAGGTGTAAGTTTTCTTAATGTTATCATAATAATTTTATTTTTTTTCAAACTAATAAAAAACCTAATTTGTTTTTTTATAATTTTACATTTAAACCTTTAAGGATTTTTTGAAACTAACCATAATGGTTTGTTCTCTCTTTTTTTCAAATTTATATCTACTCATTTTGTCTTTTTTAAAATTTTATATTTAAACCTTCGAGTTATATCAAATATACATTTAATCACCTGAACTTTTTTAAATTATATACTTAAGTATTCGAGTTATGTCAAATTTATATTTAATCATCTGAACTTTGTTCAAGTTTTATATTTAAACCTTTGAGTTATTTCAAATTTACTTTTAATCAATTTACAATAGAGTTTGTTAATTATAATAAAGTCACCATTTACGCATTTTGTATTTTTCTTCTCTATTTTGAGGTACTTATTTTTTATAGTAATTTTTATTATATTTTTTTAATAGTGTTTCGCACATAATCTTTTTTCGGGTGTTTAGTATTAACAGAGCTGTTATCAATTAGAAGGCTTATAAATTGTGGTTTCCTTACATCACACAAAAGTCAGAGCACGAGTTAGGATTATGATGCGAGTGAAATAGTATTATGATACGAGTGAAAACTATTAAGATGATGTTCAGGGAAGATGTGATGTGTAATATAACACCCTATATTCGATTAGAGAAGATGGAGTTTAAGATTTTAGGGAGTTGGCATATTCAATTGAAGATGTGAGGGTTGAGTTAGATAGCAAATTGAGAATGAAGCTTGATAAAGTGTCTCTTAGTAAAAATAAAAGAGGGTTGAATATATTTTTTACTAGTATAGTGCCTTATATATTACATGAGTTAAAAAATAAAATATTAGATAGTTTATAATAAAATTTTAAAAATTATAAAATGATATTTAAATAGGATATGATTGGGTTACGTTCAAGTAAGTACTTCAAGTAAAAACAATAATAATATCATTTTAAGCTTTTGTTTTATAAGATTTTGATTTTTTTATTTGCTTTTTAAAAAAATTGTTTTTTATTTCATTTAGAAAAAAGAATCATCCTTATAAAACTTAGAAAAAAAAGGGTTTTAAAATATTTCATATTTTTAAAAAAGATTTTTGTTAAAGAAAAATTTTGTATCTTATACATGTTTTAGTTTTAATTTATACAAGATCTATTTTTTTAATTTGGAAATATTTTAAATGATATAATTACTACATATATTGTTATCATTTATTAAAAGATAGAGACGACAAAATAAAAATGATAAAACCTAATATGTTACTAAGTGACATTTTAAGATTTTTTTTAGATTTTAAAAGATTTTATGGTGGACCCACCCCTTCATGTCACTCTTTTGCGTAAACATAAAAAAGACTTGATCTGTCTCTCACTCTATATGAGTATAGTTATTAATCTAAGCACATAATATTGGATGATTGTAAAAATAAATAATGAAAGAGATAGCAAGACTTTTTAACAAACATATTAAAATCATTGGTACTCCACGGATAAGAAAGGACGGCCTCATTAAATTGAGTTCAACCGAGATGTTTTTATGGGTTAAATGACTAAGAGCATTCACATTTTATTTTTTATTTTTATTCTTATAATTAAACTAAAAATCACTATTTTTTCTCTCTTCTTTCAATTAAATAATATATTTTTATATCTTTTTCATTATCTTTTCTCTCTCCTCCACTTACAACCACTTTTAAAATTATTAAAAAATTTATAAAGATTGAACAGTGAATTCTTAAATTTACAGATAAACAGTAATATTTTCTCACTCTTCCACTCACAACCACTTAAACCATTCCATATAATTTAAGAAATACCACTCACATAATAGGGAATGGGCTGTAAATGCTCTAAATCTTATAAAAATTGTGTATGTAAACGACTATTATTCTTTAGATCCGTAAATTATCCTTCAAAATTAATTTTAATGTTTTTCTTCACTTGTAACCGGTTTTGAAAGTTGTTATTATCATATCTTTATTGTTTCTTACTTGGGTTATTGAAATTTACAATGAAATAAATATCAATTCTTATAAAGTTTTGTTTGAATTATAAAAATATGCTTTTTTTTCATCTAAAATATAAACCGATTTAATGGCACGAGACAATCCCTAATTGTGGTCTTTACACATAGAAGTCACCTAAGAATAAGAAAACAATCACTCTCTTTAATCAATCTCTCTCCTCTTCATTTTTTAACATCCATAACCATGGGCAAATCTCTCTTTATTCTTCAAAGTCCATAACCACGTCAATGGTTTTCCTTAAAACTCACCATAGTGAATACTCTATTTAAATAGGCATGGTAGTTTAAAAAAAAGAACAAGGTTTAATGTGCCCATTAATACAAAAGTGGAAACTTGTTCTTATTCGATCCGATTGTAAACACATAATTTACATGTGTATATTATCTGGCGTAATTTAGAGAAACAATAACTTAATATTATAGACGTATTTGATCACATACGCAACAATCCATCCACTCTTACCCTCTTATTATTAAAGACGATGACGACAATCGACTTTTATGCTACTCACAACAAACTCCAACTCCTTTCACATATTGATGACAAAAGTGACGACAACACCATCACATATTGCTTTTAAAACCCCATACTTTTAATTTTTTCCAGATCATTCATCTCCCAATTTGAATTACCCACTTAACCCCCTTATACTTTCTTCAACCTTGTAAAACTTACCCCAAACAGTTATTTGATCAAGAGCGCAGAAAGACAGGTCCACACTTCACCATGAGTCATGACCCATGAGCAACCAGCCAATTCAACAAGATGTTTTGATGGACAACCAAGACTTTTCATTCTCAACAGCAAGCAAGAAAGGTGGACTACAACGAAATTTTTTTTTTTTCAAACAACCATACAAATAACATTACAAGTCAATATTACATCTCAAAGTCAAACAATAAAATTTGACTTTGCTCCAATTTGATAATCTCGTTTTCACTATACTTAAGCATTCTTTTCTTACTTCAATTCCAACCAACAGGACAAAAAAAATCAAAGTTCATTAAGTACGTTATTTAATGCAATAAATTAAGAATTTTTAAGATTGAACATGTCACACAATGATCATTCCTTTACAATTTTATATTAAGTGATACTCTTGTTATTATCAAAATACAATAATCTGTAATTTGAAGTTTCTTATAATTATTCCACTCAATCTCAATGACTATAAATTTTATTTATTTGAGACATGAAATTACTTCGATTCAAGAAAGATGATAAACTTACTTTTAATATATTACGGACTTAGGGCGTTACTAACCCGTCTTTTACACTCGCTTTTACACTCGTTCTCATCCTTAAATTTTTATAAAAATCATCAAAACACACACTTTATTACATTTCTTATATTTATACTCCATTCTTATAATTTTAAGTGAAAGCAACCTTATCTCAAATTTAGAGGCTCACTATTTATTATCATATCTTTTTTATTTTTTTTATAAATGGATGTGAGTAGAAGAAATATAAATAATATTAAAAAAAGAATAAAATAGTATTATTAAATTGATATAAGAATATATATGCAAAATACTATGTGCGAGGTTTTGATAAAAGATAGACAATTTATTATATAATGTTTTATTTTGTAAATTATAGGAATGAATGAATGGGGAGTGGACTATAAATGCTCTTATAGATAACTATAATAAGCACAAGATTAAGTTAATTAGCTTATAGATATTTATAATAAGCTTATGTATTTTTTTTAATTACTTTTAGAAATTTTAATAACTTGATATTCCTTATGTTTACATGTATATTTATAGCAGTTGGATTTGGGTGTTAATGAATTGAATCGAGCTGGATTAATCTCTACAATTTTTAACTTAGGGGCTTGAGCCCGGTATGTTTCTAGTGTTATTTATAAAACACGAGCTTTACTTGTGAGCAATGTTTTTAGAATTAGACCAGATAGTGAACTAGCCGTCTTACCGGTTCGTTGGTCGGACCGGATATAAGAACTGGATAAAATTATAATTATTTTTTATAAATATATGTAATAATTAATGAAAAATAAAAATTTATATAAAAACCGGTTCAACCGATCCGACCACCGGTTCAATGTCAAAACGGTTTTAACTATCGAACTGAACCGATCCGGTTTTCAAAACAATGCTTGTGAGTAAAGTTTCAAGCTTAAATATAGTACGAGCTCAAAATTAAACTTGTTTATTATTTATTAATTTTTTGTAGTTGTAATCATTTTGTTTAGTAAATAAATTATTTTTATACATTTTTATAATAATATTATTATATTTATAATGTAAAGTTAATTCATATATTGTATTATAGACCCTTTTCGATTCATAAGTCTAATCAAACTCGAAGTATAAATATCAAAACTTCAATATAAAAATGTACTTGGCTCATAGCTTCTTTAATCATTCAATCAATCTTCAATTCAAGTTTTTAAATAATTTACAAACCACTAGGCTCGCTTCACTGATGCTTTTAAAAATCTTGAGAGGATCTTTTAATCAAATACAACAAATAACAGGGTCAAATGTAACTTTCTCAATCTAAACATCAACGTATTGTTTTCTCCCTCCACATCTGTATATAGTAGTTGGTCTATTTTTGAAAATTCAATGGAAGATCTCTTCTTCCTCTATATATACATACAAAACTTACACGTATAGGTACGACTGAGTATGCACATAACACACGAGCATTGACCTTTGACTTTTAGTTCTTACATCTTACACGCGCTGGAAGATTAAGGAGGCAGTTGAGGATCATGATGATGATGGTGATGATATAATAATAATCGTGTTCTTTACTTCCATCATGACAACATTGAAGAAACGGATGTCTCAATTACCGATTCAAATGTTGACAATAGTGAGTAAACGCGACGACTCTTCACCTCAAAACCCTCAATTTCGTTGATCATCTTTGTTGTAAAACATTAGGTTGTTTTTGGTTGATCATGAGTAAGTTCTTCAGTAAACGGAGGTTTCATCTCTCTTCCCCTGCTAATCTGATGCCTTCTTTTGCTTCTACCTCTAATTCTAACAACAATTCTTCGAAATCATCTCCGTGTTCATCATCGACGTCACCGTGCGGGAATTTGATCAACGGAGGGTTTTTTTCACCGCAGTCGAAGAAGAGGCTCACGAGGCAGCATAAGTTTCGTCGTGTGTCGGTGGAGTACATTTGTGCGCCGGAGGAGGAGGACGGTGATGTGTCGAAGTCGTTGCCTAATTCTCCGAATTCCGACTCGAGGTCGCCTCACCGGTTGCCGGAGCACTGGTCGTCGTCCGCCGTGCCGCAACCGTTGCCACTTCCTAATAATGAATTGCGGTTTCCGGCTGAAGCATACACCGGAGGAAATGAACGGTAAGTTTCTCTACTTATTATGCATCTTAGGGTTTAACAAACTGGTATTGTTCCAATAGGCTTGATTATTATTATGATGTCAAAGATACATAGACGTTCTAGACATCTAATACTGCCTTCATACACAAACCATAGCTGCAATATGACATTCGACTTCAAATCATTTGATTTTCAAATTTGAATTGTATGGGTTCTAGACTATTTGGGGGAGAAATGAAATATTATCATGTAATTAGTTTATCTGCTTACCGAAAATAGAATAATTTTAAGGCAAATTGGTGGCAAAATCTAGGTGAATTTTGCATTTTGCAGATGAAAACAAAGGGTAACTTGATTTCTAAAGGAGATTAGGATGTTAGTGCCTGCAGAAATGTTGGAGTGTCTGTCTGTCTATTATTGGTGCAGGGTTGATAAATTCTGTGTGTGCAGTTGTAGATCTGATCGAAGTGGGATGAATTCTAAGAGTTCTGGTATCCCAATAGCATCTAAACCTTCAACTTACCATCGCCGGAAAGGTTATCCTCAAAACTTAAATGGTGAAAAGGTTGATGGTGACATCAGGTTGGATGTTCCCGCTAGAAGTGCCCCGGCTACCACTTTCACTAGTCCTACACTTAGCCCCAAAAGATTTAGTACAGTTGATATATTTGATTCTGCGGTTGCTGGCATTCAAGAATTTCATTTGTCACCACCTTCTGAGTCATCAACAAGACGTACTCAATTGCACAGTCCACCATTACAAAGCCCTTATGTGAATGGTAGAGCCGATAGCAACATTAACAATGTTCACCCACTTCCCCTACCACCTTCAAAACCTGTCTCTAGGCGTTCTAGTTTGGATAAATCCGAGGGGCAGTCAATAAAAGGTCAATGGGTAAAAGGGAAACTTCTGGGACGTGGTACTTATGGTAGTGTATATGAAGCAACCAACCGGTATATTGTATGCCATGAGCCAAAGTTTTAATTTTCTTTTGCTACTGCGAGTTTAATTTTTATGTTATTTCTTGTAGTGAAACAGGGAGTTTGTGCGCAGTGAAAGAAGTCGATATCATTCCTGATGACCCCAAATCATCTGAATGTATAAGGCAGTTGGAGCAGGTTATTCTTCTAAACCTTTATAATTGTTTGTTCATATCACATGAAGGAGGTATGGAAAGATATTAAATATATTTTTTATCTACAATTAATCTGTTTTTAGGAAATAAGAGTTCTTCGAAATTTAGAGCATCCAAACATTGTTCAGTATTTGGGTTCTGAAGTGGTGAGTTTCTTCAGGCTTCTTTTATGTTGTTTCCTTCTAATGCATTAAAGATATTTATTGACATAATTCTGCCTTCTATGCAGGTTGAGAACCGATTTTGCATATATTTGGAGTATGTTCACCCTGGGTCCATAAATAAATATGTGCGAGAACACTGTGGAGCTATAACTGAATCTGTAGTTCGGAACTTTACCCGTCATATTCTCTCAGGGTTAGCCTACTTGCACAGCAAGAAAACCGTGCACAGGTATCATTGTTCTTTGTGCAAGCAGATAAGCTAAACAAAGTTACAGTTGAATTTTAATGATTTATGTCTGTGTTGCATAGGGATATTAAAGGGGCAAATTTACTTGTTGATGCATCTGGTGTTGTGAAGCTTGCAGACTTTGGATTGGCAAAACATGTGAGCTGAAAATATAACACCATAAATCACCTCTAGTATATACTATATACACATATATTTTCTTTTTGCACATTGATAAAACTTTTTTCTTTGCAGCTTTCTCCACATGCGATTGATCTTTCTTTAAAGGGCAGTCCACATTGGATGGCTCCAGAGGTATTTCTTGCGAAGTGCAAATTTAAGCATCATGCTTAGAGTCATAATAACGGTAACATTCACCTCTTTTGTTGCAGGTTATCCAAGCTGTAATGCGAAAAGATGCCAATCCGGAACATACATTTACCATGGATATATGGAGCTTGGGCTGTACAGTGATTGAGATGGTGACGGGGAAACCTCCGTGGGGCGAGCTCAATGGGGTAATTTTCTATTTAAATTTAAAATTTAATTACAGCACGAGTTAATAATTGTTCAATTACATGTGTCATTAGGTGCAAGCAATGTTCAATGTATTAAACCGGTCCCCAACTATACCAGAAACATTATCACCAGAAGGGAAGGATTTTCTCAATCAGTGTTTGCAAAGAAATCCCGAAAAACGCTCATCAGCTGCTTTGCTACTTGAACATCGTTTTGTGTGCCATTCGTTTGATCAGCATCTTTCTCTCTGCAAGCAAGAATTTTCTGGTGTGAAACTGAAAGTAAGTTTCCAGTGGCTGTTTTTATCATTAATATTATCTTTCTATCATTTTTAGTGTTCCAAAATTCATATGCTTTTGTCTCCAGGAAATACCTTATAATCCAAGAGACTTGACTGCACATTCCAAAGATGCGATGCAACACTCAGCATGCAAATGGGATAAACATGGAAGACTGCAGTTTCACTGGTAAGTCGTTCTTTTGTACTCGTACATTACATCTTTATATTATAATAAAAAGATTAAACTTTTTACCTTTCACACATGCAACTGAAACACCTGGGATCGATGTTCTTCAATTTTGCGCAGTGGGACACCTAAACGCTCGAATTCAGAGAATAAAACGGACTATTCACCACCAGCTGCCAAAGTTACTCCAAGTGAGTTCAACTTTAGCACACACCATATTGGTGTTCCAACTCGTTCTCCTCTTACAGGTGAGGGTAGGAGAACATATTCTCTTCCAGCAACCCCCGGTAGGGAAAGATAGCGAATGTAAATTAATAGGTGTTAAATTTCGGATTCATCAACGAAGTAGAATCTAGTCTAAGGATTGGGTAGATATTCAATGGGGTTGTAATTAGAGATTCATAAACGATGTGTGTAGCTCAGTAGGTTGGTATCTCGCACAAGAAGATTTTGTGTGTGCTTGTATTTTAAGAGCACTTTTAGTGTAGAAAATCAAATAATGTTCCAAATAGGGATTTGTTTACACTAAAATTACTGGTTTGTTATGAACATGGTTTGTATCTGAAGGCTTTTGATATGAATAGATAGTGGTAATAAGAATAAGGACCAGTGGTTAAATCATTTACGGTAAAGATTTAACCAAGTCGTTGGATACTTAGGGGCTGTTTGGCAGCCTCTTAAAGGTTTAGATTTCTAAATAATTCAGCACTTAATGGTTCAGACTGTTTGTTTCGCGAGCAAATGTCTGAATGGTTCAGACATTTGCCTCTGAATGGTTAAGTATTATACTAATGTTGAATGGTTAAGAGGTCTAATGTTGAATGGTTAAGAGGTCTAATGTTGAATGTTTAAAAACTCTTATCTGAATTGGTCAAACATTTGCCTTTGAATAGTTAAACGATATACTATCTCTTAATGGTTCAGACCTCTTAATGGTTCAGCACTTAATGGTTCAGACCTTTTATTGGTTCAACACTTAATAATTCAGATATTGCCAAGCAGCCCCTCAGTTGATGAGCGATTGATTTTAGCGTACTTAAACATGTTTCTGTAATTGGAGAGTGTTATTAATCAACCAAACAGAATCTCTCAAGACATCTCACACCACACACATTTTCTCTATCCCTCTCATACACAAAAAAATAATGCATTATACATGTTCATCCGTGGTATATATTGGCTGGTTTGACTACAGAAAGGAGATTTTTGAGGCTCCGGTCTCGGGACCCTTTATAACGGTTGTTTTCAGTGTCCACATGGTTGCTCATGCTTGATAAGAGTAGACGTGACTTGATACAACTGTCGAGATGACTCCGAACATGAATAATCTTCTCTACATTGATGCTCAAGTTCATGCACTAACTTTATGGATTTTATATAGAAACATGGTTTATTATGATTTACTGATACCCGCCTCGATTCCTTTTAATTAGCTGTGCAAACCATTTAAAAAGTAAACTCGGAAGAAAAATATATTAGGTACAGTGAAATACACGAATTCATAACTTGTGATTCCTATTCCATTAGTCATAATCATCAAACATCATTTATGTAATGATGCTTGAAATCTTCATTTTGGTTCACTTAAGATTTTGTAAATATTAAATTAAAGAACAAGGATGATATGACAAGAAAGGATACGCTGATGAAAAATAAAGATGATAATATTGTTAAAAACGTTAGGCACGGCGACAGTGGGTGACATTGATAGTAGTTGTTGTGGCGTGACGGTGCGAATGGTAGGGCAGTGAAGGGTTCTTAGTGGTTGTTGTGATGTTGATCATGGTTGTGGGACGGCTACGACGACATTGGCGGTGGTAGGGGTGCCTTTGGTAGGCGTGCTGATGGTAGTGAGAATTCCATTTCTTTTAATTGAATTACTTGCTGATTTGTAATGAATATTGAATTTCTTTTCTTATAAGAAGTTGAGGGAACTCATTTAAATTTTATTTAGTGTCCAACTAAACATGCTATCACTCAAATTCTGATTATAATGTGGATAAATCTTAAGAACCAAACGGGTTGTCCTTGATATCTTCTTTGTTGAAATTGTTAAATTCATAACGATCTCTTATTGTCTTATTGGTTTGTTGATGATGATGTTGATTTTTTCTCTTTCTATTAATATAATGTATCAAAGTAAGGTTATTCTTGGTGAACATAAATCTTTATATAAACATTGTTTTAAAAAATGTGAAAATTGAGAAAATCAATATAGCCGTAAAAGTGTTGAAATTATTGAAAAATTAGTAGGTTGAATTGGGATTTGTTTGTTAGTTTTTGTTACGGGTTGAATCGATCTTTCGCAGAGATATAACTGGTGTTCCTGCCCATCCCACTTATTCTCCTTTCTTCTTTAGTTCTTTCACACCCCCATTTTCCCCCAATGGCAGAAGAAACTCCACTAAAACCCCTTTCACTCTCCGACCTCCTCCGCCGTTCCCACCCCCTCACCGCCGCATCCTCCCTCCGCTCCGGCAACCCCACCCACCCACAACAACACACACCTCCGCCGTCCCACCCACAAACCCCCAACACTCCCACTATCCTAAAACCTCTTCACCACTCAACATTACTCATCGGAACCCTAACCCCAACCACGCCTTCCTCCTCTTGCACCAACTCCACTTGCCTCAAATTCTCCGACTACTCCGCCACCGTCTGCTGCGACGTCCTTCACCTCGATATTCGAATCATCGGCCAAACAATCAAAGTTCACGCCTTTAATTTTCTTCCGCTGAAACCCCACGGCGGATACCTAGAAATCATCGGGTGGAGCCTTGATCAAATTGAAAAAGTATCGAACTTTAATTCATTTTATTTGAACTCTGTTTCTCCTACGTATGAAGAAAGTATTGTTCGTCGTCATTTGCTTTATGGTTTGTTGATATCTGTTAGCCCTGTTACTAATGTCCCCTGTACAGCTAATAAAACGGGTACGAATAATCTTAATGGGTTTCTGGCCGAGATTGCTGTTTGTGAGTGTGAATTGTGTAGTTCTAGAGATCGGTTGGTGTTATTGCAAGATTTGACAGAGGGAGATGATAAAGATCATAGTTTTTCGAGGTCGAAGGTGCTTTATTTTTGTGGGTCTGCTTCGGTTTGGTATCCTGTTATTTCAAGATTGGTTGGAGGGACTTTGTTGATCTCTGGTATGAAGAAGAAGATGGTTTTCCTTGGAGAAGGGAAGTCTTTGATGATGTATGTGTCCACGGAGAAAGCTATTATGCATCTTCCAATGTCTGTGTGTAAAAATGTGAGGAATGGAAGAAATGCTGCCATCAGACAGAAGGGGGTATGCAGTGTATATACTGGAAGTATCACTGGGAGCTTTATGAAGGGAATGGTCGTTGAATTGGATCAGAAAGTGTTGCTTTTACTTACGGATAATCAACTCTTAATGCCGCATAGTTTAAGAATTGGTGCGATTGTACGTAAACCTGTAAAGTAGCTTCTTATTTTACTATATCGATCTTAAATTTTTAAATACATGGATTGTTGATGCCGTCAGATAACCGTGAGAAACTTCCATATGGAGGATCCCAAATTTGCGTGGACAAAAGCAATAATATTTGGATCATGTTACAAGACTAGCATCCGTGTTAATGCATTTTCTCCAGTTGAAAGTGGGTTAGTGACTTGCTGCTGCTAATTTCCTTCAGTTATTATGTTTTCTTGTGACAACTATTTACAAATCTCATGTATTCAACAGATTGTATATTTTTTCTTTGCTGCAGATGCTACCAAGTCTTACAATCACGAAGCCTTCTTAGGATGTTTATCGAATCACTTCAATTTTCAGCTAGATTATGGTAGTTACATGTGAATTTAATATAGTATCTATCTGCATTCTTGTTATTTAATGTTGTGTTCATAATCCTTTATATCAGGGTGTTACTTGTAGTTTCATCTTTGAGGAAAAAGTTTGCTGGTGTTTTATCTGAGATGGAGATCTTAGGATCAAAACATGTAATGTGCTTGTAGCCTTGGCAATGTATAATCTCTTTAAGGATTTCACATGTTATGATTTCACATTGTTGTATATAATTTAACAAATTCTGTGTTAAGCTGAAACATATATTTATGATGTTTTGCAGATGGAGGGATTAGTTCAGAAATATTGCAGTTCATGTTTACCTTTATCAGTATTCCGATTTAGGGTATAATCATTTTGAATATTGTCAAGGGGAAAGAACACACTAGTTGTAATTAATATGCATAGACTTAAAAACATGTTTGGTTTGTCAGCATGGAGTTCTCTCAGAGTATTGTTTGCATGACTTATATGGATGTGGGAAGAAAATTGACTGCAATATTCCAAAACTGGTAAGTCTGAGCAATTACGGTTTCTAATGAAGATTGTTGTTTGAGCATCTTCTTTTATATTAGGTTTGGAGTAATGAAATGATGGCATTCTTTTAGGTTGTGCCCATATCCAATCTCATCAGTCAGTGTGAAGATATGTTCGTAAAAAGTTTATATGACATGAACCATCAATATAGTCGTTTATTATGTGGAGGGAAGTCTCATGATCAACCGATTAGGAAAATTTTGAAAAGTGAAGACATGAACATCGTTTTGCTTGGAAATTTAAGGGTTAGTAAGTTTTCCTATCTCTTGTTATATGACCTTATGAAAGTTTTAGATGTTTTGTTCTGTGTATGTAGATTTTTGAGCAATCAGGAAAATTACAATTAATTGATGCAACTGGCAGCATTGATGTTGTTATACCTGATCTTCCATCTGTTTGGAGCTTTAAGGACATATATGAGGTAACTACGTTCTCTTGTAGGCTAAGAGATTTGAACTTAGGACCTCTCATGGACATATGAGAGTGTTTACCAACTTATAATGCATTCTTTCATATCTATGCGCATTGTTTTATATCTGTTCGTTTACATTTCTGTTTTGCTTTCTTTTGTTTGATTTGATTAGATAAACAACTTCAGCGTTGTGATGGAAGGATTTCCTCGACATCTGGAACGTTTGGAATTACTCAATAACGAACCCTTTACATGCCGGAGTATTTTCAACCATTTTCATTTAGCAGGGAGGAAAAAGATTAACATTTACATACATTGCTATATGAAAGATACAGAAGCAAGAAATCATATCCTATGTCCTAGTGTTGATATGGAAGAAAACTTGAAGGAGCTACAAAGTGGAGTATTCCACCTACTTTTATTAGCACATAAATTTCCTGTACAACAAAAGGTATGTTTTGTAGTAGAACAACAGCAATTACTAGTAATTTACTTGATTAATACAAGTTCAAAATAATTTCAGTTTCCAGGTGACTATATTGTTTCAAACAAGTCAAGCGTGTATGCTGAGGCCATCATTCTTCCTTGGAATTTAGTCCTTCATAACAAGATAGATTTGACCGAATCATCATATGGAAGTAATCTATCTGACCATTTAAAATGTTCACCTGGTGATAAAAAATGGTGTGATTTAAGTCATCTACATGAATTCCCATGTACTATTGAATATCGAGCTTATAGTGATAAGTCAATGGGCAACTTGGGTAACTTGTTGAATTGCACTACAGCTGCAAAGAAGGTGCTCCTAGAGTTCAAGTCTGATAGCTTCTGGAAGTTTGAGGTTAGCCATAATTTATTCGTCAACTTATTTCTTTACAATTTAAACAGAGAAGATTTGGTTTCTTACAATATGCCAATTATTGCAGTCGTTGAGAATTGGTGGTTACTACTTGATAAAGCATCATTACAATGGTCTGGTGTGTGCTGCAAAGGACTCCGATAAAGTATCTTTGAATTCCAAATCACATCTCTGGAATGTCTCGTTCTCTGCTGATGAGGCTGGTCCCACCACTTCGCCGTCCATTGATGGATGGAGTGAGATATGTCCAGATATTTATTTACATCTGTCACCTGACCATTTAAGCTTCTTAGAGATCAAACTCAAAGAACTAAAGCAAGATCTTATCCAGCCAACTAACTCAATCAAAGTGACGAGTGCATTAACACCATCTAGTGCCGTTGGTGTAAATTTGCCAACAGGGAATTTGTTATCTGTGCAAGGCCGGGTGGTGGCTGTTCATAGGTCTGATCAGAGCCGTCCTTTTATGAACTTAGGCCCTCAAAATTTTCATGGGGCTCGTCATCATATTATTCCTGGAGTGACAAATAGCGTCTGCATACATGTTTTAGTCGACCATAACATTGTAAATGTTACATTCCTTCTTATTTTGATTTCCTTTTTATGATTCCTTATGTTTTTTTTTCTCATAGTTATGATCATTTCAGGTAAAGATTTACAGCAGCTTAAGTGAACACAGTTATCCAACTGGATTTGGACCAGGCGTCAAAGCTACCTTTCACCGTGTTCTTTTAACAGCGTATGTGTCATTCACACTGTTCTTTTCAAGGCTTTTTGTATCGTTTTAGGAATTTGGAATATTTATTGATGAGGTGTCTATAATTTCTTACTACTAATTGCAAATTCATGTCATATTAGTGAAGGGTGTGTACTTAAGTTGACTCCTGCATCTTTCATTGAGATCAACTCAATCGTTGATGACAACCAATGTAGCAATGAGCTGGATACTACATCTGTTAAATCTGTTGCGGGGACCACAACCACAACCTCAACCTCAACCTCAACCTTGCTATTTACCGGTCCTACAGCTTTAATTTCTGAAATGTTGCATTTCTCGGACCAGAAGAAGATGCGGCTCCATTGCAGGGTAGTCATGCATTCATATTGTATTTTGCCTTTCAGCTCTAATTATACAATTAATGCATCTAATTGAGTAGTTTTCTATTGGCAGGTTGTGTCGGTTTATGTACTGGTGGCGGAAAAGAGCAGTGACTTCCTACAATTTCCACTTGCCGGTTTTATAATGGGTATGCTTCTTTGTGTAATCAGTAGGTTGAAAATATTTGATTTGTTTAATGAATTTTAAGTTTCATTAATCCACTCATGTTTCTTATCTTGTTTTTCTGCATAGATGACGGGTCATCTTCATGCTGTTGCTGGACTGATAACAAGACGGTAGTGACTTTATTGGGTTTTCATGAACGGTCGCATCATAAACATGCTAAAAGAAGTTTACATAAATCAAACAACAAGAAACTAGAGGCATGCAGCAACACCATGTCTCGACTTACAGATATTTTGAATCAGCATGGCATGATTGTAATGAAGAACCATGGATTGGCGTCTGACTCTTCATGTCTAGATGCTCCAGTTTCGGTTGAATCGGACAGTGTACTCAAAGAATCAGATGAACAGTTTATCAAGTCTTTAATGCTCCAAGCTTGCTCCAGTAACGCTTGGGTGAGACACATGATAAACCTTTATTAACTTTGTGCATAAAGGCTATACGATTTTATTAATTTCTTTTTGCAGAATGTTGTTGGTGGTGTGTTGGATTCAGAAGCTCTGTATCAGATAGTGGAACATTTACAAAGGCTAGACATGATGATGCCAGTTGTAAACATATGGGCTTATGAAGTTTCTCATTTGGATACTCTGAGTGAAGGAAGAAGCATCCTTAAAGAACTCCTGAGATCTGAATGACTCCATGGATTTTCATGGTTGTAAATGAGTAAATTTTGAAATGAAAATTTTAACTGTTTTTTCAATCTTTTAAAAAGCTTTTCAATCTTCTTGTATATGTATACATTTGATTATCGTATCACGAGAACTTACTCCCATAAAATGGATGAAGTATTTGATTCTTTAAATGCTAGAACCTTACATTAATATGGCTAATTTTGAGCATTTGATTCTGTTGTGAGGACTTGGTTCCTTTTCCTGATTAGGAAGATACAAGTCAAATGTATTGAAAAGATTTGTGTTTGTGAAATTTATTTGTTAGTGTGACCTGTCTCATTATTACACGTAATATATTACTAATATTTGGTGAGTATAAATCATTTTATTTCTTGAATACATGTGAAATGTGTCACATTAGACAAATTTTAGTTTTCTATAAAACATACCAGGAAAAAAGAAAGAAACGACACACACTTCAGCGAAGGCAAAAGAGAAACATATCAGTTGCGAAAGTACATAAGAAAACATGAAAGTGTGAATCCCCTTTCGCTAGAACCATGTTAAAACAAAATAAAAGAATAGACAGATTGGAAAACTAATATCACAGAGAAAGCAAAATAGTTTTGAGCATGAAGACAACTATATTTGGGTTATATGTTTCTCTAGAACAATTAAGGGGAAAAGATACAGCTATTCCCTTCAAAATTTCTTTATAAAGCTTATATAAAGGGTCTATAAAATACATAATTTTATGTTCTAATACGGTGCAAATTCAAATTACTCTAAATAATTCAAGTCGATACATTCAATTTAAGCTATATAGTGCACAAGGGGAAGGCAGAAACTGTTAACACAAAAGGGACCGAGAGGAGAGGAAAACCCGACAATTTCTCACAGCATTGTAATGGTTTATCTTCGAGATGGGCGCTTCAATTTAAGAAGATGAGAAATACCTGCAACAACATGAAGCCTACTGTTTGGAACACCTGTTTTGGCAAGAGCATTCCCATGTTTGTCTAACAACACAAAGCATGGAACATACTTTATGTCATAATGGAGAAGCTGCAGTTAAACCAAATGGTGAAATAGAGATCAGGAGACAGATAGGATAACAACAAAACTTGTTTGATCATATAATACGCAAATACAATGCAACATTTAAGTATTTGATTAGAACACCAATTACTTCAAATAACTGTTAATGTTAAATCGGAGAAATTCGTCTTTCAATATGAAAAGAAGTCAATTTTATTGACATGAAAACTTGAATGGAGAATACAACTAGTAAAAACAGAGAGGCGAAGGTCCGTTTAGCACAACCTTTTACTCGGCACACGCTCGAGAGTCTCAATCATACAACTTGCAGAAAGCCTAAGTTACAAACACAAGTTGCCTAAGCAGTGACAATTCGTCGAACAGGTGGAATGCATTACTATGAGTGTACAAAAAAGTACTCTTTTTAAGGGGGAATCATAAGTTCATAACTACCTTGAGGTATAAAGCTAATATTATATCATGTCAAACAGGAATTGCTAGAAAGATAAGAAATCTTGATGAAACATCAAACCCATTTCGATCACATACTTCAAACAGAAACAAAGGAACCATAGGGAACAAAAGAGTACCTCAGGCAACCATTGATCATTCTCCGCATCCGCCATAACAATATTCAACCAATCAGCGTTCTTATTCTCCACATGCCCAACAAAATCAACCATCGAATTGCAAAGACTGCATTTGGGGGAGTAGAACTCAATCACCGTAGCATCTTTCCCATTACTCAAAGCACAAGCCAATGCTCTCTGTTCCAACTCCCCTTGTTCTTCCCCACTCAAAACCTTCATCGTCTTCATTGATTTCGAGGCCCCTGATGAAAATTGAAGTGGGGTTCTGGTATGAGGGTTTGAGACCGAATCTACGAGTGTTAACGCGAGAGAGCTAAAAGTCTGTAAAGATTTGAAGATCCATGGAGGTCCTGAGGAGCATGAATTGAGGGGTTTGTTGGGATTGTCGTTTGAGTGGATATCCCATGGCCATTTTAGACAAAATAGAGGTGGTTTTGGAGGAGTATCACCAGCCATCGACTTCGTTTATCTGACAATTTTGGGTTCGCTTTTTGCTTGTGCTGGTGAGAGATCCTTCAGAAACCCTAGATTATGACGTTTGAAAATAATCAAAAACAGTAAAGACTAATCGAACTGCTTCGAATTCCGATTGCTCCCGTGGTGTTATCGCCTGTAGGATGAAACACGAATAACATTTAACACAATTAAGGAAGTATTATACGTTTATCGCCTATATTGGCTCACGATTAAGCAAGTTTTGAGCAATAAAACTTAATCACTATTTGAATATCTCTGAAATTAGTGTTAGCAAGCAGATAATAATTATTGAGTGTTTGATTAAAGGTACAATTTCACACTCTTTAAAGTTTAAAATATGTTTTTCTCAAATCATTCTTAAAGATTATTCTATATTATGCATTAAAATTTTTTTATTTTTGTTTGAAGGAAATATATAATTTATAAAATGTACTGGGTGACGGGAATAATAAGCAAAAGTAGGGCCGGTTTTAAATTATGCAATTGCTTTGGAACTGCATCTAGAGAGGCCTCAAATAGTTAATTTTTTTTTTTTTGAAATTAAGGTTTATCACTTCCTATCAACCATTTATGTTCGTCTGGAGTGCTCTTATAATCGTTCATTGCAGGTCTCAGTATCACATGCTTGAATTCTTAATGCAATTAAAAGAGGTCGAAGGATCATCGAGAATTACAAGCAACTATCAGACGGGAGATGTGGCAAAATTCAACTGCTAAAGATGTTGGAAATTTTAGTGAAAAATATGATTTTTCATTTGTTTTGGACATTAATGATTTTTTATATGTTAATACAACAATTATTTATTAGTAAGTTTGTATTTTTTTCGTGAGAGAATCACAACGAATCAAACCATGTCCAAAACAAAACTAAAATAAATAAGATATTGATACTCAAAGTTGATAAAATAAGTGAAAGTGTTTGGTTTTATCTTATAATTGGTGAAGTGATAAAACCATGTGTTAATAAAGAAACCTTTGGTATAACATTGTAAATGATGAGATCTTTGGTATATTTTGTTTTTAACTGTTACATACTCATACATTATATATATTTATAAGGATATATTTCTTGTTGTGATTGGATAACTTTTGTAATTCACACTACTCCATAAACAAAAGTATATTCTATTACTTTCACATTCTAACTTCATCTCCTTTTTCGGTTTCACCTTCAAAACACCTTTGTTTCTATTGTTATCACGGGTGCGAGGACATCTTCGGTAGTACAGTGTTGTTTTGATTGTTGTACCCTAGAAGACAGACACGTTCATCTAAAAAAAGACTTAAAATCTGTTTTAATGGGCCTCTATTGAACAGAAATCATCAACCACCACTCAAGTTTTGATTCGTTGATTGTGCAGACATTGGGAAGCTCTGAAGAAACTCTAGGATTCCAAGATTCAAGTGAACAAAGATTTTTTTAGTTAATTCTGAATATTATGGTTTAAATTGATTTCAAATCATGTAAATTTTGTTATTTGGAACATTCGGTTTGTATGTGATATTACAATTTTGTATTTCCCATTAATAATAATATTATTATTTTATTAATTATTAATAAAATTAAACTCATGTTCTACAAAATATTTATTTTTAGCTTTTAGAGTAAACTAGGTTCATATTTTGCACATATATTGATTTGATGTCGTATCTTGGTTTTTCGTTAAGGTTCGGATATTTGTTATATATGTATATTGAATATATATTGGTTCTAACATTAGATGCAACTCTAGATATATTGTTCTTTTTCTAGGCAATAATGTGTTCAGAAACAATTTAAAGCCTTAAAGTGCGACCATCCAATATCCATATTTCTCTCTCCCAATTTCTCCGCACCTATAAACAATGTAAACAATCCAAAATAAATTCTGTTTCACAAACATAAATGCATCATAGAATAATCAAACTTCTAGCTGATAAATACATGACATGCGGTAAATTTTGAATAATAATGTGTTATAAAACATGTCTAGAATAACAAATAACACCTAACGACCTTTTTTAATTATTTTATACAGTAATCATAAAAAGTAATTAACTCTTCTAGATTGTCATCTCCTGTATCTTGCGTTTTCAATAAAATCCCCATGCTTATATCCCAAGTGCAATATCCATTTACATACGAGAATAATTTACGAATATAACCGTCCACAATCACCATTCTCAACTTTGTGTTCTCTTGAACCCTCAAAAGATGTAACACAAAGATTAAAATATTTATGTTCATGGTACCTTACCTAAACAGAAACCGACGTATCTTACTTTTATGACATACTTATAATTAAATAAACAATGATTTCAAGTGTGAAAACTGTGAATTAGCACGTTTATTGTTTTTAGCATGAACAAACTCACAAAGATGACCCCCTCCCAACTTTCAAACAAGTGTTGAAAATGAAGGCATAAAACGATAAATGACAAGTGGGAACACACCGTGTGGACCTCCATAGTCCAAACTCCATACTCGTACATACTTTTCTTTTTTACCATTTTTAAAATATATTTAAAGCTTTACTTTTTCCTTATATTTAAAGCACATATAAAACTAGTTGAAGACACAATGCAAGACAAAAAGAAATATTTTTCATGTGTTTTAATATTGTAAGTATATCTTTTCTGAAATCGATCATGTTAAGTACCATTGGATAACGAGAATCAAATATTTGTAAAAGGAGAGACTAGAAAGATTGAAGACTGGAAGAACAGCTTTGGCTACATTGGTATATCGAGGACGTATGGACCGGACTATATGTGATGATGACGTGAGAATGGACGAAGGCGCCAAGTCGTGTGGGTTCCGTTTTTGCTGTTTGATTGTTTTTTGTTTGAAGGTGAATGGAAAATACGAAAATAAAACATGATAAATATGTTTGAATATTGGTTCAAACGAAGACAAGAACAAAATTGTTAGTTAATGTTAGTCAATGTATAAGACGTGAGAGTCCCTTTCAAAATTATAAAATGGTTAGTTAATGACAGTTAATATAAAGCATGATAAATATGCTTTAAATATCTTTCAACTTTGCATATGTTTTCTTTTTTCTTTTTTGAACGGTAAATGTGTGACCCTTTTTCGGAGGATAGATGTTATCTTAATCGGGCATACTTATACGTGTCCTAGCCGGGACCGCACACCCAACCCCCTCAGGAGAAAACCCATTGCTGAAAAACCACCTGACTCAACTCTGAACATATTGCTTAAAGTGATACTTGAACCCATCACCTCCCCTATAAGAATGACAATCTCATATATTTATTTGAAAAGTAAAATAATATGTTTTGGGAGAATGGGGTTGATGGTAGTCGGAAATCATTGTACGATTGTTAAATCGAGAACATTGGATTAAATTACGAATGAAATAGCTACTAAAATTGTCGTGGCAAAAACATTGTTTAATTGGTGTTACGAATAAATTGAATTATGGGTATACTTGTGTACTTGACTCCTTACTACGACTTGAGCCATTGTTCTAGTCGCGTCTACGCTCGTTGAATGATGGATTCGTTTTAGGATTGTTTGGAGAAAGAAGATAAGTAAGAAATTGGTATGAAAACAATTAAATTTATTGTATATTTATAAAATTTAAATTTTTTAAGATGTATAAAACCTAATCCTTGGGACAATTAGAAAAGATTTTAAATTAACGACGACAACACCAACAAAAGCAACCCAATCATCACCTCAGTAGCTAGATACTGCAAGAAGATTGTATCCCGTAGTAGTAACGGGCACACCACCTCCCCCTCTGGCCCTCTCTATCCCTTACCACATAGAATATTAGAATTCCAAAGTTAAATTATAAATTCATGTCTCAAACATCAAATTAAACTTGTTCATATTTTGTTAAACAGTATTCAATACGTTTTTGTTCATTCTTTTTATGTCTTTTATCCGCTGATAAATCGATCAAAACAAATAAAATACTAAAAATACTAAAAAAACAACAAATTAACGACTTATCAACAATTAATTTTAATTATAAAAACAAAACAAAACATAACAGTTGTCAATAATGAAACCCAGAAGTCTCAGGGAACGACGTCGTAACATACTCCCTAACCTCTCTCGCAATCACCCCCCTCATCACATCCCAAAACCCCGACGGCAAACTCTCCGTTCTAATCTCCGGCGACTCACCTCCGCCGCTCCCCGGCGGCGCCAACGACAAAGTAGTCATCGGATCACACTCATCCACCGCCACCACACCCACATTCACCGGAGACCCCGACGTCGGAAAACCATTAAAACCACCATCACCATTACCAAAGTTCAAACTCATCTTGAAATCACCACCGTCTTCAGCCACCACCTCCCGCTCCGGCACGGCGGCGGTTTGACTTTGATTCTCAAACCGCCTTTTCTTCAATGTAGAGTTCCAATGGTTTTTAACCGCATTATCTGTCCGGCCCGGGAGCAGACGAGCAATGGTCGCCCATCTGTTCCCGTGCTGGGCATGTGCGGTTAAAATGATGTCATCCTCGGCCTTAGAAAAAGGCCGATGATGCACATCAGGGCTAAGCTGGTTGCACCAGCGTAGCCTACACGATTTACCCGATCTACCCTTGATGTATTTACTAATATGCGACCAGTTGCGGGGCCCGTAACGCTCGACGAAGCGGGTTAGGATCCTGTCTTCGTCGGCGGTCCACGGGCCTTTTATCTGGTCGGAATGTTTGGGTTTTTGGCCGGAGTGAGAAGATTCCGATGAAGAAGAATCGGAGGAAGATGACGCAGGCCAATTGAAAGGTTCCATTATATTGATTGAATGTGAGGTTGTTGATGAAGGTGGATAGTGGAGTTGATTGAATGTGAGGTTGTTGATGAAGGTGGATAGTGGAGTTGATTGAATGTATATATAGGTGGATTGGTGCATGTACGTATGAAACGGGTGGAGGACAAAGGGTAGGTTCTTGGAAGTTGGTGTCTATTTAATTTGGATAAAGTTGGGGGGTGGTTTTGGACAAGTAGGAAAAGATGGGGGTGGTGTAAGACTGTAAGTTAGTTGGGTAGGTTAAGGGAAAATGTGATATGGAACTTTATTGTAAATTTGAAATTTTATTGGATTTTATGATAATTATTGCGAGAATAAGATATTTTGTTTTTTATTGCATTTAATTTTCAACTTTGAAAATAATATTGGTTTCTTTAAGTTAGGTAATTATGGATATTCCATTTCTTCTTCGGGTTCTAGAACCTCTAGTTTGAATTTGGAAAGTTTGGTTTCATTGTAAATCACACTTCATTCGTAGAAGTTGGTGTTTAATTTCATGAAGGTTTATGTGGTATATACATGTTAGAAGTCTGATCATTCTTACTTTTCTTTTAATTGAAAAATATGATCGATCCTAATATTGTTTCAATTTTGTTTGAAACGTATTTAATAAATGTTAAAAAAAATATTCTCTAAGTGATTTAAATAGGAAATATAAGAAACTTTGTCACTAGTTAACGATTATTTTTTTTAAGTTTAACCTAAAATCAGGGGTATTTGTGAAAAAAAAAAAACACATTAAACAGTAACAAGATTCATAGTTGTTTCATTTAAGTTAAATTGAAAAAAAAAACATTAAATAATAGCTAAAGTATTTATATATATTTCATTTAGGTCATTCAATTTTTAAAAGACTTAACATTAGATAAAAAAATTCACAAGATTAGAAGAACCACGTTTGAAACTACAGTGGTTATTGATGCTAAAAAAACGTGAATTACTTTATTAAAAGAATATTAAAACTTAATTATTATTTAATAATTTTATTCTTACTTTATAATGCTGGTGTACGAGATAGTTTTCAGCTAAATTTCATGGTTGACAAAATCTTAAACCAAATAGACCGCTTAGTCTAGATTGAATAATCTTAAACCAAATTGACCGCTAATTCTTACACCAAACCAAACTTATCAGATTTACATAATCTTAATCTTTATGCTGATTGTATTATGTAAATTTTTATACTTGTCATAATGATCAAAAGTCATTCCCAACTGAACTAAACTTATCATTTTCTAGATGACTAGAACAACTTGTTTCGACCCCTATTCAATTTGGTTAAAACCCAACTAGAACCATAATGACTATGTTTTCATAAATGGTATTTTTTACTTGAACCAAGTGTGACCCTGTTACCCCACCCGACCCTAGCCACATGTTTTGCCTGGTGTAGATAGCATATCACCTTAAAAGGTAAAATAGGTGAGGAATATGGCTCATTAATTGAAGAGTCGTTGATATTGATTGAATTGTAATAAAAATTATGGGTTACTTTATAGTGGTGCACAACTAGTGGAGTGATAAGTGATGACTTTACTCTTGAAATGAGCAAATGAAAAGCGAGGGGGCATAATAGCTTATCTTTTTAGTAAATTTCTGAATAGAAAGTTTTTGATAACGGGTATAAAAAAGAGAAAAACAAGGGGGCATAATAGCTTATTTGTTTAGTAAATTTCCGAATAGGAGATGTTTGATAACAAGTATAAAAAGGATAAATAATGATTCACTATTAAAATGTGAATATTGTTAAAGAATTCATTTTTGGTTGTGTTTTGTGACAGTAATACTTTTGATGTAAACAATTAAAGATTAAATTCATAACTACTAAAAACTAAACACATTATTAATGAAAGTTACTTGCATATGTTTGAAAGAGTTTTAAGGGAATATGCTGGAGATAAAATGACAGTATTTATCAATTAAAGATTACAAATTTAAATCTTATAAAAATGAAATGTGATAAGTTTTGACAGTAAAATAGATGTAAAACAACGAGTGCGTCCTCGCTTATAAAGAAAACATATATTTGAAAGATAGAATCTTGCATTGAGTGGAACAAAGCTTTTGAAGTTGTTTACTTTTAAAAGTGAAGGTCACGTGGCTATAAGATATTATAATTTGGATTCTTATATAAGCAATTGAATGTGTAATGTGAAAACTGCCAAGGTGATTTAATCAATACATTTTGCATAATTATATTATTTTCTTATGTATGATTGTATTGGAAGTAACTTTTTATATTTAATAATTGTCGTTTCTAGGATGAGATGTGTTTTATTTTAATTATTTCCTTCTAAAAGTATACCAAAAATGATCCTAACACAATTAGTTTAATTAAATATTGTGTAACCTTTAAAATTTAACTAAATTTATATATACGCTTTATTTGAGGCCTTTCAATCTTCTTGTAGGTTTTGATACTTTATTATTAGAATAAGCTTTGCGACTGTTGTTAAATTATGTACAAAGAAATACAATATATATACACACTGTTAGATGGTAAAAGAGTGAATAAATATATTAATAGGTTAGGTTACAATATATAGAGATTATAATGCAAATCCTAAAACCTAAATGGGCGCGTGGGCTCATACTAATAACCCTAATAATATTGTCTAATACTCTCGCAATCGTAGCGTAAGTAACCAGACGCTATGACTGGGAAACAAAAAAAAAAAAATATAAAACAATAATAATATGATAAACATGCTTCGATCGACTTGACTATCCAATCAATTGCCAACAAACAATATTGTGATTGAAGTTGCCATCCATATTTTGGTTGATTGTGCTATCCATAGTTTGCTTGATACTTTATGATTCTTGATTCTTGGAAATATAAGTTGAGACCTGACGACCGTAGTCGTTGGCGATTTCTCGAGACTAGCAAGTGACACTCTATTGAATCCGTAGATCAAGAGATGACAAAAGTAGATATAAATATAAAAGAAAACAAGACCGGTGACCGTAGTCAGTTGGCGGCCTTTTGGATCCGTAGATCTAAAAATAATAGAAAATTTAATCAAACCGTAGTTTGAGATCGATGGTCGTGGACCGTGGTCCTTGATGCGGCTAAAACACCGATAAACGAAAAAACAAAAAGAACAAAGAAGGGAAATAAAGGAAATATAGTGTTGCTGCACGTTAGAACCATAATCCAGAAACAAACCAAGAGAATGCATACGAACAAACCAAGAGAATGGAGATAGCTAATAGGTTTAAATATTCAACCGATAATGAAGTTTTATTCAACTGAAAATAGAAAATAAAGAAGAAACAAACATAAAACAAAGGCAGGACAGGGCGGTGGCGGTGGCGGCACACCGCCCTGTATAGGGTTTAAACTTGATGGCAACGGCTAGGGTTTGTATGTATTTGTGGTGGTGTAGCGGAAAAGAATGTATCCAGAACCCTAAGGCTCTGATACCATGTAAGATGGTAAAAGAGTGAATGAATATTATTGATAGGTTAGGTTACAATATATAGAGATTATAGTGCAAACCCTAAAACCTAAATCGGGCCCGTGGGCTCAACCCTAATAATAATCAATATAAACCCTAATAATAATATAGTCTAATACACACATTGTTCTTTTTATATAACAATAAAAATCAATGCATTAAAGAGAATTTATCTATTGAAATCTTATTTCAAACATTCAAAATAACAATTGAAATAGAAAATAACAAAAAGGTAAGATAAAAATACATAAACAACATATTTGAATTACCTTTTCTCTTTTTCATTCTAACCAACATGAAATATGATAAATCAACTTTATTCGGTCGTTGTTAGATTCCTGTATAATTACATTTAAGTCATTTAAAGAAATTCTTAGGGGGTGTTTGTTTTTCTGAAAAATGTCTGCGCAGGCTCTTTTGTCTGCGCCGCGCAGACCACGCGCAGACATTACCATCTGCAGACTGTTTGTTTTTTCGAAGACATTTTATTAAAAAACGTCTGCGCGACATCTTTTTGGTGCAGACTTGGTCCAGCCATTTCTAAAGTCTGCAGACCTCTTCTTAAACACCAACACCAACTAACACCCACCACCACCACCACCGGCCGCCGCCACCACCGTCCACCTCCGCCACCAGCCACTGTCTGCCACCACCACCCGCCGCCGCCACCCCCATCCACCTTCGCCACTAGCCACCGTCCGCCACCACCACCGTCCACCTCCGCCACCAGCCACCGTCCGCCACCACCACCCATCACTACCATCCAGCGCCGCCGTCCATCACCACCATCCGTACACCACCACTAGCTTATTTTAATAATCTGCAGACGTTAAAAAACAAACAGTATTCTTCCTGCAGACTGCAGAGATTTGGTCCACCTCTTCTGTCACAGATGTTTGCAGATCTGATCCGCAGACTGCAGACATTTTACCTATTCAAAAACAAACACCACCTTATATAATAATCCCCCATATGAAAGTACCTAATAAAAATGTAAAGACCTGGAAAGTGACTTGCATTCTGCTTAAACACTCTAATTGGAGTGTTTGGATGAAAGATTTGAAAAAGGATGTGTAAGATCAGAAATAATCAAAGAAGATGTTTGGTATAAGGATATGTTTCTAAAAAAACCCATAAAATAAGTCCGTGCCTAAAGGGTCTGTACACTAGAGAGTCATTCAATACATATCTACTTTAAGCAAAGAACAAACAGAAACATATAATACATTTTTAACTATAATACATAAATTGATCATATAACTATTCTTCACGTACTCTTTCTCTATTCTTTTACATCAACACATGCACATCATGTATTATATGACTTTTGTAGTTTTATGCTTAAATTAGTTATGTATTGATGACTCGCATGTATACTAATATTTTTTTTGTAAATATGATTATACAAATCATTCGTATATCCATTTTATAGTTACTCAACGAAAATTACCTGATATCTTTCTAAAACAATATATATAAAAACATCATGTCATCTAAATTAACAATATCATGAAAAAAAAAAACATAAGTGGGTTTAGGATGGATGTTTGTTTAGAAGTCATTGTCGAACACCGGTGTAAATTATAATTATTAATGAGCTAACTGTTAAGGGTGTTTGTTTGGAAAGCTTATTATTTTGTAGACTTTTTGGTGATGGAGGATCCTCAATAAAATCTTCTGCTAGCCTGGCAAACTCCTCGGCCCCCGACAACCACCTTGCTCCGCTGTAATGTTTTTATTTACTTTGCAATCGCCCCCAAACCACCCTCCAGTTTCAATGAAAAACCTAAATAGTCCCTCACATATAATTTGAGTTAGTAATATAGAAAACTAATACACCTTCTTATTTTTCTAAGGTAAACACATATGTTTATCGAACATAATTTTGAAATATTAAATTTCCCAACTTTACATAAAAAGTCACTAAACTGATTTGTGTTGAAAAGTCCCTAAACTTATGTTAAATACATGCAATTTTAAAGCTTTTTTAAATATAATGACTTTTTGATAAAGCAACCCTTATACAATCTTTTCTTGAATGATTTAGCAGTTAACAAGTCACAAATTATAAGAAAGACTCAAACTTAAGTGTTTTTTTAGACAAGTTTAGGACTTTCATATATAGCAATTTGTTGTTAATTTTTTTTCATGTTATTTTTCGAAATTGAGTAATTTCATATCAAAATTATATATTTTTTAATGGCGTTGAACATTCAAAATATTTATCCATTTAAGGTTTAAACCATGGTCTTCTTACCACTAAGCTATTTTGTATTTGATTTTTATTATACTAACCAATTCATTCGATCATCCTCTTCTTTCTTTTTGTGTAATATTTGAACCCTTCCCTCCACAGAAGAACTCTCTTTTAGACGATGACTGGATGGGTGTAAACTAGAAAAGCGGATAAATAGATTCAGTTACAACTTCAAGAATCCGTTGTGAATAAACCAAAACACAGGGGGCTCTCGGGTCAATCTTCCAAACTCAGGGTTGCATTCTAGCATTCACCGACAAAAATGGACAAAAACATTTGTTTGCTAAATTCAACGTACGACGGATACCGTACACCACCCACTCCACAGGTGAAGTGACAAAATGGATATAGACGCCAAGATATGTCCAAATCTGCGGGGCCCAAATCTATCAATTAGGCCGCAGTTGATCCCCTGTTGTTACCTCCACATGTTCCGCGTGGACCGTTGTTGACTTTTCTTTTAAAGTGGACCAATAGTCGACAATACTTTACAATAAAACATAACAAACCGAAAAAAAAAAACAAAACAAAACTGTCCTCGGTTATAAGTGAAATCAAGCATTTGTTAGATGAAGTTTGAAAATAATGTTAGTTTTCATAACATGCTACAATTGCATATTTCCCTTTGGATATAGTTTAACATATAGAAAAATGCATTGTACGATGCTCTTCTCTTAATTTGTATAGAGTATCATTGGTTTTTGTATAATAGATGATTTTTTATGCTGCACGTCATTTTATAAGATTAATGTTTTTAGTATTATTACCAGGCCCTAGTACGAAGGATCCTAATATTAAGACACCCACTATTATAAAATGACACCGTCTATACATCACGTATAACTCTATACAAGACGTACAGAGCTGAAGACACTAAAAATGAAAAAAAATCAAGGAGCCTATTAGAGGGCTAGCCGCTACATATAATCCTGTATAACCCCTCTTACGATACATATAAGCCTATATGACGCATCAAAGGGGTTATATGGCCCATATAGGACTATACGACCCCCCTAATACGAAGCGTATAGAACTATACAACACGCATAATGGGTGGTTGATTTATAATGGTGGGTGTCCCAATAACCAGATCGTAGCCTAAATCATGTTTTTTAAGTTCATAAATGTATTAGACAGAAGAGATAATTGTAAAGAAAATATATACTTAGAGATAATTGTAAGGAATTAATTATTTCAAGTATAACTTAAGAAAAGAGATAATTGTAAAGAAAAAATTCGTTATATAATAACAAAGACGTGTGGGTATGACTGTATGCTTATGTGGTACGAGTTGACAAATAAAAGTAAAGATGACTTAGAAAGAGTTGCGAGAAGAAATACAATTAAATAAAAGATATCAGGAAAGACACTTGAGAGAGTGACAAATGAATAGGATAATTGATCAATAGAAAAGAGATGTAAACATCTCTTTGTTAGATTAGGGTTTCCTAAAAATATCAACCTCAACTATAAATAGAGAGGTGATATCATGTGAGAGGGTCATTCATTTTTACACAAAAAAGGCTTAGGCCATTCTGTAAAAAGTTCTTTGAATTCAATACTTTGTTTTATTGAAATAGAGTTCTCCAGCTCTTCAAATAATTAAGTTTATAATTGTTTTATTTATGCCAATTAAAAAAAATCACAAAAATAGTAACCACCGTTTATAAATCTTCCATTTATGTCATTTATTTTAAGCTTTTTTTTATCAATTTATAAAAATACTTCATAAGATTAAAGTAATATTGAAACTAACTTGAGTGATTTTTTTGTTAGAAAAAAATGTAATTAACATTAGTGGAACTAAAGCTTGATTATTTCATAATTCTAAAAGAGTAAAGGTTGCACTTTTGAAACAATTCCAAAGACTCCAGAAATTAAGGTAATTTGTAATCTCTTTCATGAATTTGATTATCAGAAATATACAAATCTTATATCTGATAAATAGATATATTTATATGAATTGTAGACGAATATATTTATGAAATTATATAAAAAAATCGTAGAACCATGCACCTAGACGGGTATGTTTTTTATGATGCCATTGTCGTGATCCAAGGGACATGGAGGAATGAATATTTTGATGCATTTGAAAATTTAATGTTGCATTTACAAGTTTTGGATAGATTGACAAATGACAACAATATCAATTATTTATTGTTTCTTTAATTATTGATCCAACTGGCCAGTATGGCATTATCTTCTCCAAACTACCAACAAACCACCTTATTCATGACTATTTTTGTACTTCGTTTTTAAGCGAACTTCCAATGTTGATAAAACGTATCCGAACAAAATTAAGTAATTTATGTCGTTTTTAAATGAATACGTGCCTTAAATTAATTAAATTAACAGACAATTTGTGTAAATCTTTGAATTTATTATGGTCATATTCTTATTTTTGTACATACAAAAATATGAATTTATGAAAAGTTTCACGATTAGAACTTGGCTTTTACCTATGAAAATGTACCATCCCTGAAAGTATTTTATGTTGTAACAATGTATTATTTGAATGTAAAACAATATATTTTTTTATTGATAAAAAAATTGATATTTAGTAAAATGAAATAAAAAGGTCAATCCATCAACTCATATAATTACATAAGGTGACATGTTAATCCGTTTATGCTTGCTTAACAGTTAACACATTTATATACTAACATTTGTAAAGTGTGTAAACAGTGATTTACGCATTCTATGGCTTATTGTACAATTTGTTACGCATTAGGTACACAAAGCCATCTTCCCTATGTCTTCCACGTGGTATCCATTTTTCCTTTTGATTTTCATATATGCATCTAACTTATTATGTTATATTTTTAATCTTAACTAGCATTAAGCCTCCCCGCGCGTTGCGGCGGGGATGCAAAAGCTAAAAAAATATTAATGTCAACACGTTGCCTTGAACTCGCACGTTGACGGGGAGGTTGATGACATTCGTAACTTTATATAAAAAAAACTTATCATGGACGTTGTTGATGATACTTAAAGCCTTATATAAGAAAGACGAAACACCTATTGTGTCGATGACGTAAAACTGGAAAAGCAAAATAACGTCGAAACATCACTACGAACCCACATGTTAAAGAGGGTGTTGATAACATATGTAATTTTATATAAGAAATACGAAACATGAATGTCAAGAGAAAAACAAAAGAAAACATAAAAATAGTGAGTATGTTATAAATGTATGTGTGGTTAAGCTCGAGGGATCAACAATATAAGTTTTAAATGTTTAAAATGAAACTTTTTTATTTCATACATTAGAAGCATGTAATTTATGCATTTATCACTTTCAAGCTTGGGTAATCAATAATTAAATTTGATGATAAATTGTTAAGAAAAACCCAAATAAAAAAAATAATACTAAATCTTCCTATTCTTTGTATCCAACGTCACACCTAAAAACCTTGGCACACCGATATTATAATTTAATTTAAAAAAATTGGTGTAAAAGTAAAAAAGCGATGGTGGTGGGTTTAGAACCCAAGACATTTGATAAATCAACAAAAAATTTAACCAACCAATCCAGCATGATGATTGATGTTTCTGTTCACATTTGATAACTATTGTATTCACCGATATATCAAATAAATAATATATATAATTTATATATTTTTACTTACACTACTGCTCTTAACTTTTATAAACTCACAAAACTTTTATATATAAACTCACAATATAGCACGTGAACCTTAATAAAGTTATTTTTATCCTTTCTGCTTTTGTATTTTTTTCTAGCTTTTTTTGTTTAATGTTTTTATTCATGTCCTCTCAGTTTCAATCTTTTTTTTATTTTTTTTATTCCTTTCATTATTTCACAATTTAACTTAACAAATACGGTTTACAACTATAGATACGAAAATAACAAATAGCCCCACTTGCATCCCCGCTGCGCAGCGCGGGTTACATTCTCGTTTATTACAATCAACACTTTAATAGGTTTAAAACTAGATTACAAATTACAAAAGAAATATATATTTAGAAAAGATACGTTACTACGTTAGGAAGTTGGAGCATAACGGGCTTTATAAATCCTCACGTAAATGGGGTCTATTTGGGCCGATAAATAAAAGACTAAAAATCTCAGGCCCATCAATAAACATGTTAAAAAGGACATTTTCAAATTCAGACGGTTGTAAATGTTTGTGTAAGGAGTTTAAAAGCGTGTCAAAATGATTACCATGACATTTGTAAAACCATAATATGATGTTTGAAATATATTATAGTTGGGAGTGTAACATCAAAAAGTCAAATTAGCCTGAGTAAGTAAGATCAAAAAGTCTTAATCGTTGCACCAATTCTCTATTTGTTTGTTACAATCTAATAAGCCCCAGTAAGTAAGATCAAAAAGTCAAAATCGATAAGGTGTAAACATTTAAAATATTATTATTGAATTCATATTTACTAGATCTGTAACACGTTTATACACCTCCTATAGGCTATATCGATGAGCGTTTAAATTTCTTTAATGATAAAAATGCAACTTTTAAATAAAAAAATTAGTTTTGGTCTACTTGTAACCGTTATTGAAACTTTTCTTGTTCTATTGAACTGTACATATAGCACAAGAAACAACCGACGTTTAGACATGAGGATGACAAACATTCAAACTTGAATGAATTTAGATAAAAAAATCGTGGCATCAATCTTTTGTTGAAGATGTGAACTTACAGTAAGCTATACAGAACATAGAGAACTCGAAGCTAATGTAGAAAAACCTTTTCTTGTATAAAATAAATGTCTATTTATATAAGTTTACTTGTTTTAGCATGTTGATATTGAACTTGGTTGGAAGGTATACAACACTCAAGTTCTCTCTAATCAAGGGTGAAAACGAGTCAAGGCGTTCATGAGCCACTTAAGCCCGTTACTAAAAACTTGAATCGAATAGTCCACAACAACACACACTTGCAATGTAACTTCTCATATACAACTATGATATTTCATATCCTTTGGTGTATCGATTATTAAAGCTAACATTGATTTTACCAGTTGCAACCATAACAATTGGGAGATGTTTCTCGACAGTGAAGAATATAAAGACAAAATTGCGCAATCGAATTGGTGAAGATTTTTTGAGTGCCGCTTGTGTAGTTTGTAGCTTCGAAAAAGAGACATTTCAAATTGTTACAAATGAAGCTATAATAGATCGTTTTCAAAAGATAATGAAATTGTGTTGAGAACAATTATAATATCTATTTTGCTTAATTATATTTAATGAAGCTTATTATATTCTTTTTTTTACATAGTTTATTTTGCCCGTCTAGATTGAATAAATTTTCTAGATCCTTTATTGTACTGAATCGTTCACATACTCATTCGCTACCTCATAAACCCTCAATTTAAACATACCCTAACTCTAGCCATCGAGTCGAAATCATACCAAACAAGTTACGCCAATATCCTGTATACATTTACACGAAACAAGAAACACTATATCGTGATGCCATTAGTAAAACATAATCCATATCATCACAGATAATTAAACCCTAACAAAAACGATACATGTTCCAAACTACAACCACCTATAAACACTTTTCATATAGATAAAGTAAATAAGTTGTTACAAAATTCTATAACTTCTTACTATATATTATTCTTTTCTTGCTATATATTATTCTGTTTGCGCACTCTAACAAAGAAAATGCTCAACTCCTGCCCATTTTCAGCACCTTCAGGATTGATCATATGAAAAGCTTCAGCATCCTTACTTCCTGCAACTCTTTCAAACCTTGCTCTCATGTAAGTCAACTCACCATCAACCGCCGGATCCTTCTCCGACAAAGCCGGAAGAACTCCGGCCCCCATCGACACGCCCCGCAACGATTGCATAACATGAAGCTCATCATCTGTCATATGTTTCCTCCTGATAGAATACCCATACTTCCTCCCATTACAATATACCGCCCATACAAACTCCTCCAACACCTTCTTTTTATGACTTTTCGTCTCGCTTTCTAGCGACAAACGGACTATATCCGACGCCATTTCCTTCTGGAACACACTTGAGCTCATTGGGAGCTCGATGACAAACAGCGGGAGGCGGTGTGGGTCCTCTTGGATGGCTAGACTCACGCGTCCTCTTCGGTATCCAAAGAGGGTTCCTGTGGTGGCGCGATCGGTTAGTAGTGGTTTTCGTGGGCGCCCTAACAATGCCACCATCTTGCAACCGGAGGTTAACATGGGAAGAAGCTTGAACATGCGAAAGACCCCTCCGGTGCAACCGCTCTTGGACCGCTTTTCGCCACGGGTGGTGTGTTGTAGTAGTGACAGTAGGGCTGGGTTTTCCATTTGGTGAAATGGGCTAGAGTGAACTGTAGGCATTGTGTATAAAAGTTCACATTTTGAGCAGGAGGAAAGGTTAGGAATATATAGAGGAAAATAAGTTGGCCCTATAGAATCTTTCTTTAAAATGAAAGGATTGGTGCTACACAATTACTGAGCCAACCATATGGTTGAATTGTCAGATAACACGCGATACAGGTAATTCTTGACACGACATAAAAATCAACATAAAACTAAATCAGTAGAACTGTAAATTATTCGGGTTGGTAATATAATTTTTTGATATTATAAGTATGATTGGTTATACAAATAAAATAGTTTATGAAGTAATTCTTGAATGTTAATTAGATGATACGATTATGGGATGATTTAAATTAATTATGCGATTGATGTGACCAAGTTTAAAGTTTTGGAAAAGAAAGAAAGTAGGACCAAACGTAAGAAAGAGATGAGGGGTTGTTTGGACCACAGATACTGGCCCTGGTTTTTATAGAAATTGGACATGTGACGATGATCATTACATATAAAGGTTTCTTTATTGAATGCGAAAGTGATTTTAGAATACGAGTAATTTAATATTGATGGGTATATAATATAATATTATTTTCTTTGGATATTAATTCACTTTTAATTGAGTTACGTATGACTTTTTAAGTGGAGTTCAAATAGAACAAGATATGTTACATTAAGATATCTATTAGGTTTAGAGTTGTGGAGTAACCGCCTGAATGTGATTCGGATTTATTTGTGTTCGTTTAAGTTTAATTGAACAAAAAGAATGAATTTGAACATTTAGATGGATGGATTCTCTCTGTTTTTTTTTTTAAGAAAAAAAACCTTTTAATATAAATTTTGTCGGTTCATATGAATGAACACAAGTGAACAAGTGTAACCAATCAATAACAATTGTTGAATATTACCTACCAAAATATGCACAACATTTCTTTTAGTATGCACTTATTTCTGTTCATTTAAACATAAATCCTTTATTGAAATATATAATATATATACACGCATATGAAGTGTGTGGACAAAAAAAAAATAGAGACAAACAAACGTGAACAAGCCTTAACAAACGAATTACTTAACATTGATGAACGTATATAAATGTATCAATGAGACATTTGTTCACATCTGGTTTTTTTAACTAAATAAACATAAAATTTTATATAATTTTTGTTCCTCATGTATGCAAACTTTCCACGGAATGATTTATAAATTCAAGCATGGTGTAAATTAATTTAAAATGGATTAAAGTATGAGTAAGGTGGAGTTGCCATTAAAAAAAAAAGAATATGTCGGTTGCATTTACATACCTAAAGACTTCCAAACGTGACTTAACTGGTGTTTGTTTAGTGGGTGGAGGAATGATGATATGAGTTTAGTTCACATAACCATACATCTAGGAATGCTCTAATCACACAAAAGAGACGAGTTACCAAATGATCATTCTCATTCCTCCTTTTAATCATACATACCCATGTAAGAAGCCAAACAAACCCTCATAATATATTAAATTCATCAATAATAACGAAATTAGAAAGAAAAAAAAAAAAGACAAAAACAGTAAATCGGACTTTTGTACAATTTCTAAAAAAAAGCAAACGTTCCACGTATATATTGTAAAAACATTATTATTTCATATTGAACATAGTGATTGATACTAGAGATTTTTCTAGATAATATATATATTTTAAATAAAAGGGTAAAAGTATTATAAATGGAAAGGAACAATAATTGTATAAGAATGATGAAAGCTTTTCTGAACATATAACTTGGGAGTGTGTTATCAACATCAGCTAGCTTTGTGTTTTCCTTTTCCTTTTGCCCATAGCCCATCTCCTTATTTATAGTGTATAATTACTATTACAATTATCATAAAAATATCTTTTCTAAAACAAAATAGACATGTAATATGATGGACTCAGATAGAAGGTATAGATGGTTTAAACTTGATCATTAACATGATTGACAGATTATAGCTACGACTCGTTAATGACCAAGGATTGTCAACTAACTGTTTGTTTATGTATCATGCTATAATTATAAAACATAGTCAAGGGCATGCTTCTCTAGTACTTCCTATCAAAACCAACACTTCCTTAATTTGGTGTGTCTATGTTGTACCACAAATGAGTAGACATACAATGATACATGCAAAACAATTATTAGGCCAAAAAGGAAAATTTCCAATATTAACCAAACAAAAACTATACCACTATTGTCAACATTAATTGAATCAAGAAACGTTTCACTTTACTACCAAATGACTATAACAGACTGGCATCAATGTCCAACCACTAGAGAGGGCATTTGGCCCAGCATGAGGGGGGGGGGGGGGGGGGGGGGGGGGGGGGGGGGGGTCAGGTTCAACTGTTTGGAAATGATCCATTAACTAAAAAACCGGAACCATATACTAGTATACAAATTATATGTTGGTTGTACAGATTTACAGCAAAGAAATGTCAAGGTCATGTTTTCATTCCAACATAATGCACTTTATAAGTGTCACGCGTTTAAGGGTAGCTATAATATTCGGGGCCTGTTTCTATGGTTTAATCTTTTTAAAGAGTCAGATTGATAACATGGACTGAAGCCAGTACAACCTTTGAAAGATAGCGGGCCACCTCAATTATAAAGATAAAAAGCATATATGACGATCAGATTACATAGCAAAATGGTCCCTTGTACGACTTTATAAACAGATCATATGGATCATTATGTATGTGGGGCTCTTAACTCGATTACAAGATAGTTTCAAGCTAGATGCCATATGATGATTAATAATTGAGTTCAGTTTAGCACTTTATCTCATTATGTATACTCTACGGTATACAACAAGAAATGGGCTCGAATTCTAGATCATCATGGTGAAATCAAACTTATGTCATTTGGCATATTTAATTTACACGCGAAGTATTGAAACAAATGTGACCCGACTCGAATTTTGGCAGATACTAAGTGCCCGTGGTATGTGAATAGAGAAAGAAGCAGAATCTAAGAAATTCTTTTGTTTCCCTTAGAAGATTAGATAGAACAGGATAATCTAAGATGGGTCCAACTCCATGTGCTCACTTTTAAGGAGTTAGGCATTACATACTTTATAAATTAGTCTCGTGCTATTGGATTTAATAATGTTATATATATTGTGAGTCTAACGCAACAGTGTGGTGTATGAATTATGATTAATGTATACATAATGAGATACTTACAGAAGAAATGATTAGTTATCTGCATCTAACTGTAAGGGCTTGAAGTACTTTCCATCTATGAGATAGGTGCCAATCGTCAGACGAACTGCCCATACATCCATGGGCTTCCTTGACATAATCCTGCACATGTCATAAGTTTATCACCAAGGTTTAATCTAGTTTAATAGGAAGATCGTTGAAACTATTTCAAATTTATTATATACAAGATTCATTAAACAAGATAACATCATTGAAGACTGTTACATTGTATATGCCAGATTGTTTTGCTCAATTAGTTTAGACTTTCTACTGTCCAAATGTACATAGGCCAACTCATCTTTTGTTGGCGAATAGGTGAAACTTTTATCTAACACGTAGCTCAAACCTAAACTGATAAAAATAAAAGTGAATGATTCAATATAATTCAAGATGGGTAAAAGGTTGTAAACTTGAGGTTTATTACTTATTATTATTTTTTTTTGGCATTTTCTTATATAAAACATGAATTTAAGGCTCAGGCGGTACCTAAAGAAAAGGTAAAAATTGCAAAATGGCATGCTGTTTATTTTGTTTTAACCAATCCAATGTTCAAGGAAGCATATGATTTAAGAGGCCTTAAGCCATCAGGCATCAGTTTTTTTTCTGAAATCCTAAGAAGTTAGAACTTGATACGAATTTATATGATTATGTGCATAAATACTCTAGGGGTCAATGCAAGTATCATGCTGATGTGACCTGCAAAACCCACCTGTTTCAGCAGTAATTATGCTGTGTAGCTGCACATATAAGGTAACACAGTCCTGATTTCCCTTCTACAAGTTTCATTTAACCTTGAGTTAACTTAGCTACTTAAGTACTAATATCAATGACATACTTGAATATAGATACAAGAAAGAACTATGGAAATTGCTAATGAGATGTGTATGCCTCGAGTTTCATTTTTATTGTGTTTACAGGTTCAAAACAAAGTTGACATGGTGACAAATAATTTGATACTTCTAATCAATCCATGGAACTAAAGATTGGCGTCATCTGGATGGCTAATTCCACACTAATTAAGCACATTTATATAACAATAAAGATGAAATAAAAGCATATAACTACAAAGGTTATCCAATTTAAAACACGTGTCCGCATGTGAGTGTACACAAAAGGGAGAAGGTTTACCTGCCAACATCACCCGCTTTGACTAAACCAGAATTAACCCTGAGGCAAGGAACAGAAGCTGCTGTCTTCAACATTTGAGGAGCTTCAACTATGATAATCGGTGACCCTATTTGTAGCGAATTAGAGACTTCGGGTGGATCTTTTGATTCAGATACAATTCTACCAACAAGACTCGGATTACTTCGGATGCCCCACCACTATTTAAGAAAGCATAAAAAGTTTAATATGAGACTAAGAAAATTGTGATAAACCATTTATAAAGTGTTGAAGGGAATGATTAACCTTTAGTTATGCACTCCACTAAAGATATTATCTAAAAATCCACATACATGGAGTTTACAACCAAAAATTTTCCTGCTAAACTCCCAAAGATCTACTGAAATTCACCTTGCAGACAATACAAAAGGTTGTTTCCATCTCATAGTCTAAGTAAGCACACAACAAAACCAAACTGTTAATTTTATCTTATTTATTAGGATAGATTAATACTGCAAATACAAAGAACAGTATATGCAATTCCAAAATTCAAACGGTGAAATAATGCACATCATGACATCATGTAACTTCAAGGGATCTGTACCCATAGCAATCTACCTCTTCAACACTTTTAATACCAATCAAGCCAGAAATCAGAATAACAACCAATTTCACTGAGTGAATCGGTTATAATATACTTGGAAACTTTAACTGAAATTGCTCATCAGAAGGTAAACAAGATACTTTCGTTCGTGCTTCCAAAACACTACATTAAAGTTTTGTGACTAATGAGCTCGTTTGCGAAGAAATTGGGTACACAACTGACATTTAAGGTAGAAGGATGCTCTAAGTCCTAACAGCACTAAGGTTCTTGGCTATGTAAGGTTTGGGAAGGGAGGTTTTTGTATACAGCATTCACTACCATTTAGTGAAAAGATTATTCCCATGACTCGAACATGTATATGAGCTAAATAGTCTCGCCACTATTTCGGTCATCTGATATGTGTCACAAATCTAAACATATTCAAAACAAATACACTTATACAATAATAAACAGGAACTTTATCCTTGATGACTTGAATCGTTATTTGCATTATCAAGTAAATCACTTAAAGAATAGCACCTAAGGAAGCAAAGACACATGGACTAGATCTTGTGTCATATCCCCTGCTCCACTTATGCACTGTATGTGTACACACACACACACAATGGTGGATCTAAGACCTATCTTCCTATCCATTCCCAAGTGGTCAGTAATCACTACTATCTAGGAGAAATGTAGATTAACACCAAATGGCATTTCACTCAATGGTATACATGTGGATATATGCAAACTTAGTGATACAGAGCTGGTCCTAGAGATGACAGACTCATATTTGGACCGGACAGACGTAGGCAAACGCGTTAGAAAAGGGCCCAACTTAAAAAGGTCAAAAATTCAGTTAATAAGAATGACAGAAACGTCTCGACGGCCGGATTCCATCCTGTTGGAGATATCAGTTTGTTGTTTCAGTCAAGTAATCTAATCTGAGATATAATGTTGTTTTAATCTACTCATAATACTACACCATTATCCACTGCAGGAGTCGAACCCTAGACCTTATTGGGAGGGGAATTATTTTACGCACATGGATTCCGGCTCATTCCGCTAGGCCAAAGGCCCTGTGGTATTTGTGAAGTGATGTAGCTGAGGATTCAAACATCTACCAAATAATCCTTTTAAAGTATCAATTCAGATAAAGCCCCAAAATTTTCTTTTAATTGCAGTTTCATCATGTACAATGGAGGTAACAGTGTAATGCAAACAGAATAAAACCAATAAGTTGAGAATTAACACCTTCTTTCTGACGGAAAATCCAATCGAAGAGATGCTTTTCAGTGGGAAAAGATGTTGGGCATTGGAAGCTGAAGATAGTGGTATTGTTACAGAAATATGAAGTGATGAAGCAGACGCCATTGATGATGGATGAAGAAGAAGAAGGTTATCAAACTTGAGCGGTTATCTGAAGACTCAAGTTGGGGATGATTTTGCTATTAAGTCTAAGTTTTCACAATTTAATACTTTATTATGTTTATTACTTCTTTGGTAAAGTAAATGATTGGTTATAAATTTAAAATTTCCAATATAAATTTTTTAAAAGAGTAAATTACGCCGTATGTTGCTTCTCTTACGCATCATTCGTTAATTATAACATTTTTCGTTCCTAACTTAGATGTTTGCTATTTTTTTATGTTAAATGTTTTAAATTGATCATTTTCACCTTTTAGTTTCAAGTAAAAAGAAAATTCTAAATTGTTCCCCGACCTTTGGTCACCATCTCGCCCCACCTCTCCTAGCATCAAACTAGTCTGACCCCCTCGGCACCCCCATTCCCTTCGCCCTTAAATTTATTTAGATGAGTTTTAAACTTGACATGTTATTGTTCAACAAGTCATTTTCCTTCTTTAAAAGGTTTATAAAAGCTATTTATTTACCTTACCATTTGATGACCGAAAGAATGAAGTTTGCTGTTTGCCCATGCCAACTAGAATACTAGATTACCTTTCAAATGTGGATCTCTCTTATTTAGTGGTTTAAAACTTCTGGGCTTACTTGAGAAATGAACAAAAAGCCTAGTATGTCCGGCCCAATAATAACTTAGTAAATCATTTTCTTCTAGGATCACATGATCAATTAGATCCATTGGGTTTACCAAATTTCTTTACTTATATTACTTGAAAGTTTTAAATATTAGATCAATAGCGAAACAATTAGTTAGATGAATAGCGAAACAATTTGTTTATATCATGTATGAAGCAAAAGGTACATAATTCATGCACACATGCACAAATGTAATGGATTAGAATTCTTTTTCTCATTCATCCAATATGACTTGGAGACAGGACGTTTGGGATCTCTAGTGAATACCTGATTTGATTCCCCTCAAGTACACATCTAATGTGGCTAGTCCACGCTGATGATCGAGAATATCAAATCAAGCCATCAAGGTCTAAGCATCATGTAATTATGGGGCAGAGATTCTAGTTTGAACCCTACCTCTTGGTTTGGTTTAGAATCATGATTCGGTTGATGTTCTAGGGTGTGGTGCCGCCGACTGGTTGGCGAGTCGGGGAACTCGTCTAGTTATATTTTTCTTGTGTTTAATATATAGTTGAATGTTTAATAAAATTGTTTCACGAAATTATTAAATATGTAAATGCTACATAAAAAATGGCAATCAGGTACATACTGAAATCTTTTAATATTGCCATGGGACACTGATGATTATCACATGAGTCCGACTGTCCGACCTATATAGGTCTGCAACTAGTTATAAGCTGCATGGTAACACATAGATCATCTTCAATTAAAAGATTAAAGGGCGAGTTCTCTTTTTTCTACATCATCTTTTCTTTTTCTTATGACGATCTCTCTCTCTACTTATCTCTCTCTCCCCCCAACTCCCATTTGATAGCAATTGTGAAAACAAATTTTCTCATTCTTTCTCCCCGTCACGTCCTTCGTGCCCGTCTCTCTTTCACATCACCCCGATGGGTGCCTTGGGTGCCCTTATACTTTTTTTTTTAAATCTTTGCCTTGGACAACATTTAATTGATCATGGCTCGTGTTTACAAATTACAATGGGCTTGTTAAGCGACGCCATATGACCCTCCAATTGATCATGGCACCTTTAGTTTGACTATACCATGCCACTGTCATATATTTAAACCACTTGCTATCTATTACAATTTTTAATTAGTTAAATTGCTTGTCCTATGTGCTAGGATAAGCCCCACACATTTATATTTATCAACGCTCACAATATATCATTTTCCTCGTTTTCTTTAATATGCATATTCGGTCCAAATCCAAATTACATATTCAACAAAACACTATTTTTATAAGACTTTTAATTGATTCTGTATTAAATTAATTTTTTATTTTAATTTCAATTGACTTATTCATTAAGACAAAACACAACTAAAAAATTTGGACTTATATTTTTTTTAAAATATTACGTCCTTATCAATATATCACGTACAAGTATGGTTTCTTGTTCTCTTTGCAAACCTAACGAGTACAATGATGAAACATGTTTTAATTTAATTCTTCTAAGGACGTTTGGTGACATCATCAAGACATCAACACTTCTAGATACTCTATTTTCTTGAATTATCCATCTCTAAACAATCGAAAATAATCTGTACTAAATAATCTGTACTAATACTTCAACGAATTGTACCTTCATGGTTCACTTTAGATATTTTACATATGTTCATAACGTAATCACACCAATAACAATAGCTCTAACGATATCAATAACAATATTAATAACTCTAAGATAACACTTATTATAATAGTAACAGTAACAATAATAATTACTTCAAATAACATAACAATAACTCTAACAATATAATCGTAAGAATATTATTACTAGTATATTAATTGAGTAGAATTGCGTATTGAACATTTGGTTCATGATTACATGATGCCCTAACACATCTATGCACAAACGATTCTCTTCACAATAACCAAAACAACAAACAAATTTATACTGACTAACATATGTATGCATATATTGTTTTAATCCTCAATTGTTATGAGAATGCCCAAAGCCATTTGAAAGTGCATGAACTGTTGGATTAAACGCCAGTCTTCCCAAAATACCTTGCTTGTACGGCAAGAATGTCTTCTTCTTCATATCGATCGAAACCGCCCGGTTCACCGTGTAATGCAGCTCGTGAGCCGACACCCGCCCTCGCCTCTTCGACCCCGAACCCGACCCCGACCCGTCTCGCGACATCGAGTTCCTAAAATCCTCATCATGTTTCCTAAAGATAGACGAATACTTCTTCAAAGGGTCCCTATCCATAGCTCTACCATCAGAAGCACTTCTGAACAAGAAAAGATCCTTAAAGCTCCATTTTTTCGACCCTTTACCCGACCCGGAAGCTGAGAGAGTTGTACAAGACGATGACGCCGCCGGAGCTGCGGTGGTCGCCGGAGCTAGCGGCAGTTCCGACCCTCTAAACGGCGGAAGCGACCGTGTTCTTCTGCTGCGTGATGAAGGTAAACCGGACGTTGTCCTCTCTCTCCCCCTTTCTCCGGCGGCCGGCGGCGGTGGTTCTATTTCCACGTCCGCCGGTTTGATGACGCCGCCGTGGAAGAGCTCCTCCGCCGTGACGGACGACTCACGGGGCAATTCACCACTGACATCAAAGGCGAAATCGACGTCGTAGAAGGTGGTGATTGATTTGGGGACGCCGGGTTTTTCTTCCCATGCGAAGGGGACGGTGGCCGGAGTATGATTAGTCCGGTGGGGGTCGTCGGAGATGAAGAGTTGATCGAAGTGGGTGTATGGTTCGGATATTGATCTTGTGGGGCTGGTGGGTGCGCTGTAGTAGTCGCCCATGAGCCTCGGAGTGGATGGTGCGTTGGGGTATGCCGAAGCGTTGAACTCGAAATCAGTGGGAGTTGAGGGTATTACGACCTCCATGGTGCTTGTTGCTGATCTGGTGGTGATGAAGGGGGTATAGGTTTATAAAATGGAGGGGGTGGAAGGTGGGTGGAAGGGGTAGGGGTGGGGTAGGGTGGGGGTGTGTGCAATTGGAGTATAAATATAAAATTTAATATGTCCAACGGGACTATTTCTGGTGATGTCATTTGGGTTTTCTAATCGGGTTTGATTTCTGAGTTAGACTTTTTGGGTCGGGTTTTTTGAGTTTTTGGTGTAGGATGTCAACTGAAGACTAAAGAAAAATTTATGTTTGTGTTAGTATGTATGTAATTAAAATGCATGTATAAAGCTTTACATATGTTTTTAATATATAGCTTTGTTTATTATATTGATCCATAAGCTTTGGTATACTTATATTCACTTTCTTATGTAATTTCAAATGTTTAAAGGCATTATATTTTTATTATTCTTATGGTTCGCGGTATAAAATTAAACCACAACGATTGAATATAAAGTTTAAAAAATCATGTGTTTAAATCTTGTCAACGGTAGCATAACAAACACATACTCACACACATATTTAAATCTTGGGTTTTTCTAAAAACTAAGATTCTGGTTAATCTGATTAACCTGATTCTAAAAAATATTAACCCAAATACCAAACCCTTTTTGCTTAGCAAGATGTATTGCGATTTCTTCGGTTAATGTAATAATTGGGTTAGGTTGATTTTGTTCTGATTCGAGGTAAAACACGCATCCCTAGACTATCTTACATGATAGAGGCTTGCCTCTTAGATAAAAAGTCCTATGTACAAACCCACTATGGAATAGATTAATTTAATGCAATTTAGAAGAATAGATTTACTGTTTAAAAACCATAAACTAAAATGTATTCATCCCAAAACGACAGCTAAAGTGATAAGATATACTGCGTCCATACTAGATATCACGATTTAAAAACTTAAGATTAAGGATTTATGTAGTGTAAGTAGACAGGGAATGAGGTAAACCGTAAACTAGTAGTCGTTTGCCTCTGTAGTAGAAATTAGTTGTACAAAATCTCTAAGAGCATCCACAATGGGACACTCTTGGACATTTTTGGAGTCCACGTGGCCATTCTTCATCTCTCTCTCTATTGTGTGGCACCATTTTTAAGAAAAACATTCTTGTGGATGAACATCAAAAAATGAATAAAATGTCAGATTTCATATGTGGGTGGGGCCAAGGTTTGGGAAAAAACATATTAATACATATATACTATTTCTGTTCAAAAAAATACATATATATTATTTCAAAACATTATCTACATATATGGAAACTACAACTATTTAATTTTTATATTTTTCTTTCAACAAAAAATATTTAATTTTTCAAAAAAATACATATATATTATTTCTTTCAAAAAAATACATATATATTATTTCAAAACATCATCTCAACAAAAACTATATTAATTTTATATTTTTCTTTCAACAAAAAATATTTAATTTTTAAATTTCACCTCCAACGGAAAAATATCTAACTTTTAAAATTTATAGCTTTTAATATTTTCATAAAATAAAAAAAATTTAATTAATCGTCTATATATTTTATAAGATAAAAGGTTGGTAATTTAAATAAATTAAGGTAAAAGATGGTGATGATGTGACAATGTTTTTGGGTGTTTTTGGGTTTTCTTATTGGGGGGTTTTTTAAAGATTTTAAAAAATAAATACTTTTTTGACTAGATATGTTTTTAGATGTTTTTAAAATTTGCTATTGATGATGCTTTAAATGAGATGTAATAAAATAGACTAGGATCCTTTTAGAAAAATATAAAAATTGAGTCGTTTGATAAGTCCAAGTTGCCGGCTGTGAGTTTCTTCTGGAACAATGTTTGTCATATATCGTAGCCAACCTTGTGTTGATAATTCTTGTGGGATATGAATAGCTCTCGTGCTAGTCGTTAATAGCTGCAAAACATGGAAGAATAAACGCATAGCATATGTGAATCAAATTACAATTTATGAAGTCAAGATTTAACAATTCTAATAAATTTATTATTAAATGGATTGTGGAAATTAAACTACAAATTTATAATAATAGATGCATGCTGCAACTTTTAAATAGTTTGTGTATTACTTTGTAATAAATAAATCTTTCTACTCGATTAAAAGTGTAACTAGCCTTAGTAAACTCGTGTATTACACAGGTTGAATAAAAAAAATATTTAATAGAATAAAAATTTATTAATTATAAATCTATATTCTAAAATAAGATATGATTGAAAATTTTCTTATAATTAATAAAATAAAATTTTTTAAAAAATATCATACTTAAAAACTTTCTTTTATAACTCTCAATTTTAATTATTTTTTGTGTATAAAGATTTTACTTTTTAAAAAACACCAGTTATAAAATATTTTATATTTTCAAAAAAGTTTGATTTTCTAAAAAGTTTTTTAATTTTATGAAAATTATTTCCTTAGAAATAACATTAGTAAAAATATTTATTGCTCAATTAATTAAAAAACTATTTTAATCTAAAAAATTAAATAATATTACTAGTAATTAATGTGATTATTAAATATGAGAGAAAAGCGGGGGAAAATTATTGAGGTGCAATATAGTGTTGACATGTGTACTACTAAATACCATTTTATTAGAGTAGGGAGATTATGGGTGACACGTGGCAGCAGCATATTAATTTTCATTAAAAATTGCTTTTTTATTTTATTAAATAACTACATTTTACTTAATTTTTTTAGATTAAAAATAGATTATCTTTTAATTAATGTTATATCTAAAAGAACAAATTTTTACAAAAAGAAATTTTTGTAAACCATCAATTTTTTTTAAAAAAAATACGAAATACTTTACAATTAATTTTTTTAAGTAAATTATATATAAAAATAATAATTAAAATTAGGAGTTATAGTAAGAGAATTTTTAAAACTAATATCTTTTATAAAACGTTTTGTTTTGAAACAAAATATTCAATTTATATTTTGAAATAAAAAACAAAAAGAAATTTAAAAAACTGATATCATTTTTTATTACTTATAGTATTTACTCATACATTCATACGTAATTTCAATAATATTTTATCTTAGAATATCGTTTTATAATTAATAAATTTTATCTATTTAATATTTTTATTTATTTAACCCATGTAATACACGAGTTTAATAAATCTTTTTACGTATATCCAAGTATAATTGTACGCACACGTTTTCCCATTTTCTAGTTTGCATTAAGGTTCACTAGTTCTGTACTTAGTTAGCATTGCTACTTTATGCTACATTACGTGACCACTAACCTTTTAGCATAGAAACGTAGTATATTTGACTAGGTTAAAACGTGTGCAAAATTGAAATCTTAATGTTTTTCGATCACTAAAATTGTAATCGTCAAACTATTAAAATTTAAATTTAATCGTCGACAATGTCAATCACTTATACATTAATACTCATTAGTTACATCATGAAAACATACACATCAAAACATTATAAATCTAGGTAAAAATAAGTAAAAGAAAAAAAAGTAAACAAAGCAAAAGAGAAACAGAAAAACTAATTTAAAGGGTAAAACCATACATAACATTATTTTAAATATTAAGAAATTAAGAGAAAAATATTTAGGGTGTAAATGCCAATTTTATTAAAGTTTAGGGGTTATATTGTAAAGTTTTTAAGGTTAATGAGGCAGCACCGTAAATTTGCTTAAAAATGATAAAAGCACCATCTGAGAGCAATTACAATGAATTCCCTGTAGCTATGTAAGTGTTTCCTGTATTATATGAAATTATTGTAAATGGTTGTAAGTGAAGAATAGAGAAAATTTATTGTTTATTTGTATATTTGTGGAATCACTGTTTAGTTCCTATAAATATTTGGGTTATTTGATTTTAATAATCCCAACTTTCATTTATTGGCCATGATTAATCCCAACTACGAAAATGTTTACAGACACTTCAAACTTTAAGTTTATTTTTCTTCAACGATCCCTTACTAACTGAGAGTTAACACCGTTAGTTTTTCGATGACGTGTACTGTTTATATGCCCAAAAAACTAAATAGAAAGTTGAAATCAACCATCTGGTCCGTCAATCTGAAACTTCTGCATTATCAAACCCGTCAATCTTCAACTTTTGATCTGAAGCACTTAACTCATTAGAGGTAGATTTCAGGTGTCGTTGGAGGCTAGACACCGAAAAAAGACTTGATAGAGGCTAGGCGGTGACGTAGTTGAAAAATGGCTTGATGTTGGCCCCATTTCATCAAAAAAACTAACGGAGGTTAACTGCCAGTTAGTAGGGGATCGTTAGAGGAAAATAAGTTCAAAGTTGGCAGTGTCGGCAAACATTTACTAAGTTAGGATTAATCCGGGCCAATAAATGAAAATTGAGATTATTAAAATCCAATAACCCTAAATATTTTAATATTTTTAAAAGTGGTTGTGAGTGGAGGGAAGAAAAAATATAATAATAAATGTATATAAAAGTATTATTTAATGAAAAAGTAAAAAGAAAAAATAATAAATGTTAATGTAATTATATGGATAGGAATAGAGAATTCATTGTGAATGTCCTCGGAGATTTAAACCCCATTTGGTTTTGTAAAATGCAACTTCTAACCACCAAACCATCCTAACTACTTGTAAAAGTTATGCAACAAATTATATATAACTTCTTAAGAAAGTGTGGATAGAAAATTAATAATACCAAGTAAAGTCGACAGGTGGCCCTGATATTTTTAGTGTAGAGAGCATCCAATATCTAAATAGTAGTAAAAGCATTAATTCGAATACGTAGAATTTATGTATATTTTGTGACGTTATTTTGACAAAGAAAAAAAGTAATGTTAATTAACCTATATATTAATAATGAAAGGGAATGAACACTGATAACAACCACGTTGCTTCACACGTGTACGGTTGCATGTTGATCCTCTATTTCCACTCGATTAAGGCATGTCTTCGGTCTTCTTCACTTCCCGCCTCATGCCTTCCATTGCTCCAATTCTTCCTTCTTCTTCACCGTCACCGGTACGGAGAAAGCTCGATAAGCAGAGAATACATGAGCGGAGGCCGTGTCAATCCTTTCCAAAATTCTATCGCGAATGGAAACATCAATCGTTTCCTCATCGATTCACTCAATAGCAACACCATCATCGGAGATGATCATTAGTGTTAAATATCAAATACCTCACGTTTGAGCGTATAGCAATAACCATATGTGTAATTAACAAAAAAATTATGAACACTAGGATTGTTCATGTAACTAACTCTAAAAAATGTGTTTTTGAAATAGTAGTTGGACAATTTATAAAAAAAGGTCGAAACATACCTAACAAGCTATTGATGACCTTTTCATTGATGAATAAACAACAGTTATTAATTATGTACAACAAAAAGGTATGAGGACTAGTGATACCAAATAGTGTAGAAAATACGTTAATCTACAGGTTTTTAAGGGTTGAGCTTCAAAAATAAAAAGACTTATATAAATTTAATAATATAATTCAAAGGCTTGTGAGTTACTTATTCTAAAAAAAATAAAGTATTGCACATTCACCTCACTGTGATTGCTTTTGTGATACTACACTAGCGAGTTCATGGACCTTAATTAGTAGTTTGATACAAAAGTTAAATTTTAGAATATCAAAGTGGCCCAACAACTAAGAGACTCTGAGTTCAAGTCTTTTTATATAAGTTAATAAGCATAAATTTAAAAAGTTAAATCAAACATCAAATTAATTTTATTTTGCAGAAAAAGCTAAAAAAAAACTATAAGCTTTGTTTAAAAAGCTAAGCCAAACACCCCCTAGGTGTGTCAATGTGTTCAAGTTTTTTTAATTCAAAAATTAAACATAAACATTAAACTATAACTATTGTGATATGTTGCATAATGTTTACCACTTACCACAATAGGTGATATGGTTATTTTAGCCTTAAAGTAAAATTACAACGGACTAATTAGACTAAAACAAAAGTATTGAATCTTAAAGGGTCAAAATATTATTAACTCTTTGTCATAATATTGAGATGATGACAATCCTGTCTATTTAGGCACGAGGGTATATATTATTATATACGGGTGTGGTTATTGGAACACCCCCAATTATAAATCAACACCCTAGATTTTTATACAAGTCGTATAGGACCATGCGCGTCGTATAGGGGGGTCGTATAGCCCTATACGTGGCGTATAACCCCTCTAACAACACTCGAATTTTTCATCGTAGTCAGTGTCGAAATTTGCTATACGCGTCGTGTAGCCCTATATGTGTCGTATAGGGGGGCGTATAGGCTATATGGGGCGTATAGCCCTCTGACAGACCCCTCTAAATTTTTTTTATTTTCTGTGTCGTCGACCCTATACGTCTTATATGATACCATACTAGACGTATATAGGGTTTTGATTTATAATGTAGGATGTGTATATATCAATACTTTTGTATAAACTTGTACCACAAGTTGTTGGTACGGTACTATGGTCTTTATTTCAAAGTTTGATTAAATGTAACAGATGATGGGTGGGTCCTTAATGTAACCTGCTGTATAACAAAATACTATTTCTAATAAGGGCTGAAGTCACAACTTTAAAGGATATAATAAATTAATACAAAAACTTTGGATCCCCTTAGGCAATGACATGTTCTTATTTGTGGTTTTATTACTTGCTGCAACTCCACTAGCAAAATACTTCATTACTTTGAAGTATACAAATAAATACAATTTCATAATATTTATATAATTATATAAAATAAAACCTTAGACACATATGTAGTTATAAAAAAATTAATACATCTAATATAACTTTTTAAACATTAGGTATAAGTATTCTATGTAATTATTTCTATTTTGTCCATCATTTAATAAACTTCTTCTTATTAATACATTAATTAATTCATATTATTAATAAATTATTTAATAATATGAGATTTTTTTAATTCATTATATTATATATTTATTATTTATAGTACTTTAAATTAATATTTAAATTTTCAGTGAGTATTATCTTATTTTAATAGTTAACTATATAAAAACTAAATACTTTTATTATTATTATTATTATTATTATTATTATTATTATTATTATTATCATTATTATAAAATTTAGAAAAAAATAATATCTTATTTGAATACTTAACTATATAATTACTAAATATTTTTATAATAATGATGATAATAATAATTCATATGTATATATATATAATATCTATATTATTATATAAAGTATTTAAGGAATACACAGTTGTAATATTACTCAGAATATAAGACAACTAATATAATTTTTTTAACATAAGATACATGTGTTATATACAATAGTTTTTAATATGCTTCTATTTAATAAATTTCTTCTAGTTAATATATTATTTAATATATATTTAATTTAAGTGTTATCTTAGTTATAATACGTTAAACTAATATTGAAATATATACATTTATTTTTTTATATTTTATAATTTAATACTATTTGATTTAGTATTATTTTATTTAAACAATTAAGTATATAATCACTAAATATTTACATATTTATAATAATAATAATACCCAAATATATTTGTGTTTAAGGTTGGTTAGAAAATAGGTTCGAGAACAATTGCCACATCATTATATATAACAAATAGAAAAGATTATGAGTAGTGAAAGTGATGGTTTTTTCAATGATATCACAATAATTTTTTTTTTTCAAACTAATAAAAAATTTACTTTGTTTTTATACAATTTTACATTTAATCCTCTAAGAATTTTTTAAAATTAACAACACTTTCTTTCCCTTTTTTTTCAAGTTGATACCTACTCATTTTGTCTTTTTTAAAACTCAATACCTTCGAGTTATGTCAAATTTATATTTAATCACCTGAATATCTTTTTAAATATTATCCTTAAATCTTTGAGTTATGTCAAATGTGCATTTAATTATCTGAATCTTTTTTAAGTTTTATACATAAGTCTTCGAGTAATATCAAATTATATTTTACCCAATTTACAATAAGCTTGTTAATTATAATAAAATAACCATTTACGCATTCCCTATTTGTCCTCTCTGTTTTGAGGTAATTATTTTATTATAGTATTTTTCTATTATATTTTTTATCAGCATTTCGCACGAATTTTTTAGGGCGGTTAGTACTAACGTATAAATCATCAGAATTAAATATTTCAACTTTTGGAACCCCGTTACATCATGCGAGTTCCACCCATTAGTAGTAAATTATGAGTATACACGTGATTAAGCATAGCATAGTGGCCAATGAATGATAATAGAAATAAAAATATACACACGGAGCAATATATGTAACATCCGACCTCTCGTACCACCAATATTGTCCGCTTTGCCCACGAGAAGCTCACGGATTTGCTTTTGATTGCCTGGGTGAAAACTTCTCAGGGAGGTCACCCATCCCTAGATTGTTGTCACCTAAGCACGCTTAACTGTGGAGTTCTCCTCTCATCCATAGCCAATACGCCCAAAACGCGTTAGTAATATTAGAGACCAGACATTACTTATGAACCAGGAATCTCTGCTGTCCACGGCCGATGTGAAAAATATATAGGGTGTCACAATATAGATATACTAGTTTAGTATCCCGTGTATACACGGGTTGAATAAATAAAATATTAAATATGTAGTAACAAAAACTTACAAATTATAAAACGCGATTTTTAAGATAACAATTGATTGAAATTACTAATGAGTAAGAATTTCAGGTTGTAAAATGATAATAATATAATATCATTTTCTAAGCTTTTGTTTTTATTTTTTATTTTCCAAAAAAAGTTGTTTTTTAAAAATTTTGTGCTAAAACAAATCATTTTAAAAAAATATAATCGTTAAATTTTCCTTATAATAAATTTGAATTTTAATAACTTTCATTTTATAAAAAATTTATATTAATTATTTTTGTATTTGAATTTTTTTTAATGTTTTTTAAAAATTATCTTATTTAAAAAAATTCCTTAAAATTACATTTATAGAAATATCTCTTTCGTAATTTATTACAAAATATTTTTAATTTGAAAAAAGAATCAAATAATATTATTTGTAATTAAGATAATTATTTACTATAAGAGAGATGAGGGAAATTAAAATTTAAAAGTGTTATAATTGTGCCACGTGTCACTTAGAAACCTTTTTTTATTAGTATGTATAGATAACCAATCAATAGTCTTTAAATATAAAGTATGATGATCACGATAAGGAAACATGATTCAAAACTTAAGCTCGCATTTGTATAATTATATTATCTTTATGACTTTAATATTTATTAAAAAAAAAGGACTTATTTAGTTATATACACGCGTCTTTAAAATTATGTGAAATTTGAAGGTCATTATCGATTAAGAACGTGTTTTTCTTTTCCTTTCAAAACATACGATATCTCTTAGCATGTTTAACGACCCCGACTAGTAACATATAATATGACGAAATAAGACAAAATAACACAATATGATATAACACATAAATTTATATAATAATATGTCTCAATGTATATTTTTTGCTCATCTTTATGTTTTTCTAGACACAATTTTGTTATTTTAAAATAAGTTCTAAAAATCACACTCGTAAAATTAGATCATTATATATGCTTTCAATTGTAAAAACACAATGATAAAATAACAATAAATTTATATAATATATAAAATAAAAATAAAAATAACATGAAATTATCAATTTTGTTAAACTCAATGATCAATACGTATAACAATTTATAGATATATTTGACATAATAACCTAACATATTTAACACAATGACTTGACACACAATAACTAAAATATTCTCCTATTTAAAAACAATAAAAAGAACACATGTTCAACACATATCTTTTTTTAATCTTTTTAGATTAAATATCTACTTTACTATAACTTTATTTTATTTTTTATTTTAAATTATTTTTTATACAAATATGTATGAATGTACATAAAAAAAACCATTAAATATTATTGATCATGTACTTTTAACTTTTGAACATTAGTTGCACTATGTATAAATTATGTGTATAATCCATAACTTACAGCGTAGGTTTAATAAATAAACAAAATTCATTCAAAACTTTTTTTTTGATTTTCAAGACATATAGACTAAATTTTGCATCCAATCATTTTCATATATTTTAAAGAGAAAATATTAAAAGTCAAAAAAATGAAAAATGTATTTTACGTTAACTGCCTTTATAAATAAATAAAAAATATTAATCAATAAAACTATGTTCTATATAGCACTATATTGTATGTATAACAAACATTTCCATAAATTCACCATAAACTAATTAGCTGTTTGATAGTCTATTAATGATCATTAAGAGGCCACCTATTATTGGTTCATAACATCTTAATTATTAAAAGCTAACCCTAATGTTAAAAGGTTAAATCTTAATGATACATATTAACCATTCAACATTAGGGTTACCTTTTAACTATTAAAAGATTATAAACTATTTATACTAATAAATGATTATATGTGGTGACACATGTTATCATCAGATCTCACCTCACAAAAACTTTCCCGCCTAAATTTTCTTTAACAAATTTTCCACAAATCATGTTATATTTCTTACTTAAAATTTTTTATTCTATTTTTTTTTTTGAACGACAAGAGTGAAGTTTTTATTTTTTTAACTAAATCAATCACACCAACTATTTCTGGGGCTTTTGAATCTATGACATCAATCATCTCAAACCTTATTTAACCCTTTAAACCTTATAATCACAAACCCGTGTGATACACGGGCTAATAACCTAGTTAAAAGATAATCTTTTAATGACCATTAATAGCCTACCAAACAACCCCTAAAATATTCTTAACTTACTTGAGTTACTTCAACCAGAATGTATATTTCACATTGTTAAATGAACTAATATAACTGAATGTTGGATCTGTAGTGTATATATATTTCTGGATTCTATGAAGTTGCTAGTGGTGGTCAAGGTGGTTCCGAACCACCTGATATATCTGTAGTGTATACAACCCCTATGGTAAGACAAGTATGTTGCTGGTAATGATATCAGAGGCCTGACAAATCAGGCGGGTGGGTCAGAAAGTCAAGTCTGGGTCAAATTCTGTGTCCATTTAGGCAATTGTGGAAGTGTCTGTAGAACATAAGGCTTTGTCAAATACACGTGTGGAAACATGAGTGGGTTCATTGGAGAAGTTTACAATCAGTGTTGTGAAATATCACTGGAATTTTATACAAACTTATTATAAAATCAAGTGGAGATCTCAAAGAACAGGACAACCAGCCTAGGAAATGACATTGCAACAAGAGCATGCCAGCTAAATGGTATCTCTATGATAGTGTGTTTGTGTGTAGGTAGATACACATATATAGATGATATTAGATTACCAGTTACACGAAAATTAAAATGACCCGAATGTCAAATTTTTTGCTAATAGTTTTTTCACTTTACCTTCTTGGTTTTTCTGGTGCAAGCAAGGATAACCAGATCAGCAACCTAAACAAATTGATCAAATCAAGAAGATCAGGGAATACACTGCATACAGAATCATGGACAAAACAAGATATATCTGATTTATCACCATTTCATGAAGTACCTCAAGAAGGATCAATGGAAGCAGACAGGATTCATAAGCTGCCAGGCCAACCAGAAGTGGATTTTGACCATTATGCAGGATATGTGACCGTCGATGCAGAGGCTGGAAGAGCATTGTTTTATTATTTCGCTGAATCGCCACAGAATTCTTCAACCAAACCTCTAGTCCTGTGGCTCAATGGAGGTAATAACAGGTTTCTATGTTTCAATCTAAACATGAAAAAAGAATCATATATGATCATGGAATTCGTGAGGTTATTTCTACAGGACCGGGATGCTCATCTTTTGGATATGGAGCCATGGAAGAACTTGGACCTTTTCGGGTCAACAGTGATGGGAAAACACTCTACCGCAATGATTATGCATGGAATAATGGTAATAACACAAACTTATTTCTAAACTCTGTTGTTTGCATTAATACAATGCAACAGGTTAAACTGTGATAAATGAACAGTGGCTAATGTAATATTCTTGGAGTCCCCTGCTGGAGTGGGATTCTCGTATTCAAACAGAACTTCTGACTACACCACAGGCGACAAACAGACAGCTAAAGACTCCTACACTTTCCTCATCAACTGGCTGAATAGATTCCCTCAATACAAAACCCGAGATTTCTTCATCACAGGCGAAAGCTATGCAGGTCATTATGTACCTCAGCTTGCTTCCCTCATTCTCTCAGAGAACAAGAAAACAAACCAAACCATTATTAACCTCAAAGGAATTGCAGTAAGTACAAACTATATTAACATCACACAATTCAAGCCTCCAAAATCTAATGCACTATCTGATTGTACAGATTGGGAATGCATGGATAGATGACAGTACCTCATATGAAGGGATGTATGACTATTTCTGGACACATGCCCTAAATTCTGATGAGACAAATGCAGGAATCAATAAGTATTGTGATTACATATCTGGAAATTTCTCGGATAAATGTGTGGAGTATCAAAGCCAAGCAGACAGTGAGTATGGTGAAATTGACATATACAACATCTATGCCCCACTATGTGATGTCAGTGCACAAAAACCTGGATCCCCAGGATCTGTAAGTCCCTAACTCAATTACATAAATAATATACATATAAAATCATTGACTATCTAACATATGCCATTACTTGAAAATAAATTAACTTTACATGTACTTCTACTAGGTCAAGGATTTTGATCCTTGTTCTGATGAGTATGTATCCACCTATCTGAACCGAGCAGAAGTGCAAGAAGCTCTTCATGCGCGAAATACCTCATGGTCACATTGCGGGTACCTCTATTTTCTAGATAATCATACTAATTACACCATAAACACAGGGATTTCACATGATCACTAGAAGTAATACACAGGCTGACTAATCATTTTCCTACTGTGCGCAGTGGTGTTGGATGGACCGACAGCCCAACGACCATTTTGCCAACTATCAGTCACCTAGTTGCAGACGGTATTGCTGTCTGGATATACAGGTGAATCCTACACTGACTAGTTCTAAAAACTCTTTGTACGTGCAAAATATATATAAAAACAATCCATAATGAATCTACAGTGGGGATATCGATGGGCGGGTCCCAGTAACATCCTCAAGATACTCCGTAAACAAGTTGAAGATTCCAGTAGTGGTTGGTTGGCGACCCTGGTACTATAACAAAGAGGTACACATTATTCCAACTCTCACCACATGGAATACTAACCAAAGTGTTAACAAAAAATACAATACTATAAAATATAAGTAACAAAACTGATGCAACAATTTTCATAGGTTGGAGGATATGTAGTTGGCTACAGAGGATCAATGGTACTGACCACAGTTAGAGGCGCAGGACATACGGTCCCAAGCTACCAACCAGAAAGAGCACTAGTTATGATCTCATCATTCCTTCAAGGGGAACTTCCTCCATCTTTAGCAGAATTATCTGGATACAAACAATAAACTAATTAAACTTCAATAAAAATTAAATAATGAACTTGATTTAAATGTACTTCAAGTCCTTATGAACTGAATAAATGATTTCATTCCATCAACTAACCAAATAACTTTGTTTTTTAATCTCTCACAATAATCCGTTACATTTTGTCTCTTATTTGTACGTACCAAACACTACCTTAGAGTAATAGTATTACAAAAAAAAAAAAAAAAAAAAAGTTGAATGCATCGAATAGAAAATTGATGAAATATCACAGATTAAACCATAATGAACTCTTATGAGTATTAAGATTTAACATATGTTGTGTAACTAGAAGTTATACCCGCGTTACGCGACGGGATGACATCTTTTTTAGTGGAATCGAAAACAACAATATGTTAACCAACATTAACCGATGAAGTTACGAGTATTAACCGTGCTTCACATGATCAATGCTGGATAAAAATAAAAACGTCACAAGGGTATGTTCGCAATCTAAGAATTATTGTGAAAATAAATGTTATCGTACACGGAAGTTAGTTAAAAAACATATGATCTTGGTCTGTGTTTATGGGCCAATTTGGATATTAAGTATAAGAATAAAGCAATATGCAAAAGAATTATCGCAAAGTTAAAATATAAAAAAATAATTTTATTAAGTAATATAAAAGTGAAAATAAAAAAAGAGATCATAATACTATTGAGTGTTCTAAGTATAAATGTGTAAACATGGGGGCAATTTATGACTATTGGAAACTCAAATTAAAGCCAAAAGTACTTGAAAGGGGTTAGTGAGACGCTGACCACACACACTTCAGATGCAAGGGCGTTAACCACATCAGCCAAAAGGAGTACTGAAATAGAAATGAACCAATTAATTGTAAAAGGAGTGGATGAAAGTGGTGAAAAAAGTTAAAAGATCAAAGATCTAGCCATGTGGACTATTTGTATGTAGGGACCTTATACAAGATATTGCAGTTATTATTATTAGAATAGTAGCCATCATACGTAAAATGACTGTTATAACTGTACATACTAAAAATACTTTTAAGAATGACTAGAGAGTTAAAATAAAAAAACTAGTAAAACTTAAGCTTGCAAGAGTATTAACCACTTCAACAAAGGAAATACTGAAATAGAATTGAAACAACTTATGTTATGTAAAAGAGTGGATAAAAGTGGTGAAATAAATTAAAGACCAAAGATACAACCACAGGAACCACTAATATGTAAGGACTATATAGACAAGATCTAGCAATTGAAACAACTAAGGGAATAATTAACAATTTTCTCCACGAGATGGTCAATCTCCCAAATGATAAGACCCTTTGAGCGGGTTAGACTCCAAAGAAATAACAAAAAGAAACAAGACCTGAACTAATTTTCTTCTCTTCAACAATTCACATACAAACTCTTAAATATGCAAAATATCAAAACTAAACCCACCACCTAAGATCATGGAGATCATGCATACATAAATAAAACAAATTAAGAAACAAAGAAACTATAAATATACTAATAAACGTGGAGAGTGGCACGTATCAGTATGGTAATTATGATAACAAAAGATGGTTCACAACTTAAGTATGCATTAGTATAAACATATTATCTTTAGGAAAACTCTAGTATTTTGTAGAAAATTATTTATTACTTATGATAATTTAAAGGGTTATTATATTTTAATAATCTCAATTTTCAGTTATTGACCAGTTAATACCAACTCATGAAATGTTTACACAGACTCCTAACTTTGTGTTTATTTTCCTCCAACGATTCCTTACTAATCGAGAGTTTACCCCTTTAGTTTTTTGATGGCGTGGACTGTTTTTATGACCAAAACATAATAAATCAGAAAGTTAACACCTACCATCAGGTCGGTCACTCTAAAACTTCCGCACCATAAAACCCGTCAATCTCTATTTTCTGATTTAAACCACTTGACTCGTTGTAGATAGATTTCAGATGACAATGAATGCTAAAAAAACGAAAAGCGGACTTAAAAAAGACTAGGTGGCACCGGAGTTGAAAATTGGCTCGAAGTAAGACCATTTCATCCAAAAAAAACTAACGGGGTTAACTCTTCGTTAGTAAGCGATCGTGAAAGAAAAATAAACTTAAAGTTGTAGTGTCTTTAAACATTTCTTGAGTTGAAATTAATCCCGACCAAAAAAGTTAAAATTATTAAAATTCAACAACCCTAATTTAAAATTTGTGTTATAACTTGTACTTAAAGTATTTGTATTAGCTTGTGAAATTTGTAGGTTTTTGTCAATTAAAAACATTTGTTTCTTTCTGAAAAATACTATTAGCTAGTCTTGATGTGCTTAGTCTTTTTACCAATTATTAGCAAGTTCAACGACCTCAACCAAAAACTTTTAATGTAGTATTTGATGAGATGTGAGCTTTAAAACTAAAAAGATATACAACATTTCTGATGCATGCAAGACAGACAAATATTTATCAGTAATGCAAACATATATTAAGAACAATAAATATTAGGAAAAAACAATGAAAATATAAAAAAAAGCGGTAAGCAGTACATAGCGAAGACTGACACATTAAACGCAATACGATAAATGAAATACAACAATATACCAGCCTTGATAGCTTGCTTATGACTTACGAACCAATATGGGATGAAGAATACTAGAATAACTGAATGACACTCATGCTAACTAACCATAAATATGATATAATACAATACAATTAATCTTATGATTAGATTAGTCGTTCAACTAATTAATCATCTTACCGCATATAGAATACCATTCAACAGAATACAATAAAGTACAACCATACACTTGTTTTAAATTAGCAAGTGAACTGACTTAGTAAAGACCAGCTTGAAACTTGTTTATTCATAATTTCATATTTCTAGACTTTTGCCCGGTATTTGCAACAACAATACTTGTGAAATTGTCTGATCTTAAAAAGGTCTATCGTACTACTATAAGCAACATCCAAATGAGACTATCATCTTCGTCTCCATACCCAACAAGTAGCTTTAGTTATGAATGAGATTTTTTTAAATATGTTTGTGTATACTCATTTTTGTTTTATAAACAATACATATGTATTTATTTGTTTTATCTTATATTTTGGGTTATTCAAATCAAGCCAAATTCAAACTAAATTTCAGTTGAATTTGAGTCACCGAATTCAAAATTTCTCAAATTCAATAACCCAAATAACACAACCCACGAGCACCCTAAGACAGGCAAGATGCCAAAGCTCAAACAACAGATTTCTTGTTTAAGCTTGAGAGACCCAAATGAGTTGGATCTCTCTGTTGGTTGTGCCTAGATTCAGAAAAAACAAATATGCAACAGCTCTCTAACTTAACACCTTCATTAAATCATCACAGGTAGTAGGAAAATCATCCCAACCCCAAATACAAGTTCCGGTTGTTGTTGCCTCATGTGTGGCAGAACATTAGTGGTGGTCACCATGGAATCAAACCCCTGATATATCAAAGTGTGCGTGAACAAAATCGAGAGGTTAACGTCACTCCGTCATAAGATATATTACACCGTAATCCAATTCAGCAAAGTACAAGTCTGCTTTATTATTAAGGATGTCAACTGTCAGGTATGCCACAACTATGGTAATACATGTATGTTCCTAGCTTGGCTTTGAACAAGTTACATATCACATCAACCATATAATGATTACAAAATCCCGAGATTAACTAAGCCTGACAAATCAGGCTGGTCGGGGCAGCATCGAGTCAAATTCTATGTACCTTTAAGCAAATGTGGAATTGTCCGGCTATGTTTAACACAAGGCTTTGTCAAGTACACATGGGAAAACATGATGGGGGGTTCATGTGAGAAGTTTATAATCAGATATTGCAAAATGTCACTGCCAAATTTTATTCAAACTTGCTATTAATCATGTTGAGATTTCAAAAAGCAGGACAATGAGCCTAGGAAATAACATTGCAACAAGAGCACGCCAGCAAAATGGAATCTTTATAACAGTGTGTGTAGATATATATATATATATATAGATAGATACACACATATATACATATATATACATGTACATGTATATGTGTGTGTGTATATATAGATGATATTAGATTACCAGTTATACGAAAACTAAAATGACCCGAATGTCAAATTTTTTGTTTATAGTTTTTTCACTTTACCTTCTCGGTTTTTCTGGTGCAAGAAAGGATAACCAGATCAGCAACCTAAACAAATTGATCAAATCAAGAAGACCAGGGAATCCACTGCATACAGAATCATGGACAAAACAAGATATATCTGATTTATCACCATTTCATGCAGCACCTTAAGAAGGATCAATGGAAGCAGACAGGATTCATAAGCTGCCAGGCCAACCAGAAGTGGATTTTGAGCATTATGCAGGATATGTAACCGTCGATGCAGAGGCTGGAAGAGCATTGTTTTATTATTTCGCTGAATCGCCACAGAACTCTTCAACCAAACCTCTAGTCCTGTGGCTCAATGGAGGTAAAAACACATTTCTATGTTTGAATCTAAACACGAAAAAAGAATCATATATAATCATGGAATTCGTGAGGTTATTTCTACAGGACCGGGATGCTCATCTTTTGGATATGGAGCCATGGAAGAACTTGGACCTTTTCGGGTCAACAGTGATGGGAAAAAACTCTACCGCAATGACTATGCATGGAATAATGGTAAGAACACAAACTTATTTCTAAAATCTGTTGTTTGCATTGATACAAGGCAAAAGACTAAACTGTGATGAATGAACAGTGGCTAATGTAATATTCTTGGAGTCCCCTGCTGGAGTAGGATTCTCGTATTCAAACAGAACTTCTGTCTACACCACAGGCGACAAACAGACAGCTAAAGACTCCTACACTTTCCTCATCAACTGGCTGAATAGATTCCCTCAATACAAAACCCGAGATTTCTTCTTCACAGGCGAAAGCTACGCAGGTCATTATGTACCTCAGCTTGCTTCCCTCATTCTCTCAGAGAACAAGAAAACAAACCAAACCATTATTAACCTCAAAGGAATTGCAGTAAGTACAAACTATATCAATATCACACAATTCAAGCCTCCAAACTCTAATGCACTATCTGATTATACAGATTGGGAATGCATGGATAGATGACAGTACCTCAAATGAAGGGATATATGACTATTTCTGGACACATGCCCTAAATTCTGATGAGATAAATGCAGGAATCAATAAGTATTGTGATTACATATCTGGAAATTTCTCAGATAAATGTAAGGAGTATCAAAACCAAGCATACAGTGAGTTTGGTGGTATTGACATATACAACATCTATGCCCCACTATGTGATGTCAATGCACAAAAACCTGGATCCCCAGGATCTGTAAGTCCCTAACTCAATTACATAAATAATATACATATAATATCATTGGCTATCTAACATGTCATTACTTGAAAATAACTTTTACTTTACATTTACTTCTACTAGGTCAAGGATTTTGATCCTTGTTCTGATGAATATGTATCCACCTATCTGAACCGAGCAGAAGTGCAAGAAGCTCTTCATGCCCGAAATACCTCATGGTCACATTGCGGGTACCTCTATTTTCTAGATAATCATACTAAAACCATAAACTCAAGGATTTCACATGATCACTAGAAGGCTGACTAATCATTTTCCTACTATGCGCAGTGCTATTAAATGGACAGACAGACCAACAACCATTTTGCCAACTATCAGTCAGCTAGTTGCAGACGGTATTACTGTCTGGATATACAGGTGAATCTTTAAACCGACTAGTTCTAAAAAATCTTTGTACACACAAAATATATATAAAAACAATCCATAATGAATCTACAGTGGGGACATTGATGGGATGGTCCCAGTAACATCCTCAAGATACTCTGTAAACAAGTTGAAGATTCCAGTAGTGATTGGTTGGCGACCCTGGTACTATAACAAAGAGGCACACAGTATTCCAACCCTCACCACATTAAATACTAACAAAAGTGTTAACAACAAATAGTATAAAATATAAAGTAACAAAACTGATGCAACAATTTTCATAGGTTGGAGGATTTGTGGTTGGCTACAGAGGATCAATGGTACTGACCACAGTAAGAGGCGCAGGACATGCAGTCCCAAGCTACCAACCAGAAAGAGCACTAGTCATGATCTCATCCTTCCTTCAAGGGAAACTTCCTCCATCTTCAACAGTATGATCTGGACACAAACAATAAACTAGTTAAACTTCAATAAAAATTTAATAATGAACTTGATTTAATTGTACTACAACTCCTTACGAGATAAAGAGAGTACCAACTGAACGGAAGAAATGTATTCTCAAACCTGTTAATCTGAGACACGAATATTTTAACTGCTCAAGTTCTTGTAATGGAGATCGAGCCCTTCACTTATGTAACTTGCTATGCTAGTACATATGAAATATAACAAAAATTCCCATTTCCATTATACGCTGAAACATATTTGAATTTGCACTTATTATTATTTTCCCTTTACAAGAACGTTTAGTACAAGACTATAAGTCAGAATCAAAAGCTACCAAATTACAGTTAAATTGAAAAATAAAATGTTCATATACAATATGGAAATTTATAAACAATTACAAAAGTATGCTTCCTCAAGATGCTCTTTAATGAACATAAATTGGAGCCATACCTTTCCGCCACTTGTTTACCACTCATGGTGTTTTTAGAAATGATTATAAAGCTCTCGTAATAACATGTTACCTCAAAAACAAGACGCCCTGAAGATTGGTTTTACGCTTTCATGAATTGATTATGGACAAGTAAAGCATCAAGAATGCTGTCAACCCATCTGTCAAATACAAATGTATGATAACTTCACATTAGTACAAGTTGATTTCCTAAAATTATATGACAAAGGAATTATAAATAATTACCCTTGAAGAGAGGGGTTGGATGGGTAGTATACATTTCTCAAGCCCAATTTTCTCGCAGCCGAAGCAGTTGTCTCACCAATGCATGCAATGGAACCACTCCAGTTATTTGGTTCAGGTAGAAGATTGACCCAAGCACTGTTTACAAAACAATATCAAAATTCAAAATCTGCCTAAGCTGAATTAAAGAAGATACCTTATATCTAAGCTAAGATACAACTTTTAACACATAAAGAAACATACCAAGCGAATTCAGCATCAGAAAATGAAACAAACACATTACCGAATTGCGGAAGGCGATGCAGCTGCAACTACAGGAGCAGACAGTGCTTGCTGGAGAATCACTTGATCTACATGTTGGACAGGTTCCTAAATTATATGGTAAAATCAGAACTACCATAGTTAAACTAATATACAATCATATGTGAAAAGAGCACATGCAAATAGGTGTAGTCGCTTATCTCAACTATATATATGACAGTGAGTTGACAGTTAATATTTGACAGAATTTAACATAATATAGCAAATTATGGTTAGAGAAAATATTGTAATCGTAGGAGTCAATTTATTATAAGAAAAGTGAAATCATCGAAGGTATTTCTCACTTCAAAACCTTGCATATCCAAATGTTTAAACTTAAAAGCATTCCATAAACTATTTGATTAAAGCTCATTTCGATTAATATTAAGCAAAATATCATCTTCCTTGTAGGCATAGATAGTGCTAGCACAAAAAGAACCTACTAATCTATAGGAACCTTCTTTTGGAAGTTAATGTAAATGCTATGACCTCCAGACTCTAAGAACTTCGTTAAACCAACATCACAAAACCAAGATATATATACCGTAGTGTATGTATTCAATCTTGTGATGTAAAATCCACGTTTAGAAAGGCCTTCCTCTGAAATACAAAAATCATGATATTCTTTTAGTACAACTTAAAAAAAGGAAAGGAATATGAAGTATATTGTATTGGTAAGAGCCATGACACAAATAATACACACTAAGCACGTTATTACAATGACAAACAGGTCAGTTGTATTTAATTTTGTTATATTTATCATATCTACTTGTACCGAATGATTGATGAAAAGCCCTTGCACCACTTTACAATACAGTGTTCGAAACAGCTTATGGATACAAAATCCTATGGAAACAAAACAGCTACCTATATCATGACTAGCTTTTGCAGATGCAGGATATAGAACTGTGGATTTTTCAATCCCATGCTTTGGCAGCTCTAAAGCGAGAACCTTGCCAGTTGCTGCAAAATAAGGTAAAAGGGATAAGCATGTTCCTCTAAAGTTATTCAGATACATCTTATACTACTTATGTAAACTAATAAACACGTTATACTATAGTGGAGAAGTGTATAGACCTTTTGATGGAGTAAAGGCAACATCAATTAATTGCTTAGATGAAGGCATAGTGTCATAAAAAATGCTCGCTGTACCAGTTCCAACTACAGCTACCTTGACACTTGGGGTCCCAGCAGCTCTGAGACAGCATATGAATTGAGAATAACATTTTACCTTCTGAAAGTATTCAAATATATGAAGAAAAAAAACAAACATATTTTTCTATTGTGTAAATGTAATTGCAATCATCTCATTAATTAGAATAAAGAGGGAACCCCTAAATATACAACAGCACACGAGGAAACCATAGATAACCAAAGTTGGGCCTTGAACCCTGCTCAAGTTGGAGCATAGATGTCAATCGTGCCTAGATTGTCACAAATAAGATCTATTTGAGCTCTTCTAAGTTGAACGTCCGTCTTAATGTGAACTGGCTGAATAGATTATGAACATGTGTTATCTAGGTGAGGTAGTCCGATGGACATTCAAGTGGTTGCTCAACTCGAGCAAAAGCACTACCAAGAGCATGTGTTTATGGTGAGAGGAACATCAGTTACTTGATGTGTAAGCTCAATGTTGCTCCTTTAACCACACAAGCACAATACATGGCTATAGAATAAGCTAGCAAAAAGATGATAAGAGCTTCTTACAAAGTTAGAAAAGAAAGAGGAGAATAGCTATTTTGATAAACTCAAGAAGAATATGATATTCTTGGTTCAAAAAGCGTGAGGCACTTTGAGGCATTTAGATCCCAAAAGCCAAGGTCAAAGGCAAGATCTTCAATAAGTAAGTTAGTAGTGTACGCATTAGGGTTTTATTTATCTCGGTGTTCTTTTCCTTCAGCATTCTCCATAGTGAGTCTTAGCACAACCTTCTAATCATCGGGCTGTGCTTTTCGCTCGCATCACATTACCTTGTAGAGTTGTGGAAATGCTACGAATTACCTCCCCTTATGCGTTTTGCCCACGGACTCGGATGGGTCGCGCATCAGGAATGATTTTTTAAAACCAAGACGATGTTTCTTAGTAGAACGAAACACATTCAGCTGAGATACCAATTTATATTTATCAAAGATAAGCTCTAATCCTTGGTACAAAAAATCATGTATATGAAAACAAAGAAATTGAAGTTATGCATAGATCCAAGTGGTCTTCTAGATTATTAATGAGAAGCATTTCCATGGCACTAGATTTAATTAGCTAGAACAAAGTTGATGGAGTTGATGTGATCAAACTAAAGTGGGAGATGGTGTGGAGATTGATTATTGTCAGATGATCTATCCATAGCCATGAAGCAACAATCCCAAAGGCATGTTTCCACATTGAGTGAGGGTCAAAGGGAGCCTCACGTTGGAACAAAAACTAGAATTATGGGTCCGACCCTTGCATGAATTTCAATCTTTCTTTTCTCCAACATTTTAATTTTATGTTGCCATTTTCACTAAGCATTTGATGTTTGGTTGTTGTGCGTGCATCATGTCCCAACAAAAGACCAAATGAACTGTGCTTAATTTAGATTCAGTGTTCAAGATTCGCAAGAAATTTATCATTACTAACCTTTGTGATAATGTCTCAAAGAATGGTCACCTTAAGCACATTTCTTCCTAACTTCCTACAACTTTTCTTCCTAACTTCCTCTCCATTCTTAATGCATGTCCTCATAAAACACTATACCAATTCAGCAAAATCACCTTGACTAGATAACATTGAACATATATATAGGCATTAGAGAGAACTTGCAATATTTTCTTCATTTACAATTGACAAATGAAAAGCTACGATAGGATGGAATGCCATGAAACAAGAATATAAAAACATTCATTCAAAGTCATGAATCTTATTTGTAAACAAAAAAAAAAAAAAAAAACAAATAAACGCATGATCATTGCAACTAGAGATTAGAATAGATGAATTATTTACTTACTTCCAAGCTTGAAGAAACACGAGAGCTGCCTCGGGTGAAGTTACGATGATCCAATCAAAACTAGTAACTGCTACCCAAAAAATCATACGAAGATAAGTACATGACGCCATTGAGATACATGGTCACATGTTTAATCAAAATAAAAATCTTCAATGGTGATAAGAGAAACAAGTTTCAAAGCACTCAATTAAATCCCGTCTTATTAATCTTTAATTACTATATGAAAGAAGGTTCATTAACATAATCATCAAGCAGCAAAATAGCAAAATTACAGGCTAGGGCATAATTGGGTGCCGTGTGCCAGATATGGTGACATTGTCACATCATGCAGTTTATACGAATCATGATTCATCAGCTGCAGAGGAGGGCAAACTCAAAGACGGGTTAAAGATTATATTCTACTAAATATTTCCAGCAAATATTAATCTTAATCATCAGAGAAAAAGCATATGTAGCAGCAAGCTCAAATTAAAAAGCTAGAGCTTACTACTCAGTAAAGAAACAAGTTTGTCCAGATCCGGCAACTGTGTATGCTGAATGAGAGGAAGCTCCAAACTGTCAATTCCATGTTCTGCCTATTGGAGACAAGTGATCTAATACAATGTCAAAAACTTTAAATGATCTGAAACTGAAACAATAACCCCATGGTTCTACATTGGCATTTATCCAAATTGTTCAATGCATACGGTCCTATGGTACATTCTGCACATGCTTCTACAGTTCAGAAGGTTAAAAGATTGCAGGTTCTACATCAGTTAGTACTAATAGTTAATGAAAAAGGCTGATGAAGAAAATATACTAAGACTAACTCTGTTCAATAGAATTAAAACATGAGTAGCAAAATGATAATGTCCATCGGCTCTATCACGTAATCAACTTATAAATATACTTATTTAGCAGAAGAATGAGGCCTTATCAGAATAAACAACCTAATCTATAAACATAATACGACTTATTTACATGACATGTTATGTATAAACAGAAAACAAAGCAACCTAATCTATAAACATAATATGAGTTGCAAATTGCATAAGAGAATGACCCCTCAAAGATCCAAAAATAAAAAAATAAAAATCAGCTCGTGTAGGTAATTCAGTACATTCATTAGTGTAATTACATTATAATGAATCCTTGCTGGTGTAATTGGAAAGTAAGAAACGAGTTCTTTTACAACACAAACAGATGAATGTTGAGAAGATTTTGGAAGATATTAAATCTCTACGTTTCCTAAGGCTAAAAATAGATCTAATTGGAAGATATTAAATCTCTTGGTGTATGTAAAGTTTTTCAATCTCTTCTTGTATTCATAATTCGTTCCCTACTTTGTCGGGGGCTATGCTTAATTAAAAATGCCTTTCGGAGGGGAAAAAAAAGGTAATTCAGTACATGCCTAAAATTCAGTAAAATAAAGGGAATAACTCCTCGAGATTCAAAAGGACGGCAAATTTAATTACTAAAAGCTGTAACAAATGTTCCTTTGATCAATCTTCTAACGCTTATGTAGATTTTCAAACTTAGTAATTCGCCTCCTCAATTTGCAATAACTGAAACGAATCTGATGTTCAAAATGAATTTCCATTTGATCAATCTTCTAAAACTACAAATAATCTCCATAGAAACCAATAACAACAACAACAACACAGAAAATTAACATTATACTGAACTTTTAACAATAAGCTGTAAGCAAATTGAGAATAAGAAAGGAAACAGAAATTTACAAGAGCGGTAACGAGTTTGTCGTTTTTGCCGCGTTCTCTGGTGACAACAACTCGGTGATTTGAAAAGGAATTCGCCGGAGAAGAAGAAGAAGCTCGGAGTTTGAATGTTTGAAACGAAGATGGGCGCCGGTGATGGTGGAGAAGATGCGACGGCGGAGGAAGAGAGAGAGAAAGTAGTGGTGTTTTCATGGTGGTGTTGGGGATTGTTGAGGGTAACGTGTTGCGTGGTTAGAGATTATAAGCCAGCCAGATGTTACCAACTTAATATTCTCCCCCTTTTGCACCTGCGTTTATTGTCTATTTGTCACGTTATCCCCTGCTACTTTTTGTCTCTTTCACTAAACGCACTTTTGATACATCAGGTTACAATGTCAGTACGTCATGTTAGAATGTTGCGTACTGATGACTACAATTTACTTGAGTTTCATGTTGTCTACGTACTAGTTGACCGTTTTACCGTTTGCATGTCATGAAGAGGCTGCTTCTTGAAATCTGTGCATACAAAGTAAAACTTTTGTCTCATAACATAATAGCTTGGACGTATCATGATTATTAGGTTTTGCTTGAGTTTTTTTTCCTTCACTCAAAAGACAAAGATAACCAAGTAGAGGTGATGAATAACGTGAATACGATGTTAAAAGTTGAAACGAATATGCTAAATAATCAGGGTGACAATATTGTCAGGTTAAGAGGTTCATGTTAAGGTGTGAAGTTGATGAAATCAAAACCCCCCCTCCCCCCTGGGGAACTCACACATGCTAAAATAGATATCATGTAAACCTAACATGAGTCCTTTAACATGTTAATACGATTGAGACAAACAAATTTTCATGTTATAAAGAGCTCGCAATAGTCAGTAACAGGTTGAAAAACATAAATTATGCACCATCATATCTCTTTAGTTTTAAGTTCAAATGGGTTGGCTCATTTAATATTAGCGCAACTCAAAGAAACATGTTTAAGAGGTTATACGGGTTTTTAATGAACAATATTAACCAACTTATAACATGGTTATTTTCATGACGTGTTATATTATGTTTTAGCTCGTGTTATAAATTGTCATTCGTTATTAATAATGATGTACGAATAAACAAGCATGAAAAACTAGCAAACATAAGTTAAGACAAAAATAAATAAATTATTAACCGACATTACTGATTTATAGACCTTTTAGTGGTGGTGAGCAACAAACATGAATTGTGCGGGGATTGGTTTAAAACATTATATAATATTCACGAACCAAAATTCTTTAAATGTCTAAATGAAAATCTAGCGACTAAATGATACAATTATAATTATGAACTTTATGTCATAATGATACAAATTTGAAAGCTCGGGGGCTGATTAAAGATTAAATGCAAACTCCAGAGGCTGAAGCTGTGTAGTCATTGATGCACTCATTACAATTATTGCAGTCCTTTACCGTTTAAAGTAAGCAATTAAGCAATAAAAAAAGAGAATAAAATATTAAAGAAGGAAGACACGTTACCTAATCCTGACCGTATTTATTACAAGATCTCCTCGTGGCGTGATCCTAGTCATGCAGGTCAGCAGGTGCGATGCAGATGATCACTATGTGTGCGCCCCACGATGAAACAAGTTTGGGCTTTTTTGGGGCATTTATAAATTTTCATTTTTAGTGTTTGCTAAATATGGTACTCTTACAACTTGTATTTTTAAAATATACGTGTTATTTAATGCTAGGGATCTTCGACAAAAAGTGCGGGTTCGATGGGCCAAGGACGGTGATGAGAATACAAGCTTCTTTCATGGTATGTTAAATAAAAGAAAGGCATCTAATAATATACCGGGGTTAACGATTAATGGGTCATGGGTCTTTAAACCTTCCGAAGTTAAAAGAGAAGTCCTATAATTTTTCAAAAGTCGCTTTGTCGAGGAGATGGATCAGCGGCCTAGCCTTGAGTGTTATGGGATTAAGCAATTAAATGATGAGGACGTCGATATGCTTGTGCAACCTTTTTCAGAAAAAGAGATAAAAGTTGCGGTGTTTGAATGTGGCGGCGACAAAGCTCCGGGCCCGGATGGTTTTAATTTTCGGTTTGTAAGACGTTTTTGGAGCTTGTTCGCTTCTGATTTTGTGAGTTTGATGAACTATTTCGCCAAGACTGGAAAGTTTAGTCGTGGTGTTGGCTCCTCTTTTATTACATTAATACCTAAAGTTAACGATCCGATGCACCTTGGTGAATATCGTCCTATTACTCTCATTGGTATTATTAGCAAGGTAGTCACTAAAGTTCTTGCCAATAGAAATAAAATGGTGATGGGTAAGGTTATTCATGAAACGCAATCTGCGTTTTTGTCGGGGAGATACATTTTGGACTGGCCATTGATTATTAGTGAAATTCTCTCGTGGGCGAAACGAAAGGGTAAAGAACTATTTTTATTCAAGATAGATTTTGAAAAGGCTTATGACAACGTGAACTGGGATTTTTTGATCTCGGTGATGCGACAAATGAGGTTTCCTGAGGTGTGGTGTAAGTGGATTAAAGGGGTTTTGTCTTCGGCCCGGTCTTCGGTTTTGGTTAATGGTGCGCCTACCTTCGAGTTTGCTTGTGAGAAGGGTCTTAGGCAAGGAGATCCTATTTCGCCATTTCTTTTTGCTATTGTCATGGAGGCGTTATCTTGTATGATTCGAAAGGCGTGTGATTGTGGGGCTTTTGGCGGGGTTCGGCTTCCTAATGATGGTCCTTTGGTTTCTCATCTTCTATACGCGGATGATGCGATGGTCATGGGGGAGTGGTCTCAGTTTAATTTTAAGGCGTTGAAGAGGATTTTACGTATTTTTCATTTATGTTCCGGGCTTCGTATAAATATTCAAAAGTCTAGCTTATTTGGTGTGGGGAAAACGATGGATGAGGTTGAGTTTTCCGCGAACAATTTGGGATGTAGGCCGGGTTCTATCCCGTTTAAACATTTGGGGATCCAAGTTGGTGCTAATATGAATCGCATTAATAATTGGGAGCCGATTGTTGAAGTGTTTAAAAAGCGGCTATCTAGGTGGAAGGATAATGTTTTATCTATGGGCGGTAGAGTGGTTCTTATCAAATCGGTGCTAGAAAGCCTACCCTCGTATTACTTCTCTTTATATAAAGCGCCAGTGAGTATTATTAATAACCTTGAAAGTATTATTAGGCGTTTTCTTTGGGGTGGTGATGACCATCGGAATAAAGTGCATTGGGTCGCTTGGGAGGGTGTTACGAAGGCTAAAAATGAAGGCGGTTTGGGTATAAACAAGCTTGCGGATTGCAATTATGCCTTGATGCTTAAATGGTTATGGCGTTACAGATTAGAATATGATGCGTTATGGAGAAAAGTGGTCAATGCTATTCATGGCTCGAATAAGAGATGTGAGAGGTTTAATTGTAATAAAAGATTCTCTGGTACTTGGAGTAAAATTGTTACATGCGGGTCTCGTTTGAAAGTGCAACATAATTTTTTTGTGAATATGATTCGAGGCTCGGTTGGTAGTGGTAATTCGGTTAGATTTTGGATTGACCCATGGATTGATAATGAACCGCTAAAGGCTGTGTATCCGTCTTTGTTTCGGTTAGAACTTAACAAATGGTGTTCAGTGGCAGATCGGCTTGATATGGTTAGTAATCGAACGGTGATGAACTGGAGTTGGAAGGTGTATCCGTCCTCGAATGTAGAGGTTGATGAGCTGATCAATCTTCACAAAAGGTTCGAGAATATAAGGTTGAATGATAAAGAAGATAGGTGGCTTTGGAATGAGAAGGAAGGCAAAGAATTTTCGGTTCGTAAGGTTCGGAAATGGATTAAAGGCGACGAAGGGAGGGATAATACTAGTTGCTACAAATGGTGTAAATGGGTTCCTAATAAATGCAATGTTTTTATGTGGCGTGCTCAAATGGATAGGATCCCGACAAAGATGGCTCTTAGGAGAAGAAATATTATGATGGGAGACAGCTTATGTGCTTTATGTGGCGATTCGAACGAAGACTCGGATCATTTATTTTCAGGTTGCGGCGTGTCTAGTGAGTATGGCATGGTATCTCTTCTTGGTGTAATATTTCGCCTTTCTTCTTTCTTGTTCTCATTAAAGATGTGGGGCGGATAGTGAGACGATGGGTGGATCGGATTTAAAGAAAGAGATTGTGTATGGTATTCTTATTGTTACATGTTGGCGTATTTGGAAGGCTAGGAATGAGATGGTTTTCTCTAGTGTCAAACCGAACGTGGCCCAAATAATTGCCGATATAAAATCATTGGGGTACCTTTGGTATAGAAATAGAAATAAGAAGGCCACGGTGGATTGGATAGATTGGCGTAAGTTCTCTTGTAATAAGATGTAATATTATTTTAGGCGGTTAATTCCTTCTTGGAGTTTCCGCTGGTTGTATTTTTCAATGAAGTTCGCATTTAAAAAAAAAACGTGTTATATAACTAATCATAGGATTTGTTTTCTCCAAGTTGAAAGATGGATTTAAAATCCCAGATATATGCTATGCAATAGGAAAGAGACAAGTATTTATCACATAATGAGTATTGGTTCAAGTTGTTTTTGACTTTAGTCTTTGTAACAATTAATCATCTTACTTTATTTCAATTATAGGATGTTGTTATGAGCATATATCTATTTGAATTATTAGTTATGGATTCTTTCCAATAAGAACAACGTTGTTTGAAACATTTTTGCTGGTTGAATGAAATATGCATTTTTTTTGTTACTCTCTACTTTAACAATTCTTTGAAACTTGAATCTGAATTGATGGAACAATGAAAAGAATTAGAATAAGTTCCAACAACCTCATTTGAATTAGAAAAAGAAATTAGAATAAATCCCAACAAACTCATTTAAATGTAAAAAAAAATAAAAAACATTCATTGTAAATTGTAAAAAAAATCAACCAAAAAGAAATTAAAAGTATCTACTCATTCACTATCATCATCACCAACAATGTAGGCTTTATCACCACCACCACCACCGACCCCACCATCTCTAACACTGGTGTCATCACCACCATCATTACCCTCATCAACACCATCACCGCCAACGCAGCTCCCATCACCGCTGCCACTTTTAATCTCATCATCCCTACCACTTACACAACCACCACCATAAACATCCCTGCCATCCTCACATTCTAAATTTTTTTTAGCTATGATTTCAAGTTAGAAATGCACTCCCAAAAAAATTGGAGCTAATTCAAGCACCGAACACACCCTTCTATTTCAATAGAAAATGGCGTTGCACACCTTGTTTGCTGTTTATACTTTATAAAGTTCAAATCAGTTTTAATGATGTGCAAATCACCTGCAGGCACTCAAAAGTCTAGCCATTGCATAGTTGACAAAGGTTCATTTCATCTTTTGAGAGAAATTATTATGGTAAATAAAAATGCTAGTTAAATCACACACTTGAAAAATATAAAAAAATTAAAACGAACTAGTTTTTCAACAAAATCTCTATATTATCCAACTAATGGAGTCCGAGACCAAAAATCCGTCCCCCGCTCAATGTTAAGAGCGAGGGGATCGTAGTTTGACACATGCTACATTGCACAAATTATGCTCCATTTATACTAATCCATATTCATGCCCATAAATGTCTTATTGATTTGAACTCATGCCACCCATTCAGTTTACTTGTTGCTGGTGTGCATCATACATGCCATAGGCTCCATATGCTGCACCATACATGCTTGGAACATATGGCGGTCGCATAGCATACCCATATCCATTGTAAAACTGTCCTCCATAGTATGTCGCGGGCCACTGGTTCCCAAAATCATGTCTCAGCTGCAAATTTCAAAACTCCGAACTAAAAACTATACTGTCTCAACTGTAATCATATAACTTATCTCTAAATGCAGCTAAAACTAATATGTGTGCTTGTTTATTGAAACCTTACCTGCTTGTTTGATGGGTTGCGACCCCAAGAAAGCCGCATGGTTTGCTTTCCTGTTGCTGTCCCGTTCAGTTTTTGCAATGCCACTTCAGCATTAGCTCTACCAATACAAGTTACGAGAGAAATCATACAAACTTATAATATATAAAAATACAGATGAAAATACTCAAGATAGTAATTTAAAGTGGTAAAAAAAGAAATCTAACATGTTAGCAAATTGTACAAATCCACAACCTTTACCAGCAGGTATTTTTACTGAAAGAATCTCACCATATTGGGAGAATGGCTGCCTAAGATCTTCATCACTAACACTAGGATCAAGTCCCCCACCAAAAATCTTGAACCAATAACCGATGGAAAAAACAAATTGAAAAACAATCTACGATAGATTTAAACAACAGATGGAATAATTTAGGTACTGACTGTTGTGTTATTTGAATCTCCATCAGATTGAGAACCACCATTCGACATATATCCTCCTGATAGAAAGCAAAAAATTGCAATCAAAGCAAGAATGCAAACACTCAAATTTTAACTTGTAAGCTTATTTGAAAGACTTTCATGAGGGATATCAGTTTTTCCTTCCAAAAAGGTGTCTTCTTTGTTCAAAATAAGCTAAACACCCAAACACAACTAACTTTAAGATTATTACAACTTCTAGCATAATTCTATTATAGCTTATTATCTGATTATGATTACTTAATATCACATTCCACCCTCTAAAACTTCTTTAGACTCGAACCTTCAAAAGTAAGTACCTTGTTGATATGCAGAAGATTTTCTAGGGGTCGCAGCACCAATGTGCATAGGTCTGCTTGAACAATACGCCCCATTCATTTCATTCATGGCTTGAGTCCTCTCATTCTCGTCTCCAAACCTTACAAAACCATAACCTTTAGACCGACCCGTAGTAACATCTATGACAACTTTAGCAGCTTTAACAGACGAATATTTATCAGCAAAAGTTTCAAGCAATAAACTGTCAGTTACATCTGCAGCTAAATCTCCAATAAATATGGAAAGATCATAACCATTGTTCTACCGCTTGTCTACAGTACTAAACGTAGCCCAATTCAAACGAAACGGCTGTTCTGTATTCGGCATAACAATCGAACCATAAGTCTGCAACACCTTCTCTGCTGCAGCATGTGAGTAAAACTCAACAAACCCGTACCCCTCTAAGAATCCCGTTTGTTTGTTTCGAATAACCTTAATCGACGCAACCTACGACACACAAGAAACACAAATACTTATCTTAAATAACCCCATCCGCCATTAATGCTGTAAATCCTACTTAGTTACATCAAACTCCAACCACTTCTTTTAGTTTATCAAGTATTGAACATCAATAACAAATCTAAATGCATAACTCTTTAACAGAATCCCAAATCTCCCCAAATTTCACTAATTGAAAGATCATTATCATCAAAACCAAATCAATCACATTAATTTATAGCAATAAGATAAATGAATTAATCGACCTCACCGGTGGAAGCAAAACAATTACGGAGGTAATCTTCATCCATCCAATTATGAAGGTCAGCGACCCAAATCACTTTATTATCTCCCCTACCAGATCCCTGAGGAGCCACCGGCGGCGCCGGAGGATGCGGCTGACGGTGGAGATTATACGACATGTAGTGCGGCGGAGGCATCATTTGGTGCTGCATTAGCATCGCCGCCGCCGGATACCGCATCGGGGCCCATTGCGGCTGCCCTACACCCACCCCTATAGCCGTCGGCGGCTGGGTTTTCTGCGGTTGTTGCGGCTGATCAGAATCAGATACACCATTGTTGCTCGATTGCATCTTCACTCAAACAAGACGCAACGTTTTATGTAATGTACGGTTTATACTACGTGTAGAAAGAGCGAATCTGATAGGGGGTATATGGGATTGAAGGAGGAGGTAAGGTTGATGGTGGTGTAGCCGTGGGATTAAATGGTGGTGGTGTGATCTAGACCGTTGTTTTACGTGGGGTTGTGTGCTTGAGTTGTGGTCGGCCACCGGAGGCGGTCGACGCAGATATATTTTGAAAACAAGTTGTGTTAATAAATTGTTAAAAATTAAAAATGGTTTTGGTTTGATTTTGTGATGTGATTATTTTTGACATCTTAAGGTTGGAGAATCCGAACATAGGTTCAGGAAAGCGGCACAATTATCAAACGCGTGGGTTTCCGTGACCTTTGAACTAGCCGACCACCGTATGTATAGATTGGTAAAAGAGAGGAAACTTTAATATAAAATAATTAAATGAGTTTATAATATTAAAAGAATATAATTTTCATAATTCAAACTATTTATTATTGGTTAATATTAATCTAACTAATAATTTAACTACTATTAATCTAATTTTTGATATTATTACCAATAACAGCTTTAATATAACTATTCTTTAATTCAATTAGTTTTTTATGACATATCACGTGACGTGACATATAGTATTGTCATAATTAAAAATATAAATACCTTACTTAATCTGAAGTTATTCAACGTAACAGTTCTTATCGCTGGTTAAGTAATTTGGAGAGAAATAAACACAAAAATTAAGTGATATATCTTTTTATGTAATACGTCATGCCACATACCACGTCACGAGCAACGTCACATGTCACGTCATCAAAAACTAATGAAATTAATGAAATGTTAGACTGAGGCTGTTAGTGGTAACAAAACTAAAAGTTAGATTAATAATTGTCAACTAGGTTTTTCTCCCCGCGCGTTGCGCCGGGGATCCGTTACGATTCCAATATCAAATCATGAATTAAAAACCATGTAACAACGACATCACTCTTCTATAAAACGTAAAGCATCCTCCTCGTAAAAGAGACTATAACTCAAACTTTTACTTTTCTAAATTTCCAAAAATCAGATAAAAAATATCGGTTTCAACTGCCACACAGACGAAAAACCAAATAATGTAAACACTGTCTTTTTTGTTTTATTATTGGATGCAACCTACCTTTCATCACCAAGCTATCATTTTTTAAAACTATTCATCAACGTTGAAAGAGGCTCTTATAAAAAATCCTCAGCTGTTTACATTAAGTCATTCAAGGCTGGGTAGTATAATAGATTTATCCTCGTGCGCGTTTCATGGAATGAACACGGTGTGTGCTTGGCAAATATGCAATATTCGCTTTTTACATGATTTTGGATTATAAATACATACAACAACATCATTTTTAATATATTTGTACAAAAAGTAAAACAAATAGTTCCTTATGTTTTGTAGAACTCAATATCTAATCATGAAGTTGGTACATCAAAGTGAAGTGTTTCCCATGGTTTGCTACTACTTTCATTTGCTTGGTTATTCTTCGATGTTCCTTGCCTTTTTTGTGTTGCTACCCTCTGCCTACATGCAAACTGTAGCTGTTAATAAAATTTTCCTCTAATGTGCAAGTTTTACGTCATGAATATTTCCAAATCTAAAGCTCGCTTCATTGTAGTGCTAGCCTGTGTCGTCCCATATGGCATAGGTTGCTGTGGTGTCGCTTGGATCATTGTGGTTGCCGTACTTTGTGCTTGCTGGTACTGTTTGTGAGTCTGGCTCACTTGTGTTGTTTACTGCGCATAGCAGAGTCTGGCTCACTTGTGTTGTTTACTGCGCATAGCAGAGCGCCTGAACGATGGTCTTTGTGGTAGGATTGTTGTTGTGTTGCTGCAAGCATATTTAATCCTAAATTATGAGCACTTATTTCCAACAAAAGCTTATACTGCTTCATTGAAAATTGTTGCGGTGCTCTTGCAGTTTCGTGTGAGATGATAACACTGATGCTGTACCTGTTTTAAAGAAACATATATATGAAACATGACTATATCTAGTATTATAAGGAAAGAACCTTTAGTACTAATTTAGATAGCATTTGTAAATCAGGTAGCCACATATATGTAGATAGGGCTAACCTACTTTACAGTTGGGATATAATCGGATTCATAATTTTTAAGGAAAGACGCTGTTTGAAAAATGTCTTTAATTTATATTTTTTACTGTGCTTTAAATTAAAATAAAGTAAAAAATATACCAACAATTAATTCAAATTTGATCATACTTGTGTTATACTGTTATTCAGTAAGGATAGGTGATAAAAAGCTGTAACAGAAACCTATTCTAGAGTTACGAAAACGAAAGGCCTAGAGTAAAAGTGGAAGGCATGGTTTCTCATGATTAAGTTGCAACTATAGGCTTATTTTTGCTTTGATATGATGTAACTTCAGATAGGTGATTAGCTTCAAAATAATCATATATTTAAGTAAACTTTATAAAATAAGGAAGCATGCCAGTAAAGGAGTCATGCTTACATATTTCTTTTATCAGATAAGAAGGGCAGTTTGCTATTGAAAATGTCTTAAATTTACTAATAGAAGGAGCTTAGTATTTGTAATTAGTTGATACTAAGAGGTATAGATGACGGAGGCAGTACTTTTGTTTTTATATAAATACTGCACACATTGTGCTAGTTAATATAACATGTGTAGCATTGTAAGTGGAATAGATACATACTGATGCTAATTATGATAGGTATATATATATATAAATAGAGGTAGAAGCCTTGAATCTATTGTATCGGTATTTTGTCTAGTTTATTAATAAGAAAAGAGTTGAACGTTTTGTGTTCAACTTGTTCGATGTGTTCCTTTGGTTAGAGGTGAAAGTTTTGTTTTTGTGCTTGTGAAAATCACCTTAAAACTCAACGTGAATCATTGAAAATCTAATTTAACTAAAATTCGTTTGATTCTAGTTCTTAATCTTGAATTCTTTGTCTTTATATAACCTTGTAGTTACTTAAGATCAACAATCATGTACATATCTCACCACCATGCCTATCACCTAACATCAACAATCATTACTAAACAAAACCAACGGTATCAAGAATGCAACTATCAAGGACATTAATAATTAAACAGATATATTGTATGTTACACCCAATCTGACACACAACTAACAATTTAGAAATCAAAGGACCAAATCAATGAGCGCAAAAACCCACATAACAAACCATCAAATGGCGTACTAACAACCTGTAAATCATACAGATTGCCCCCAACAAAGAGCAATGACATTCTCAAATCTAACACCAATCCGAAAACCACAAAACCAAAATCAATGACCGAGAGGCAAGAGCCACAAACCAGTACAGAAACACAAAAACCTAAACCAAGAAAAGGAGAAACCAATCACGATCACCATGATTAGGATGAAACCAAATACTAATGAAAGAAAATGGCTACAGTACCTGATTGCTACTGCAACTGTAATCTCAAACTCAATTTCGCCATCCCTGCCGTAGTAGGCGACGATTCTAGTGTCGGAATCATAGCCACTGCTACACCATATCTTTCAGGTCTATGACACATCGTCCTAATCGTCCATGAGTTGTTGTGTCGTTCATGGTGTGGGAGTGACGAACGAAAATGATGTTCGTAGCGGTGGCGGCGATGGAATGAGATGGTGGTGTCTCCATCTTCTCTTAACCGTTAGGGTTTTTTCTCCCTCTCTTGTTCCGATCAGACCAAGCCAACTGATGATGGAAATCTCAAAGATTACCAATGTTTGAAATTCCGAAAATACCCTCTACACTATTCATTTCTAATGATAAATAATTATAGAGTAATTTGTTGGATGTGCTTAATATTTATCAAATAGTTTGCATTATTAAATTTTAATTTTCCTAAAATTTTATAAAATGGATTGGAAAAATTAAAGAAAAAGGATATGGAAAGGTATAGAACTTTGATACAAGTAGATGTCGATGTCATTTATATGTAAACAGGTTGATTTAAGTAAAATCCTTTTATAGGAGTTCATTAAATAAAGAACGGGTTAATTTGAATTGACTGAAATTAAAAAATAGATAAAACTATAATTAAGTCAAACCGCGTTGCGGCCAGCATCAGTGTCACACCAACGTCAGCTACCACCAACATTAAAATTGTGATGTGTCAATGCGAAGAAATTAAACGAAAACATAAAACATAGAAAAACACAACTAAATGGATGTAGGATTACCGCGTTGCAATAAGCCTATTTAACGAAAAAAAAGGAGAAGTAAAAACATTGAACCACACACGCACGTTGGGCCTTGTTAGCTCACAAAATTTAGAACAAAACCTAAAGCAAAACAAAAAAATATTAAACCACACATACATGTTGCATAATGTTAATTTGCAAAACTTAAAACGAAACGTAAAACAAAAATTACGATAGATGAAAAGTATAAGAAATCAAAATTGTAAGTAAAAAAGTTATGAGGTTAAAATACAAAAAGTGAAAATATATTTGCGACCACCTTTCCGGCCGATATATTTTTTATTTTATCTTTAGTTATTTGTGTAGCTATTGTATTTGCAACCTAACAAACTATAGTTGTTGTATCTTCGATCATTTTTGTGACTAACTTAGAATTTACTTTATTATTTTATTATATTATAAAATTAACAACCGTATTGGTGACCAAAACAATTTTGGTTGGAATATTTACCACCGTCTTGCGACCCAAATCAAAATTGATTGCTAATTTTGCAACCATTTTGGTTTGGTCGCTAATTTTATGACCCTTTTGGTTCAGTCGCGAAATTTGCGACCCTTTCAGTTTCGGTCGCTATTTGCAACTACTTTATTCTGGTTGCTATTTTTGCGACTATTTTTCCTGGTCGTAAACTTTGGTCGGTTTTGCTATTTTTTTAAATAGTGTTTGGATTTTGCAATTTGAATTTTGATTATTTGATGTTTTATTAGGTTTATTTATTATGTTCAAACTATATTCTAGTTTAAACACATTTGAAAAATAGAAAATCAAGAACATAATTTAAGCTTACTACATTTTGGTTTTTATTTCAAATCCAAGTAGTTGGAATGTGCCTGTTCGATATGAATTTGATTTTATTTTGAAATCCAATATAACTACAAAAATTTAGATATGAGTAAATTATTATTTGTATGCTTGACGTTTGCATATTCTAACTACTTGATCCCTAATGTTTTAAAACTTTTTTTGGTTCCCTTGGCTTTTCATTTTTGTAACAATTTAAGTCTATATAACTAACGAAAGTTAATTTTTCAGTTAACTTTTTTTAAAATGACTAAAGTACTCTCAAGTTCAAATGAATAAAATACCTTATTTTAACTTTTGTTATTAGTGTATGTGTGTGTATGTATATTAAATATTATTTAAAAACGTTTGCACATATACGTTTTTATTATATTTGTGCAGTATTTATTTTAAAAAATTTTATTTAATAATTAGTTATCAAATAATGATTAAAATAATCATTCTTGTATATTCTTGTAGTATTTATTTTTAATAATTTATTTTTTATTATTATTTAATCCTACATATTTAAATATAAAAATAAATACATCTTTCAAAACAATTCGTTTATTATAAATCTTATTCAAACTCGTTTGCTTATTAAATTTTTTAACTTTTCTTTCTATTTTAAAATTTTGGTTTGTTAAAATATTTGATTTTTAAGTCATTTGTTTTTTGTTTTTTTTTTTAAATTATACATCTTTTTAGGTCATTCAATTTTTAAATAGTTTTTTGTGTGAATTCTATTTAAAATAGTTCGTTTTATAAATCATTCGATTATTAAAGTTTAAAAGCAAACTATTTAAAAACGAATTCAGAAAATGATTGGCTTAAAAGACGAATGATTTTAGGAAATGAACGATTTAATACAAACAATTAAAAATATAAAAAAGGTTTAATAAGCAAAAGATTTAAAAAAAGTTATAAAATATGAATGGTTATAGAAAACACGTCTTTATATGTATATTTAAAACGTGTATTAAATAATTATCATAAAAATGATTTTTTGATCATAAATATTACAAGAATATATAACAACAGTTATTTTAACAATTAGTTTGCAAACCTATTTTAATAAAAAAAATTTAATTTAATATACATATATACACATACAAACATACTAATTATAAAGTAAAAATAGATGTATTTTAACCATTTGAGTCCTAAGTGTACTTTAATCTATTTTAATAAAAGTTAACAGAAAAATTAAATTCTGTTAGTTATCTAAACTCAAATAGTTATAAAAATAAAAAGACAAGGGGCAAAAGGAGGTTTTGAAACTATATGAATTTAAGTAGTTAAAATTATATGCAAATGTTAGGAATGTAAATAGTAACTTACTATTTTGATATTGATCTATCGGATTCATTTTTTTAAGACAATTTATTAATAAAACAAAATAGACCATAAGATGTAAAGAACCATAAAACAACACATAGTACATCATTAATTATTCCACATCAAACATGCACCATCTATGTCAATCCAGAAATCTTTTATCCCTCATCTATTTTAACCCTTGAATTGAATTAAAGATAACTTCATTCACAACTCTGTCCGTCAAAATCTGCCTAGCTTTAAAAATAATATAATTACGAGCTCTCCAGATTAACCACATGGCTACAACAAGAATAGTATACGTTACACCAACTACAGTCGATAGAAACCAATAACAAATTAAGCTAACTCAAGAAACTAGAAATATAATTAGATGGAACACTTAATTGATATTATTAGAATAGCAAATAATACACGAGATGCACAAATATGAAATTACGTAGATACCGATCATAAAAGATACCTTAATACTAAAAAATAATCTTTCTTGCCTTTCCGAAAGAAAAAATAATAACGTCTTTGTTAGTTAAACAAAATAATAATCTACTGTAGTTCCAAAAATATAGCTAACCTTTGTTAGTTTATTAAAAAAGTTTAAAGTGTTTTTCAGAAAACAAACAAATATATACAGGAAAAATGACAACTGTTTGAGGATGGCGACTTCATGGCAATACTTATCTTTATTTTTTCTTTATGTTTTTCATGTAATTAAAAATTTTAAAATTTAAACTTCCAGTTAATTAAACTAATCAACAAAAGCTCACATGTGAATGGTGTCTAAAGGACAAAATTTTATATTTGGTCGTTAGCTCGTCTTCCCATTCACAACAACTTTATTCACATTTTTTTGTCTAATTTTGACTTTACGATCAAACGTGCTTCGACAAGGCACATAGTTTAAGTGAGAAAAGGATATTAAGTTTTGATTCGAATAATTGTTTGTTGGTTGACATTCTTTAAAATGCCCTGTTAGTTGCTTTAATCACCTTAAAACCAACATAAACGCATACGCTTATTTTCACTATCACTTTGATTTTCAATTCTTTGATTCATTAAGGTACCCAATCTCTTTCTATTCTTGATCTGTTTCTTGACTTTGTGAAAACAAAACCAACGAGACCGAGCTCACCTCGTTTTAACTTAAGAGAGCTCGAGCTCTGCACTTTAGAGTTTTATTTTTTAAGCTCGACTATTTTATTATTCAGTTATTTAGTTAATATATTTTTATAAGTAGTTTTATATATTTATAATTATACTTTATATATATAAAAGATAATATATGCTATTATATTATTTTTATCATATGTAATAATATAATAATAATAATAATAATAATAATATAATAATAATAATAATAATAATAATAAATAACAATTCATATAAGTATATATGTAATAGATTAAATATAAATTATACAAATAAAAGGCTCGTTAATATTAACTTGAGCTCGTTTATTAAAATGAACCATAATATAAGCTTCAGCTCGAGCTTTTTTAAACTAGGCACTATTGTAACTTTTTGCGAGCCTATCTCTAGCAGCTCACAAGCCGGATCGACTCATTTACGTTGTAGGATGCCTATTTAGAAATTTGATTTACTTAAAATTTTATGTGTTTTCAGGTTTCTGGAGAATGGTGACCATCATTCAAGAGATCTTCAACATGGTGGCTGTCTTTACAGTTGCCATGAATTGCCTGTTTTTGATTTCACCAGACGACATGCATGCGCTCATCCAGAAACTCGACAAGAACATGATAAAATGGTGGTCGATCTATGCGTGTTTACTTGTATATTTCTATTTCTTCTCGTCCCCTTTTTTGGGGATGACAATCAGATCGCAAAGCTATTCAAATTTCAGTATATGGTAAGTTTACTTACTATGATCCTCACATTTGTTGAATGATTAATACACTTTTGGATGTTAAAGATATTGTTTTTGTGGTATGTAGGTATATAATATGGTTATTAGTGGCAGCTTTATACCATCTTCCAAGTTCTCAAACAATTGGAGTAGATAAGATGATGAATTTGTCATTATTTTTGACAATATTCATTTCTTCCATTTTTGTTCTCATTTTTTTCCATTTAGGATACACTGTCCTGTGGTATATTGGTCTTGTTTCTCGTGTGCCTCATAGAAGATCTGAGATCTTGACGGTTCTTCAAAATTGCATTGTAAGTTTAACTTATTCATGTTACATTTATATGGAATTACCTATCAGCTCATGGTGACAAATTAATGTTAAAGGTGTTATGGACATTTGGAACATCTTGGTCTGCTCCAGTTGGGTTTGGGTCGGCCCGTAAGATAGAAGAGGTACTAGTTTTTTTCTATTGTACTTTTTGTGATCCGGTTATAATTCAATTTTATCTGGTTTCTGTTACTTTAGTCTTCAGATGAAGTTTCTCCGATATATTCATTATGGGCAACATTTATTGGTCTATATATTGTTAACTCTGTTATTGAAAGATTAACTAGGTAAGAGGGTTTATGTATTATGTCGTTAATTTATCGTCTTTTCAAATTATCAGTCTTTAACTTAATTTTTATTATCATCAGTTGGAAGCTCGAGGAAGAAGAGGAGGAGGAGAGAAACCTTGATTTCTTGGATATGGTTCCTTGGTACTCAGGGTATATCCACTCTCTTTACTAACATTTGTGGGCGATCGATGGGCTTAGACCATAAACATTATTGGAAATGTGCTTTAAATTGTTTGAAAAGATAAATATACTTGTGGTTTGATTTTGTTTTGTAAAAAAGAAATTTTAAAGAGTTCTCATAATTTTATTTCATTTTAGGTTTTTGAAAGGTTGAGATATTCCTTCACATATTTGTTTGTATACGCTGTTTATACTTAGAAACGAATAGTGTTGCAGGACATCAGCTGATCTGTTCAAGACTCTTTTTGACCTCCTTGTGTCTGTGACTGTTTTCTTGGGGCGATTTGATATGCGTGTTATGCAGGTTTTTAGATATTTCTATTTTTTTTTTTACTTTCTTTTCTCTACGATATTACTTTTTTTTCTTTCTTATATATTATTAATCAGGGTGTGAATTTATGACACCACTCGAATCTAACCAAAAAAAATTATGGATTTGAATTTAGTCTAAAAGATTTATTTTGGGTCAAACTTTGAATGTGTTTAGCTATACATGTCGGGTTCACGTTAATTGGGTTTGCAGCATTTTATCTTTTTAATTTTTACGGGGTGTTTTTATGCTTCAACTTAAAATGGTTTGGCATTTATGCCAAAATTAACAACCTAAAAGAGAAATTCACATCAACTTTAGTAATGGAAATGTAATTGTTTTATGCACACATGTTTTTGTTGTAGATTTCTAATTTTTGAGTACTGATATGTATGAAATGAAACTAAATAAATATGGTTGCGTTTGTGTCGGTTTGCGAATATTCGTGTTGTGTTTGATATTAGACTAGTTATGTTCACATTTATCATTATCGTAGTCTAGAAGTACTTACGTATTGTACATATGCGTAATGTGTTTGGGTTCTCCAAATGAGACCCGGGTTCGATCCTCCCTGGGTAAATACTTTGGGTGACCAGCCTACGGCAACGATCTAAGAATGTGAGGTCATGGTACAAATGTAGTGAGCTTGTGTAGTAGGGTTAGTAGTTCGAATCCCACCCTTTGACTTCGTTTCAATCTGTGATGCAATTTCCTCATGCAAAGTTCTTGGTGAGGGTGCCGTAAGTCGGTTAGTGAGTCCAGTTATACTCATTTGTATAATATCTAACTATATAAGAGGCATATATACTCACATTATACACACAATCAATATATAATCTGCTTCCCAATACAACTTTATATCATAGCCCAAGTTCCTCCCAAAACCCTTGCTGCCACCGCAAGATCCTCACATAATGTGACACAACCTACATTTCTAAACCCTAGCCAGCACATGCCGCTCTCAATAACCACTAGAAACACTGATAATTGCCACAACGACCCCGCTTAAAAGTATGTGTACCATTATTAGACTGGTTATATTCTTATTTATCATTTTTATAGTCTAGAGGTATTTATGTGTACCATCTAAACACATCCTAGTGTAATTACATGTAAAATAGATATACAATCTCTTTCTCGGTTCAAATTTCACGTTCACATATCTGACACAACTTTTTCAGTTCTGTGCGGTTAAACCCACCAAACCATGAACACAACCCTTTAACACCACTACTAATAATTATGGTTCATTTTGTAGGCTGCAATGAGTGGTAGTCATGAGGGGGCTAAAGAAGACTTTCTATATGACCATTTTAGTGAAAAGAATGACTTTTGGTTTGACTTTATGGCTGATACGGGCGATGGTGGCAACTCTTCTTACTCTGTTGCTCGGCTTCTTGCTCAACCTTCACTTGAAGTTGATCAGTACGATGGTTCTTCGAAAAAATTGCCTCGTGGGGACCTTCTTCTAGTTGGAGGCGATCTTGCGTAAGTTTTACTTCTTTAAAGTTTTTTTTCATATCATTTTATCATTAATGTATAGTAAGTAATGATGTATCATATACAGGTACCCTAATCCATCACCATCCAATTATGAAAAACGCCTATTTCGTCCGTTTGAGGATGCTCTTCAGCCGCCATCATGGTATAAAGAAGATCACATAGCTGTAAACAAGCCCGAATTACCCGCTGGCACTGCTATACTAGAACAATATGACGGGCCACAATGTTTTCTCATCCCTGGAAACCATGGTGAGTTTCTTTTTGGTTATAAATTTAAGTACTTTGTCTGCTAACCAACGTGATCGGGTAAACACAAAGTGTGTTAGGTAATTAGCATTCAAGGGGTTAAATGCAAAAAAACCAGTAGAAGCTGGATTCGAACATAAGACCTCTGCTAAGAGACTCAAACACTTACCACTGAATTTTAGTTTCTTGAAGTTCATATTCTAACATATTTTGTTCTTTTTTCAGATTGGCTTGACGGGCTTCAAACTTTCATGAGGTACATTTGTCACAAGAGTTGGTTAGGTGGATGGTTAATGCCCCAAAAGAAAAGCTACTTTGCTTTGCATCTGCCAAAAGGATGGTGGGTGTTTGGTCTTGATTTAGCTCTTCATAACGATATTGATAGTCATCAATTCAAGTTTTTTGCTGTGCTCATACAAGAAAGGGTTAAAGAAAATGATTCTGTGATAGTTATGACACATGCACCAAATTGGATTCTTGATTCCTATTGGAATGAAGTCACAGGAAAGAATGTGTCATACCTTATATGTGATCATTTAAAAGGAAGGTGTAAACTTAGAATAGCTGGGGACTTACATCATTATATGCGACATTCATGTGTTGAATCGACAAATCCTGCAATGGTGCAACATTTACTTGTTAATGGGTGTGGTGGGGCGTTTTTGCATCCGACGCATGTTTTTAGTAACCTCAATATTAAAACACATGGAACGACTTATGAGACCAAAGCCGCTTATCCATCCGTACAAGATTCAAGCAAGGTATGTAGTAACATCAAACTATGTACAGTTTGTGTCATACAGGTGGCAAAATGGGTGAACTTTTTGTGTGGGTCAAAACGGTTTGGGTCAGATTAGGGGGACTCATAAGATTCAAGATTCATTTTTTTTTATAAAACATTGTGGTATGCAGATGGCTTGGGGTAATATATTGAAGTTCCGAGAGAAAAACTGGCAGTTCGATTTCATTGGCGGGTTTATATACTTCATGTTAACCTTTTCAATGTTTCCATTGGTATGTATCTTCAGAATTTCTTTGTATTTCAGAAAAAAGAAATCTCTATTAATTATTCTCATTTTTTATATCTTTTCGATCTCACAGTGCAAGCTAGATCATATATTGGAAGATGATACATTTTCTGGTCACTTAAAAAACTTCTTTAGTGTGGTTCTTGATACCTTTTTATACATGGTTGGTGAATCATATGTCTCTTTTGTGGCTGCTTTGTTGCTGTTGGTGGCTGCAATATTATTTGTTCCTTCCAAAGTATCCAAGAAAAAAAGAGTAATAATTGGAGTTGTCCATGTTTCAGCCCATCTAGTTTCAGCTTTAGTTCTAATGTTGTTAATGGAGCTTATTGTTCAAATCTGTATTAGGAATAATCTTTTGGCAACATCAGGTAAGATTTTTTCTTTTATTTAAGTTGTCAACAACTTAATATAATCAAAATGTTTCACATATATGCAAGATATATACATGTGCAAATTTCGTTTCAGGTTATCACTCGTTATATAAGTGGTACCGAACCTTGGAAAGAGAATATTTTCAGGACCCCACAGGTCTAAGAGCGCGAATAGAGCGATGGACTTTCGGTCTTTATCCCGCGTGTATCAAGTATCTTATGTCAGCTTTCGATGTTCCTGAGGTGCAAATTACTTTGAACTTTTGGTACATTTTATTTGAAGTTGTGTTATGTTTTGTTTAATATTTTGATTTATCAGGTGATGGCTGTAACAAGGACTGAAATATGCAAAAATGGAATGGTTTCACTTTCTCGAGGGAGTGCCATTATATATTATGCATCTGTTTTTATTTACTTTTGGGTGCTGTCAACTCCTGCGGTGTCATTAATATTTGGGATCTATCTGTATATTTGTATAAATTGGCTTCATTTGCACTTTGATGAAGCCTTTTCTTCACTAAGAATCGCTGATTACAAATCGTTCACACGATTTCACATAAAGGAGGATGGAAATCTTGAAGTTTTCACTCTTTCAGTTGATAAAGTGAGGATTTTTAGTACCATTTCTTCTTTTTTGTTCATTTTTTTTAATAATGTTTCTGGAATTCTATATGTAGGTTCCAAAAGAATGGAAGATAGATTCTGACAGGGAGAAAGAGTCCGAACAACACGAGCACCAGTTGAGTCACCAAAGAAAACATCCAAGCAAATGGAGGGCTAATGCTTCTGAAGAGGACCCGATTGCAACACTCAAAATTGTCGATCGTTTTGTTATTCAAAAACATGAAGTAATAGAAAATCTACATGTAGCCGAGAATCCCCACTAGGTTGGCATTTGCTTAGCAAATTCGGTTCGAAAAGGTTTGCAACAATTGTTCATTGAATTTCTGTATATCATTCATTTGTATGAAATTGTTACATTTTCTCATTCTTTTAAGAAACAAGTGAAGCAGTTAAAAATCATAATTTAAAAATGTGTTAGTTTCTACTAGCCCATATGTTAGTAAACAGACTCAACCACCTTTCATTTTGTTTTGGTTGATGGTTATAAATGCACCATATGTTGGGTGATGTTCAAGTACTGATTTGAACCTAAGCAGTTGTGTATTCACTCATATTTGAGGTTATGTTTTTGTGATCGTTGAATAATGATTGCTTGTAGATCTTGCATTAACACGATTACAGGTAACCTAAACTGTCATTTGGAAAACTATTTTGATCTTTGGATGGGATTCTACCTTTTAAAAACAACAACTGTAGTTATATTTGTTACACTTATAGTTTTATACACATGAGGGGCAAGTTAATTAGTTAATTTACCTATCATAAAGATGTAAAGTTTCACTATAAGAATGAAAAATGTTTATTAGCCAATCACATTGTAAAAGCGTCAGTGTCAAAAGGTTAACATTTGCATGCAAAATAGACCAACAAAAAGTCAACTCTAAGAAAAGAGATTGGCCATATGCCCATATGGTATCAGGGGAGGCCCTGGGCCTGGGGTGCCGGGTGTTCGATCTCACTGGGCCATTTTTTTCAGGAGCCCAAATTTAAAAAATTATATAAATAATTTATATATAAAATGATTATAAAAGAAAAACCTATAAAAAAAACTAAACTCCAAGTTAAAATTACAGCATAATTTATAGGTTTAGCTAATCTAAAACCCATTTAACCAAATAATTTTTAAACATATTTAAATAAAAAGAATAAATTTACGGTTAAAATCCAAACTCAAGTTGTGGTAATATGGAAAAAGGTTAAAGGCATTAAGAGAGTCAAGCACGAGAAGTTCAAACCCAAATTGATAAATTTTTATGGATTGATTAATGATTTTAATTTATGTGACGCGAGAAGCACGTGTATATGAATTTGATTTTTGGTACATGGGTTTTTATGGATTAAATTATTTTTTTATGCTTTGATTATGATTTAAATTTATAATTTATGGTTTCATTTTAATCTATGTTTTTGGATACATGCACTTACAGCTTATTTTTTAGGCTAATGTTGATTTGAGACAGTTAAAACTAATTTTATATTTATATAAGTTTAATTTTAAAGGACCATTTTATTTTACTTTTAAGAATTTTATGAGAGTCTCACTCATCGTTTAACTATACCAACTAAGTTATTTTGGTACCGTAACTTTATATCTCTTCTATTTTTAATTGATTATGAGAATTTCATAAGAACTAGTTTTTTATCCGCCGCGCGTTGCGGCGGCGGCATACGCAACAGGATTAAGTGCACACTAAAATCGACCCGACTCGTTTTTTAGAGAAATTTAAGCCGAAACGGAAATTAATTCGAATTTATATCGTCGAATGAAAACAAATTACATTTGACGTGACCTTAAACAAAATATACGTCGAAACTTAAAGCAATTCAAATTTTTATCTTCAAATGAAAAAAAAATTATATTTGACGCGACTCCAAACAAAATATATGTCGAAATGCAGACAAACTCAAAACATATATAAAATCATTGCAAATACAAAGTAAATATTAAATATGTTTTAATTATATATTTATATACAAATTTTAAAATTATTGCATTTGAAAAAAGCTTAAAGAAATACCCGGTATATATTTTCATACATCTCCTATTGAAAAGATCAAATGAATATCTCTTCTTTTAAAGCATATTTTTTACAAGATCAAATGAATATCTCTTCTTTTAAAGCATATTTTTTACAATGATATATATATATATATAATATATATAGTTATATATATTAAAGTTATATCTTCCTTATTTTATTTCATATCCATTCATCTTAAATTATAACAGACATAAAAGAATTATAATGTAACAAATACACACACATACAATAAATAATACGTGTTCGGTAAATATTAATTGCCTTTTTGGTCGTGTTACGCACAATTTTACATTCCAATATATGTAAAAATATTGATTTTAGTTGTTGTTAGTTAACTTAATTTTGTAACATCCAATCCTTTATAATGAAGAAAAAAAATATATACATTATATAATACTAAAATTAAGCCACAACCTGTTACTTTTTTATGTTCTTATCACACTAATCGTATTTGATATATTTTTTTATTTTTTCTCTTTAACCTGGTACTAATTAATAACATTTTATATATTTTAAAGTAAATAAATTAAAAAGTGATGGAGTTACCATTGTGTCTTTAGTATTTTTTTCGTTTTTAAGCTCATATCTCGTTATTATATCTTTAGTAGAGTTCATTGTGTCTTTTTGTTAGTTATTGTGTTTTTTTTATTTAGACCCGTTGATCAAATACTATTATGTTTTTCTATAATGATGAATTTTAAAAATATATAACAGTGGAATAATATTATTATGTATCTCTAATATGTAAAATACAATTATAAATTAACAATTAATTAATCTAATAAATTAAAAATAAGGATAAAATAACATAGTGTCTCATTGTGTTTTTTTATTATCATTTTGTTATCTTGAACAATAGAAGTTTTAAAAAATACATTGGTGAAATTACACCATTATGTAATTCTAATTGTAATACAATGATAGATAACAACAAGTTTATATAATCTATAAAAAATAATGACAAAATAACATATTGTGTTATCTTCAACACTATGAGTTTTAAAAAATAAATTAGTTAAAGTAAATCATTATGTATTTTTAATTGTAAAACATAATAATAAATAATAACTTTATATAATTTATAGAAACAATGACAAAATAATACAAAATTATCTAAAATATAAAACACAATGATAAATATATATAACAAATAATGTTAAATATATGACACAATGAACTGACATTGACTCAATGAACGTATAAGAAGTAATGAGTTGACGTATTTGACACAATTATCAAAATGTTTTTCTCTTAGAACAATAATAGTAAACGCGTCAAGCCCACAATAATTTTTAGTCTTTTTAGATCAAATATAATTTTTACTATAACCTTACCATTATAATTAATTACTATTTAACGATTATTACCTATTACAAAAAAAAAAAAAAAAAAAAAAAAAAAAAAAAAAAAAAAAAAACATATTACAAACTTTAGCCACGATTAAGGTTGAATCTCGATATACTTAAAAAAACCACGCAAGATAAGGGAGAAGAGTTATGTTTGGTGTGGCGACCTACGTACAGATGAAATCATCTTCCATTTAGCTTTTCAACTTATATCCCTAATTTAGTAATTATTTTATCCTTGCTTTATATTTAGACTTTATCCTTTTTATTAAATATATCATATTGTTACATGAATTATAATAAATATAAAGTATAAACAACTAAACCAGTATTATTCTAGTGAGTTTATTTTATGATAAATGTTTTTGTGATAAGGACAAGATGGTGAACACATCGCCTTCTTGGTCTATTGATCTGGCCAATCAGATGAGCTATAACGAGTACAAAATTTAAATAAATAAGAAATCGAGCCTAAGATACTAAACTAATCTAAAAATAAAGTTTTAAAGTGAAAAAAATTGAAATCTAGTCCAAGTACTTGGTTTCACTCTATTCAATATGGTCCAACCGGTAACTTGAAATGAAAATAATTCAAACATCTAAAACAAACATGTTAGGCATTAGGTTTCCGGTCTAATTGTCTGGCCAGTTTAACTATCAAAACACTTATTTACATCTTTGTCAAAAAATTACAATGAAAATACAATTGACATGTTTAAAAGAGCAAATTACTACAAGCAAAAGGGTGGAAGTAAAAGAAGTTTCAAATAACTAAAACAAAGTTGTATATCCATAGTAAGTCCATAGCTCAACTTAAAAGAATAAACGAGTAATGCAACTTTTAATATGAGTCCCTAAATTGTATCTTTGTTTCATAGAACTATATGGAGTGTAAAATGAGATGTCTTAAATTTTCCAAATTATAGGAACGAGATTATATGAGAAAATTAACACAATGAAAATTGTATAACGTGAGATAAATTCATAAAGTTAAATAATTAAATTAAAATCTATACAACAATATAAATTCTTTTTATTATTTATTTGTTTTTTTTCACTTTTAGTAGTGATCTAAGTTTGGTGTGTAGTCTCCATTACCATCACTTAAGGGTGAAGATAAAACTTAAACTACTACAAAGCACTAGGCATAGTAAAAGCAAAAAACTCACATTTCTACATATAAATCAAGAATTCCCACTCAGAGACAACATGTTGCTATCGATTTGGCATCGTATTGTTTTCATATATATGATGAATTAAAGGATAATCTTCTTTCATATTTTCTAAGTATCTCTTTACTTTGTCTTCAACCCAAAGGATAAAGACACGAACCCTTGAATTTTGAATTCTAAAAGCAGTATAAATACTTATTATATGTAAATCATACTTCAACCCCATATGTGTTATGTTTTCCTTACATCCATTCATTATGATCATGAGCTTGTTTCATCATCAAGAAACATCAAACCCCTCCAAGAAATGCAGATTCTTCAAGGATGCACTTGCAACTTGCCATACTTTCTGCAGGAAGATTTCTTCTCAAAGCTTACAACAAGATGATGATGACGACACCGATTACGATGATGAACAAGAAGTACGTTACCTACCTCTCTATGTTCGTGTAAATGATGTTTTGTAATTCTTTCCACCTTGCTTAAGTTCTATGTATTATGCCTGGAGATCAAGATTTTGATACAATTAAATCATTCGTTTTTGGTTGTGATTTATTATAAACATGCAGGTTAAATAGAAACTGGATGAAAATCACTAATCTTTTTATGCGTACAATGATTTATTCAAAAATATTGACCATTATTACTATAATATCGTTTGGAAATCAAATTTGACATATTAATAAGGTGTAACTTTTTTGAAAAGTTGATCAACCCACCTAAGAGACCTCTTTCTATACAACATGATTTGCCACTTAAATTAAGGGTATTTATGATTTTTTTCGTTTAATTTTAACAAAAATTCTGAACTGAACTGCTAACTATAGTTTTCAGCAATGACAAGCCAAATCAGTTTCTTGGTTGGATTGATTGGACCAGTCAGATTGCTTTGTTTGTGCTTCTTTAAATAGTTTTTCTTTAAAACTTAAACTTATTCATTAGTTTGTATATGATTTATGAAAATCTTACATATGAATAGGATCATATTTCAAAAAATAAAAATAAAAACATATTTTTAAACCATCAGTGAATTTTTAAACCCGAATTTCAAAAACTAAACCAAACTTTATAAATCTCAAAACATATTTTACCGGCCGATTTTCTTTATTTTAGTCAGTTCGATCAGTGTAAATGATTTTCAAACACTCCTACCTATAATTACATCTATGCGGATATGCTTTTTTCTCTTCAGATTTTTGTTTCAGCAGTTCTAAGCAAATACAAGGAATCAAAGTCAAAGAGGAAGTCTGGACTCACAATAGACACCTTCACACGGGGTTTCGATCTCGATTTCAACTTCGGTTTCGGTTTCGGTTTCTCTCCAACTGAATTACCTCCCAGTAGAAAGGAACCACAACATGCATATGCAAGTAATCTTAAAGTTGAAGAAAAGGATGATGAATTCTACTCTACGTGCACTCATCTTTCTCGGTGTTCTTCGAGTATTACTACAACAACTGCAGAAGCATTTATGTCTGTGAAAACAAATCTTTCTCGGTGTTCAAGCATGAGCAGCCTTGAGTTCCCAATGTTCAGGAGAAAACGTCGGTCAATGTTTCTGGAGCTTTGTCGTTGTGAAGGGTGGCCTTTTGGTTTGTGTAGGAAGGCTCTTCTTGTTCCGCCGCTTCCCAAATCGCCATCGGAGTCGTGGATGTGGCGTAAATCCACCAGACTTGTTAAGATTCATTGAAATGTGTCGGTTTTTGTTTTTGAAATTATGTGGTTAAAATAATGGAGGAAGACAAATTAATGAATTTTGATTAGAGTCGTTATTCTCAAACGTGAATATATGCAACTGAAAAAAAAGGTGAAACTACAACGGTCAAATGTTATTGCATGATATTATAGATCACACTTGCATAGATAAGAGATTTTTTTGAGGTAATTAGTAGGGGTGTAAAGTAGTCGATTGTAACTTGAAGAAATTGATCATTCGAATTGGCTTTATGAGTTTCAATTAAGGTTACACTGACTTACACATGGTTCAGTTATGGGTGTTACTTGTGAGTCAATTGAAACTATCGTTAATAAACACAATGAAATTCCAAAATAAAATGAAAAACAACTTAGTTTAGAGGTGGATGAGAGATGTCAATTAATATTGTATTATTAAAAAGGGTTATTGAATTTTAATAATCTCAACTTTTATTTATTGGCCGGGATTAATTACAACTAAGGAAATGTTTGCAGACACTCCCAACTTTGAATTTATTTAACTCTAACTATCCCTTACTAACTGAGAGTTAACCGTCGTTGATTTTTTGATAAAATCCTAAATCTGTTTTACTTTTCACTTTTTCAAAAAAATAATAATAAATTAAATAATAATAATAATACATCTTTGCATGAAGATGCAAATTCTTTATTACAGGGGAAAATCTTATGTACAAATATGTGAGCCAAGTGTACGACCAAAGTTGATTTACTGCATCAATTTTAAGTTGATAATACATGTTTAAATTCCACATACATCCATTTTTTCGCTAATACCAAGTGTGATATACTCACTAACAATGTTTTAGTGTATCGGCTTGATATTTTAAGTATTACAAATATATTTCATCGTTGCTCTGAGCAAACTTGACCTGACAACGTGCAACCTCTATTATCATCAATTGGTACCAACTAGAAGGTGTTTGCAACTTTACACACCAAAACACTTATAAGTGATATCAAAACCATAGGTTGCTCAAAAGAGAAGAGCTATACTCCATACCTCAAGTCATTAATGACTTTTAGTTTCAATCCCTTGTCTCTCACATGCTCAAATATGAATTTGAGGAGAAATCCTTTAAAGTTTTACAAATATCCAACTCCTTCAATATTGCCTTCCACTTCCACTTCCCCCTCTCTCTTAGATCTTATTCTTTGAACCATATGAAGGATGCCGTCAATGTATTTGGATTATATTATTTATATGGTTAGTTGGTACCCAACTATTGAAACATCTATAAATAGACGAATGGGTATCGTTTTTAAGAAAAAATGATGTACAACATTATTGATAATATGATTTACGTGGGTGGTTTTGAAATATCTCGGTATGGCTTTTAAGAAAAGATATAACTTTTTATTAATCTTTCTTTTACTATTTTAACCTTTCAGCCTAATTTAATTAAAAGATTAAAATAGTATTAAAGTGAAATTTTATTTTTTTCTTTTATTTTAACTTGAGAACACATAACATCTTTTATTCTTTTTTTCAAACTCTGAAACACAAAATAAAATTTTATTGTTCTTTTTACTCTCTTTTTTTCTCTTCAAAATTTATTTATTTTTTTTAATTTAGCAAACTCAGATACACATTTCAAAACAACAAAATAATCCAAATCATACTCATATAAGTCTTTTCTTAAAAATGTTTCAAAACAGTCCATTAAATCAAGAATCGAATACTATCAGACATTTTTATTATCGGTGATAATTAGTCTTAATCCAAACATTATAATTAAACATATTTCTCACCGAAAACGTGTGATGAGTTGGCTGGCTAATTATATTAAAAGTTAAGCTGCAACCTTCCAAAGCTTCAAAACTTTAGGGGCCGACTCAAGTCGGCTTCGATCATCTTCGATTTAAGATATTCACTAGATCAATCGGACCCCACATAATCCCTACTTAATTACCACATGCAACTAAATGTCACTCTAGCACTTGTCGTCGTCTAAATATTTTAAATGTTTTTATCGGTTTTTTGTATAATTAACACCTATATCCAAACTAAATGTACTACAAGAAACAACCCGGTCAAAAGTAAATTTATTTATATACTTTCCTAAATCTGTTTTACTTTTCACTTAAAAAAAGATTATATATCTTTGCGTGAAGATACAAATTCTTTATGACAGGGGAAAATCTGAAAAAAAAATTATAAGTATGTCTTGATTTGAATAGTATTGGTAAAAGAAGTTTCTACAAAATAGGAAAATGATTTTTTAAACTTTTGCTTGTAACTATTGTTAATATAATGTTTATTTACCGGGTTTTTGTTCTACTTGTGTGGCTGATGTAGCATGGCTACTTAGGTGCCTTGCAACTAAGCACGGGCGTTTGGAACACAGGCATGAGGTGCGGCTCATGTTGAGGCGTGATGTGTAGATCCCATAACTGTAGGAATTTGTTTTTAGAAATACTATGTATAAACATATAAACTTAATAATTCTTATATTTTATAACATTTATAACATAAGTAAAGGAAAATGTTACAGTCCTAGATCCAAAAAAATATGTTAGAAGGAAACTTTTTTATCTGAAATTTTATACAAATCAAGGTAATATATTAAAAATGACAATGATTGATATAATAATTTACGATGGCTTAAAAATCATCCCAGAAATAAATAAAAATAATAACATGTTGAAACAACTCACGAAACAGTCACAGCTCATAATACTGAAGTCGGCTTTTTGAAGCAGAAAGCGGTGCGCGTTTTGTACGCTCGCACATGATGAAAAAACAAATCACTCACAATAATTCCCAATATAAGACTCCATCACACCTCCATCTACACCCCTTTCTCTCGCCTGATTCTTCTATCGGATCATTACTTTTGCTTCAACTGATCGGATTTGCTACCGCCGTTTTGCTATCATAATAATCGGATTTCTCTTAGTAAGCCTTCGATTTCATCACTTTACTTTGTAACTGTTGCAGTTTTCCTTTTGCATTTCGTCGTCAAATTCATGTGGTTGTTGAAGTTTAGTTCTGGATCATCCGTGTTGTTCTCTGGTTTAGGTTTTTTTACGCGTGTTTATGCTGTTTTTTAAGTTTGGATCCCCGAAAAGGATCGGTTATTAGTGAATTTCATTTAACGATGGTTGATTTATATGTTTGTTCTAGTTAGTTTGATCATTTCGTGGTGTTTGTTTGTTTTGTATGTGATGTTTACTTGTTTGTGGTGTTATAGGACTTTATTCGACTTTATTTAATCGGTCATGTCGCGGTATGTGGAGGTGGATCTGGAGAAAGGGCAATAGTATTGTTAGGGCAAATTTGAAGTATATACATCTGGATTATTGAAGGAAGTGAGGAAATGTCTGCAGTTAAGGGTGAGCATCACACGATCCCGTTATCTGTGTTGTTGAAGCGTGAATTGGCAAGTGAGAAGACTGAGAGACCGGAGATTACTAGTGGTCAATCTAGCCAGTCCAAGAAAGGGGAGGATTTCGCGTTGATTAAAACTGAATGCCAGCGCGTGTTAGGGGACGGTGTGACTACGTATTCTGTTTTCGGGGTATTTTATCTCAACTATTTCTGGATTTTAATTTATGGGCATCTGTAACAAATTGTGCCTTTGATAATGAGTTTAAGGGGGAAATAGTTTATGCTGTCTTTTCCAATTTAGATTACTTATCTGCATACTTGATTTTGCACAATATGTTGAATTTTTCATTTAAGTTGAGAAGATGGATAAGCGGCTTAGGGTTTTCCAGTCAAATAGGCACAAGATAGTGAATTTTCATTTAAAGTGTGGTGGGAAAAGAAAAGGAGAAATAAGGTTCTGAAAGGATATATTGCCAATGGTCTTCAGTTCTGTTTACTTTTAGTTCTCTTACCAGGTTTTACTTTGCAGATATTTGACGGTCATAATGGGTCTGCAGCAGCTATATATGCTAAGGAGAATCTTCTAAACAATGTATTGGGAGCTATTCCTAAAGACCTTAACCGAGATGAATGGGTCACAGTGTTGCCCAGGGCTTTGGTGGCAGGATTTGTGAAAACAGATAAAGATTTCCAAGAACAAGGTATTTTTTCTCTCGCTAGATTGTGTTAATGCATATAGAAAAATTTTAACTTAACAAAGTATGGTTGACATCGGTTTTAAGTAGGAAATTTTTTGATGTCCCTGAGATTTTATCTTGAATGCATGTCGGTGGAGTTACCAAGCTGCTTATAATCACATAAAAGCTCATCTGCCTGACTATAAGTTTGGCATATTGGGATTTGGGTCTCAATGCTCTATGTAGGAAATGACCTTTTCATTTGTCTTCAAGACTTATATAGTATCATTTGTCTAGTATGGAATTTTAGTAAACTTGGGGGTAGTTCGTAGTTACTAGTTACAATGTGTCTGGGGTTTTAATGACACCCATATCTTTTTTGGCATGTAATTTTTGGGATAACGGAATTAAATTCCAATAGACCTTTTTATTGGTGCTTCCATACCTATCTAAAAGGTTTAGGCCTCCAACTTCCTTGTACTAAACTATGTACATGTAAAAACCTGAATCTTCTTATGCAAGCAGTTATAAGAATCTTCCTGCTGATGATTGTAGACCCACATGCCCATGTATTCACAGTTAAATTCGTGTTTATCTCCCTGCTTTCATATTTTTAATGGTTGATCTCTTTGGTTTAAGGTAGTAGCTTTAGGGCTCACCTTTGTAAGATGATCTAGCATCCTTGTTTGCTTGTTTGTCCTCTCTCCCTTTGTGATGAAAGTGGCACAAACAAAATTTCTGCTCAGGTTTCTATTGAGCAAACTGAATGTATCCAAACCATTCCATCACTTGAGGTTTTATTATCCTCGCAGCAGTTATTATCCGCTGTGTGCCTATTTATGGCACACCATGTCGTTAATATGAACTTGGTGTACTTATGATTGTAGCATGACCCCCTTCTATCATCTGCTTTACTAATTTTTTTATTTTCTAGTGTGAACATGCGCTAATTTAAACATAACTCGGTACTTGTGCGTTGTGATGTTTCAGAGCAATCATCAGGAACGACCGTCACCTTTGTAATTATTGAAGGATCAGTTATAACTGTAGCTTCTGTTGGTGATTCCCGCTGCATACTGGAGTCTGCGGATGGTGGCTTATATTATCTATCAGCAGATCACAGGCTTGATTGTAGTGAAGAAGAGTATGCTAACAAATTTCTTTATGATGCATTTCTTTTTGAGTTAATTATTCCAACTTTAACCTTGTAATATATTTGGATTATTAAACTGTAATTTTTTGCTTTTTCGTTTTGGTAGGCGGGAACGTGTCACTGCAAGTGGTGGTGAGGTTGGTCGGCTTAATGCTGGTGGTGGTACACAAGTATGTGGTCTTCCTGTGCTCCTTTTCTGAAATTCTCTCTTAATTTATCTGCATGATTCCTAATATATATTAATATGAAATGTATTCTAAAAATTAGACGGCACATATCTTTCAAGTGCCGTTCAGAAAAAAAAAGTATCTTTCAAGTGGATAGTAAAATGGCTGGTCATTGTGAATTTTTTGTTCAGATTTACTTTTGCGTATGGGTACAGTTAAAAATGTACTAAGCCAACATTCATACAGAAATTAATTTACTGAAAGAAAATTCTAATTAAGAACAGTGTAACATGTTTAAAGCTCTTCAATCTTTTATCACGGGTCATTGTGAATTTTTTGTTCACATTTACTTTTGTGTATGGGTACTGTTAAAAATGTACTAAGCCAACATTCATACAGAAATTAAATTACTGAAAGAAAATTATAATAAAGAACAGTGTAACATGTTCAAAGCTCTTCTGTCTTTTAGCTTCACGTTTATATACATAATGTGTTGTGTATAGTGTGTATATATGTCTAGAATTGTTACTTATTTTGGGACGTATTTCAACTTTTTGTAGATTGGTCCTTTGAGATGTTGGCCTGGTGGCTTGTGCCTCTCACGATCAATTGGGGATGTGGATGTTGGGGAGTTCATTGTTCCTGTTCCTTATGTTAAACAAGTGAAGGTCAGTTCATGATGTTGAACTGCTATGACATTATATTTGGTTAAGGGAGATATTTTTGGATAACTAAGCGACTAATATTCTAATATTTTTAAAATTGTAATCTACCAGTTGTCCTCTGCTGGTGGTAGGATGATTATTGCAAGTGATGGTGTATGGGATGCCATGTCTGCAGAAGCAGCTCTAGTTTGTTGCCGTGGTCTGCCACCAGATACAGCAGCTGCACAAATTGTGAAAGTATGGATACACATTGTTTACTTAATGTTTGGCCTCCTCTAAACGTCTGTTTACCTTATATATTCCTGTTATAGGAAGCTGTACAATCGAAAGGATTAAGGGATGATACAACCTGCATTGTTGTTGATATTCTTCCTCCAGAAAAGACAAACACTAATGTCCCACATGCAAAGAAGACTGGTAAAGGGGTGTTAAAGTCCATGTTTAGGAGAAAAAGTTCAGGGTCACCCCCTCAGGTTGATGCAGGGTATCTGCAGCCAGATGTGGTGGAAGAGCTAATAGAGGAAGGATCAGCTTTGCTTTCAGAAAGGTTTGTATTTTGTAATCTTGAAGACCTTGTGTTTCTTACCACTGTTGGGTTATGGCCTATGGGCCATATCATTCCGTTTGCCAATGGGTCAAATCCGACCCATTGACAGGTCTACGAGTTGGTTTATGTATTCATAACAGCTTATATGTATGATATGATTGCAGGTTACAGACCAAATACCCGTTGTGTAACTTGTTCAAGTTGTTCACTTGTGCGGTGTGTCAAAAAGAATTGAAACCTGGGGAGGGTATTTCAATACTCGCAGGATCGGGTAACTCAAAACCAAAGCCTTGGGATGGTCCTTTTCTTTGCTTAAGTTGCCATGAGAAAAGAGAGGCCATGGAAGGCAAAAGACCCTAAGGTACCTCGTCCATTCTTTTTCTTTTTTACCTAGACCAAACAACACCTACCCAATAACCCATTTATTGGGTCATTTTGGGCCATGAGAAGATACTTTATGGGTTCAAATGCCTGCTAGTTCAGGCAATGCATGAAATTAAAGGGTTCAAATGAGTAAGATATCAGGACCCATAGTATAATGGGTCAACTAAAGTAAATCGACCCAGCCCATTTGACGCATGACCCATTTGGCATGTCACCCAGTTCACCTATTTTGCCAGTTCTACATCTGCATCTTCTCTCATGTTATCTTATTCTTTTTGTAGTAATCGGCTATCACCTCGTCTTATATCTGTCAGGTGGCTACACAGGTGAATAGCATGTACGTTACATATAACACGGAGTATGGATGTGAAGACCGAAGAGGCCGATTTTGAGACAAGTTACTATGTAAAATTGCTCAACCTTTGAGCTTTAATCAGTAATTCTTTTCTAATTCTTTCTGCTCAAGTTGGGCCGTCTGGAGCCACTTGGTTAACATGATCATATAAGGAGGCCTACCTACTTTGCCTGAAAATATGCTAGGCTTGGTTTAATTACATAAACATGATCCATTGAATAGAGTTGGAGTTACTTGTTTGTACTCCATGTTCATCTCTAATTGCACAGTTCTAAAGAAAGCTTGTCGTGGAATTTATTATGAGATCATTTTTTTGTTTTGGCAATTCTTTTATTACTAGACTCTGTTAGTTACACATTGTTTGTAGTTTTGTTTCAAATTTTTTATCTATGTGTTCTTAGTAACTTTAAGATCTTGTACTGTAATGATTCTACTTTCTTGAAAGATTCTTTTTATTTTTTATTTTTTATTTTTTTGCATCTCTTATCATTGTACTTGTAAGATTTGACTACATAGGATGCTGATTTGTGTTTTTTTGTAAATGGCAAAAAATAATAAAAATCAGGGATATGCCCCTATGCTGTTTTCTTCAATTTCTTTTGATTACTTTTTAATTTTGGGTATAGTAATTTATAGTTTCAAAAAAAATACGTTCTTATTTTAGGATTATTATATTTAAATAACCTCAACTTTTATTTATTGGTTGCGATTTACCTCAACTCAAAAACTCTTAATTTTAAGTTTATTTTTCTCCAATGATTTTTTACTAACTGAGAGTTAATTCCGTTAGTGTTTTGGATGATTTTTGGTCAACTTTGAGCTTATTTTCGATTCTACCACCTAGCCTTAGTTAGGTCCATTGAACAATGTTTAGTCTTCATCGTCATTTGAAATCTACCTTAACGGGCCAATAGGTTCATATTAGGAGGTGGAGATTGATTGATTTTATGGTGTATAAATGAGGGTAAATTTTAACTTTCTGCTTTGTGTTTTGATCACATAAGCAGTTAACATCATCAAAAAACTAACAGTGTTAACTTTCAGTTAGTAATGAATCATTAGAGAAAATAAACTCAAAGTTATAGGTGTTTGTAAACACTTTTTGAGTTGAGACTAATCCCAGCAAATAGACAAAAGTTTGGATTATTTAAATTTAATAACTTATTTTTTAGGTTGCCAACGCTAGCGGGTCAGTGAAGGATATGAAAAAGTGCCAACACAGCGATACAAAGACGGTGGCTTGTATCGTATTTTTGGGGTGTAATGAGTCAGTAGAGTGATGTAGTTTGTCAATAATATTTAATTACATTTATAGTCAATATTAAAAAAGAACAAAATATAAATAATATATTAATATTGATATTAATTTTTTTAAACATTATAAAATAATAATTAAGCATGATAAAATTATTATATTATATTTTTATACTAATAAATAAAAAGTCAGGTGACACGTGTTATTCTCCCATGCCTACTTAATTTTTTTTGTCCCTCTCTCATATTAAATATACAAATTTTCTTTAATTGTTTTTATAATTTTTTAATTTTGTCTCTCTTCTATTAAATTATTTCTATATATACCATTATAAAGTATTATATATTTTAAAATAAGTTAGGCTTGTTCATAAAACATTTTTATAAATGATATAATTTCTTCTATTCTTTGTATAAAACATTTCAAAACGTAACTATATAATTCTTATAGAATATATGTTAAAAACTATATAATATTTCATAAATACATAATATAAAAATCTTTATTACTAAAAGTATAGCCTTGCATTTAAACAATCCGTGTATTACACGAGGTTTCTGTCATTGTGAAATAAACAAAACATTAATATTATTATTACTATAAATATTAATTATTTTAAATATTACAAAATAGATGTTAAGCCTTAGGTAGCGTTTGGTATGCAGGAATAAATGACGTAATGGAATGAACCATTAAGGGTGAATGAATAAATACATGTTTGGTTGGTGAAGTTAATAGAATGAACCATTACATAGTTGATTCCATTTCGTCAAATTCATTCCATCCATCCCCCCTTCTTTTTTTTCATTCCATCTCTTCTTTCATCATTAGTCACCAACGCCACCCACTCACCCACCGCCATCGACCACCACCGCCGCCAACGCCAACCACCGGTCACCACAGCCACTAACCGCCGCCGGCCACTACCATCGCCCGCCACCACCGCCGCCGTAAACCACCACCGGCCACCACCATCGCCGGCCAACACCGTCGTCGGAAACAACCATCATCGACCAGCCACCGCCACCACCACCACCGGCCACCACCATCACCGGCCACCACCGCCGCTTGAAACCACCATTGGCCACCACCATCACCGGCCACCACCGCCGCCGGAAACCACCACCTGCCACCACCATCGCCGACCACCACCGCCGGCCACCACCATCACCAGCCACCACCATCACCAGCCACCACCGCTGCCTGAAACCACCATCGGCCACCACCATCGCCGGCCACCACCACCGCCGGAAACCACCACCTGCAACTACCATCACCGGCCAGCACCGCTGCGGGGAAACCACCACCGGCCACCACCGCCGCTGGAAACCACCATTGCCGGAAACCACCGCCGACCACCGCCGCCGGAAACCACCACCGGCCACCACCATCGCTGGCCACCGCCGGCCGCAACCGCAGGCCGCCACCACCACCCGCCATCAACACCATAACTACTTTTATATTTTATTCCTTCGTATTTTCATACCTAACAAACAACACAAAGTAATGATTCATTCATTAGGGTAACCAAACAGGACAATGAAATATAATAATTCATTTCATTTCATCATCCATTACATTCCCTCATTCATTCCATTCCTTTCTCCAGTCAATTCCCTCATACCAAACAAACCCTTAGTTTCTTACTTCTTCTTCTTGGTGTTTTCTTTTTTGTGTCTTTCTTTTGGTGGTGTGGGTTCTGTTTCAGGAACTTCGACTTCGGGTTGTGTTGTGGGTGAAATAGGTTGTTGAAAGGATTCGTGGTTGAGTAAAAGAATGTTGAGGAGAATATAAAATTGAGTAGCATAGTATTGGAGTAGATTATTTGTGTGAAAATATAAATAATAGGTTAGCATTAATAAAAATTGTATACATGATGTTTGACTTACTTCAAAGGCTAGTTGTGTGGGGGAGTGTGTCCAACGGCGCCCTCACGCTCATTGTAACTCTTACAAAATGCTCCATTACGCCCCCTATCACGAGCAAAAACGTGATGTTCAGGCGTGATAAAAGGGTGGCCACCCGAGACATTCACACCCCCATCAGATATGCTTTTAAAGGTTAATTCTTATTATGAAACTTGTAATACACTTTGGTGCTTTGTTCGATCCATTCATTTTAGTCAGGTGGCAACCTTTTAGAGAGTTAGAATTTTAGTCCTTGAAGCTTTTCTTTCCTTTTATCAATTTCTTCTGTTGTTTTCTAGGAAAAATGGTTTCTAATTTACTCTTCATATAATATGTGTATATAATAAATATATTATATTAACTATTCTATTATGTATGTAGTTTTTTGCTTAATTTTATATAATACATCATCTTTAATTAATAATTATATATGTGTGGCTTCTTCATTATTTGTTCGCAAATGCTGTATATAGTATATACTCAAGGAGTAAGGAGGTAATGGATGCCTTTTTGTGAAGGAGGAATGCTGTGACCAAAAGTTGCAGATAATGCAAGTGCCCACCTAAAGTTGCATAGGAAAATAAAGTACTATTCCGTACCCTTTATGTAGAATAATTAAGCAGTCAAACTAGACAACTGTTTGTTTGCCTTTTCCCTTGTGTACACTGAATCTTTACACCTTCAAGACCAATGCATGATTTTCAATTAATGCTGCCCTACTATTAATCAATTTCCCAATTATACATCCAGCTGCATCCAGTCATTTTGCGCCATCTGGCAACGAGACTGTCCCTTCGATAATGCATCAAGTCGAACTCCCTTATTTCACTCCCTTGGTTCGTCGGTTAGAGGTATTCGTCACTCGAGGCGTGCTAGCTGATCAGGAAAATCATGTTTTCACTTTATATTGCAGCAAACGTTGATTTACTAGTTTGTACTAAACAAGACTTCAATAACAAGAAGACTTCTATTCTTACTCAAATTCTTAATAACTAACTAGCAAGATAAACGAACCAGATAATAATAAAGTAATTACCAACTATTTATCTTCAATACTTGAATTATCTCTAAAGAATCAAAATTAATCCGTAGACGTTTACACTCTTCATAATAGTTGTTCTAATTTGAGTTTTACTAGTTTGGGCTTATCTTAAACATGAAATTATAGAAAGATTAAAAAAACTGAAATATATTATGTAAACTAGATTTAGTAAACCTATGTATTACACGAGTTGAACAAATAAAATATTAATACAATAAAATTTTATTAATTTAAAATGATATTCTAAGATATGATAGATTTATAAATGAATATGGACTATAAGTAATAAAACAATAATATTAACTTTTTAAAATATTAACAATAATATTAACATTTTAAAAAAAAATTTAAAAATTTTTTTCCATAAAGAAAATTAAACACTTTGTTTTAAAACAAATCGCTTAAAAATGTCATTTATAAAACTTTCTAATTATAACTCCCGGTTTTAATTATTTTTGGTTTATAAAAAAATTACTTTTTAAAAACATCAATTTTAAAATATTTTATATTTTTAAAAAGTTTTATGTTTTAAAAAAATTTCTTATTTTATAAAAGTTTATTTATTTAGATATAACACTAATAAAAAGATCTCTTTATTAATTTATTAAAAGATTATTTTTAATATAAAAAATGTTAAATAATATTACTAGCAATTAAGTTAATTATTTAATAAAAGAAAGAAGCGGGAAAATTTTGTTAAGAATACATGTGATGTCAACATGTGTTCTTCGTAGTTACTATTTTATTATAATAAAAAGATTTTATTAGAATAAAAAAATACTATAAAACTCTTGGTTTAATTTATTGGTTGCAAAAGTCTTATTATATCTCGTACCCAACATATAATAACAACCTAGTATATGTTTATATCTATCCACATACAGTTTTCAAATAGTTCACAAACAGTCCTAGAAATTGAAAAATATATGAAATATAAAATTAAAATTAAAATGTCGGTTGCAAATAAATAGTTAAATTTCCAAGCGTTTTAATTTGGTCACAAACAGTCATAAGAATAAAGAAAATTAAAAAAATTTAATTTTAATAATAGTTGTAAAACAGTTGAAAAATTAAAGATATAAATAATATATATCACAAAATTTACCACTGTAACTATTTGGCTGGACAAGTGTAAAAATAAATATTTTGATGATGGACGATAAAAAATTAAAATTAAAACTAAAATTTAAAAGTCGTTGTAAATTTAGCAGACCGTTTTAATTCAGCCTGAAAACTTGTGGCAGCTTCAATTCTGTAGCAAAGAGGGGAAGAATAACTAATGTAAAATATAAATTTAAATGGCGCATACAAACCAATAAAAAACTAAAAAGAATATTTCAAAATTAAGAAGTTGCATATTTTGAGATTGTTTTAATTCATTCGTAAAATTAACAAACACTAACGTAATTTGTACAATGTTCTTCTTGATTCTTTTCACTTCGAAAACCGTATGACTTTTAATTTGAATCTTCTTTATCATTAGACTCTTGTAGAAATTCATATGTTACATGAGGTAAATTAATTTAAACTGTTTTTCTTTTCTGTTAAATGAAACTAATGTATTTGATTTAAACTTTATTGTTTTAGTTTTTTATTTCAGTGCTTTATATATTATTTATCTTTATTATAAGTTTTCTAAATTTAGTTATTGTATTTCTATTGCTTTTTATTTTAACTTTAGTGTTTTTTATACGTATACTTTTCTTTTAAAAATGCTTAGTAAAACTGTTAAAAAATTTACATCAATCCTATAAAGAAATAAAAAAAAAATTGTGTTTTTTTTGTCTGAATTGCGTTTGGAGTTACCCCTAATATTCAAGTAAGCCTTCCTGGGATAATTTTTTAATCGTCCAGATTGATTTTAACGTTTCAGACCTGACCTATTCAGAAATACCATTAAGGAGGAAACTCATGCAGTATGTGAAAAAAGTTTATGTTATAACATCACTTTTATATTTAATTGTTGGAATGCTTAGAACAATAAGTCTGTAATTCGTAAAGCTGATTATTCATCATTAATTTATCTTTTTTAATTCTTAAAACAAGATAATATATAAGAAGCATATATATATTTCAGAAAATATATTGATTTTTTATAGTATTTGTCTTTTATTTTTTTTTTAAAGACTTTTGTTGATTGTATGTTTGTTGATTTCAATTAGCTAGGTTAATTACATTTCAAACAGATTTAAACCAGGGTTCTATTACGTAATAAGACCCGGCTATATATGATGTGATATAATCAGTCCTCATACACAAAATATACCAGTATGATTTTTCAGATTACATTAATTGTTTTAACCGAATAGTATTAATCCACACATAGTAGTGTGTTGTATATATATAAAGTCTTTTTATTATTTTGATATTTTCTCGTCTAGGTCTTGTAGATAGTGATTTCATCCCATATGTATAAATTATAATCAACAAAGTATATATACGATCAAATATAGGCCGACATAATACGGTACAAAATGGAGAAATTATTCCGTGGGTTTCTATGGATTAGATTATTGCACAATGGAGAGAAGAAAGGAAGGAAGCAAACGTACATGGTATAAAACAAAAACTTCACCATCACTCCATAAGGCAACGATCATGACTTTTCTCTTTTAATTATGCATTTTCCATTCACCACTCATATTCTTTTATACGCATATCCATTATACATATATTCTCCTCTATATACAAAAGGAAAAAAGTGATGGATCAATGGGGTCATGTAATGAAGGAAAAAAGCTAACATGATTTGCCTAGTAAAGACAAACTACTTCACCATACTTTTCTCCATTTCTCTCTCTTTTTTATATTATTATATTATCATTGTTATAATTATATATATTGTTATACATATACTATAATTAGTATTAATCAAAACAATCTTACTTTTTGATATTTATGATTATATAGTCATTTGCACATAGAGAGAAACAATATACATGCCAAGAGAAAAACATTATCATTTGATGGTCGTAAGCTAAAGTGTATAAGCCGCTTGTATGTGCTATTACAAAACATGTCTTTTCCCACACGTTTTTATAGTCTCATTCTCCTAGGATACCATATCTACACCACTATTTGTTAAGTATCCCTAACTATAACATAATATAAATGAACTAAATTGAGTGGTGCAAGTGAAGGAGATGATGGTAGAACCCTTGAATAATGACTCTATGATTGTTGATGATGTTGACTTTGGCTCTACCAAACAAAACTTCCTCTGCATGAACTCAAAAGGACCACTTATCACACGTGTGTGTAGTCCCACCTTATACATGCATCTTACCCAAATGTAACATGTCTCTTGTTTTTCATTTCTAAACACTAGTTTTTAACCGCTGGATTACAATGCAAATGATACCAATTAGCCTTCAAAATCAACAGATTTTGAATGTTAAACTTAATTAACTTCAAGTCTGTTTGTTTATCTGTATAGTTGTTTACAAAGTTAATGAGTTATAAATGTCTCAATATGGTAGCAAAAACGAATATGTGTTTCTTGATTCATGCTCCAAAATCCAAACATATAAAGTTATTAAACTTTGGTGTTGATATTGACAGCATGAGTGTATGATTATCAACACATGTGGTAAGACATATACGTGTGTGTTGTGCGTTCATTCTTTTGTGGGCTTAAAAGCATGTACCACCATACAATTGGTGTACTAAAAACGATGGTCAACTTGTCGTTAATTACAGACTACCAATATTGCTTATTATAGGTCACATGAAGTGGGGTGAGTGCAAGCATATAAGCATATGGCCTTGGACCCCATCAAATTCCTTTTTTTAATTTTGACCAAAAGAAATGTCACAGTTACCTTGATTTCATGCACTGTTTTATTCCTTTTTATGTTAAAGATTTCAATGTGGTTTTGTGACATAAATGTAGTCTTTGGGTCCTTAATTAATAGGCACAAATTCAACATGCCATATAAATGTTATAGAACTTGCTTAACTTTTATCTAGTTGTTCATGATATGTTAAAATACTAAAAGCATTTAGTGAGATTTGGCTTTCTTTAGAACCTAGTACGTATAAGTCATACAAGAAAGAACGTCGAACGAAAAATCCAGGTTGATTCCGATGAAAGTCGACGCTATAAGGTCTGTTTATCTATGACGATGACATTTTGTTGCTATAAGTTTCTTCCTTTATCCATAAAATATGAAAATGTAATGCATATAAAAATATTTGTATTATGTATGTAAGTTTCACTAACCTATATATTAGCGGTCTTACCATACGGCATATGTGATTATCACCTAAGACCTAAGTTACTTCTTAGTATCTAAATGGATAGGTATAGTCTCAAACAATTTTTTAACACAAGAATGCCCATTGCAACACGTAAAGGACCTATCATCTAACATATGAAAAACAAATACCATAATAACTTGTTATGACTTAACAACTATAAAGGTTAAAACATCTCATTAAGTACACATGATAGATATTCCCCAATCTCAAGAATCTTTGAGTTGGTCCTTTCATTAGCAACACAGCTCTTAAACTATCATTAATCATTCAAAACATTTACAACAAAAAAATTGAACATCAACATAAAACCTTAAAAGTCAACAATTTATAGCATTCAAAAATACACTCAATTCATAAAGTCGATCTTTAGCAATGGGATGCCGGTCTTGGATTAGTGTAACCATCCACTTGCCAATAGATCTATGAGCCACATCCAATGAGTGAATTCTCGTTATATATAATATTAAAGTATAATGTCGGTTTGCGTTGTAAATTCATTACTTTTTATTAACCTCAAAAGTTGTATAAATACTGACCAAATCTAAAAGCTAACACTAAAACACATTTGGCTTAATGGTTTGAGTTTGCACTTTAAATCTTTGATTTTAGTGAGGTTATGTTTTTCCGATACCCACGTCTTTCTTTTATTCTCAATTTCCCTACTAGACATTGCATTTCTTTTTCCCCCTCCACTGTATTTCCTTTTTTCTCTTCATTATCAATTTTACATGTCTTTTTATGTAATATTAAATTTCATAATAGTTAAATTTTTTTTTTCTTTGTTTTATTAAAGAGAAAATCCAATTTGATGTGGTATTTTAGAATGAGACTGACTGTAATATATAATTATATGTTTTCTAATAATAAAGTCTTAATTAAGTCTCATTGTACAAAACTAATGTATTTTTAAGAGTAAATAGTGAATGTGAGAGTTTTCATTAAAATATCCTAATAATATATAATATATTTGTTTATTATGAGTGAAATATGCTGCATGTGATGTATTTTTTTATCTATATTTTGATATAAATTTTATTCGAAATAGTAATGTGAACACCGATGTACAAGTCGAAACGAAATCTTAGAAATTTCAATGCTTTCGCACAAGCACGGTTTACTTGCTAGTTTACATAAAACATTTAAACATTTTAAATCTTTTCTTTGCATCAAATAGTTCAAATAATTCTAGTTTACATAAAGCATTTAAACAATTTAAATCTAGTTTACATAAAACACTTAAACATCATAAACCTTCCTACGTGCATATAAAAGAATAACTTAGCATTACTAGATGTCAAGTGACCTATTCAATAATCTTTCGAAAACCCATCAATAATCTATTTGCCCACACCAATTAAGTTTTCCACTGGAGTATCACTAATGGGTGCCACTTTCATCGAGGACCTCCCACGCATACTTCGTCGCTAAAAGCCTTTTGTTTTGTGGTGCGCATACATGTTGTACATAATGTTTTATTTTTTTTTAACATAGTCGGATTAAAATTGGGTTTCTTCTATAAATTTAAGTATATGATGTTTTATAAAAATTTAAATGTTCTTTCATGCCATTTTTGTTTTTTAAATTACATGTCGGTATGAATATATTTGAAATTAAGTTGTGTCAACGCTCACAATGTTTACTAGATTCTCGGTGCACCGTACGAATGAATTTCACTAGTTGCTTATCAAACAGATAAAATCCCTAAGTGCATTCCTATTTAGTGATATAATCATTATTATATTTTTTTTTAAATAATAAATAACACGGGAGTAATTTAATCGCTTTAATAATCACAATTACTAAAGTAATCATCAAAACAAAGTATAATCACTCAATTAAGAAAAATATATAATATTCAAAACCAATCAATAAATAAAGTGAGAAAGCAGCATATAACATTTGTATTTTTTAGTGGTTAAAGCTACTCAATTACTCAAATAAACCTTTTCAAACACACTGCCCCTGAATTTAATAGACAATCATTGAATAAAACTTTAACATCATACTATGAGATAATGTTTTAACACGTCAACCAAAGGTGACCGCATATCCAAATTACATGTCTTTAAGACAATGTTTTACGTGCAATCAATCAATCAATTATGCATGACTCTTGATGGCTTTTATGTCCCAAAATATCAGTGGTAACGTTTCCTTTGATTTAAATCTATATATGAATCATGAATGAACGTATTGCTACAATAAGTATATGTCACATGCCCTCAAGAACCACAACCTGAGCTAGCAACCCCTGTATTCCTTTTGTGAAGGATAAAAATCGTATTATTTAAAAGAAAAAAGTAATCTTAATTTCATTGAGTTATATTTTTAACAATAACTTTATCAATAATAACGATGATAGTGACGGCCAACCAATAATATAATTATATATTACGTTAGGTCTAATATGGTATTCCAATATATGAAGGTATGAATCCAGACATTTAGGCAGACTTAGGCCGATTTAGTTTCTGTTTAGCTTTAGTTAGGTATATTAAGGCCCATGATTCAGTTACCCATTAAAGTTATTTTTGTTTTATTTAATTTGATTTTGATCCTACCCAAATTATCTTTTGTCTATGAAAAATGTATTTGGTTATACGACTTAACATGAAAAATAAGTGGCCCACCGCCATCACTACAAATCACCATGAGGCGACCGTTGATTTCTCTAAAAATCTAAAAAACATTACAAGTTTTAGGTGCATAATATCACCAAATTTTTACATGCTTCATACTAAAATATCGGTATTTTTATTCTTGCTTTTAAAGCAAATTTATTATTTTATATTTTTTACACCCTCATCATGTTTTGTTCCCGAATCCTTTTAAAGCGGAAAATGAAATAAAAGGAAAGAAATCTACAAAAGATGTGTTTAGATTTTTTTTAATAAGAGGAAGTGAAGAAACCGAAAACAATGGTAAAGAAATATTTCCTTATAATATTCTCTTCTAACTTCTTTTTTTTTAATTGAAAAGATTTTAAGAAAAAGTAATCTAACACTACAAAATCATGTCTTTGATACAATTAAATCTGTAGCCATAAAATACACAAAAGTAGTCAAAGAGAAGAAGGTTAGTGAAGCCGCTGAACACTAAAATGGTCATATTATACAGATTTAATCTGTTATTTAACATCTGCTAATAATAAAGACTAATTAAATGACTTACGGTTTAATAAATAATAGCGAACAAATCCACAACTTTTTTCTAAATATAAAAGAATAAAATCCATAAAAAAATTGCTTACCTAAACTTGTTATTGTTAATTATGAGTTAATAAAACACAAGCAACAAAATATCGAATAAATGAAGTTATATCACTGTCGATCATTTTTCTATGAAGTATCTATCAACTATGCTAAAATATATTATATAAAATAACTTGGATATAGTTTTGCTATAAAATAACAATCGAGATGACATAAAGACTGATACTAACATGCTTCATTGTTTTTCTTTTTAATTTCTTCCATATTTTAACATTCCAATAATGAGTTCATTATAGAAAATATTATAACTAAAACATTAATTTATTTTAGAAAACACAGTACGTAGATTCGATTTTCAAAGTAAAATTGTGTGTTGGACTACTCGAAACCCAGTGCAGATTTTGAAATTAAGAATAAAATTGAAAAATAGAATAAAACAAGATTTGCAATCCTCTCAAAGAGAGTTTCGTGCAAAAATAGAAGTTGAATAATAGAAACTTGTGACAAAGATTCTTATCGTAAATCTTGTATTTTATGTCTGGATTGTTATTCCCTAGAGGCAAGAACTTAAATCAATATAACAGGTTACTCGTTGTCATTGGAAAAATAGTCTGTTGTTTATTTTAAAGTGAAAATGGGTCATTCTATAAGGCGTGTTATCTAACATGATCACTATTTAATTTGAGGAGATCTAAATCCGTTAAGTATTTGTTATTTAATGTTTTATTCTAATTTTAATTTACAAACTCTAATTATATTAACAAAATTAGTTTTTTTTTTTTTTATAATTTCAATAGCAATATTTTATTTTAAGACCCTCTAAACTAATCTAACCACGTACGTTTGAATATGTTTGGTTTGAACAAAGTTAGTATTGTAACACCTCTTTCTCAGCATAGCTCACGCTAAATGCCAAGACAACAAATACTTATAAGTTTTAAAGAAACACTTAAATTTATTTACAAAGATAAAAAACAAAATAAACTGTTGGTTTACAAAGTAAGCACTAAAGCGTTAGTACAAAACTTAATGAAGCAGAAGAATTTTTTTCTCTAATTTGTAGGTTCTTAGTCGTAGTAGCTCTCTTCACATGTTCCTCATCAACCCCCTAAAACAATTAAATATATATGACTGAACTAATTGCACAAAACATTAATCACAATTTACAAATATAATTATATATCTTGAACAATAATGAATGTAGGTCACGAAAGAAATCAAGTTTTAAATTCAAATTCCAATCAAATTCATAACAAAAACAACAAAGTAGAAACGAAGAAATAAGGGTGAAGTGGCAAGGGTTAGGCACTACACCACTTAACTGCAAATAATCACATGATATCGTATCATAGCATAAAAAGAGGAGACCTCGCAAATTGATCACACCGTCATGGATGGCGTCATGCCATTAATGGTGTCATAACGGCATGCATGAGGTGTACGTATGTGGGTAGTGGACTCGATAAGGTTCTATGACTGCATAACTAATTAAACATATAACTCTACCTCACACCCATGGTTGTTCACCATGCATAAAGATTTTAAGTCAAAGGAAATCAAATGATGACACACAAACCACTCTATAAAGTTCTAAAAAGCATATTCAAAGTTATGTTTTTCTCAAAATATTTTCTAAACAACACACAATAGTTTAGCTAGTTTTCCTATCTTTTTATAAGTGTGATTTTATTAGATATGAAGTTTATGATATTAATATAAAACAGTAAAAAAATAGCTCATTATTTTCATGATCAATTTTCTTTTGATTATAGCTGTAAATCTGAAAAGGACCCAATATTCACAAAAATCATTTTTGATTAGATCTCTCTGTCTCATGGTCTTCCATCCACCACACCCTTTCTTATATGGACAAAAGCCTCAAGTATTCTGCACCAAACTATACTTGTTCTCATTCTCTCTGCCAACACACACATCTCTCTCTCATCCCTTATCTCTTCTGTATAACCCATCATCAAATCAACACTAAACTCTAAGCAATATGGAAGTTCTAAACACCAGAGATAAAGTAGAAAATGATCTCAACTACATCAACAAACATGAAGCAATACTACAAGAAAGTATCCACAACCCATCTCCATCTCCACCACCAACCGCCACCGCATCTCCGCCATCGGCCCCCGCCTCTCCCACACATGAGTTCTCATTCACCATCTCTCTCAACCCTCATCCACCACCCATATCCACCACACGCGATGTCCGTAGCAAGTACGGACTCTATACTGACAACGACAATGACAACGACAACGACAATGACAACCACCGTAGCTTGACACCACCACAACCCGAGCCGTTGACCGCCATTGACCTCTCGCCGGCCGACGACATATTCTTCCACGGCCACCTCCTCCCCCTCCACCTCCTCTCTCACCTCCCCATATCCCCTCGTTCTTCAACAAATTCAATGGACAGTTTTACCCTCCCCATGAAAGACATTCTAAAGGACCAACATAACCCTATTGGAAACACTAGCTTCCACTACCACCATCGAAACACCTTCTCCGAATTCAATTTACCCAACAACAATGTCAATCAAACAAGGCCAAAGTCGAAATCTTTTTCGATCTTTAGCCGACCCAAATGGAAAAAAGGGTCACTTGATGAAGGAGAAAGAGACCATGAAGACCATGATAAAGAAAGAAACAACAACTCAAAGAAGAAGCTCAAACTAGAAGTGGCTCAACTCATCAAAAGGTACATGAAAATGGTGAGGCCCTATGTGTCATTTTCGAAGGCGAAGAGGTCGAATACCGAGTTTAATCGACAACCGCATTCGTTCTCCGGTAACTTGCTGAGCTCCAGAAGCAATAATCTGCCGGTGGAGATGAATAAAGTTGGCCGGAAAAGAGGGAAGTTTTCAGCTCCGGCGTCGATGAGGACATCTCCGACGAACAGTGGGATACTTCTTGCTTCAGGTACTGTAAGTCCTGCAAAGAGTACAACTAGTGATAGCACAATGGAAGAACTACAAGCTGCAATTCAAGCTGCAATAGCTCATTGTAAGAATTCCATTGCTATTGATCAAGATAAAGTTCAAGCTTGATTAAAACTAAATATTCAAGATTCACGGTATAATCAATATTTTTGATTGTTGTATATAATAATCTTGTTATGTATTTATGTATAATTGATATTATATAATTTAAAACGCAGCATTATTTATATGCTCTGATTGTATACATGAACATAAACAATAAAACAAATCGATTCTCATATATTAAATTGGATCAAAAGTGAGTTTTCTGGGATTTGTGTTGGCCACTAAAGATATTGTTAAATAGAGAACCCATATGTCATTTTTTTAAGTTAGGAAATGCATTTCTTTTATATTAACTTCTAGTATGTGTATGATATTATATTCTAGTGCAATATTGTTTTTATTCATATTACATCAAAAATAAAAGAGTGACTTCACCCAAATATCCATGGGAGATGGAGGTCCCAAATTTTCTTGTTTGAAAAATACAATTTGCTGTATTATACCAGTAAACGACTATCATCATGTGTTTGTGGAGCCACTATATTATTCAAATTCAAATTCATATCTCCCGTCATATTGTTTTTTTGTGCTATCTCTTCATAACTTCTCATATATAGTTTTATTATCACCATTTATCATTAAAATACTTACTCATATTGCCATTAATATTTAAAAAAAAAAAGTTAACAAAAATGTGCGTTTGTTTTTAATTTCCTGTCAAAATGAATTTATTAAAACTAAAAAAAATAGGGTGGTGCTGGGGACACCACAGGTTTTTTCTGAGAGAAACCGGACCAAACCGTCACGTTTTGGCCAAAATGTCACGGTTTGAAAACCTAGAGGTGACGGCTAGGTCAAAGTGTCACGTATAGACTGACTCCTGACCAAAGTACACTGATAAAAATGTACGGTTCTGAAACAAAAGGTCACGGTTTGCCCTAACTGTGACGGTTAAGGTACGAGGTAAGTACCACTTTGAACCGTCACGGTTTGGCCTAACCGTGACGGTTTCTCGTCCATTTCATGGTATATGCACAACACATTCATGTTTTTTTTATAAAAATGTTCATTTTTTATAAAAAAAAGTATAGAATCCTATACTTAAAACCATACATAGTTATAGCACAAAAGTAAACACTCTACTATAGATATTAATATTATAAAAAAAGTATAGAATACTAACACAAAACCAAAAATTAACATCTATAGTAATCAATTTTATTCAAAAAGTTGTATGGTTTTGAGTATAGTATTCTATACTTTTTTTTATAATATTAATATCTATAGTATAGTTTTACTTTTGTGTTTTAACTATGTATGGTTTTGAGTATAGCATTCTATGATTTTTTTTATAAAAAATGAACATTTTTATAAAAAACATGAATGTGTTGTGCATATACCATGAAATAGGCGAGAAACCGTCATGGTTTGGCATAACCGTGACGGTTCAAAGTGGTACTTACCTCGTACCTTAACCGTCACGGTTAAGGCAAACCGTGACCTTTTGTTTCAAAACCGTACATTTTTATCAGTGTACTTTTGTCAGCAGTCAGTCTATACGTGACACTTTGACCTAGCCGTCACCTCTAGGCTTTCAAACCGTGATATTTTGGCCAAAACGTGACGGTTTGGTCCGGTTTCTCTCAAATTCCTTACGGTGCTCCTAAAATTTCCCAAAAAATAACACAACTAGATGTTAGTAAAAGAAACATATAAAAATAGGGTTAGATATTATGTACAGAACAACCTCGATCTATGTCTCCTAGGCTAGGTAATGTTTAACCTCCTCAAACCTTATATAGATAGGATGAGTAGGTTTGTTCTTTTCGACATTGGTATTGGATTACTTATCAAAATAAAGTATTAATTCTCTTTAATTTTTCATTTTCATCCAAGTGTTTTCTAAACGTAATTATGTGGTTCTCACGTGTATAATCTTTGGTTCTAAAATCGCGCACCTCTATGTATATGCATGTATGTGTTTGTGTTAATATTAATTTTTGTACAACGAAAAGGTCAAAGAAAACTGCAATCTTAAACTAATCATGATGCAGAAGTTTAAAATGTGAAGATAAAAGGTAATGATGGTGGAATGATTTGTCAAAGGTGGCCCGCCAAAGAGTGTTCTAAACGTTTTTCTGATTTCTCAATAATTGAATAATTATCTCCGTTTACTTTTTTATTTTGGGATGAAGATTATAAGATGAATATCATATGTAAACGTTAATATATCTACCAATATGGTAGATGATTTGAGTTTTATAGTTAACAAAGGTGTAGTTTGAATATGTGAGTTAATCTTTTCAAAAACAATCTAAACTTTTTTAATAATTTTTATATTTATTACATTTAATTTATACCATTAAAAATCATTACACACAAAGAATAACCAAGGTGATCTAGTAGATTTCAAACGTCCTATGTGATAAGTAAAAATTATCTCTTAAACAATTATATATATATATATATACAAAGTCATTGGGATTTAAAATTAATAGTATAAAAATCAACTAAAAATTGGTCTAAAAAAATGCTGTCTTTGGTTAATCTCAAAACAAATATGAATCTTATACTCTAACCACAAATATTAAATACTAAGTATTCAAAGTTAAGTCAAACAATGATGTTCATCCTACACATCCTTAAAGACGCCCTTGAGAGTAACATAATATAAGTTTTTCTTAACATCATTATAACACCGGGAAAAACAATATAAACTAGGGGTGTTCAAAAATATCCGAAACCGAATCCGAAATATCCGAAAATCTGAATTTTTGGATTCGGATTCGGATAGTGATTTTGAGAATTTTCGGATATTTCGGATATCCGAAATATCCGAAATATCCAATATATTTTTATAAAAATATTAAATATTAATTAAATATTTCGGATATTTTCAGATATTTCGGATATTTTAATAAAAACTTCGGATATATGAAAAGAATTTCAATAAAATTTATTTATATTTTTATAAAATTTATTAAATAATACAAATTTTTTTTTTGAAATTCGGATATCCGAACGAATATCAGAAATTTGGATATACGGAATTTCGGATTCGGATTCGGATAGTGAAATCCACTATTCGAAATTTTCTGATATCCGAATTTGAACACCCCTATATACAACCTAACACCACAATATACATTTGTGCATAGAGAACTAAGAAAATATCAAATACAAAGTTAAATTATCTACACATCATAAAAAAATAATATAATCCCTTGATCTAGATAAATAATGATTAAGATTGTAACGGGTCTCCCGTGTAGGAAATTAGCTAAATGGTTGGGAGTGGCAACATGTGAAAAGCTATAATCATTAACTTTTATCTAGTTACTTGCTATTTCTAAACTCAAATAACTTTTATGTGTTTCATTATATATATATTTTTAAATTACATCATAAAATTAAGCATTTTTTTATTAGCATATATGTATCTTTTTAATACCGATTTAAAAAACACTGTTGTATTGTGCGTATAACATGCATTATTATGTCTCATACATATAAGCATACGTTGTGTTATTGTTTATACATAGTTGCATTATTATGACATGCGTCGTTTAATTATGTGAGTGAATAATTATGCATGGTCGTTTAATTTGTAATATTTAACATTATGTGTAATTATGGTAAGAACACATATGCCTCTTGTCCCAAGTCTCATGTCGTATTTCACATTAATTTACTTTATACAATAACCTACCTTCACAATGTGTGTAAGAGAGAGTGAGAGAGAAAATTTTAGCATGCTAAGTGTAGGAAGCCTTGACAATAAACACATCTTGACGCAAGTGGTATATGTGTTGATATAAATCCGAACTACTATCGCGCTACTTGATGATGAAAATCACACCTCATAAAGATGGAAGTGTTCGAATAGCATGTACAAAATTTTCATTCTACATATGGCCCATCATAAGCTAAAATATGGCCCGTTAAAAGGATATCATAAGGCTCCCTTACCTTATTATTATTATTTTTGGACCAATCAAGTTACCATGAGTGGCTCACACAATTTTATTTTTCCTTTGGTTTTCATCTTATAACTTTTATCGTATACTGTTTATAAAATTTCAATGGATCATCGTGACATCATTATAAATTCAGGATACCTCTTGTGTTACATGTTTATTTTTATTAATATTTCGACGTGAATGCATGTGAATACTAACGATAAAGTCATCAAAATTGAGTCTTACGCATTTCAATACCCTCGCCGCAGCTTGCTAGTTCCTCACTAGTTAATTTTATTTGAACAATATTAAAATATTATTATTACTACATATTTTTATCTTTCAAACAAAAAGAATATGCTGTGTTCTATACGGTTATCTAGTTGATAACTATTAGTTAAATTTAGTCCCGACAAAACATGGTTAATATCCATTAGTCGGTTCTCACACCTAACTCGAAAATCCATCATTAACTTCGACATTCTTCTGTTCTCTTCGATTCATCTGACACCTTCAACAAAACGAATCAAACGACAACCCGAATTCATTCACAAACTAACCTTTACGCCTTCAATCTTCCCCTCAGGTCAGTGAATTCTCTTGTTCCCACATTATCATTACCTTCTTATTCCCATTTTAACCCCACAATTCGTTCAATTTTAAGAAGAAGATGACAGAAGATTCGGGAAAAACAAAGGCGGTGAAGATGATCGGTGTCAATTTATTTCACTGTGACGAAAAACATCGTCATTCCGTCACGGGTTTGTGGTACAATCGAATTATCTGAAAAGGAATATGCTTTTGCCCAATTTGCCAACTGTGTAATAATTCAACCCATTTGATTGATGTTGCTCGTTGGATCTTTATTTCATTTGTTAATTTGAAATGGTCAATTGTATTTGTCTACTTGTATCTATTTAGAATGTTTTCGTAGTCAAGCTTCCATCTTTGGTCGCGATTACAGTTCGTTAGAGGCGGTTTTCTGAGTTTTGTTGAAACGTCTGGAGTTTAGAATCATCTATCTTGGCATTTCGTGTGGGTAATGAATTGGGTATTTTAGAAAGATTGATGTTAGTCAGCTCGGTCCCCAATTCGTTCGAGGAGCTTGTTCGATTGGGGCTTACGAGAGGCTAGTGCTACAACATTTGTGTGCTGTTGTTGAATCTGTTTGAATTGGTGATGTGATTGTGGTGAATTGGGTAGATTTAGGGGAAGATGTATGCTGTAGGGAGGCTAGGTAGTTATATAACTCAAGGGGTTTATACGGTCTCCGGTCCCTTTCATCCTTTTGGTGGGGCGGTTGATATGGTTGTGGTGCAACAAGAAGATGGTAGCCTGAAATCGTCTCCTTGGTATGTTAGATTTGGGAAGTTTCAAGGGGTTTTGAAGGCGAAAGAAAGAGTTGTTGACATTAATGTTAATGGGGTTGATGCTGATTTTCATATGTATTTGGATCCGCGAGGGGAGGCTTACTTTCTCAGAGAGGTTGAGTCGGAGGAAGGGGTTGAAGGGGTCTCCTCACATTCGTCTTCTTGTGATGACATAAATGGAAAAGGGCAGGAGAAGCTACCCGTTAAGTCTAAAAGTATGGATTATGACTTTGACGGGTGTAATTCGGTTAGTGATGTCAGCAATGGTGCGGCTTTGACGAGAACTAACTCCAAAGGGTCTAGAATTTTAGGGTTTGTTCTAGGGAGAAGATCTATGAAAGAACATACTTTGTCAAAAGAAGAAAATGATTCAGATGCTGATAGAATGGCACAATTGGAAAGGGCTGAAATTGCTGCTGATCTATTGGAAACTAGGTGGTCAACGAATCATTCATCAAGAAGTAAAGAATCAAGAAACGATAACGGGGATGTTATTGGTGGAAGATTGGAGACGGGTTTGGTATTGCATGAACAACACTTTGTAAATAAGTTGGAAAATTCAGGGGTTGATCATGAGGAACCTTCAATGAAGGTTGAGGAAAGTGTTGCTGCAGATGATGCTAATGGTGTTAATAAAAATGCTGATGAAAATTGTGTTTCTGAAGTGTGTTCAAGAACTCAGTTGGATGATGCTAATGAACCAGAAGTGGGATTGATAACTGGTCAAGGGTCTTTAGAAATTGTACCCGAAAGCTATGCAGAAGTTACGTCTAATCAAGAAGATGCAGCCATAGAAGCCATGTCTTGCGGTTCTGTTGCAGTACCTATTTGTCAAAGTGTCGATGATAATCTTACAAAGAAAGTAGATGAAACAAATGAAATCAGACCGCCATTGGAGCCAAATGGTGATTTTCAAGTATCTAAACCGGTTGTGGAAGAACAGTTGATTTTTGGTGATGTTGATGATTCAATTTCAAACCCAAACATCAGCAAGATAGAGCAAGAAGTCAAACAGGCTGGAAGTGAGTCAACAGCTGTGATGTATGCTCCAGATTTACTTACAGTCAAAACCTATCAAGAGAACTCCAAAGATGAACTTGAACGGTTAAAGGAAAATATTAGAAGGTGTCCAAGTAATTTGGAGATTGCTAAAAGTTGTGAAATTCCAGTGGAAATTGGCCGGCAGGCAAAATCTCTGCCTAACATGTGGTGTCGATTTAACGATCCAAGTCCAGATAATCAAGAGGAATTACAATTTTACTCTCCTGTTGGTAAATTAAGGTCCTCAAATTGGGATTTACTCAGGGAAGATGCTTCAAGGTTCAGAAGAGTGATCATGGAGAAAGAATTGCCACAAAGTGTAGATGGCCCATCGAAGGATCTTAAAGATGGTAGCATTGCAAGTGGTAAGAGATCTTATTTTGCATTCATAGTAGTTATTTCAAGATTTTACCTTTATAATGAAACCTATTTGTAGGTGGTCCTCCTGATATTGTTGATGGTGCTGGTGGAAGCTGGAGTTTGTGGCCGTTTAGAAGATTGGGAAGTAAAAGTGTTAATGAGAGCAGTAAAAATGTTACTGAGGACGTTAAAAATGTTTCTGATGTTGAAACTGGACAAGAAATGGACGTTGAAAAAGAATGGCCTTCACCAAAATCTGATAAGATGCATACACGGGAACTTACTCCAACTCCCGAGCAGCTATCTTCTTTGAATCTAGCAGAAGGGCAAAACACAGTAATGTTCACATTTTCAACATCGGTTCTTGGGCCTCAAAAGGTTACTTCTGGTGTATCTCATTTGTTGATGTATCGGTCGGCAATTTATAGTTTGTAGCTTGTGCTATATTGACATACATACATTTCAGGTGGATGCTCGAATCTATTTGTGGAGGTGGGATACTCGCATTGTGATCTCAGATGTTGATGGAACAATTACCAAGTAAGATTTTTTATCTTCTTGAAGATTTAAAAAGGATGTACGCAACTTATTCTGTTTATATTTAGCCAATGATTAATAGTTCTTATAACTTGCACATTCTGTTAATTACAAATAACACAGTCGCATAGAAACTTGGACATTGATACTACATGATGCTAGTTAGCAAGGGTATCATGAAGCCTATAGGTTTTCCTTACCAAATTGTTCTGGTAGTACGAAAATTTTAAAATAACATATGTATATTACGCGACTATTAGATGATAAGGAATTGGCACTTTTTTGCAGCCTGAATGATGATGATAAGTTATATGGTATAATGTATGTTCATTTTGTTATAGGTCTGATGTTCTTGGACAATTCATGCCTTTGGTTGGAAGAGATTGGTCACATATTGGTGTAACACATCTCTTTTCGGCAATTAAGGTTTGTTGGCTGTTCTGTTTCCTTCTTGCAAAATATAGCCTCTTGCTACTCCCCCTCTGTCCCATGTAAATTTTAACGTTTAACACATAATTATTTGACTATAAGTCGAATGACTTCCAAGTTTTAAACTGATGAGAAAATAAGAGAATCTTGTGGACCAGAATCAATACATTTAGTAAAGTAGCTTTCACAGGACATCGCTACTTTGTTACCATGATTTGAGAGAAAATTATTTGTTTGACTGCATGTTGTGATCATCTTACCTTATTCCAAAGCTGAAAATATTCCTACAGATTGCCCTCACCAATGTGATACCTTTTTCATGAGGGCATATGGGTCAAGTCACTTTCTTTTTTGGCCTAAAAGTAAGACCCATGAAAGAAACAGTCACTGCACGTTGTAGTTGCATAATAGTGGCCACAACTTACTTCCCTCGTAAAATAAAGAGACCAACAAATTATTTAAATGTTCAAGAGCTAATATACATTTAGAAAAACATGAACATTTTCTTAATTGTATGTTGTAGGAAAATGGATATCAAATGCTTTATCTAAGTGCTCGGGCCATTTCTCAGGCCTCCATCACTAGGCAGTTCTTGTTCAACCTTAAGCAGGTACATGTGGAATGGTTTTAACTCTCTATTTCCATTAAGCACGACTGTTCTATTGGCACTTTGCTTCCAAATTCATAACAATAGGCACACAGTTTATGTGTGTTCTCATGTCATTCTTACTATCTGCTATAACTTAATTTGTAGGATGGGAAGGCTTTGCCTGATGGGCCTGTAGTTATTTCCCCTGACGGACTTTTTCCTTCTCTATTTCGTGAAGGTAACAGTATAATATATATCTCACTTTCTGATACAAGTTTGCCTATCATGAAATTCTATGAGTTCGCTGCAGACGAGGGATACATGTATCATTTTTTTTTTGGGCTAGTATGTGTTATATTCAGATCCCTTTTTCACCCGTCTTTCTTACTTTGGTTTTAAAAGTAAATGTGTTGGCTAGTTTGACCCATGATGTTACCGTTATAGTTTATGATAACAGTCTTCACAATAATACTTAATCATAGTGGTGAAAACGTACTATATCCGACAATAAGGCAACAAAATAATTCTTTTCCGAATCAGTGTTATATAGATATAGCTTCTAATGGTTCTTTCTACGGTGGTACCTGAAATTACTTTACTACCCTTTTACAGTCATAAGAAGAGCTCCACATGAATTCAAAATTGCTTGCTTGGAGGTTAGTTACTAGTTAGTTACCGATTATTCTGTCCCATGAAAATTACAATGTTTGACTTCCATATAGGTCAAGTAGTTTGACTATTTGTTGAATATCTAAAATACCTTCCAATAAAAGACTAAATTAGGTGAAACTTTGAACCAAACAGTTATTTTCAAATGGTAATATTTTTCATGGACATCCTGAATAAGAAAGTTTTGTATTTTTTATGGGACGCGAGTACTATTTTCTTCTTTGATTGCTTGCATTTGATGACAACACGAGTCTTATAATACTCCAATCGTTTTGATACCAGGATATCAAGGCTTGTTTTCCACCCGATAGGAACCCATTTTATGCTGGTTTTGGAAACAGAGACACAGATGAGTTTAGCTACCTGAAAGTCGGAATACCCAAGGGAAAAATCTTCATCATCAATCCTAAGGTTCTTGTTAACCTTAATCACCGCTTATGACATTCTTAAAGTTCGTTAAATACATTGTCCATAGGTTATCTTGTCCTTGTGTTTGGGGTTTACAGGGTGAGGTTATTATAAACCGTTGCATTGACTCAAAATCATACGCTTCGCTTCATGCTCTCGTCAATGGAATTTTCCCACCGATATCTGCTCATGAAGAGGTTTTATTTTCTTCAGCTTCTCTAACCTTTTAATGTTAACTTTTCTTTATGCTCACGTTTATCTGTTTTTCATGTTACGTTAGCGAGAGGATTATAACTCGTGGAACTTCTGGAAACTTCCACCTCCGACAATCGACTAACCCAAGATACACTCGAGAATGTAATTACGCGTTTTTTTCCCGCCAAAAGAGAACCGTACAGAAATAGAATCATTCAAGTAGCAGAAAACACGCACATTCAATACACAGATGACATATAAGTTTCAGAACTCATGTTATTTACACAAAAATAAATAGATGGTTTACAGTTGTATATATTAGTAGGGTATGATCATAACACCCAATTCCTTCTGAGCAAAATGGATTAGATTTTCAATCTCACACTCATCAACGAAACCGTCTCCGTCTCTATCAGCAGCCTTCATCCCCGCCCGGCCTTTCCAGCCCGAAAACCAACCTCCGGTGGCCTTAACGATTTGCCTGAGCTCCGATTTGTTGATCCAACCATCTTTATCAGAGTCGAATCTCATCAACCATCTCTTGAACTCCTTGATCGTAAGCTCGCGTCTTCCATCTTCAGAGATGTTCTGGTTCAAAGAAGTGGTTTTGAATGCCATTTTTCTGTGGAAATATGAACAAGATTTTTGAAGATCGATGAAGGATTTACCTGCAAATTTATGCTAAGCTAATGAGTTTTTATATACTCAAATCTTTTGTTCGCCATTGAATATTAAAATAGCCGAAAAGCTTGAATTCTTAAAAGGTTCAAAAGGATAGTGCTCTGTGCAATGTACCTTGATTTAACAATAGAGTTCGTTCCCACTTTAAACTTCTATTTTTTATAATATTAAGCCTTTTAGTTTAGGACTAATCTACGAAGCTACGTAATTAATATGTTTTGGTGTAAAGAATTTAAACGTGCGGGTTCGAATATAAAAATGTATGTATGTTTGTGACCCTACGTTATTGTTTGTACCACTCTTAATCACCTCTAGTTAAATTTAGTATGATATTAAGTTCTAATTCCTAAATGGAGATGTGCATTGTTGGGTTTAGATCTGAATAAATGTTAATATAGCTGGTGTTAGTATGGAACTATTGATAGATTGGTATGGTAATAGTTTAATGTAATAATGCCATCTAATAAAACACACGTACATGAATGGGCTAAAACTTTGTAATTAATCATATGTTCAGTTGCATACATCAATAATTCAATATCCGTCTCAAAATTTTTTTGGTATAGAACCAAGTTCGTATGACTAATATATTATTTTAAAAATGATTTAACTTAAAATCCTGTTTGGCTTGAAAAATACGTTTGTTATACATGAAAAAACATGTATAAATGAAAACATATCTACAGAACACAAACAAGCGTGAAATAATAAAGGCATTAATAGCAATTTTATCTAACAAGTGAAACATGTATTAGGGTGGAGGGGGTACCTTGTCACACCCACCAAATTACATCACAAACACACCAATTAAATATTACCGTATTACCTTACACAATACATAAAAATTGAAGGCAGTGGTGCCGCCCCACTATGTCACGTGAAACTAGGCGTTGAGGGATTGATTTGTTGAAGGGAAGGCACAGCGAGTGGATGCCAGAACGTGAAAAGGGGGCGCTAGGCTGCGCCAAGGCATGTCGTTGTCTCACGGTTTTATTTTATGTGGATATAAAGTAAAATCATGAACTGGTTTCATTTTCAAATTTTTTATTTTTATTTTTTGTTATTCTTGCTATTAATGCGACTATTAGGAATTTTTTTAATTGGTAATGAACCTTGACTATTCCACTGCTGTATGCAGTATGATTTTTTGTAGAATTGTTATTCGAATTTACAATTTGAATAAAGGGCGGATGCAATTCATTAATTGAATACTTTTTGAAACTTATTATGGTGCTACCTTGAGGTATTTTTATTTATATTTATGAAAAAGTTATAAAGCAAAGCACATGAATACCTTAGTACACCGTTTTTGAATCAAAATCAAAATTCGGGTTGGCATTTGTGCTTGTCAAAAAATAAAACATATAGCCTAACCTTTTAAATTATGGGTTAATAGTAATATGATTGGTTTCAAATAAAAACAAAAAGAAATTTTGAAAACCAATAAATCATATCTTCACATTTGATATATTAAAATTAATAACTTATGTTATTTTTAATATAAAATAAAATGTTATATTTTTTATGAGATCATGTCTATAAAAAGTCAAAAAAATATAAATAATTGATTTTAATATATCAAATGTGAAGATTTAATCTATTGATTTTCATAATTTCTTTTAGTTTTCATTTTAACTCAACCCAACTATAATAAAATAAATGGTAACATATTTTTGTGAAAATTATATTGTAACATTAAAGGAAGAATAAAAGCTTGAACTTTCACATGTAAGGTTTCATGACAGCGGAGTGAGTAAATTGGTATTACTAAAATAACCTAATTGAAAATCACATAAACCTTGTAGAAATAACTCATTTAAATTAATATTAGTAATAATACATAAGATTATAAATATTTTTTAATACATTAAGAAATAAAATTTTTTATCAATGTTATTTCTAAAAAATAAATTTTTATAATATACTTCCGAAGTTCTAAGTAATCTACTTATCTAAGACATTAAACTTTTCTAAAATATAATATTTTTTTAAAATTAATGTTTATTAAAAGCAAAATTTTCATAAACAAAAAATAATTAAAATTAGGAGTTATAATAAGAAAATTTTTAAAAATGATATTTTCTAATATGGTTTGTTTTGAAATAAATGTTTTTTTTTTTAAGTTTAAAAAGTTAATGTCATTGTTTTGTTACTTATAGTTATTACTCATACGTAATTTTAATTATAGTTTATATTAAAACATCATTTAAACTTAATCAATTTTTATTATAATTTAAATTTTATTTATTCACATGTGTAATACACATATTTATCAAAACTAGTATAATAATATTCCATCCGATTAAGTTGCTTATTTCATCATTTCAATATTTTCAAATGAACCTTTCTTTCCTTATTAATTCTTCAGACAATGCCAAACACCCTTTTGTTCTTTTCTAAAAACTCTGAACACAATAATAAATTTTTTTAATAGTGGTTTAAATGATGAATTCATACATCCATTAAAGCTATCATTCATTTTACATCATTTGATGAAATAAATTTGTTTAAAACAAGACTAGAATCCGTAACTATTTAAAAGAATAATTCTAATATATTTGTATCATTAGGGTACATATCATTTGTATACTTGATTTTTACTTTTATAATTTTTACATTAATTACCGAAACTTTCTTAGAAAGTTATATCAATTAGTCCAACGATTAAATAAAAAGAAAATCCGTAACAACGTTGATTCGTATTGCGTGCGTATCTTGGTGTTACGATTTCCAAATCTGAGACCCCGGGATTCTCGATACACAAATAAATTCTAAATATAATTTCTTAATACTAAATTATAATTACACACCCCAACCCTCGTAAACCTCAACATTCCCTCCAAATCTCCTCTCAATCTCACATCTCTCATCTCTTCACACACGCTAGAAGTTACAGTCTTCTGATCTTCTCTGATTAATTTGTTCCTCTTTTATACGTGTAATCAATCGATTGTTACGCAATAACACTCACATTATTACCGCTCTCTGTGATTCCATTTACCAACTTTCATTTGGATTTAACAGCGATTCACTGAATGTTGTTTTTTTTTTTTTGGTTTAATTTCAGGAGATGAGAAGCTGTTGAAGAAGGCTATGAAGTTGCCATGGGATGATCGATTATAATGCCGATCTCTGCGATTCTATACGCGAGTTAGGTTTTTTATTGTTGTTTATGAAGTTCTAACAAAAAATGTCGTTCGCTTTAACCTAGATCAATGTAACGTATGTCTCACATTGGTTTTTTTGTTGATTTTTTGTGTGAGATTTGATGGAGAAGACGATTGGTGACTAAAATGCGCCTGTTCGGTTTAAAAGCTTGATGTTTCAGTTCATTCACAGTGTTGGTTGTTCTTCGATGGATATTAAGCGTAATATGTTGTCAAAAAAGTTGTCTCAGAGTTTATTCTCTAGTTTTGTAGACATTTAACTCTACATTAAAGTAATAACTTCTTGTTGTATGTGTCTATCTTTTCGCAGGAAAACTGAAGACGGTGGCTTGCAAACGTATTCATTTAAGGAAGAATATGATTTCCATGGTAGGCAGTTTGAAGCCTGAAGTCGGTCTATTTGGGTTGCAAAATAGTCAAAGGGTGAGGTATGACTTTACTAGTTTTCAATATTAGTCAAACGTTGACCGACTGTCTTCCTGTTTATTTTTGAATTTTGAGCATGGAAACAGGTCAATTTGGGTTCTAGTACAGCCATATGGGTCAAATATCTAAAAGCTAGCTAAAAGGTAAACGAGTCACCCAAAACATACATTAGTTTTACAACCTCCTAATTGCATTATTATTTCAGTAACATTTTGATCATACTTAATGCATTCTTTTTTTTTTGTTGGGCGTAGGATCTTATATGTGCAAGGCTAAATCTAGAGGAGTCATACTTATACCATCATGAAATGTATCGATCATCAATTTAGGTATTAAGGTTGTGTAATTGCTTAAGAAAGATAAACACCTTTTTTTAAAACAAGACATAATCTGTGTCACCCAACCAGATTGTTTGTCTGCTATGCTACTTTTTTTACATGGCTGCATCCTTTTCATTTCATAACATTACAACACCCGATCAGCGGACGGGTATACGACTAGTTGAATTTGGTTCTTGATTTGTGGTTTATACGCAGATTCCTTGTAAACAATTTGTAAATTCACTAACCTTTTTTATAAATCTACCACTCCACAGCCTTTGTACTACCCTATGACGACCAAGGATGTGCAACAGTCACTCAAGCTCCAACTAATGGACTTCTGTTTCTTCCTTCTCTATGATAATCTGTTGTCCTACATGCATTAAATATCAAACGTACATATGTATATTATATGTTTTTTGGTGCATTTATTGGTGTCTAATGCTTTGGTCCAGTCTCATGATCGCCATTTTCTCGTTTGTTTCACCATTTTCTTACGTAACATTATTGGTTTTCCTTTCCCTGTCCAGAAGAGAGTTTTAGGTCCAAGAAAAGCTTAATCAGTTTCTGCTGTGGAATCAAGAAACATATCTGATGGTGAGCAGTTAACTTCTGAAGTCGCTAAATCTGATGTTACAAAAGACCAACAAAGAGCACCTATACTTGGGGTGAGTTTATTCCTGCTGTGTTTTTTTGCCTTTTGGATAAGAATAAAAGCAGTGCTTCTTAGTTTAATCTTTATATAAATTTGACGTGTTGATCGACATCTTATGAAATAATTAATATTGACAATGGGTCGTTGAAGGCAATACATTCGGAGACCATGGTACGTTTTTTTAACCATTTTTTGCAACTTTGGATCATTTACATGCATTTTGTTGAATATTTTACCATGTAGATAGTGGTCGAAGGTCACCGCCTAAAAAATAAAGATTCAGAGCTGTTTTCTGTATTAAAGCAGTTCAACACCCGGCACTGTACATTATGACTGGAACCCCACTTTTTGGTTTTTTACATTAGTCTTTGTGTACTGATCAACATATTTTGGATAATATCTGTTGATTTTTACCTTGTGTTTCATTTTTGTCACTTTGTTCTTATTTTTGATGTGAAATGCAAATGCCTTTCAGAACAACTTGGATGAGCTTTTCAACCTTAAGTAGGTACATGGAATGGTTTAACTCTCTATTTCCATTCCTAAAACACGACTCTTCTGTTGACACTTTGCTACGAAATTCATAACAATAGGCACACAGTATGTGCGTGGTTGTTTCATTCTCACTATCTGCTATAACTTAATTTGCAGGATGGGAAGGCTTTGCCTGATGGACCTGTAGTTATTTCCCCTGACGGACTTTTTCCTTCTCTATTTCGTGAAGGTAACACTATAATATATCTCACTTTCTCATACAAGTTTTCCTATTGTGAAATTCCATGAATTCGCTGCAGACGAGGGATTCATGTATCATTTTTTTTTGGGTAGTATGTGTTATATTCAGATCCCTTTTTCACCCGTAATTCTTACTTTGGTTTTAAAAGTAAATATGTTGGCTAGTTTGACCCATGTTGTTACTGTTATAGTTTATGATAACAGTCTCCACAATAATACTTGATCAGAGTGTTGAAAACGTACTATATTCAACAATATGGCAACAAAAGAATTATTTTCCAAATCAGTGTGATATAGATATAGCTTCTAATAGTTCTTTCTACGGTGGTACCTGAAATTACTTTACTACCCTTTTACAGTTATAAGAAGAGCTACACATGAATTCAAAATTGCTTGCTTGGAGGTTAGTTACTAGTTAGTTACCGATTACTCTGTCCCATGAAAATTACAATGTTTGACTTCCATATAGGTCAAGTAGTTTGACTATTTGTTGAATATCTAAAATACCTTCCAATAAAAGACTAAATTAGGTGAAACTTTGAACCAAACAGTTATTTTCAAATGGTAATATTTTTCATGGACATCCTGAATAAGAAAGTTTTGTATTTTTTATGGGACGCGAGTACTATTTTCTTCTTTGATTGCTTGTATTTGATGACAACACGAGTCTTATAATACTCCAATCGTTTTGATACCAGGATATCAAGGCTTGTTTTCCACCCGATAGGAACCCATTTTATGCTGGTTTTGGAAACAGAGACACAGATGAGTTTAGCTACCTGAAAGTCGGAATACCCAAGGGAAAAATCTTCATCATCAATCCTAAGGTTCTTCTTAACCTTAATCACCCCTTAAGACATTCTTAAACTTCGTTAAATACATTGTTCATAGGTTATCTTGTCCTTGTGTTTGGGGTTTACAGGGTGAGGTTATTATAAACCATTGCATTGACTCAAAATCATACGCTTCGCTTCATGCTCTCGTCAATGGAATTTTCCCGCCAATATCTGCTCATGAAGAGGTTTTATATTCTTCAGCTTCTCTAGACTTTTTATGTCAACTTTTCTTTATGCTCATGTTTATCTGTTTTTCATGTTACGTTAGCGGGAGGATTACAACTCATGGAACTTCTGGAAACTTCCACCTCCGACAATCGACTAACCGAAGATACACTCGAGAATGTAATTACGCTTTTTTTTTCCGTCAAAATAGAACCGTACAGAAATAGAATCATTCAAGTAGCAGAAAACACGCAAATTCAAAACACAGATGACATATAAGTTTCAGAACTCATGTTATTTACACAAAAATAAATAGATGGTTTACAGTTGTATATGTTAGTAGGGTATGATCATAACACCCAATTCCTTCTGAGCAAAATGGATTAGATTTTCAATCTCACACTCATCAACGAAACCGTTTCCGTCTCTATCAGCAGCTTTCATCCCTGCCCGGCCTTTCCAGCCCGAAAACCAACCTCCGGTGGCCTTAACGATTTGCTTGAGCTCCGATTTGCTGATCCGACCATCTTTATCAGAGTCGAATCTCATCAACCATCTCTTGAACTCCTTTATCGTAAGCTCTCGTCTTCCATCTTCAGAGATGTTCTGGTCCAAAGAAGTGGTTTTGAATGCCATTTTTCTGTGGAAATATGAACAAGATTGTTGAAGATTGCTGGAGGATTTTCCTGCAAATTTATGCTAAGCTAATGGGTTTTTATATACTCAAATCTTTTGTTCGCCATTGAATATTAAAACAGCCGAAAAGCTTGAATTCTTTATAAGGTTCAAAAGGATAATGGTCTGTGCAATGTACCTTGATTTAACAATAGAGTTCGTTCCCACTTTAAACTTCTATTTTTTATAATATTTAAGCCTTTTAGTTTAGGACTAATCTACGAAGCTACGTAATTAATATGTTTTGGTGTAAAGAATTTAAACGTGCGGGTTCGAGTATAAAAATCTATGTATGTTTGTGACCCTAAGTTATTGTTTGTACCACTCTTAATCACCTCTAATTAAATTTAGTATGATATTAAGTTTTAATTCCTAAATGGAGATGCGCATTGTTGGGTTTAGATCTATAGATGTGTTAATATACCTGGTGTTAGCATGGAACTATGGACAGATAGGGCTCGTAATAGTTTAATGTAATTTCAATTTTACTCACTAAAGTTTACCTAAAGTTTAAATAAAGTAATTATTTTTTTTTTCAAAAGATTAAAAACATCAATTTACATTCGAAATTTTCATATGTTGTTTCAATTTCATTCCAAATGTTTTATTATTTTGGATAAATTAAAACAACTAATAAAATTTTTGAATTAAAATTTTATTAATTTATGAAACTTTTAGAGGTAAATTGATGTTTTTTAATCTTTTAGAGAAAAATAATTATTTTTAACAAAACTCAATGAGTAAAATTAAACTTAACTCTACAATCTAATAAACACACGTGTCTGAATATGCTAAAACTTTGTAATTAATCATATGTTCGGTTCCATATATCAATATCTGTCTCAAATTTTTTTTATGTTGAATCAAAATTGTAGGACTAATAAAATATTTTAAAAGTAATTTGACTTGAAATCATGTTTGACTTGAAAAATACGTTTGTTATACATTAAAAAACATGTATAAATAAAAACATATCTACAAGAAGACAAACAAGCATGAAATAAAGACATTAATAGCAATGTTAACAAACAATTGAAACATGTATTAGGTGGAGGGGTACCTTGTCACACGCATATTACACTACAAACACACCAATTAAATATTATTGTGTCACATTACATCATACATACAAAATTAAAGGCAGTGGTGATGCCCCACCATATCGCATGAAAGTAGGCGCTGATGGATCGATTTATTTAAGGGAAGGCATGACTAGTGGGTGTCGGAAACACACGCCATGCGGCGTAAAAAGGAGGCGGCGGCGCTGAGGCATACATGCTGTTGCCTCAAGGCGTGCCCCCCCTTCCACCTTTATTACGTGGATAAAAAGTAAAATCATGAACTCATTTCATTTTCAGTCTTTTTGTTATTCTTGCTATACTGCTAATGCAACTATTAGGGATTCTTTTAATTGCTAATTAACCTTGACTATTCGACTGCTGTATGAGGTATGCCTTGAATATTTCCTTAAATTCTTGTAGAATTGTTATTCGAATTTTCAATTAGAATCAAGGGTGGATGCAATTCATTAATTGAATACTCTTTGAAACTTATTATATTGATACCTTGAAGTATTTTTATTTATATTTATGAAAAAAATATAAAGCAAAGCACACGAATACCTCAGTACATCGTTTTTTAATCAAAATCAAAATTCGGTTTCGGCATTTGTGATGTCAAAAAATAAAAATAAAACTTGTAGCCTAACGTTTTAAATTTTTGGTTACAGTAACATAATTGGGTTCAAATAAAAATCCAAAGTAATTGTGAAGACCGATAAAATAAATCTTCACATTTGATGTATTAATATCAATAACTTGTGTTTTTTGAATAAAAGATAAAATGTTGTATTTTTATGGGACAATATGTATAAAAAGTTAAAATATAAGTTATTGATCTTAACATCAAATGTAGTTTTTAAAATTACAGAAAACATCATTTAGGTCTATAAAAAATTAAAGGTATCATCATTTATCTTCAAAAATTACTTTAATCATTCTTTATGTATATTTTTTATAACAAACTTCGTCCTTTATACTAACGGGCGTTAAGTTTATCTGTTAAGTCAAGTGCATTCCCTTAAAGAACTATTATTGAAATTTTAAATCTAAATTAAATGACTTTTTTTGAAATTAGCTTTTGCTTTAAAATTTGTTACATGTATAATTTTATAATACATATTATTTTATTTTAATATAGATATTAAATACAAATTAACAAATGTTTATAATAACTAAGTAATATAAATTAAAAATAGTTAATAATTATTTAGTAACTAATTATATTTTATATTATTAAATTTGTATCAATAAATATTTTATTAAAATAAAATTTAGAAATAGAACCAACTTTTTATTAATTAAAAAAACACTACTCCTAAACACAATATAATCATATAAAAACACATTACAATCCTAATTAATATTAAAACACAATTAATATGAATCGAACACCATTCGTTTAATCGAACAACTACGTTTAACGATAAGCCATCATTCGGAGGTTATTCTTCATCTTCTTACTAACCCCTCAATAAATTGAGGGTTGATGAAATTTATTTAAATGTAAAATATACTTTTAGTTAAATAAATACAGAAAGAACAATTCATGAAATTTACTTAAAATTTGATAAAAAAAAAAGTCATATGCGACCATCTCTATGTTTATCACTATTACATCTTATATTAAAAAAAAACAAGTTTAAGGTAGTATTATGAATAGATAAAAATGAATTACAAAAATTATTAAAGGTATAATATATAGGGTTAACACTGTATATATATTTTAATTAAGTAATTAAATAAGTATTAAAAACTATTAAGGTATTAGTTATTTTTTGTTATATAATTATAATTTATATTATTAAAAGTTGTGATAAAAATTTATTAATTAGTATGTAACATCTATATTAAAATAAAATAATATAAATTAAAAACTTATACGTATAACGAATTTTAAGGTAAAAACTAATTACAAAAACCATTCTTTATCCTAGGTTTGGAATTTCAAAATAGTCTTTTAAAAAGTTGAAATACTAAAATGCCCTTGATTTAACAGAGAAATTTAACGTCCGTTAGTATAAATGACGAAATATGTTATAAAAAGTATACATAAAGGATGATTTGAGTATTTTTTTTTTGAAATAAATGATGAATTCTGTAATTTTTTATAAACCTAAATGATATTTTATGTATATTTGTCTTTTAGTTATTGGATTTTACTCTATATCCAGTTATTTTATTTTTTTTCTTATGTATACTTGATTATTACTTTTATAATTTTTACATTAATTACCAGAACCTGCTTAGAAAGTTATATCAATTAGCCCAACGGTTAAATAAAAAAAAGAAATCTGCAACCGTTGATTCGTATCGCGTGCGTATCTTGGTGTTACGATTTCCACACCTGAGACCCCGGGATTCTCGTTACACAAATAAATTCTAAATATAATTTCTAAATCCTAAATTATAAATACACACCCCAACCCTCGTAAACCTTAACTTTCCCCCCAATTCTCCTCTCAATCTCACATCTCTCATCTCTTCACACACGCTAGAAGTTACAGGCTTCTCTGATTAAGTTGTTCCTCTTTTACTCGTGTAATCAATCGATTGTTACGCAAGAACATCGACATTGCCGCCCTCTGTGATTTCATTTACCAACTTTCATTTGGATTTAATAGCGATTCACTGAGTGTACACTGAATGTTGTTTTTTTTTGTTTAATTTCAGGAGAGAAGAAGCTGTTGAAGGAGGCTATGAAGTTGCCATGGGACGATCGATTATAATGCCGATCTCTGCGACTATATACGTGAGTTAGGTTTTCTATTGTTGTTTATGAAGTTCTAACAAAAAATGTCGTTCGGTTTAACCTAGATCAATGTAACGTGTGTCTCACATTGGTTTGTTTCTTGATTTTTTGTGTGAGGTTTGATGGAGAAGACGATTGTTGATTAAAATGCGCCTGTTCGGTTTAAAAGCTTGATGTTTCAATTCGTTCACAGTGTTGGTTGTTCTTCGATGGATATTAAGCGTAATATGTTGTCAAATAAAGTTGTCTGAGAGTTTATTCTCTAGTTTTGTAGACATATAACTTCTTGTTGTATGTGTTTATCTTTTCGCAGGAAAAATGAAGACGGTGGCTTGCAAACGGATTCATTTAAGGAAGAATATGATATTCATGACAGGAGGGGCAGTTCGAAGCCTGAAGTCGGTCTATTTGGGTTGTAAAATAGTCAAAGGGTGAGGTATGACTTTACTAGTTTTCAACATTAGTCAAATGTTGACCGACTGTCTTCCTGTTTATTTTTGAGCATGGAAACAGGTCAATTTGGGTTGTAATACAGCCATATGGGTCAAATATCTAAAAGCTAGCTAAAAGGTAAACGAGTCACCCAAAACATACATTAGTTTTACAACCTCCTAATTGCATTATTATTTCAGTAACATTTTGATCATACTTAATGCATTCTTTTTTTTTTTGTTGGGCGTAGGATCTTATACGTGCAAGGCTAAATCTAGAGGAGTCATATTTATACCATCATGAAATGTATCGATCATCAATTTAGGTATTAAGGTTGTGTAATTGCTTAAGAAAGATAAACACCTTTTTTTAAAGCAAGACATAATCTGCGTGACCCAACCAGATTGTTTGTCTGCTATGCTACTTTTTTTACATGGCTGCATCCTTTTCATTTCATAACATTACAACACCCGATCAGCGGACGGGTATAAGACTAGTTGAATTTGGTTATTGATTTGTGGTTTATACGAAGACTCCCTGTAAACTATTTGTAAATTCACTGACCTTTTTTATAAATTTACCACTCCATACTCCACAGCCTTTGTACTACCCTATGAGTCTATGACAACCAAGGATGTGCAACAATCACTCAAGCTCCAACTAATGGACTTCTGTTTGTTCCTTCTCTATGATAATTAGTTGTCCTCTATGCATTAAATATCAAACATACATATGTATACTATATGCTTTTTGGTGCATTTATTGGTGTCTAATTCTTTGGTCCAGTCTCATGATCACCATTTTCTCGTTTGTTTCACCATTTTCTTATGCAACATTATTGGTTTTCCTTTCCCTGTCCAGAAGAGAGTTTTAGGTCCAAGAAAAGCTAAATCAGTTTCTGCTGTGGAATCAAGAAACATATCTGAAGTCGCTAAAGCTGATGTTACAAAAGACCAGCCAAGAGCACCTATGCGTGGGGTGAGTTTATTTCTGCTGTATTTTTTTGCCTTTTGGATAAGAATAAAAGTAGTGCTTCTTAGTTTAATCTTTTTATAAATTTGACGTGTTGATTGACATCTTATGAAATGATTAACATTGACAGTGGGTTGTTGAAGGCAATACATTGGGAGACCATGGTACGTTTTTTTTAACCATTTCTTGCAACTTTAAATCATTTACATGCATTTTTGTTGAATATTTTACCATGTCGATAGTGGTCAAAGGTCACCGCCTAAAAAATAAAGATTCAGAGCTGTTTTCTGTATTATAGCAGTTCAACACCCGACACTGAACATTATGACTGGAACCCCTCTTTTGGTTTTTTACATTAGTCTTTGTGTACTGATCAACATATTTTGGATAATATCTGTTGATTTTTATCTTGTGTTACATTTTTATCACTTTGTTCTTATTTTTTATGTGAAATGCAAATGCCTTTCAGAACAACTTATATGAGCTTTTCATGCTTATGAACTTTCTTGATGTTGGAAAGGTTAGCTTTACAATTTTACTGCAACTTTTAGCTATATCTGTAATATTACATAATGAGATGTGGATATCTGTAAAACATCTTTTATTTAATGAAAAATGTTTGCGGTTTGCAAATTTGGGGGAGTTTCTGTAAGAGATCAAGGATATCAATCAAGGAGAACAGGAGAAAGGTTCTCAAGCACTTTAGAAGCGATTCTGACTTGTCTTCTAAAGGACAATAAGGCAATTTTTAGTTACACATGCTTTGTTTGCTTTGTTGTTTTATTTTCTGGTAAAAGTTATCCTATTCATGTGTTAACTTATTTGTTCCCCCTTCAGGACACATCTTCAGCTTCTTTTCAGCTGGCTGTTTCTGTTATTGTTAGCTTCTTTTCAGCTGGCTGTTTCTGTTATTGTTATTGAAGATTGCAGTAAGGCACTTGAACCGTTTGTTTGTCGTTTTCTCAACCGTTGTAATTTGGAGATTGTGTTAAAAGTGAGCTCAAAGAATCATATCACTATTATATTTGAAATCTTCCAGTGTGATCCACAAATGCTTATTGTTGTTGTACCAAACTTAACCTAGGAACTATTCGCCTGTCTTTCTCTTTTTTGCATTGCAAATTCAAAATTTTTTTTTGTGAATCTCTTATTTGGTTTTTCACCATACCAGGTTGATGTTCGGATAACAGCTATCAAGTTTGTTGGAGAACGCTTTTCAATTCCTGGATGTCATGTTGGGAGAATGGGAGTACCACCTTCTTTTCACAAAGTTTATTAATACATTCTCCGATAATTTGCTGCAAATAGTCTTAATGCTTTGTTATGTGCTTAAATATTCTATTTAATTAATCAATCAGGAGAGGAATCCACTGTAGTTCTGTATCACGTCCAGGTATAAAATGAACATATAACATTTCTTTCACCACCATGGGAGGTCCATCGTACACATGACAGATAATTTTACCTTGCCAACACCATCGCCCAGCAGCCTAGAGAAGAAAGGAGACTGAAATATGGAGTTGCTAAAGGTACGGCATCAACTTTCTTATTAAATGTGTACAATACCCTTTTTGAGTTTATTCTTTCTATTGCAGACTATTGCTTCTAGAATTTTTTAGTTAACCAATTTGATTGTTTCATGTTTTTGTGTAATTTGTTAGACACCTATTGCGGGGTTAAGATCATTTTCCCATATTCATGTTTTTGTTCTTGTGTGATTGTATGGTTTGGGTTATTGCCTAGAAAACAAAGATATTTTGATGTCAACTATAAAGCTCTTTATATTGTTAATGTAAAAATGGTTTACATCACCATGTGTTAAATGATGACAATAAATGAAATATCCTCTTGTAATTGGATCTGTAAGTCGTATTATCTTCAACTCCCGTAGGTCGTTAGAAATGGTGAATTGATAGAATATTATGATATATCTATCTATTACATCCTCTGGCAATTACAATGCAGCTAGGAAGGTATGACTATAGAGAAAAACATATTATCTCCAAACTGGATTTATATTCTTATTATTGATACCATTCTCTCTACTAGACAGCTAATGGAGGTCGGTTATATGCTCTACATTATTAACTTAAATGCTCATGTTAACATGTATTCACATTCTTTCGAAAACAAATGCTATTTGGGGATGGAGAGTATTATATCAAAAAGGCATACGACTATGGATAAATCTGATTTGTTTTCATGTGTTTGCTTTTGGCGTGCCTTACTTTTCTTAATATCTTAAAAAAATTTTATCCACCACCTTTTGTTATGTGCTCATGGTTGGAGGTCAGATCATTATGGCGACTAGAGGATTGATCTTGCGGATCCATTGCTTGGTGGTTTATTTAGAATGGTGAGTTATTATATTAGTAGGCATTTGGTGTTGTTTTCTTAAAAGCTTATCACTTCATTTCTTTTTAATACCATAATCTCATTTTTAAAATTTGAAGTGTGGAAAACTGGAGACAAGGGGAAGGATGCCAACCTGCAAATTAAGCAAAAATGATCATTATATGACGTGAAGGGCTGGTGGTTCTCAGGCGTGATTCTTTTGCACTTCTTTTTCTTAGTTTTACAATTATATGAGATGCAGGTGGTTTAAACATCTTTTTCTTAGTTTATGAAATCTACAGGTGTTGAAGACTAAAATCTTTTTCTTTGATAATATTTGACATACTATTTTGTCACATTTAAGCAAGCTAAACTCTCTTTTAGGACATGAAGGTAAATATGCTGCTTTTAATATTCTTTTTATAGATTGTTGATGATATGGGATATCGTAGATTACTATTTGCTTGATTTTCTTGCTTTATATTAACTATTCAATATTTGATATTTGGTTTAATGTCGATCCATGTACTGATTGTTGAATATTCTGTTTTTTGTTGTTTTTTTTTTCTCTGAGGTTTGATCAAGAAGACAGTTGTTGCTTCCAAAGCACATGCACAATAAAGCGCTCGTTGCCCTAATTGCTTACTTAAAAGCCCGATGTTAGAATTTTCTTACAGTTTGGTTTAATTGCCCATTATTCTTTGACGAAGCGTTTGTCGGAATTGAAGGTATGATAGAATGTCTATCTTTTCAGTTTTCACAGGAAACCCTGAAGATGGCGGCTAGCATGATCGTATGGTGAAACTTTTTTTTTGAAGAGGCAGAAACGAGTCTATTTGGGTTGTTAAACAGTCAAAAGGTAAGGTATGATGGAATGTCTTCTTGTTTCTTTTTTAATTGATATGCATATATGTATACCATTTATATGGTGGTCATATCAACAACTTCTATATGATATGTCACCTTAATAAAAGAGCTGTAATACTATCTTCTAGGCTTGGAACATCACAATCCTGTGGCTATATGAAAGATTGAAATCTGGTGAGTAACATGCGACCGTATTATCTTTTGCTTTTTTAAAAAAAACATTTGATTAGTATTTATTTAATGTTATTAGTTACTAAGTAGGTTCTATGATAAAAAACCGTGGGCAGAACTCAGTTGTGATGGAGCAGATCCAGTTGGTGGATCCTGTTCTGGTTCAGTCAAAAGAAGTAGTTTAAGTGGGTTTAGAGGGGTAGAAACTAGTGGGGTAGTTAGTAGCATGCTGCCTTATTTATAATTGTTTTGTTCTAGGGGAGCAGTCAAGTATTTTGGATTTTCTAAGTTGTATTGCTGGAGACTTGTCTTCCCTCTCGAAGAGGACCGCTGTTCATGTTTACTATTAGTAATTAAAGCTTGCCGATTCCAGTATCTATCATACTACTACATGAGGTGGTTTTCTTCTTGGGAAAACACTTGCAGTACTTACAACAAGGACCTCATGACATCAATGACTGCTCACCATTGCCGCTTGGGACATCAATGGTGTTTTATTAGGGTTTGACTATTTTATGGGATTGTGAATGGTGGCAGATAATTATAACTAATTTGTTTTGGATTTCCTATAAATATCATTCTGGAATTTCTTTTAAAATATCATTCGGGTTTAATCTCGATCTGTCTAATGTAGGTTGAGTATCGGTTTAATGATGATTTCTTTTGAGTTTCTTTTTCTTGTTTAATTACTAGTTCTTGTAGTGTTTTGAGGGCATTTGTCTATGATTTCATACCATCCTATGACATCAGTCTTCCAAGTAACTTGTTTTCTGTGCATTTTTTTTGGTTAACTAACAAATTAAAGTTTGTTTTTTCTTGTGCATATTGATTATTCACAATGATTTCTTTGTTGCAGGTAGAAGATAATAATCTCAAATTGACATAAAATATCCTTAGAAGAGTCTACCAAGTACAAAAGGAATGGTTTGGCCGTTAAATTTTATTTTGATTTTAATTAATGGCTAACTACATATATTCTTTTGTAAGTTTGTTTACCTTAGGATACACGAGCCACCTTGCGCGGACAAAGTTCGATACAAAGATGGCCAGATTTTGTGTCTGCTTTATAACATAGAAGGTGAATTCCTCTTTAGGATTGTGGAACTTATTAGATTACTATCAGCTCTCTCTATAGAAGTTTGCCTACAGAAAACATGTGAACATCCGAATTGCTCTTCATTAACGTTTTCGTTTTCTTTTTACAAAAAAATATTTAGAATAAGATCATGTTCACATACATGTTGTGTCATTTAAACCTGTATAATTTTGTTGATAAATTTGTTGCGTTGTCTACTTTGGTTGAGCTAAGAGGCAATGTTGGGATTGAGGATAATTTAAGAATCTTTCAGCCTTGATTGCCACCTTGTGTTCCTGGTTTTGAAGCCTTCCAGACACCAAGAAGTTTACGAGGCCATGTGTGTAAGTTCATAGATGATAGCACTATCTTATGCGGTGAGAGGTAATTTTTAAAAACTTTTTTACACCTTTTACTAATTGTGTATATTTAAATTTTACTTTACTATAATGATGTATGTCTACTATAATGTTACTTGATCTCTCTTTACTTTAATGATGCATGTGCCACTTTGTGTTCTGTTCTAGGTTTCATAGATCGTCCAATTCGATGCGTGCTTTATTACTTAAAAGGTGAAATCCACTTCAAGACCACACTTATGCTAGAAAGTTGTTATGTGTTCTTTTTGAAAAACTTTGAAAGGGAGTTATTTTTGTTTATTCTTTTCATTTATATAATACATCTTTTCATGAGGGTTTAGTTTACTAATGCTTGATTTTACATCATGTGCAGGTTAATGTTTGAGTCTAGACCCACAATACTCGAAGTTGTTGGCTTTCATTCTTGACAGACTTCAAAAGGGAGTGCTTCTTGTTTTTTCTTGCTTTTTAGAATAGAATGCATCGTTTCATTATAAGTTTTGTTTACTAACATCTCATTTTAATTTGTATGCATGTTTATCATTGGAGTTTAGACCCACAACACTTGAAAGATGTTCGTGTTCGTCCTTTACAATCTTCAAAAGGAAAACTTTTGTTGTCTTCAAACGGAATTCTTTTTCCTTAACCTTACACAATCACATGCCCTAGGACTTGTAAAACTCAAATTTCACTTCTTCCCCAACATTGCCCCCAAATTTCCCTCTCCTTTTCCTTTTCAAATTGGGTTCTTTTGGTCATCCTCACACAAAGAAACACACACAAAAAGTTATAGAATTTGATTTGATCCTATACTTGTTCATATATAAGTTATTTTAAATAGTCTGTCTTAATATGATTTGAAATGTCAAAACAGTTTGGGCAGTAGAAAACATACCAAATCAAGCGGTTTCATTTTTCACTTAAACTTAGACAACATGAGTTCTTTGTTTTAAAGTTCTCTTTCTTGTTATAAGATTTGTCGCAAGCTCTTATAAGTAGCTTTTTTTTATATTGGCACACGACAAAACACTTGCTTTCTCTTTACGTATACTAGAGTCCCTAACAAATGGACCTGAGAAAGCATCAGTGGCAGGCCAACTACAATTTTCATGCTTTTTCCAACCAGGGAATTAGCAAACCAGATACATGTTTAACTTCATATGTTCTCTTTCAAGTTTTTTGTTATGTATTTTCAGTTCATTCTCTCGTGAAAATCAGCTACCTGTTTGGACAAAATATGAGTGGCCTACAACTGCATACTAAATCAGGTGACTCTGATTTGGAGGTTCCTATCGCTCTAATGAGGCAAAAAATATAAACTTTGTATCCTCACTCTAATCCAAGTTTTTTCTTTTGGGTCAGTTTAGTTCCTGAAATATAACTTTTTCAGGTTTGCTTGGGTCACATAATTAGGTGACTCTAGTTTAGGGGTTCCTGTTGCCATTCCCCAAGTAGTGGAACTCTCGTGCGTCCCTATTTCTATGTGGATAAGGGACACCATGATTTTCCTTAAAACTTAATGGTGCAATGCTGTATGATGGAGTTCAGTGATCTTAATCCTTTCGTAGGTGCTTTTTTGAATCACATGATATTATTAGTCCAACTAAATTTCCATTTAACCTCTTATTTGCTAAACCTCCCATCCTTGTACAGTCCATGAAGAGTTGAAGCTTAATGTTCTCAGCTATATCTAGAAGCTTTGAAGAGTTGAAGGTAATTGACCCTAATTTGAAACTTCTACACTAATTGTTCTTTGCCGAACATTATTTGATTACTGCTACATTTCTTGATTTTTGCTATATAATACTTTTGTAATTTGTAATTGATTATGTAAGAAGAAAACACACACAGCTATTTTCTTAATTACATTTCATGTTTTTTTTATGTGTGATTTGTTTGTTTTGGGTTATTGGACAAAAAACAGAGATATCTGGATGTCAACTTTAAAACTTTTTTATATTTTTAATTTAAAGTGGTTTTACACTACCATGTTTAAAATGATAGCAATGAATGAAGTGTCCCCATGTAATTGGATAGGTAACTCGTATTATCTTTATCTCTCGTTAGGACGTTGCAAACTGTGAAATGATAGAACATTATGAAATATTTGGCTATTACATGATTACATCCTCTAGCTATGGGAAATGCAGTTAGGAATGTATCATTGACAGAAAGCCACATTTTATCTCCAAATAGAAATTATATTCTATTTAATGATACCAATATACCATTCACTCTTTTAGACAACAAATGTTCATGTTAACACGTCTAGTTGTCTACTTCATTTTTAATTTACAATCTTTCGAAAATAAATGCTATTTGGGGCATGAAGATACTTAGGGTGAATCTTATTTGTATTTCATATGTGTTTGCCTTTGGTGTTGCCTAGTTTTTCTTAATATCTTTTAAACTTTTATTTATACCCACCACCTTTTGTTATGTGCTCATGGTTGGAGCCTTGGAGGCCTGAAGAATGAGGATGATCAGGATCATTATGGCAACATGAGGATTGATCTTGCTGGTACAGTACTTGATGGTTTATTTAGAATGGTCAGTTTTGGTATTAGAAAATATGTAGTATTATTTTCTTAAATGTATATCACTATGTAATCTCATTTATCAAATTTGTTGTGTGTAGGAAATGAAAAGGATGTTAACATTCAATTAAAGGCAAAATGATTATTATATGACTTAAAAATGCAGGTGTGATTCTTTTGCCTTTTTTTTCTTACTATTACAATTTTTTAGATGTGAGTGGTTTACACATCTTTTTCTTAGATAGGATTTATGACATCTACAGGTGTTGCCGTGTTGAAGATTTCTTTGATATCATTTGACATACTACTTAGTCACATTTAAGCAGACTAAACTCTCTTGCAGGACATGAAGGTAAATATACAATTTTTTAATAAGTTTTTTCTGGTAGTTGTTTATGATATGGATATTGTAGAGTACGATTCGCTTGATTTTCTTGCTGTATATTTGACTATTTAGTTTTTTATATTTGGTGTATCATCGTCCATGTACTGTTTGTCGAATGTTGAGCATTCTGTTGCTTTTTTACTGTAAGGTTGATCAAGAAGATAGTTGCTGATTCGGATGCGCATGTTCAAGATGAAGCTCTAGTTTCCCAAGTTGCTTTCTTAAAAGCCCGATGATAGAAGGTTTTACATTTTTTGGTTTTATTTACCCATTATGATTTGACGAAGCATTTTTCCGAAGTGTAAAATTGTCGGAAGGTTGTCTCAAGAGTTCATTCTCTAGTTCCCAGACATGTAACTCATCGTTTAGTTAGTAACTACTTGTTATTTGTGTCTATCTTTTCAGTTTTAAAGGAAACCTAAAGATGGCAGCTAGCATGATCACATGGCAAAAAAAATTATTGAAGCGGCGGAAACGATTCTATTTGGGTTGCAAAACAGTCAAAAGGTGGGTAACAGTCTAAGTTAAGGATGACGGAATGTCTTCCTGTTTATTTTTCAATTGATATGCATATAGGTAAACCATTTATTTAGTGGCCATATCAACAACTTCTATAATGATATGTCACCTTAATAAAAGAGGTAATACTACCTCCTAGGCTTGGAGCACTACAATTCTGTGGCTATATGAAATCTGGGGAGTAACACGTGACCGTATTATCTTTAGCTTTTTGTAAGCACTTGATTAGTATTTATTTAATGTTATTAGTTACTAACTAGGTTGAACTCCAAAAGGTGGTTTTCTTCTTGGAAAAACACTTGCAGTACTTACAACAACGACCTTAGGACATCAATTGCTGCTCACCATTGCCCTTTGGGACATCAATAGTGCTTGATCGCGTTTGACTATATTATGGGATTGCTTATGGCGGCAAATAATTACGACTAAATTTCGTTTGATTGAATTTTTTTAGACATATCATTCGGATTTAAGCTTGATTTGTCTAATGTATGTCGAGTATTGGTTTATCGTTGATTTCTTTTAAGTTTGTTTTTCTTGCCTGATTGCTAGTTCTTGTAGTGTTTTGATGACATTTGTCTTTGCTTTCATACCATCCTATCAGATTAGTCTTCCAAGTAACTTGCTTCCTATGCATTTTTCTGGTTATCAAAGATTTTTGCCTTGTGCATTTTCATCATTCACAATGATTATTTTGTTGCAGGTAGAAGATAATAATCTAAAATTGATATTGAATATCCTTAGAGAAATCTACCAAAGAGAGGTTTGGCTGTTAATCTTTTTTGATAATTTTAATAAGTGGCCAATTACATCTGTTCTTTTTTGTAAGTTTATTTAACTTGGTGAATTTAGTGATACATGAGTCCCTTTGTGTTTAGTTCTCAGACAAAGTTAGTTACAAAATGGTCCTCTTTTGTGCCTGCTTTATAACTTAATAGGTGAATTCCTCTTCAGGAATGTGGAACTTATTAGATTACTATCTTCTCTCTCTATGAAAGCTTGCCTAGAGAATACATGTGAGCACCCAAATTGCTCTACATTAATGTTTTTGTTTTTTTTAACAAAAAATTATTTAGAATATAACCATGTTCACATGCATGTTATGTCATTTAAACCTGTATAATTTTGTGTGTTGCGTTGTCTATTTTGGTTGAGCTAAGAGGCAACATGGGGATTGATAATAACTCAAAAATCTTTCAGACTTGATTGCGACTTTGTGTTCTTGTATTTGAAGCCTTCCAGACACCAAGAAATTCACGGGGCCATGTGTGTGCAAGTTCATTGATAATGGCACTGACCTTGTGCTGTGGGAGGTAAATTTTAAGTAATTTTTTTTTTACACCTTTTAGTAATTGTGTATATTTAAATTTTATTTTACGAAAATGATGTATGTCTACTATAATGTTACTTGATCTCTCTTTACTTTAATGATGCATGTGCCACTTTGTGTTCTGTTCTAGGTTGCATAGATCGTCCAATTCGGTGCGTGCTTTATTAATTAAAGCTGAAATCCACTTCAAGACCACACTTATGCTAGAAAGTTGTTAGGTGTTTGTTCTTGACAGACTTTAAAAGGGAATTGTTTTTGTTCATGCTTTTCTAAATATAATACATCTTATCATGAGGGTTTAGTTTACTAATGCTTGATTTTACATCGTGTGCAGGTTAACGTTGGAGTCTAGAACCACAATACTCGAAGTTGTTGGCTTTCATTTTTGATAGACTTCAAAAGGGAGTGCTTCTTGTTTGTTTCTGCTTTTCTGAATAGAATGCATTGTTTCATTATAGGTTATGTTTACTAATGTCTCTTTTAAATTTGTATGCATGTATATCATTGGAGTCTAGACCCACAACACTTGAAGATGTTCGTGTTCATCCTTAGGATCTTCAAAAGGAAAACTTTTTTTTTTCTGTATTTGTTTTCCAATGGAATTATTTTTCCTTAACCTCACACGTACAAATTTTAACTCCTTCCCCAACATTGCCCCAAATCTCCCTCCCTCCTCTTCCTTTTCAAATTGGGTTCTTTCTGGTCATCCTCACACTAACAAACACACACTAGAAGTTATAGAATTTGATTTGATCCTATAGTTGTTCATATATAAGTTTTTTAAATAGTCTGTCTTGATGTGTATCGAGAAGTTAAAACAGGTCGGGCAGTAGAAAACATACATCAAGTGGTTTCATTTTTCACTTAAACTCATACAACACGATTGCTTTGCTTTAAAGTTCTTTCTGGTTATAAGATTTGTCGCAAGCTCTTATAAGTAGCGTTTTTTACATTCACACATGACAAAACACTGGCTTTCATTTCACGTATACTAGAGTCCCTAGCAAGTGGACCTGAGAAAGCATTAGTGGCAGGTCAACTACCATTGTCAATTTGTCATACTTTTTCCAACCAGAGAATTAGCAAACCAGGTACATGTTTAACTTCATACGTTCTCTTCTAATTTTTCTGTCACATATTTTCGGTTCATTCTCTCTTGAAAATCAGCTACCTGTTTAGACAAAACATGAGTTGCCTACACCTGCATACTAAATCTGGTGACTGTTTTGGGACAAAAAATTAGTTCTTGACAGGTTTGCTTGGGTCACATGATTAGGTGACTCTGGTTTTGGGGTTCGTGTTACCAGTTGCTCAAGTAGTGGAACTCTCGTGCATCCCTATGCCTATGTGGATCAGGGAAACCATGATTTTTCCTTAGAACTTACTCAACTGTGCAATGCTGTTTGATGGAGTTCAGTGATCTTAATCCTTTTGTAAGGTGTTGTTTTGAACTACATTGTTTTATTACTATAACTATATTTTGCATTTAACGTCCTCTTTATTTGCTAAACCTCCCATCCTTGTAGGACCCACGAAGAGTTGAAGCTAATAGGCAACGTAGAGATTGAGAATAATTCAAGAATCTTTCAGACTTGATTGCCACTTTGTGTTCCCAAGTTTGAAGCCTTCCAGACACCAAGAAATTCACAGGACAATGTGTGTAAGTTCATTGATGTTAATGCTGTCCTTGTGCGGTTGGAGGTAAATTTTAATAATATATTTCTTCACCTTTTAGTCTTTGTGTATATTCAAACTTTACTTTACGATGTTGATGATGTCTACTATAATGTTACTGATCTCTACTTTAATGATACATGTTCCACTTTGTGTTTGGTTCTAGGTTTCTTAGATCATCTAATTCGGTGCGTGCTTTATTACGTGCAATGTGAATTGCACTTCAAGACCACACTTATGCTATGATGGTCATGTTTGTTTATGCTTTTCTAAATATAATGCATCTTATCATGAGGGGATAGTTTACAAATGCTTGATATTACATCGTGTGCAGGTCATCATTGGAGTCTAGACCCACAATACTCGATGTTGTAGGATTTCATTCTTGAAAGACTTCAAAAGGGAGTGTTTCTTGGTTGTTTTTGCTTTTCTGAATAGAATACATATTTTCATAATAGGTTTTATTTACTAATGTCTCATTTTAATTTGTATGAACGTTTATCATTGGAGACTACACCCACAAAACCTGAGAGATGTTCGAGTTCATTCTTTACAGTCTTCAAAAGGAAAACTTTTGCCTGTTTTTGTTTTCAAACAGAATTCTTTTTCCTTAACATAAAAAAAAAAAAACTCCCTGGGACTCATAGAACTCAAATTTCACTCGTTCCCCTACATTGCCCCAAATCTTCCTCTCTCTTCGTTTCAAATTGGGTTCTTTCCTCACACAAACAAACACACACCAGAAGTTACGTAGTTTGATTTGATCGTATAATCGTTCATTCATAAGTTTTTTTAATAATATACGTCTTAATTTGATTTAAAAAGTTAAAACGGGTCATGCAATAGATAACATGCCAAATCATGTGTTTTCATTTTTAAAATAAACTTGTACAACATGATTGTTTTGTTTTTAAGCTCTTTCTGGTTATAAGATTTGATGCAAGCTCTTATATATAACTTTTCTTTTCTATTGGCACATGGCAAAACACTGACTTTTATTTTACTTATGCTGCAGTCCCTAAGACCCTAACAAATGGACATGAGAAAGCATCTCTGGCAGGTCATCTACGATTATCATGCTTGATCCAGTGAGAGAATTAGCATACCAGTTACATGTTTAACTTCATATGTTCTCAATTAATTTTTTGTCACATATTTTCGGTTGAATCTCTCTTGAAAATAAGCTACCTGTTTGGACAAAATATGATTGGCCTACAACTGCATACTAAATCAGGTGACTCTGATTTGAAGGTTCCTATTGCTCTCTCAAGTGGCAGAAGTAATAAACTTCGTATCCTCACTTCCATCTGAGTTTTTTTGCGTCAAATTTTTGTTCATGATTAGGTGATTCAGGTTTAGGGAATCCTGTTGCCAGTTTTTCAACTATAGGAAATCCCGGGCATCCCTATATAATGTGGATCAAGGACAACATGATTTTCTTTAGAACTTAATCAACGGTGCAATGTTGTTCATCGGGAGTATAGTGATCCTAGTACTTTTGTTAGGTGTTTTAAATCACATGATTTGATTATTCTAATTAGTTCTTGCGTTTAACCTCTTATTTGCTAAACCTCTCATCCTTGTAGAAGCCGTGAAGGGTTGAAGCTACATGTTCTTTACTATATCTAGAAGCCTTGAAGAGTTGAAGGTAATTGACCCTAATTTGGAACTTCTGCACTAATTCTTCTTTGTCGAATTTTACTTGATTACTGCCTTATTTCTTTATTTTTGCTATATAATTCTTTTGTAATTGCTTAAACAAGAAAAACACAAACATAGAAAGGTGAATTAAGTATCATTGTACATATTGAGCTTGCAAAGGTTCGTTAAACTTTCTGTTTTTCAGTCACAAAAAAAAAAAAATATTAAACTTTCTCAAAGTGCAAAATGTGAGCTTGAGGTAATCTGAGTTTATCAAAGGTAACCAGTTTCTACTGTTTGCTTTACATGTTTTGTTCCTCATTGCATGAGAACCTTTTTAACATGGTTTTTTCATGGACATTTGCTTAGAATATGAAGGTATTATGTGATCTTAACTTCTCATGATAGCCAACTTGATCTTATTAAATTGCGTAAAATTTCCCTCTTCCTTTCATATTATAGAATATCATTGATATTAGATTTGTCAATATGTAATTGTTGATATTGGATTTTTGATTTCCAGATTCTTGGGTCTAACTGTGGCTAGTTTTGTTATTTGAAGCTTTTACTTGAGATGGTGTAGAAATGGGCTTACGGAAAGCCATTCTGTGCGTCCAACCTAACAAACTGCAATGTATTAATGTAACAACATGGTGCAACCATCCAACAAAGATACATCTTTGAAAAGGTTTTGATCTTGTCAAGGTTTGTCACTAATTCTTTTGTTTTCTTGTATTAATTTTTTAACCAACTCAAGTACTAAACTACATGTTCTATAGTTGTCATTTAGGAGTGTTCAGGGTTTGGTCTCGTCGGTTTAAATAAAGTTATGAGCCGAAGCACTAACTATGGTTTCAGGTAAGGGCAAACAAAACTTGTGGAATTGGGTGAGCCAGGAGATAAGTTTTAGTAGTTTGGACCTTTTTTTTTTTTTTTTTCCAAAATCGTTAATTTTTATTGAATGCTTTAAATGATGAGATTTATGAACATATTTCAACACATGAAAAAAATAAAAATTTGATAAGGTTGAACTTCAAGGTTCTATTTACACGATTGGCTCCAAGTTCTAACATGTCGGTCAAACCGTCAAAACTAATTTGTGGCTCTAATTGTATAAATCTTAAACTGGCCAACTTACTTTGGTTTGGCGTCCTGTCAGTTTATGAGGTTCTACATAGAAGATTAAGACGACCATGGAGCGCGTATACTAACTCTTGGAATATTACGCTCGCAAAGGTACCATGTACTCAACTTTCTAGTTCAATGCATACTATTGTCTTTGGGGTTATGGTCTTTTCAACTTGTTTTTTACATTACCATTAGATACAAGTAATGGCTTCCATTATGAAGAGTTTATAGAGAGAAGAGTGTTAGGTATTACGTGTACGCGGCTGACCCGAGGATTCGGATAGGGTACGAAATCAATACAATACTACGGCTCGGGCCTTAAGAACTTGTCGGTATTTCTAATTGATTTCTAAAACGAGTGACGAGATAATGATAGCAATAATAGTAGTAATAAACGTAACTACGCAGCGGAAATAATTTAACCAAACAACCAATAACGTGAACTAATCAAACTGAACAGAATACCCAAAACAGAACCTGTTTTGTGGCTGTTCTTTGATCAGAAACAGAGCAGAAAACAGCAGCAGCAGCTCACGAAACAGAACAGGTCAGCAGCTTGTTCTCGACAGTTGCACAGCCCCTTTGCGGCGGCTGTAATAGTGGCTGTTGGTGGTTATTCAATGGCAATCAGCAGCTTTGCTGATTGCAGGTTGGCGGCAGCAATAGAAGAAAGACAGCAGTGGTTCAATGGCGATCAGCAAACACACAACACACGAGCACAATAATCAAAACAGTAAAGAACACAGAGATTTAACGTGGTTCGGTCAAGGATTGACCTACGTCCACGGGCTACGAACCAGGGTTTCTTTTTTATTTCTTTCAAGACTTAAAGATTACAAGTACATATGTGGGTATTTATAATAGAAGACAATAAAAACTTAACAAAAATAAGTTTTGGCAGATTAGGGTTAGGGCGGGCTGCCCCTAACCCCTTTCTGCAGCTGATTTGCGGCTGTTCCAGGGCCCGACCCAGGATGGATCGGAGCCCACAACACAACAAAGAGGATTACACCGATACTGTTTCTCGGAATATTATGCTCGTAAAGGTATGTTCGGTTTCCCTATTTGATTTTCCAAGCTCAATATGTGTGTACTGTCACTAATTTGGGATTTATGTCTTGATACTTGCTTTGGTCATTTATATTTATTGACATGTTTATATGGTCTTTTCCCCCAATTTGCCTAATTTGTTTCTTGAAATTCGTAGATTAATTGAATCCGACTTCTATAGGGTTTACTTTATAGTTAAATACTAGTAAAATATTCTAGATCTTCTTGTAACTGATTTCTTTAAAGCCTTTGGAATGTTTAGATGCATTTGTTTTGAGAGCATCTTTAGGTTTGTCTTGCATCGAGTCGAGTAAGAACATATTAAGCTTCTTTTAGATTAGCATGGCTAGTTTGTTTATGTGAATATCTGTGAAAATAATCTGTTAGTAAATTATCTGAACCCAAAAAGCTGAACAAAACCCCTTCATTTATAGAGATAGCTAGTTAGTTATTGTTGGTTTGATTAACTTGAAGTGCTTATTTGCATACCGTCAATGTGGCTGTTTAGTCTGCCAACTTAAAGTAGTAAATTTTAGTTACTAATGTATGATCTCTACATTGTTTGCTTTTGCTGATTGCTTTATTTAATAATTAAATACGGTTTTGCTCCATGAAGTCTAACAAAAATAACTATTTTACTCAAAAAAAATTAAAAACATCAATTAACTTCAAAAGTTCCATAAGTTGTTTCATTTTTAGTTCAAAAATTTTTATTATTTTGTATTTAAGTTGAAACAAATGATGAAACTTTTGTATTGAAATTGAAACAAATGATTAGAAATGATGTTTTTAAACATCATGGATATGAGTTGTATCTTGGCCGGGCAATATCTGTTTGGCCATGAAACTATTATTATTTTTTAAGCATTTGGTGACTTGCACCTTGCAAGATCGAACTCCAGGTCAGGCGATATAATCATAATTTTCTATTATGCTTGTTAAAAAAATTTAACTTTTGCATCTATTTAGGGAACATGTTTTAGATAATTTAATATTAGAACAAATTACACTTTCAATTTATCATATTTTAGGTTTTGCCCTTAAACTAAAAAGATAATATAAATTGTCCTTTACGTTTTAAAATTTTTACAAGTTTCTTCCTTTCAAGAACATTAATTTCTTAAGTAAAATCCAGTCATGTGTTGTATGCCTTTTCCTAATTTCTCTCAACACCTTTAGTTATTATTTCTTTAATTTTTATTGTCTCTCTGTTTAGAATATATCATTTATTTTCTGTTTATTAATTTATTTATTTATCAAAGGGAAAATTGCATAGAATAGTAAACAAGTGTTAACAGTGTTTTAATTAGGTTATTAATTATTTATATTTTTATTTGTTCTAATTACTAATATTTTTATTTGTTTCAATTAGGTCACTTAAGTCTTACATGTTTCAATTAGTGCACTCATTCTTTTCATATTTAAAAAAAAAACTTGCAAATTTTTTTAAATAAATTTTTGTATTTTATAATTATTGTGTAATTTTTTATATGTTTTAATTCTTTTAAAATATTTTTCAATTTATGAATGATGTAGAGAGATGAGACACATACTATTCAGGTTAAATATATATGATTGGATTATTGGAATATCAAAGTAAACTTTAATAACCTGATTGAAAGAAATTTTTTTTTATGAATAACTAATTAGAATAGTTTTGAAACTTGGTTACTATTTTACAAAATTATTCAGGTTAAATATATATGATTGGATTATTGGAACATCAAAGTAAACTTTAGTAACCTGATTAAAAGAAAAAAATTATGAATAATCTAATTAGAATAGTTTTGAAACTTGGTTACTATTTTATAAAATTATTCATTATCAAATGTTTGGTTATATTTTGGGGGCAAATACACCATTAAAATTTAAAATTGTGTTATAGAAACATATATTCATAAGATTTATTAAAAGTTCATTTAACAAATTTTAAATTAATTAAATTTATCTAAAACAAATGTTTGGTTGTTATAATACACATACTATTTTATCGGTTTAGCCTAATGTCTATAGCCTTTAAGTTTAGGGTTTTATGTTCTATAAATATATAATGTATATATTCTCTATGATCATCCTTTTCTTTCTCTCTTGTTTATCTCACGTTATCAGCACCTTGCTCTAATCTAGTCCTTTTTATCATGTTTTTGATTCTGCCCCATGGAGATGTCGTTTTCATCTTCAAACAATGTTATTTATTTTCCTAATCATTATTAAGAAGTGGGCGGTATGAAAGAGACGAGAAAATGATAGTGAAAATGCCTAATACGTTGACACGAGGCATATCAAAACCTTCTAATTAAGTGTGTGATCATTGAGTTATCCTTGTTTCTAGGTGTTGAGTTGCAACATGTGATAAACTTCCTGTTAGGAGACATTTGAGTCATGATTTTTCTATGATTATAAAAATTATAATAACAAAGAATATTGTATGAAGTTTGATAAATATATTGAGAGAAACGAGTCAAATTAAGCTTGACGGTATCCTCTTTATGAATCTAGAGTTCTGTGGCTACATGAGTGAGCATAAACTCATCCTTACATGACCCAAAGTATTTTCAGCATGTATAAAAATGTTAAGTCAAGTGAAAGCAAACGATGGTACACAAATTTCAAAGATTATTTCAAGTTTGAAGGTTTCAGCCTACTTTCAGGCTTGTGGTATGAAACATGGACAATGAATGGTTCTATGGAGTTAACCTAGGTCACATCCATCTTTGCTTTAATAGTTGTTCTTTTACAATCAAGCCTTCCATCATGGTTTCATTTTACATGTCTTGAGTGTGTAAATTTACCCTTCTTTGTTAAGCTTTCAGTCACTTTGTCTTTGATTGCTTTTAAGCTAGCCTTGTTGGTCCTAGCTTATGCTTTTTTCTTATTTTATACATTGGCTGTTATACCAAGCTAAGTATCGAATGTTGTATGTAATATATGTTTGGTGACTGGTATAGTATAATTTCTTTTGGTAGTTTCAAAAGATTATCATAAAAACCAGTGAAAGAATGATTCGAACCTAACCTCTACTAGAAAGGAATCAAATGCTTACAACATCAAGAGATGAAAAAAGATTATTGAAGCAGGATTTGAACTTTCGACCTCTGTTTACTTAGTATCACATTACAAGAAAAGAGTGACATTCCCAGGTTCTTGACACAAGAGATGAAAGCCATCATCCAACCAAAACAATATATTTTGGATAAATAACAACGTTTTTTATTCGATATATATTTATTGTAACTTTAACCTAAATAAAAAAAACGTTATTGGGTTTTCTCTGGCCGGAATAGACAGTTAAGAAAGAGAATCACTGGTCTAAAGTACCTTTAATGCCATGTAATTGTTTAGTAATTATAAAAAAGAATATATTTCCACACTATTATTATAATTATCATAGCTTCTTATGTGGCTTAGTGCCTAATAAATATGGCATGGAGATTTTTATTCGATAACCTTAAATAATTAATAATTCCGATAAAGTGTTTATAAATGGTATCAAAACTCTAGTTTCTAGTTATCATATTAGAAAACTTCACAGTAAACGCTCGATTATTAACTACGCATACAAACTATGTAAGAACAATAGTAGCGTAATATGGCAGCGGAAAGTATAAACAACTTAACATTTGAAATAATTTTATAATTTGTTTGGAAACCCTAAGTTAAACCATTTGGTCAAAACAAAGCAACAAGGGTAAAGATAAACATATATCTTTCAGAGAAACATATAACTTGTACAAAATCAATTCACCTATATGAATATTAGATATCTTCTAGTAACTGTTATTTGTTGTCATTTATTAGAAAACAAGCTCCTATTGTCTAAAAGTAACGAAGAAACTAAAATTAAAACCAATCGGAACATCACCCAAGTTTTAATCATTTAATTAAAACATTAATGAAGTGCTCAATGAAAACCCACTAATTAATTCCCTTATTTAAACCAAACTATAACACATTAGTATCAATCTCAAAGAGATACCATAACTGAACCTTTAGGTTGAAGTCACTAGTTTACAGATATAGTTACATATTCTTGTATGATCATTTTGTCATTCTTATTTCAAGCTGTTGAGTTGCAACATGTGATAAAACTTCTAATGAGCTAGGTTTTTCTACGATTAGAAACAACTATAATGTTGTGACATGTGATAAGTTTTTAATTTGCTAGGCTTTTCTACAATTAGAAACGATTAAAATAATAAAAAATTATACAAAGTTTGATAAATACATTTAGAAAAAAAGAGTCAAATCATTCTTGACTTGGTACCTCGACCCTGCCTACAACTTAGGGTTCTATGAACGTTGGTTATGAACATATATAACTCACCCTCAAAGTCAATATATGTTTATAACCTATGAAAACCTCAAGTAAAATGAAGCAAACGACGGCACACAAATTTCAAATGGTTAAGTTCGAGTTCAGAGCTGGAAAGCTTATGGGATGAGCCATGGACAACTAATGGTTTTATAACGTTAACGTCTACCATGTCTAACTTAATTTGCTTTATAGGGCTGTAGTTTGATCGTCAATAAGCTTTCTTTCTTGGTTTTATTTTATAGTCTTGGGTGTGTAAATTTACCTTCATTTGCTAGCTTTGAATTACTTTGTCATTATTTGCCGTTAAGTATATGCCCCATAATTGAAATGACCGAAAGTAATATCTTAAATTTCTAAAAAGGATATAATCTTTAGTTCTTGGGGTCGAAATCCCATTTTTGGCCAAGTGGAGTGCAGTGTGCCTTTGCATAGGTGTGAATTTATGCTTTTGAACATATATTATGCTAGGATAACATTCCTTCCTAAATTACATTTCCCTTCAACAATCTAGTGAATTTTATTCTTAGTTATCTATAATAATATAACGTATCTTCTCTTTTGATAATATCTAAAACTTGAATTCATCCATTTATCATTCTTCAATAACATTAACATATTGCCGAAATTACTAGTTTAGGTTAGCCTTTTCCAATAGAAGTTACTTTGTTATAATAAATCATCTGTTGTACTTTTTCTTACTTATAATCTTAAAAGCCACATGCCTAGTATAAACTAATCGTATTGTTAACTGATCTTAGTCATAGGGGAGAGTTACTGAGAAAACCAATAATTATGTGAAAACCAAAGAAAATCAAAGAAACCAATAACATAATTCATAAATTTTTTGTTATTTTAATTGTAAAAATGTTATTTAAGTATTTGATACATATATGTTGAGCATGCATACGAGAATGAAGAGTCTTACGTATACGTAACACTATGTCGAATGAAAAATGGTTACGTATACGTAACCTACGTGTGACATGTATGTAAAACTATGCTACGATTTTCATTTGATTCATAACTTTATTTATATATACTCACACACATATATAGAGTGTATGGATAAAAAATTTATACATTATGTGACCGTTTTCATTGGTTTTATTTAGTTTTCTCATAACTTTGTGGTTTTTCTAGGATCCCTCCTCCTTAGTCATAATATCTAGAAAACTATCTATCTGGTGCAAACTAGGATTTACTTGATTTGGTATTAATTTTGTCACAAGTTTACGGGTTCTCACTAAAAGAAAACATAAAAAGGCTAGCAAGATTTATATTACATAGATCACAGTGGTCTTTAACAGGGTGCACTACTTCCTAAATACGCACGACCTCTTTAAGAAACCAACCATGAGTAACGAAAACACTTGCACACATCCTATGCATATATCATATATTTATCTATGGATTCTTGTAGTTTCATGCTATGGAATGACTGTGAGTCCCCACTTGGAAGCATATTTGATGAGTTCATCTATCTCGTCCTCACCGATCAAACCATCACCATTAGCATCAACATGACGTATTGCGCGCCAAGCTTTGAGTCCTGCAAAACGCATTTTATATCTTTTCAAGCCCAACTTTAATTCCTTCCTAGTGAGCTTGCCGTCTCCATCAGTGTCGAATGATCTAAAGATATCTTTCAGCTCGTTTTCTGTCACGACCCCGTAAAAATATCTCCAACACCACCACTTTCTCATTCGCTATGAAGTATCAAGGGGAAATAACAGCTATATTAGAAAGATGGATGTAGTGTGTGTTGCTAGTAATCATAAAATGTATACACATATTTATATTGGAGCACAAGCACTTTTTCTAACCTTCTTGGTGCCTATTTTTTTTCCTATTTTTATAAATTGGATGTTAAACCAAGCTAAGAATCAGATATTAGAATCTTGTATATATTATATGTTCGGTGACTGGTATAATTTCTTTTGGTGTACATGATCAAGATTGGTGGATGGGTGAGTTTCAAAAGATTATCATAGAAACCAGTGAAAGAATGACTTCTACTGGAAAAGGACAGAAGACCATTGAAGTAGGATTCGAACTTATCGCCTCGTTAAACTTGTACCATGCTACAAGAAAGAGTGACATTCAATGGTTCTTAACACAAGAGATGACAGCCATCATGCAACCCAAACAATATATTTTGGGTAAATAATAAAGTTCCTTATTTGATATATTCTATTAACTTCAACCTAACTCAAAAACGTTGTTGAGTTTTTACTGGCCGGAATAGACGCATAAGAAATACAATAACTGGTCTAAAGTACATATAATGCCATGTATTTGTTTAGTAATTAAAAGAAAAAGAATATATTTCCACGTTGTTATTATAATTATTTTAGCTTCTTAAGTGGCTTAGTGCCTGATAAATATGGATGCAGATTCTAATTATACGATGACCTTAAATAATTAACACCTTTGATAAAGTGTTTATAAATGGTATCAAACTCTAGGTATCATTTTAGAGAACTCACGGTAACGTTCGATTATTAACTAGGCATGCAAACTATGTAAAGACAATATTATAGTAAGGTAATATGGCAGCGGAAAGTAGAAACAACTTAACATGCATTTGAAATTATTTTAAACCTTATTAAGAAACCCTAAGTTAAATTATATAATCAAAACAAAGCAACAAGGGTAAAGATAAACATATACCTTTCACAAAACCAACTCACCTATATAAATATTAGATATCTTCTAGTAACTGTCATTTATTGTCATTTATCAGAAAACAAGCTCGTATCTTCTAAAAGTATAACTAAAACTAAAGTTGCAATATTATAATTATTATTACTCAATGTTATTAAGTTCAATTAACACTTTAAAACCAATCAGAACATCACCCAAGTTTTAATCATTTTAATTTAATTGAAACATGATTAAAGTACCGAATGAAAACCCACTAATTCTAAATCAAACTATAACTCATTAATATCAATATCAAAGAGATACAACAATCTAACCTTTAGATTGGAAGAGTCACTAGCTTACATAACTACATATTCAATATGTGTAAAATCATTTTACCATTCTTATTTCAAGGCGTTGAGTTGCAACATGTGGTAAACTTCCAATGAGTCAGGTGACATTTGAGTCTTTTGATTTTTCTATTAGGGTTAAAAATAATTATAAAATTAATGAAGAAAACAATACAAAGTTTGATAAATAGATTTAGAAAAAAAGAGAGTCAAATCATTCTTGACTCACTACCCCTACCTACGAACTTATGGTTCTATGTTGACATTAGTCATGAACATATATAACTTACCCTCGTAGGCAGAATATGTTCATAATGTATGAAAATCCTAAGTGAAATGAACCAAATGACGCCACACTTATTTCAAATGGTTAAGTTAGAGTTCAAAGCTGGAAGGCTCATGGGATGAGCCATGGACAACTAATGGTTTTATAAAGTTGACGTCTGTCATATCTAACTTTACTTTATGGACTGTAGTTTGATCGTCAATAAGCTTTTTTTCTTGGTTTCATTCTATAGTGTTGAGTGTGTAATTATTTGCTAGCTTTGAATTACTTTGTCTTTGATTGCTTTTTAAGTATATGCCCCATGATTGAAAGGACCGAAAGTAATGTATTAAATTTATGAAAAGGATATAATCTTTAGTTCATGGTGATAGAAAACCCATTTTGGCCAAGTGGAATGCCTTTGCAGTATGTGTGAATTTATGCTTTTGAATATATCTATGCAAGGATAACATTGCATCCTAAATTATATTCCCTCACTTTCAAAGGATCAGGTGAATTACTTTTGAGTTACGTATAATAATAATGTAACGCATCTTCCCTTTTGATAATCATCAAGTTGTTTTCACTAATCTTAACATACCATACCGGATAAATACTTTATGGAATTTTCCTTGCCGTTATAATCAATTTGTTTTCACTAATCTTAACATATTGGCGAAATTACTTAATGGACTTTTCTTTGATATTCTCTTGAAGGTCATCTCTTTAGTGCAAACTAGATTTACTCGATCGCATTGTTAACAAGGTATTAACAGATCACATAAGTTTATCAAAACAGAGACTTATAACAAATAAAACAGAAAGAGGAAAAAACTAGCAAGATTTGTATTAGATAGATCACCGTGCTCTTCAAGAGGGTGTGTTACTTCCTAAACATTAACTTACATAAAACATGACCTCTTTTTAAGTATACCTACCATGGAAAATGAAAACACTTGCGCGCATCCTATGCATATCCATGGATTCTTGTACTTTCACACTAATCAGGAATCACTATAATTCCCCACCTGGAAACATATTTCGTGAGCTCATCTATCTCGTCGTCACCAATCATACCATCACCATTAGTGTCAACATGACGAATCGCGCGCCAAGCTTTGAATCCTGCGAAACGCATTTCATATTTTTTTAAGCCCATCTTTAATTCCTTCCAACTGAGCTTGCCATCTCCATCTTTGTCTAATGCTTTGAAAATACCTTTCAGTTGGCTTTCTGGCACGGGCCTGTCAAGTCGTCTCCAAGACCACCCCTTTCTCATTCTCTATGAAAGATATAGGAGAAATAAGAGTTGTATTAGGAAGATGGATGTTGTCTTTGTTGCTTGTAATTATCAAGTTTATGCACACATATATATATTGGAGGAAATGCACTTTTTCTCATGTTCTTTGGTCCCTGATTTTTTCTTTCTTTTTTAAACTGGCTGTTAAATCAAGCGAAGAAATGGATATAGAATCTTGTATATGTTATCTGTTTGGTGACTGTTATAGGATTTTTTTCTTTCGGTGTACATGCATGAGATACCACTAGTAGGACAAGTGAGTTTCATAAGGTTATCATAGAAACTAGAAGGATTTGAATCATTGCATACACTATTAAGAAGTTATGACGGAAAACCAATGAAATAGGATTCAATCCTATTAAAAATCCATTTTGTAATAAAAGATATGAAGCTATCCATTGCTAGGGAAATTATAACTTGCCCAATGAAACTAAAATCAGTACACACCAAATAAGTCTAATATATGGAGCCTTGATGTTTAATTTTACAATTGGTTTCATATATTGTATTTTATTGATTTGTTCTCTTTACTTGTTATTTTATATTTATTTTAAGTTAACCAATATTACTCTTCTCTAAACAAAATTCTTAGGGGAATCTCATAACATGACAGTAAGACACTACTCATGAGGAAGGACTTGAAAGAAAGTTCTAACTTAGTAGAATAAACAGCAAGAAATAGAAACACTAGTCAAAGATGTAAAGCCCTATGAGACGTATATCACATTCTTAACACAAGAGATAAAAAGGCATCAACCCAAAATATATATTTTGGATAAATTATGATGTTCTTTATTCGAAATATGTAACTTCATCCTAACTTGAAAACGACATCGATGAGCTTTTCATGGCCGGATTAAACACTTCAGAATGAGAATCACTCGTCTAAAGGACACATAATACGATGTAATTGTTTAACTAGTAATTAAAAGAAAGAATATATTTCCACATTGTTATTATTTTAGCTTCTCAAGTGGCTTCATATTTAAAAAGTAATGGCATACAGATTCTTATACGACAACTCTAAATAATTAATAACTCTGATAAAGTGTTTGTAAATGGTACCAAACTCGAGGTATCATTTTAGAAATCTTAATTCACAGTAGCATTCAATTATTAACTATGCATACAGATTACAGACTATATATGTAAAAGAAAAGAATAATATGATATCATGACAGCATAAACAACTTAACGTTTAGAATTATTTCAAAACTTATTTAGAAACCTAAGTTAAAAAATATGATCAAAACAAAGCAACTAGGGTAAAGAGATCAAGATGAAAACTTTTTACCTAATTAATTTCTTTGATGTGAGGTTGATGATCTCCAGATTTTTTCTGCTAAATCCACACATGATTGGAACTAATTAGGAGTATTCATTTTTCAATCTGATTTTTTAAAATCCTAAATTTAAGTAACCCGATTTGAATAATTTGAATAAACCGTATTCGATTAGAATAAACACCACTACAACTATCGTGTCGCTAGTTGACACTTAAGCTAAAAACAAGAATAGGGACGTCACTTTCTAGAGCACAAAAGTAAAATAACTAAGCTTTGGCTTCGCTAATATGAGTCATGTACTAAATGGACCAACCCAATGTGACCAACTTAATAAATGCGTTAATCCGAACACAAGCAGTTTAATAAATGGGCTGTTTTGTTAACACGTTTAAGGTGTCAAAGTATTTTAAAAAGTTTCTAGTTAGATTTTAAAGGTGGTTATTTAGTAAGTGTTTATTTTAAAATTTGATAATTTTACCTCAACTGCCTCTTTTCACTTCCTTATTCTCCGATTCTGGTCACTTGTTAGTTGTTACCTTTAAGCTCAAACTAAATCTATGTTAACTTTCTTAATTGTGAAAAATAGAGAGCGAACAAAAAGTAATAAAACGTAACAACTGCAAAAAGTTCATTTGAGATGGTGATGTTGGTTGTTTAAATTATCAAGAAGTCAACGAGTTATATATTACGTACTCATGTTCGTAAATTACTACAAAATGTTACTATATATATTGCTTGGTTCTATTCATTGTCAAAATTAGAATGGATTTCCTCTTTGAACTCTTCACTAGCTCTCATTATCAAGAAGTCAACGAGTATTTCACATGTTTTATTTTTGAACAACTGTTTATTGATTTTAAATCTAATTTAAAAAACTAGAAGTGCATTTTTATGTTTAAGAGCATTCACAGCAGGCTCTCCATAAATCTGTGAGTGTGTTCTCTATATTATAAAGAATGGTTATTAATAGTTGTGAGTGGAGGATAGAAAACATATTACTGTTCATCTCTATATTTAATAAAACACTGTTCATCTCTATTAATTTTTTAATATTTGTTGAAAGTGGTTGTGAGTGGAGGAGAGAGAAAATGTAATAATAAAAATATATAAAAATATTATTTTATTGAAAAGGAGAGAGAGAAAAAGTAGTGATTTTTAGTGAATTATAAAGATGCAGATGGAGGGTGGGTTGTGAATGCTCTAAGTGTGCTATAAATATGGTTTATAATTGTGTTATAAGAGTGCTTTTATGTTTAAGCATTAACAATACAAAAATTTTGTGTATAATTATTTTTTAGTACACTTGCATAACAAACTAGAAATTAAGCTTGCACGATCGACGAGTTTGCAATCTCCGTTGCGTGCGTGGGTTAAGTTCATAAAAAAACATATGAAGTTCCAGTGACTAAGTTCTAGAGATCAACAGATAGATTAAAATATTATTATGTCTCGTGCGTTGCTGCACAACATGAGGTAACAATGAAACGAAAAATTTTGTTGAAGAAGTCAGTAAGAACAAGTTAAAAACAAACATAAACAGGTAACTTAAAAAAACAAATATAAAAAGAAAAAAGAAAAAATGAAAGAAGAAATCACGATTTGTAATCCATGGAATTAAACCCTCGTCACTGAGTTCAGCAAAATCATAGGCTTGTCATGGGCTAAGGACCAAGTTATGTTTATAATTTGCAAAAAAATATACTTGACAAAAATAAAAAATGAGAAAATAGAAAAATTGTACCAAGAGGATTCGAACCTAAGTTTGGGTTTTATGGAGAGATTGACAAACAACTAAACTTAAAAGAAACTTTCGACTGAGGTTTGCCAAAAAATATTAATTTAAAAGTTGATATTATACGTGCGTGATGCACGCGCCTCTCGTCTTTTGAATCCAAGGTTGATTCTAGAAAGTTATTGGTCATTAATTTGGATAGAGGTAATTAACGATGACGGTTTTCCTGTTAGCAAGTGTCATTAGTGACAGAATAATCCGTAGTAAATTAGTAATTACCGGTATACGAAGAAAATTTGTTGGCTATTTATTAGTGATTTATCCATTCATATCAGATTCCAATCCTAGAACTTCAATAACTAGCATTAGGACCTCGCGTTGCGACGAATCCGTAAAATTATGAAGAACACTAACGTTGCGAGTGCGCACATTGAGAAAGGCGTAAAACCTATTAAAAAAACAATATCAAAACGTTATCATGTACCCACACATTTAAGGGTTCGTTGATAATACACGTAAATTTGTATAATAGAATGAAACATCAAGATTTTACATAAAGAAATTAAAAACTGCACAAACTCATTCATTGCAACGGTGGCTTGTCACAACGTAAAAAACAAAATCGTTAAAGCTAACCACTTGAACTTTATATATAATTTTAAAAATTATATAATCATAAGCTATTTTAAAAAAAATAGTAAAAATGCACTATCAATGTATTACTTAAAAAAAAATCTGTAATCATAAACTAAAAATGGTAAAATACATTACTATTTTTGATCTATTTTTCAATAGGTATGGAGAATTGCATTAGGAATAAATGTGTACCAATTAAATAGCTCTATTTTTGTAATAAAAATAGAATTGCTAGTGGAGAAAGTAAAAAATAAAATGTTGGTGATGGGTTTTGAAACCAAGACGTAAGTCATGTTCCATCAAAACCCAAACCATTGAGTCAAATAATTTCTACTTATCAAAACTTAGATTCAATATATATATAAATCTTCTTAATGAATAAAAAATTAACGTGAACACTGTATAAACCGACATAGCTAAATTATATATATATAATTGAAGCACGAAGGGGGGGGGGGGGGGGAACGTAAAGATGCATAAATTAATGGCTGCCTACCTTTTTATTTGCTTTTAAAAAAAAATTTTTAAACAACAAACATATCCTACTGTTAAATTATTTCATATTATATTATATTTGGGTTTGAACTCGTTATCTTTCTTTTAAAAACCAAAGTATCTATCAAATTGGTTAGTCTCATGTTAACATTTGCTTTTCAATTCTAGTTATTCTCCCCTACTTGATGATAATTCTTTGGATTTTATTAATAAAAATTAAGGTAAGAGTTAGGTTTTTTGATTGAGGTAAAATGATGTAAAAGCATTCAAATCATATTTCTCATTCAGATTCTTATAATTATACTTTTTTTTTTCTCTTTTTCATTTTCAATTTAAAAATATTTTATTAGTGTATAATCGTTACATGGGTGAACGATCTTTACCTCAAACATACAAATGAATAATAACATACTTACTTACAATCACTCACAATCACCCTATAAAATATAAGATACACTCACAAATAAAAGAAAAATAGTATGTGAATGCTTTAATCTTAGTATACAAGAGTGTTTTTCTTCCTAGCATTGTTTGATTGTCCTTTATTTGTATGTTTGTTTGCTAGATTCTTGCTGGCTTTTCGAAATATAGGTTTTTTTTTTTTTTTTTTTTTTTTAAATGAGAAAAAAATTATTCTCCTCTACTTGAAAGGAATAATATTTGAACAATATCTGAATATAAATACAAATACTATATACAGTATCAGGAATGGTTCCGCGTCTCTTGGTGTGCAAAACTAACTTTTTTAACGGCAAAAGTGCAAAAATTTATTATAAACATATACCCATCATAAGAAGATGCTAAAATGAGTTACAATCTAATATTAAAGTTACACCAATCACTACAAGATAACATGTTAAGTTTCGTCCTATCTTCAATCTCACAAAACGAGGTTTAAAAACTCTAATTATCATGATATACACATCAACTTTCAGGTAAAAGTAGTTTTTTCTTCCCACACTACGTGCTAGGCTGGTTACTTTGTTTGTTATTAACTTATTTATCCGGCTCATAGGAAACCATAAAATTGAAGTTTAGTGGCGAAACTCAACAATATTAAACTTTAGTAGCTAAACTCGAAAAAACAAAACTTATGAATGGTTTAGTGGCCAAACTCTAATATTCTAAACTTTAGTGGTCTAAGACATATAAACAAATCGGTATTCAAACTCTAAGATCCTAAATTTTAGTTGTCAAAATCAAATAACCAAAACTTAGGATTAAAAATGAAAATATTTAGAACTAATGAGATAAAAATTAAAAATATCAAAACTATATTATTCATTTGTTTTTGTCATTAATTATAGAGTAATATCTATTTTATTGGTTTTTTTATATTGAAGCGTTTAATTGAACTTTCATTATTGCTAGGGAAGAATTCAGATTGTGTTTCTCTTTAAACATAAAAAACCTTTGATTTTTATATTTATTTATTTATTTTTACACAAAAACCACTAAAAAGATATTTTATAACAAAAAAAAAAGTGCTAGCCACAAATAATATATATTGGTTTTGGTGGATTAATAAAGCCACTATACATTAAGACTTTGTTAACCAAGGTTTTAAATACACTTTTTAGTTGAAACTGGAACATTAAGCTTTTTAAATTGTATTGAAAACGTTTAATCTATACTATATTATAATGCACGAATGAGGGTTTCCGTTATAATTTAAGAGATTTGAATATTTTAAGCATAAGGTACAACTTAAATCAATTATTTCTAAGGGCAATATTGTCATTTTAACCATGCTAAAAATATGGATATTCAAATCTATTTACACATTGATCCATTATTTGTTAATAATTTACTATTTATGTGGTTGTTAGATATTTTTATTTAAAATATAAAAATGTTTGTTTTGATTTTAAGAAATAGTTACAGTCAGTTTAAAAAAACCCCGCTTATAAATACGCACTAAATATAGTACAGTTTATAAATAGTTGACCAAATCTCTTGAAATTATCAGTTTTACAACTTTAATACCTAACTACATATCATGTTTGATTTTAACCATCGTATCACACGGGCACGCTACTAGTACAATTTAACTCGTGAGTTTAATGATAAGCTGTTTGGCCTTTACTTAACTAAGGTATTATCTACCACCAACCATTTGGTTGAGTGGTAACTTCACGACTTCCTCTAGGGGAACATGTGATCAGTTAGAGTCTTACTGGCAACAAAATGTTGTTGTTGGGCTGGGTTTTATCGCAGTGGACATTTGGGTGGTGAGTTTTCTCTTAAATTGATGGTTGGTGAGCTTGGACTACCTAATGTTGTCTGTAAATGTTCGCAGGCGTATGAGATGTCTTTTCGCCATTAAGGTACTCCGCCTAACCGGACTTTATTAGTTGGCCATTAGAAGAAAAACCTAAGGTATTATCTTAGTTGAATCATTTAAAAAATGTTAATGAAGAATAATATTATGAAACGCTATATGCTCTTAAAAGTACTAAACACCTCAAACACTCATGTTTTCTAGCAATATTTTGGCCTACATGTTCAGGTGACTTTGAGGCTTGTTGATCAACTCCAAGGGCACAAACTACTTCATGTATCGCACCCTATGTGACACACACGAAATCTGTTTTAAGAGAACTATATCTAACACAAGGACTTGACATTAAACCATCCTTAACTTGTTTTATTTATGTTTTGCTTATCATAATTGTAACCCGTAATTGGAAGTCCCATTCAATTTGTATTGCGTACTTTAATTTAACTTTCTAAATATAACTTCTTGTATAAATTAAAACACCCACTCTTGAGCAATTTAGCAAAGGAACAATGCTAGTAACACTACAAACTATGATTTACATAAGACTTCAACTCGTTCTTCTTGTGCCTGATATTTATAAAATATGAAGACGGTTGCAGACCACAACTTAGGCAATACCTAGCATGCTCATTACTCAAAAAAAAAAAAAAAAAAAACAAAAAAAAAAACTTTTGCTACATGTGAGTCCCCCCTACGAATTTCAATCTTAAGTGATAGAAATGCCCCACTTGGAAGCATATTTTGCAAGCTCATTGATCTCTTCGTCGCTGATAACACCATCTCTATTAGCATCAGCATGACGCAGTGCATGAATAGCACGTAAGCCTGCAAACCGCAGTCCAAGACTCCTCAAGCCTATCCTCAATTCTCTCCGACTAATCTTACCATCTCCATTGGTGTCAAATCTTCTGATGAGCCCCTTTAACTGTTCTTCTGTCAAGGGCACTTCCACTTGTCTAAGAAACCATGATTTTCTCATGTTTGTAGAAAGATGACACGAAGGCTTTATGTTACTAACAATTGGAGAATGTGGTTTGAGTTGCTAAGAGGCTCCACATATATATATAGAATTTATCTTATGCTAAGATCCTTTCTATTTTACTTTTTTTGAATTGGTTTTAAGAATCGTTGAAAATTCTAGTTTTATCAGTCAAGTATTTCATGGAATCAAGTTTTCTCTTTGATTATACTGGTAGCCAATTTTACTAATAAACATTTAACTCAATGATATTTGGACGTGGAATAAATGTTTTCTAATTTGAATGTCAAAGGTTTAAATCTTACGCACAGGTTTGGTGAATTTAAAAGTATATGAAAAAAATTGTTGGTAATAAAATTTGAGAGGGGCTCTGCGCGCTTCCTTTCAAAATTGATATCACTTATTTAGCAAGGTTGGTGGTATTCCATCGGCATTGTCACATGGCAGAACCTGATTGGGCCGCAACCTTTAGTATTTTTTTTTATTTTTCCGAAGACAGTTAACAACAAATAATTGTTCTCAGAGATAAAATTTAATTCTAAGCCTGGTAAGAGTTTGTCTCTTTTAATGTGTAACCAGGTCACGGGTTCAAACTCCACGTGGTGCTGTTTGTTTTTTTTTTTTTTCTTTTTATAATTTTCTTACGTTATTTTCATTTAAATTACCTTTAATCCTTTCACTTAAATTACCTTTTCTAATTATTAGGCCACATGAGCGTAACATAGATAAATACGCGTCACAATGTGTCATTAAATCGTACTGCTCCGGCGCAACACACGGGCTTTATCGGACTTTTTATTTACTCTTCGAGTTAGTCTACGTTTGGATATAAATTTTGTTCAGAAACGAGTTAGGTCAGATAAAATAAGTATCATTGATGTAATAATTCAAAAATGAGTTTGGTCGATTACAATACATGCTTTATCGCGTCACATACAACCCCTCCGCAACGCATGGCAGGTAAAGAAACTAGTTAGTATATAATTAATAAACATCGAGAGAATTTGTATCCCATAAGAGATAGAACATTTATAATACTATTGCAAATGATATTGTTATATTTAGTAATTTAGAACAGAGTTTCATAAATTATTGTTTTGATAGCTTTTGATAAACTATTAACCACTATACCATTTCTTTAACTCTTTTAGCTTTGATCATCTTAACTTTTCTATAGCTCGTGTATAATCTAACCGAGTGAAAGTGAATAGAACTAGAATATATACGATTTCTCGTGTATCACGTAAAAGGATATTATTTCTAGACATTAATTATTTGTCTAGCTTCGTACCTAAAGCCGGTTGATGTGCAGATTCGTTTTTGATAAAAGCAAAATAAAGCCTTGCGAACATCTTTGAAAAGGTAATTCTTCATAGTAATTATCATTTGATAGTTTTCTAAGAAGGCACGCCAAACTTTTCACTAAAATTATCAAATATACAAGTTGGCGTTGCTACAACAAAATGCGGTTTGCAATGAGTTTATTTATAATGGCAAAATATAATAAATTTGAAAGAAGTAACCTTATCACTTATTAGAGTGAATATATTAGTTAAGATTTTTTGTATTTAGAGAAATTGTTAAAATGTACATTTTAAGTGGCTTCCATACCTAAATATACATCAACTTTTAACCCACTAAAAATAAACACACCTAAAAGCAACCAATCAAATTACTCCGTATAAGCTTAACCGGTTAAGTTTAGGCTTTAGTAAGCGCAAGAAAGGGAAAAAAAGCTCATAGGGTCCAAAAAAAACAATTAAAAAACAAATCAATCTAAGAGTCTTTCACTGAGCTCTAGTCAGCAAACTACATGACGACTTTAAATTTGTTTTCATGGGTTTTTTGGTTGACCTTATTGTACCCACTTAAGCTCATGTGACATCTTTTTAATTGGTTGTTTTAAAGAACGTTTGTTTAAAAGGTGATGAACATTTCTAATTTGATGATTTTCCCAAATATCTAACGTAATTATGAGAGATTACCGTATTAGATTTCTTTTGTAATTATCTTATTTATACTCCTTTAAATAATCAATTAATAATACTATCATATTCATAATTCTATATAAATTATAGTATTCCTCAATCATCCATATTTTTAACTATTGAAGTGCTTTCTATGTATAAGATTATCAATCTTACCCTCATTATTGATCATTTTTAACACTTGTTTACCGTTATTGACCATATAAGTATACGTATATCTGTAAGTTCAGTTAGAACTATCAGAGAACTAGTGGTCCTATATGCTTGAAACGATGCTAAAATACAGCATCCACAAGCAACTGACAATTTGTATGTCCACGTGTTTTATTCCAACACTAGACTTCAATGGTTGAGGCTGGTCAAATAAGGACTCAATAGTCTGGTTTATATCATTTTCAAAGAGATTTTTACTATAAAACAGATATTATTTGGCCAGTAGTTTGATTTTTAAGTTATTCCTATCTACTTATAACTAGGAACAGAATAATGTTATCGATATCAAAATATTGTTGGCTTGAGTTGTTAAAAAGACATCATTTGCAATAGTAGGTTCATTACTCATATACCCTTTCTTCTCAAAAAAAAAAAAACACTTTCTTTACGGAACCTAAAGATTGTTGTCCTATCAAAATAGGTATTTTTAATACAATTAAAGTTGGGTAGGAAGATTTGGATAGATTAGCAGGCATATATAAAGCTAACTATTTAATTAATAAAGATCTGGTTGGTATATCCAACATACTTTATTTCCACTTTTCAAAAGATGCTTGAACATGTGTCGCTTGTAGGGGGCATCTTAGAAGGAATTCAAATGATCCTCTAGCTTGTAGGATGGTGGTTGTTTATTCCGTTAATTTTATTCGTAGTTGGGGACCTCCAATGGATAAATCACTATTACAATTGAGCATCACTTGCAACGATATTCCAACAAACGTGATCCATTGGTAGTTATTAATTGATCGATGATGGAACCTACCACAACATTTAAAAAGGTCAAAAAAAAAAAAAAAAAAAGAAAAAAAGAAAGAAAAGCAAATAGTATGTCGGTAATCCAACTCTAACAATATTTCTGTTGGTAATGTTGTCTGTAATGTTTTAGGTAAAATAAATAGTGCTCATTCTTGCTTTCCTGCTTCTCTTCTCTTTCAGTCTCTCGACTGACCACTCACCATCACCAACGAACGCGACGCATAACCACCACCGAGCACCACCACAACTAATACCATCGTAGGCCTCCACCACCATCCACCCACTCCTTCGGTAGAACCGTCATACCCTTGACAAAACCCACTCCTTCAACAAAACCGATACCAAGTTTTAATTATATTCATAGACTACGGCAAGCAGGAAAAGTGGGATTTCCAATTAGGTCATTATAGTATTTCAATCAGTGTCCAACTTACACTGTTATACAATTACCTACAAAATGAACAGAAAAAAACGATTTGAAAACATAAACTGACAACCCAACAAGACAACCAAACTATTTTTCCAACCTTACGTCCTGACCCAGCCCGTATGGTTCCTGAAAAATCCAGATTGTGACTTTTATTAACCCAACCCGAACCGGCCCCAAACAGATTTACACACATGTGTGGTTTTATACACATTAACATAGCCTACAGCCCTACATGCTTTAAGCCCAAATTATCACCAAGGAATATATATCGGCCCGGATTATGAAAGCCCAAGTGAATATATAAGAAAACCAGCAACAACATTTCTTCGTTCATCACTCCCCTTTTGTCCTCGGTAATGGAGTCTCGAAACCCCTCTTCTTCTGCAACCCCCAATCCATTCGCCTTCTTCCACCACCATTTCCTCCGCCTGAGCTCCGACGTCGCCGCCCGTATCGATGAAACGCGCAGAGGAATCGCCAGAAACCTCTTTCCATTACAGCCACACAAGCACCTGCGTTCATCAATGCCTTTTGCTTCATTGTCTCATCATCAGCAAGATGACAACAACAATCGTGGTGGAAAACATGTGTTTGAGTTGGCTCTAAGCTCCGCCAACGTCTCGAAGACGCTCTCCGGAACGGAGCTGTACACGGTCAGCAATTCGGACAATGAGTTTGTGCTGATTTCTGATCCTAGTGGACTCAAGTCGATTGGATTGCTTTGTTTTCGTCAGGAAGATGCTGAAGCGTTTCTAGCTCAGGTAGAATTGTATGACTGTATGTTTGTGACTAAAGAGTTATATATATGTTCAGTTGATCATTTGAGTGTGTGGGTGAATTGCAGGTGCGATTGAGGAAAGGGGAATTGAGAGGGCGGGCGAAGGTTGTACCGATTGCACTTGATCAGGTGATGGGTTTTGAATTTAGGTCATTGAAGTTCGTTAGAATTGATTACTTGAGGTGCTTCATGTTTGATTATGTTGAGTGTTTATTTTGATGGTATCTTTAATCTTCTTAAACTTTGGTGTTTCAACTTTAGGGATCAAATGTTTTAGTTCTCGATAAGTCGATAGTAACATTGTTGTCGATGATAATCAGAAACAATTCTGTATAATCACCAATTTATGATTTGTGTTGGTAAATGCTTACTGTTTAGATGAATCATAGGCAGTTGTTTAAGATTGGTTGTCTATTTCTGTTTTTGATTTTGGATTTTAGGCTAGTAAAGGGGCATGTTTCTCTATCATACAGCTATGAAATCTTAGGATTTAAATGGTGCAAACTCAATGCATGAGGCTCCCTCATGCGTGAGGTCCAGGGTTTTCCGGACCACTTGAGCCTGATGTATTTATGCAAGAGGTTGATTCCATGATTCCAACCCGTGACCTCTAGGCCGCATGGCAGCAACCTTACTGTTGCTTCAAGGTCCGCCTCAAAATTTTAGGATTTAGTGGAGTGCTGGGTTTGGATCACCTTGTTTCTTCTGTGTGTTGCAGCTGTTGCTTTATACTAAATATCTTGGGGATATCTATAAGCTGTATGAACATTTAAAATTGCATGCATTGTCTCCAGTGTTCTATTTCTGATATATTTTTACAAAATCTTTCTATGTAGGTTTATATGTTGAAGGTTGAAGGAATTGCATTTCGATTTTTGCCCGATCCTGTTCAACTCAAGAATGCAATGGAGGTTCGTGCTCCATGAATTTCCAATTTGTCTGTGACTAATTACAATACCATCTTACAGGGTCTAATTGGTTTGCTTTGATATTATATCTGTGTGCTGTAACTCCGAGTAGTTATTACTTATTAATGTGATTTTGATAGCTGAAGGCATCTACTACCACGAGTGGGTTCGATGGAGTCCCTGTTTTTCAGGTATGAAAACTAGTTCTTGAATGTAATCTGTAAGTTCTTCAATTAGTAAAATATGCTCAGCGAACTAGTTGTGACTGCACATTATTTTACTCTTGTAAAAGATGTAAAATCAAGGCTACTTTTATATGTATAAACAGTTTTAACAAAACCATCCTAGGTCTGAATCATTGCTTTCACAAAATACTTGTGTTTCATTCTGTTATTTTTTGGCACAGTCGGACCTCCTGGTTGTAAAGAAGAAAAACAAACGTTATTGCCCTATATACTTTCGAAAGGTTTGTATTTAATATTATTTTAACATCCCACGGCTGGAGATTTTATGTAAGATGCTTTACTGATTTAAACCCGGATCATGTTTGTTGCAAAACCAGGAAGATGTTGAGAAAGAACTGTTAATGGTTCCAAGAGGACCCAGAGGAACTGCAATTTCACAACATATTACGGTATTGCAAACAGTTTTACTTTTCTTATGGGGTTCATTTACACATTTAACAAGCCTGTAATAAGCTCAATGTTAAGCTACATTTTGTACTGAGAGTGCTGCTATTTTCTTTTTAAAGGTGGGAAGTCTGGAAGATGTTCTGAAAAAAATGGAGGTAACAAACTAATTACGTATATTAATATGCTCCAATTCATTTCTTGATATAAATATGATCGTCAGTCAAATTACCGTTTATGTTTTGGGTGGCAGATGAGTGAGAAAAATTCTGGCTGGGAAGATTTGATTTTCATCCCCCCTGGTAAAAGTCACTCCCAGCACTTGCAGGAAGTTGTAAATGCGTAAAACATAAAAATTCATAAACCGTAAACAGACCCGAATGTAGCATTTTTCGGTCATCTTGCAAAACAACAGGTAACTTTTCAATACGGGTTAAACTTTTAGATGGAAAATTCGGTAAAAGCAAGTAATATAATGACGCCTATTTATCTGTATAGCATTTTGTCCTATTCAGGATTGTGTTACTGGTGATGATTACCATCATGAGGATAATGAGATGACTGGGTAAAACTCTTACTTTTGCCTATCGGATTCTTGATTATCGAACAGAAAACATGGCAGCTGAGTTGAGATTGTACTTTGAAACAGAACCAGACTGGTCTGTTTGTTTCTGTTTTTAATTTAATTTCTAGTGTTTTGTTGTATGAAACTGTGTAATGGTGAAGCTTTCTGGTTTGAGAGTCCCAACTAGTCCACTTGACGTCCTTAAATTTGTCTAGAACCATCATATATTTCCTTTCTGACCATTAATTTATCTTTTTAGTTTATTAATTAGATATTGGAGAAACTCTTCGTGTTTACAGATTTTTGGCGAAAACAGAAAACAATATTAGCAATCTGCAGTCACATCACCGTACGCACACATAAATATATCTTAATGTCGAATCCATGAGTTGCTCAAGAGACAAGCGGCATGCCCAAGCATGATTTCATGGTTGGGTGAATCTCTCTACCCATCATAACCACACCATGCAGTCTCTTTGAAACCCGCACAATGTCCATGTTGATCTTGAACATAAGGAAGGTTTGCTGTTGGCCAATTGACTAGAAGATCGTAGTTCATTATGTGTTTGTAGCTTGAAACTTTCACCATACGGATTCGCAGATTAACCAACATATAACACAAACAGGATCATCAAGCTAAGAAGAACACGGTTGTTACAATGCAAACATTGATAATTAGAACCAAGCAAGTTCTAAATATGAAACTAATACAACCAACTTTCATCCATCTAGATACCAAGGTTTATAATTCTCAATCTCATCCAACATATCTAATAAGAAGCTGGATGAAGAGAAGAACACGCAGCATGGATTATGGATGGGAGTTAGTTCAAGAAGTCTTTCATTGGATCATCATGATGAACCCTCTTCATCCTGTATGCCTCCATGTCTTCAGCTGTCACTTCATCATTCCACTTTACATTATATTTACGTTTTCGTTCATCTTTCTCTTCTTTCCGCCTCTTGTCCTCCTACACACGTAACAAGCAAACATCAATATGTTATACTCATGACCGACTCACTTAGTTCTTTAGCCATGAGCTATAAACCATAACTTGTGCGTTTAACAAACAGAAGAAAGTTATTAAATTTTATGTTAGATCCATTTTACAAGACTTAACAAAAATGCATGAAGCTGAGGATCTAAAAGCAAAAATTAATTTAAGGTGTTTAGCTTCTCCTCATGTTGGGTTGATCTGAACACGTAAAAACTAGATAATCTGATAAGCTTACCTTCTTAAGTGCTTCAGCAAGTTTCTCTTGATCCAAAACCAAGTCATCGGGTATGTCAGTTCCCCAAGTGGCAGGCTGCTTCTCTTCCATTGGAGTAACTACATCTGATGAGACAAATCACATTATTAGCAAATAAAAAGTAAAACTACTGTAATATATTAATCATATAAACTTAAACAAACATTAGCAAGAAACGAGAAATTCCAGTCAAAGGGGGCGATTCAAACCTTCGGTGGCCTCTTTACGAGCAATATTTGCCTTCATAAGGTCTGCTGCAGCTTCAGCAGCCTCTATTCCAGCAGCACCCGTACAGTAACTATTCCTAACAAACTGTTTGCAGCACCTATAACCCCATTGATGATCCTTCCACCACGATCCCCAAACAGCTGTGTGGTTGTTAATGTAAACATCCTCTTCATATTTGCTCTTAGGAAGAGCCATTTCCTGTCCTTTAACAACCCTACCGGCACGATCGTACTCAACTTCTCTTTCACTTTGACCCAATAACAACTCTCTCGGAAGTGCTTCTTCAGCAGCTGCATTCCCATACTTGTCCAAAATCGTCTCCTTCACTTTAGATTTCAACTTCTCTTTGTTAATCTTAAAATTTTTGAACAACAATTCAGCTTGTGAAGGAGCAGCTTGCATGTGTACATCATTTCCCTTGTCAAATGCTTCCCAAGCATGTATATTCAGCTGCTTAAACTCCAAAGCTTGACCACTTACTCTATTTTGATTATCCCCAGCATAAAACTTCTCATTTGGATCCATATCTGGAAGCGGGTCCTCACGCATTGATCGGGTTTTCGGGTCATAATGAGCAGAATTGACATCAAGATTAAGAAGGTATTTAGCTGTATCTTCTCGAATACGGAGGTTCCTCACAGTTCCTGTTGACCCACCACCAGTGGTACGCACACGTTTCTCAACTTTGGCAAAATCCATCTGCTTGCTTTCATCAACTTTGGCTTCATCTACCTTTAAACCATCTTCATTGTCTTCATCATCACTAACCCCTTCTTCAACATTTTCAGTATTGTTCTTTTCTTCAAGCTTTTTTAACTGCTGTTCTTTCAAATACTTTCTCCGGGCCTCATCTCGAGCTTCATATCGTTCAATCACATGAGCATATGATGCTGTATCATACCCATTCCACCGGTCCCGTTTTCCATCATAATCGAGCTCAAATGTCTCAGTTTTCTCATCAGGTGCTATATTCTTATTGGTATATTTTGCTCCATGCTTTCGGGGCCTTTCCATGCAGGATTTGCTGGTGTGTGTCATGGCTCCACAGTTTTCACACGCGCCCTTCCTGTACTTGTCAGCTTGGTATATTTTTGCCCCTCTGTCGTACCATGATTTTGTGTAATTTGGATCCGATTTCCATTTCTTTTGATGCTTCAAACTCGGTTTATCTGCATTGAGATACCAAGGAGCAGATGACATATACTGAGGAATATGTGGATTGATTTCTTTTCCATCTTCATCAACCTCTGCAGGCGCAAGCCCAGCTTTACGGGCTTCCTCCAGTTCCATCTGTTTCCTATGATCCTCCCTCGATTTAAAAGCCACTGCAATAAACACCACATTTAGTAAGAGGCACAAAAAAACCATTGACAGAGTGAACAACAGCCCTAAACCATGATGTTTATGCAGGAAACAGGATACAAAAGGTATTACACATGCCAACACTCAACATATTCACTGCACTCTTCAGGCAACAGAACAATTCACTACATAGGGTCGATAAATTAGGGACATATGGGATTACAACCTTATAAATTCTAACTACAGAATCAAAAATACTATGAATCTATGTAATTGTAAAACCCTAAGTCGAAATTAATATGAAACTAGTAATATATTATATATATCCGTAGTTTGTGTGTATATTCTTACTCTCGTTCTCGTGATTTGACCTCTACGTGTATGAATCTGTATCCAAACGGGTTTGTATGAATAATGAATTGATTAACACAGAGAACTTCGGAGCAAAGGGAATCCCTTCATCAATACGAGATACGATTTCAAGCAGTGTCAATAGGATCAAACTGTGTTTTTAGAACATAAAAATAACCCTAATAATTGTAGCATAAAGAGGTGATCAAGGATCGCAAACAAATCAATTAACGTGGGATAGAGGGAAGGGTGAAGAGTTTTTGAGAAGGAAGACGAAAATACACACCTGATGCCGTCGCCATGATAAACTTTTGAGCAAAACCCTAAAAGGTGGAAGTCTAATTCGGATTACGATACAAGAATGAGAAGGGTGAAACCCCAAATCGAATGGAGTTTATAGGACGAAGAACTAACGGGTGATGGCGGTGATGGTTGCTTTTGATCTGACAAAATCGTGATAATTTTGTGAGTCGGTTCGGGACTTCGGGTTAAGAAAACTACTTGCCCGCAGATGTTGCGGTATAGGATATTTCGTGGTGTTTGAGATGATTATTGAAAACTTTTTTTAATTTTTAAAAAGAAAATAAAAAAAAAATAAGTTGAAAGGAGGTGATTTAAGTGAAAATATGTTTGGATGGAGATGAAGATGTAAGAAGAAGAATGAGTTTTTAAGAAGTTAAAAATTTTAATTTTGAGAAGTCAAAAGGAGGTGTAAATAAGCCATCCCAAACATGGCCTTCGTTACACGCGTGAATATACCGTAACCTCAAATTTTTTTAATTTTTCTTAACCCTATATACATGCAAAACTAACTATTAATATTTAACTAAGTTTATTACCCGTCACGCGTTGCCGCGGTATTGTACGTGACGTGATAAAGTATGGACTACAATCGACCTGACTCGTTTCCAAACAAATTTTACGTCAATACATAGAGTAACTCGAATTTATACTGTTGAACAAAAACGTTTAATATTTGACCTGACTTGTTTTCAAACAAAATTAATATCGAAACATAGACTTACAATCGCTCCAACCTTTTTTGAACTAAATTTACGTCCAAACGTATAGTAAATAAAAAAATTTATATTGACCCGACGCGTTTTATATTTGACCCAATTTATTTTTGAACAAAATTTACGTCAAAACGTAGACGTATGTCGAAACGTAGACAGTCTTAAAGTGTATAGAGTTAAGTCTGGGTACATTTTATATTTGACCCGAATCATTTCTAATTATATCTAAACGTAAATGGACTTGAATTTATATTGCACAGGGGTAAACTCGAAGCTTTAGAAACTTAAGTAGAGTAAAAGTGATATTTTACAAAGTTTTTAAAAAGTACCGGAGGCTGAAAATATAAAGATCAAAAGTAAGAGTGGAAGAAAGGCAGGTGGGAAACCCCACCGACCTTTCTTTTTAAGGTATAGTAATGTTAATGTAGGGTTAGTTTATTTGATAGAAATTTTACATTTTAAAAAGAAGATTTTAGATTCAAAGTCAGATATGATGTAATATAAAGTAATTTAGAAGTAGTAATAGATAATTTTAAAAAGAAGGTTTTAACATGAAGCGACTAGTGAGACCGGTCGATTTGATTTAAAAGCTTCGATTAATTCTAACCCATGTTGTTCAATTGAGGTATGTTATGAGATTTCAATTAATGTTCACTTTCTGTTCAAACGTGTATCATTGTTCGATTGACGTCTACTATTGTCACGCTTTGTTTGGTTGAGTTCTGCTATTGTCGCGTTTGAACAAACGTGAAAATAGCATACCTCAATCAAACAAAAAGTGACAACAACAAACCTCAATACCATAACATATCTCAATCGAACAACGATTCATGTTTCGAACAAAAAGTGAAGATTAATTGAAATCCCACAGCAAAATCATTCGAATAACATGAGTTACAGTTAATCGAAACTTTTGAATCGAAGCATCCGGTCTCGGTAGTTGCTTCATGTGTTTTTCAGTTTTAATTGGATAATTAGGGTGTTGAAAAAAACTAAAATACCCTCATATTTAACGGAGGTTTTAATAGTATTACTGGATTAGATGAAAATGACAATATTTGGTAAACTATAATGACTGGAATAACAAAAACAAAATTTGGATTAAAATGCTAAATTCAACAAAACATCAAGGACGAAAATGACATTATACTCTAAATAAAATTACATATAATTAAGTACTATAAGTAATAAAATAATGATATCAACTTTTAAACTATTTTTTTGTTTTTTTTTAAATATTAAACATTTTGTTTCAAGCAAACCGTTAATTTTAAAAAAAAATTTCGTATTATAACTCTCAATTTAAATATTTTGGTTTATAAAAAATTTACTTTTTAAAAACACTATTTTTAAAATATTTTATATTTTAAAAAATTTTGATGTTTTAGAAAAAAAAATTATTTTATAAAAATTTAATTTATTAAAAATAACATTAATAAAAGATATCTTTCTTAATATATTAAAACTTATTTGTGATCTAAAGGAGTTATACAGTAGTATTACTAGTAATTAGTGTAGTTATTTAATAGGAGAGAAAAACAAAAAAATTTTAATATAAATAAATATGATGATATCATGTATACATTATAGTTACTATTTTATTATAATAAAAAGATTTGATATATAAATAAAAAAACAAATATATAAATTGTGTAATTTATTTTATTGTTTATAAACTCTACCCTGTATATATGTTACTTAACTATGTGTTTAGATAGTTATACCGTAACTTCATACATTTCCTATACTCTTTTAACTTATTTTTTGATGATATATTATTTTTCTTATATTAAAAAAAAACGGGTTGCTATTTTAAAAAACAAGTGCCACGAAAATTACTAAAACGTCAAAACACGAACAGGAGTGTGTGTGGAAAATGAGAAAATGGGTGTATGTGGCGGCGACTTTTCCACAACGTGTAAACGGAGCAGCTGATTACTCTCCACCAACCAAAATTTATTCTAAAATAAAATAAAAATAAAAGAAAAACTCCTCTCTCTAACAAAATATCGAATACAAAATTCATAAGACAAGTCTACCTCTCGTATTATCAATTTATCATTACCTCGGTCTGTTGTCTTCATCATCCTCACACTATCGCCTAATTTCAATCCAATTCTTACGACCTTCATCAATCCTCATCATTGACATAAAGGAACATGATAATTATCTATTGCAAAATTCGTTGTGAGGTAGGCTCCACGCCTATGTTCCTTTAATTTTACCTTTTTTTTTCTTTTCGATTTGTTTACTTTAATTTGTCATCGTTGTGATTTAGGTTTTCGTTAAACAGTGTTTTTGAAGCTGTAATCGTTGATTTGTTTGGTTTAATTGAGTTATTGCGACCAATCGGGAGAGAAGTTGGTGTCGAGCTTCTGGTTTGACTCCGAGGGTTTACTGGTAGGTCGTCTGTACACATCTCTCGTTATCTCTCTGTTTTGAAATGGACTGAAGATTGTTTATTGCTCGATTGTTGAATTTTCATAATTTCGTTTATTATGATATGGTTGAGTTGATTATAGAGACGATTGCTTATAAACCTTACGAACACTGGAATAGTATTCTAAAACGATTCTAGAAGTTAAAATCCTCAATCGGTTTGCAAAATTCGCCTTGATGTTGTTATGGAAGATTGTATTGATGGTGGTGAAAGAACATCACTTTCTCTATTCATGTAGTTTAAGTCTATAGAAACCTGTGGGTGATATAGCAAGGGAAATGCTACTTATGAATGCTTCCCTTTGCAGCCCTGACGAAACCAGGAAGCTTGGTGCTCCGGTTCTGTCCTTTATAGGAGCTTTGATAGTGCTAGACCTGGTTAAATCCTAGTGTTGATCAATATGTGTGCAATTATAATTAGATGCTCACTAGATTCTCCTTCTAGGAGATTTATTTTCCTTGTTTTGTTATTTTACTTGTTACGACCCAAACAGAAGAATTCATCCCAAAAAATTAGTCTAGCGGGTGAGGCTTTTGTTGCCCATACAACCAATATAGGATAAGTGTCATACCTGGCAATGATTTCAGTCTATAACAGTATCGTATTGGTTAGAAAGAAAGGTGGATGAGGAAAAAGATTGAAGGTGAAGAAAGATTTTATAGGTTGTTAGTTGCATCGTACTATAGGATGTGAAAGTAGGTGAAACTTAGTTTTCTTGATGTTGGGATCCCATTGTACTTCCTCAGAGGCTCCACCCCATTTAAGTTTGTAGAAAGAATTCCATTCTGGGTGTCCCTTGGAACTTTAATTTTTGACAAATTTCAAGAAGAATTCCATTCTGGATGTCCCTTGGAAATTTTAATTTTTGAAAAAATTTCAAGCTAACATTATATAGTTGTTGATTATTTAGGACACTAATATTTCCCTTTTATTGTCATTGCTGAAGATATTTTGGGATTTTGATAAATAGTCAAATACTTGACAGGAATTTTGTATGCACAAACCCTGCAGAGCCTTATGGCTTTTTAGATGCTTAGATTCTAGATGTCATTCTACAACATCCGTTCTGATATTGAATTTATACGAGCCTGTAATAGAAACAGAACAGTTATATAAACATTTGTCTTTCAGTGTGTTGTCAAACTTTTTAGACCTGGAAGACTAAACAGAACACAATGAAGTGGATAAATATTGCTCGTCAGTCTTGTACTTTCTTCCAGTTATCACATCAGATCCTTATTCTTTGAAATGGTCTTTATCAGGATTTTACATTTCTCTTCGGGAATTTTGTTGGCATTACTCTCTTTGACGCATCATATGTGTTAGTTTATGTAAAATATGTCTGTTATCCGATTGTATCCCCTTTACGTGAAGGGTAAATAACATTTGCCTGATTAATAAATTTGCAGATCTGATATTCTTGGAATGGAAGAAATAAAAGTTCTTGGAGAGGGTACAACTACAAATGGTGAAGCTTCTACAACTTTACCCAATGATAAACCCATTTCAGGTGCCTCAGCATCAGTAATGAATACATCTGATGGACCTGAAACCAAACAAGAAACATCCATTGACCCTGAGCCATCTAGTCTTCCCTCTGATAATCTCTCTACACCTATAAAAACAGAACCAGATAACTCGCTCCCCACAGAAAAAGATAGTCCCAAAAGCAACTCACTTGTTCAAGAAGCAGCTTTATCACCAATTCCATCAGAAATATCTGCACAAAAACCAAATGATGCCACTCTTGAAAATAATGGCAATCCTTTAGTAGTGTCTAATAATTCACCCCATGTTGAGACTGTTAGTCCTGTCAAACAGCTCAAGAACACAAACTCAAGAATAGGTGATATTGATACAGCTGCACCTTTTGAATCTGTTAAAGAAGCTGTTTCCAAATTTGGTGGCATTGTTGACTGGAAAGCCCACAAAGTCCAGACTGCCGAGGTATGATCTTCTTCAACTACTAAAACTGCAATTTTTTTATCTTGTTTTTGTTGGAAGGTATTGTAGATACTTTTATGGGGCAGTGCAGAAACGCAAGTATATAGAACAAGAACTTGAGAAAACAAACGAGGAGATTCCGATATTGAAGAAAAATTCTGAGGCGGCCGAAGAAGCCAAACAACAAGTATTAAAGGAGTTAGATAGCACTAAAAGGCTCATAGAAGAACTAAAAGTGAACCTTGAGAGAGCACAAACCGAAGAGCATGAAGCCAAACAGGACTCTGAATTAGTCAAACTAAGAGTTGAAGAAATGGAGCAAGGGATTGCTGATGATTCTAGTGTTGCAGCCAAGGCACAGCTGGAGGTTGCCCAAGCTAGATATGCAGCTGCAGTTTCTGAGCTGGCAAGCGTGAAAAGCGAACTTGAGAATCTCCGTAAAGAGTACGACTTATTGGTTTCTGAAAAGGATATAGCTGTAAAAAGAGCTCGGGAAGCAGCCTCTGCATCAAAAGAAGTTGAGAAAAAAGTAGAAAACTTAACAATTGAACTAATGATGACAAAAGAATCTTTAGAGTCAACACATGCTGCTCATTTAGAGGCTGAAGAACATAGAATTGGAGCAGCAATGGCGCGTGAGCAAGATGCTTTAAATTGGGAGCGAGAATTGAAACAAGCGCAAGAGGAAATTGAAAAGGCCAACAACCAGATTGGCTCAATTGAAGATCAGAAATCGAAACTAGAGGCCGCTTCAGCTTTGCTTAATGACCTGAAAACTGAATTAGCCGCATACAAGGAATCAAAGCTGAGTCAAGATGATATCAATAATCCTGATAATGAGATAAAATCAGCAAAGAACAATGTCGAAGAGGTGAAACAAAACATTACAAAAGCAACAGAAGAGATTGATTGTTTAAAAACGGCTGCAAGTTCATTAAAAACCGAATTAGAGAAAGAAAAGGCCGCCCTTGCATCCATTAGGCAGAGAGAAGGGATGGCGGCAGTGGTGGTTGCTTCTCTTGAAGCCGAACTTAACCGAACAAGATCAGAAATCGCTATTGTTCAAGCAAAAGAAAAAGAAGCCCGAGAGAAAATGGTGGATCTCCCGAAACAACTACAAAAGGCAGCACAAGAGGCGGATCAAGCAAAATTGATGGCCCAGGAAGCCCGTGAAGAGCTAAACAAAGCTAAAGAAACAGTGGAACAAGCTAAAGCTGGAGCAAGTACAATGGCAAGCAGATTACTTGCTGCACAAAAAGAAATAGAAGCAGCAAAAGCTTCAGAAAAATTAGCTCTGGCAGCCATTGATGCACTTCACGGGACTCAAAACGAGCCAGAAACGGGAGTTACTCTTTCTTTGGAGGAATATTATGAATTAAGTAAGAAAGCCCATGAAGCAGAAGAGGCGGCTAACTTACGGGTCGCTGAAGCAATCTCACTTATTGATGTAGCAAAAGAATCTGAATCAAAGAGCCTGAGTAAGCTTGAGCAAATGACATCAGAATTGGCTGCAATAAAGCAAGCACATGATGCAGCATTGCTGAAAGCCGAAAAGGCAAAAGAAGGAAAACTGGGTGCTGAACAGGATTTGAGAAAGTGGAGAGCTGAAAACGAGCAAAGACGGAAATCAGGACTAGGGGTGGGCCCAAGAGAGAGTTTTGAAGAGGTGAAGAGCTTTAACACAAGGATTGTTAGCCCGTCAAACCAGAACCTGAGGCCTGTTGTGAAGACGGTTTTACCTGAAAGCAACAGCAACACAGCTGAGTCTTCACCCGAGGTGAGGAGTTTAAAGAAGAAGAAGCGGTCGTTTTTTCCTCGGATTTTTATGCTATTGAGAAGGAAGAATTCAGGGTTGAATAAGAGAGGGTAAATGGTGGAAGGAGTGTTGGTGAATTTATACATGTAATATATATTGTTGTTTTTGAGTGTGATTCATCTTGCAAATTTGATCATAAAGAAGGAAAAAAAATAAGCTGTATTATTATTGTTATTATGTAAGAAAATCCAGGTTTGAGTATCTGTATTGTGTACTTTTTCACTTCTCTGATACAATCGTGTGCAAGTTTCCTTGTCACGTCTACTCAGGTTCCATTTGTTTATATAGTTTACTCATTTTATCTCGTCCTTTTCTTCTTGTTAATACGAAATTTGATAAATCCACTTGGATAGTTGGATTGTATTGATCTTACAGCATTTTAAACAAGAATCAATTTTGACCTGTTACCTAACCCGACCCGTCTGTTTTATCAGGCTTACTCTTACCTTCATGGTGAACTCACACTTGAGATGGTTCACGTTGTATAATCAAATTTACTTGATTAATGCAAAAAGAATGTGATTACTTTGAAAAACTGAGGTTATCATACAACTTCCTGTTACAGGAATTACAAGTATTCGAATAAGAGGCTCAAGAACTAGAGCCAGCAAGAGTTTGAATGATGGTTTGATGCCATGGGTCCGATAGGTGCTTAACTAGGTTATCCACAGGGCCTACATGAGTTGCATTAGCCTGCACAAATATCCCAAGCATCGCCACCATCGCAAGCCGGCCTAAAATATCCATTCGGTTAGTCCCAAAACACAACTGAAATAACTGTAACAAAATCCAAAAGCTAAAAGGAATAAATGGTACCATTTTTAATCTCCTTCAGCTTCCACTCATGAGCATTTGCTATGTCTTTAGCAAGACCAAGAGGATTAAGCAAAGGACCACCAGGATATCTGTTATGACCAATATATTCTATTACTGCATGAAGAACATGTCTCTATAGGTACAAGTGGTTTAAAGTTTTTTACCCTGGTTCTAAACCTTCTAGAGCAGCTTCCAAACCGAAAAAAGACCCTTCCTTAGCTTGAGAACCCGGATTAGTGAAATCCATGTATCTTTTTGTCTCGACGAACCTGCATGAAGTGAATTTTAAAAATAGAAATTAAATTACAAGTCAATTTATAGGATAATTAAAAGATTTAACATTCTAACTACCCCATCAATAGTAGTTGGACAATGAAGAGAGTTCTTGTACTGGCAAAATCAAACTTAGTTGCACCTGCTTCAAACCACACTGGTAGGTCACTTATTCCTGTTACGCGCAGCAACTGCAACAAAAATATTTGGGCGAAACTTAAAAAATATGCGTAAGGAATCTCATTTTCTAAACCAATTTACTTAAATTGGGTCAAATTATAATATGACTTGTATGGGTCAAATAAAAAAGAAGTTTAAAGGTTGAAAGTCGTCTCAAATCTATATTTATCGCATACATCCTCCTAAGTGGTTATAGGAAGCTAAGATGATATGGTTTTTGTAATCATAATTAAAACAAGAATGATATGTACCAACTGAACCATATTGACCCAACCCGCGACCCACCACATTGTCACCTCTAGCTGATATACAAAAATGATTCTGGAGAATAAAAAATGAACCGACATCAGTGAAAAGAATTCCAGCAACTCCGGCCATAGCAAAGCGTGCATGAACCAGTTCAGCCTGCACATACCACTTCAAGCTAGCTGGATCCTCTCCAAGTCCAAGAGGGTCAAATCCAAAATCTCCAGCAAGACTTCATAGAGAAAAACACAAACACTAAAAAAGATTCATGTTTTCTTAACAAATGTATTGTCAAGTGCTTACGTTCCATCAAGATGGGATGGAGGGTCAAGCCCAGGAAGCCATGTGGGTCGCTGCTGAGCATGAATGGCGGTTTTCATGTGTCGTGCACCCCTACTCCATTTAGATATGTCAGGTGTACCAAACCCTGTTCTGTTTATACTTTTGCCTGTGTGATGTTTTACTATGAATGATGAAGAACAAGAGCATGCTGGTATATGGGAGCTACTAACAATTGCAATGTACATTTTTTTTATCCTTATCACCAAACAAACCACCAATTGCCACTCTGAAGGCATAAAAACCTCATGGGACCCATTACTATCCAACTGACCACTCAACTCCACATATATGTGATGGGAAGACACAACTTATCCAAATGCTTTTCACCCATTAATTCATATTTATATAAAGAGTTAAAAGAAAAAAGAGAAAAATAACACAAGGATTTATATTAACTGATAAGCAAGCATTTCAGGTTCTCCTTAGCCATTACAACAATCTTGTAGCTAACAACACAAGTCTAAATTGTCTAAAGCAGAATAAAACTAAGAAAAATAACAAAAGCAATTATTATGCATAAGAAAGTCTGCTGCTAGATATGCTGAAAGAACTGACTTTCATCGGAGTGGCAACAACAAGCGGGGCCCCAGGCGAATCACTGACTGCAAATTTCTCATGCATAAAACGGCTATCAACAATTGAATCATCTTTTGGGACTATCTTGTAGCAGTAGCAACTCTTCAGACCCACTTGATTTCTGTAGCATTCATGGGACCCATCCTTCACCTGCTGAAAGTTCCAAATGACACTGAACTTCCCCACAGTGGCGACCAGGTGGCGTTCTTGCTTCCCATCTTCAGTGACCTGCATCAATTCATTAAATTCACGTAAGTCAATCCTAAATAACTGTAGATGGTAATATGTTGTAATTAAAACAGCTAATCAATGAGGATAAGGTCAAACACTGAGTCATCAAACTTAATCACCAAAGGTCATCTTAATCACTATAAAACGGTATTAAGAAGCATAACAAGATGCATACGACAATAATAAAGAAAGTGAAACGATACATACCCAAGAGAATTGGGCTCCACGGAACTTATTGAATACTCCAGCCCTATGTGAATCAAGAGGATTCAATTTCAACAGCCTTGGGGCTGCAATTCTGTTTCCCATGCGCCCTGCAAAACCCGTCTTTGATTTCCCATCTTTGTCAGTAAATAATGTGCAAATTAGGATCAAATAAGTATCAGTTGTGCCCAAAATCCATTTCCCATCATAAGTAACATCCACATGTGTAATGGGCGACCCAAGGCCCGGGAAAGCAGTCTTGGCTTGTCTCATGGAGCTCACAGAGTACAACCTTATCTTCCCATCAAGAGAACCAACAACAATTGATCCATCGCCAGTAGTTGCAAAACATTGAAAATTTGTCCCTCTAGAGAACTGATGTCCTTGTGTCCAATTTAGCACAGGGGTATTTGCATCAGCAAGATTCTGAACAATCCCATGGTGATCCCGCATATCCCACCTACAAAGCCTGTTATCATCCAAACCCAAGAAAGTCGAACCCGAAGGGTCCATTTGAGCTCCTTTGCTATCATTTGTCACATCCCTCATGGTAATATCAGTTCCATCTTTTGCAAATTTCCATTCCGTTACAACTTTCCCGGTTTCTATATCAAATTGATGTAGCCCATTAGTGTGTGGCTTTCCATTAGTCATTGGACTCATTAGCAACATATTGGTTTCGGCTTTCATCAAAAGAGCTTTTCTAGGAGTTGATTCAACATGGCCTTTCATCGCATCATCAAAATTAACATAAACCCCTTTTCCATGAATACCATGACTGAAATTCTTAACAACTTGAATACCCGAATCGCTTACCAAAAAACTGTTGTCTAAGGCACCTAAAGCTAAGCTTTTTATGCTTCCCCCTTTTGCAGCCTCCTCGAATTCCTCTCGGAGATCATGGTTTCCTCTTACTGGAGTCTTGAAAGCAGGACTATTGGAGAAACTATCTTCAGCATCCTCCCACATTGAATCATCAGCAGCTTCAGGATTCGCCCATGCTACAAAGTCTTTCCCATAAACCTTAGCTTTATTCACATCATTACACTCAAAGCCATAGGTGTTTTCAAACAAACACTTCTCATACTGCTCAATAAAACCCTTATAAACTTCAATACCAAAGAACTTCATAGCATAAACACCATTTGACACAAAATCTATCCTTAACTGATCCATAATCGGCTTCAATTGCAACTGTTGATCAACCGGAGCCCGAACTTTTGACCCAACTTTCAAAAACCAACATAGATCCCCATCTCCTTCCTCTTCATCGTCATCATCATCACCATCCCCATTCATCGTCGTTTTAACAAAAGAAAACGAACTGAGCTTATCGACAACGACCCATTTCGAATTAGCAGTGTTTCCACCGGTATGAATGTAAAGCTTAACGGCGTTCTTGAGGGCTTGGTTCTTCGATTGGTATTTCAGCTTTAGGGCTTTTAACTTGGCTTCAATTTCGTCAGCAGATGAGGGGGTTTTGGGGGGAGTTTTGATGGGTGATTGGTGGTCTTTGACGTCTTCGTAATCTTCATCTTCTTCTTCTTCTTCGGAGTGTTGTTGTTCTTCTTCAGATTCAGAGTCGGAGATCTCTAAATCTCGTCGGCTTTCAGCGGCGCCCATTTGGAGTTTGATTGAAAGTGATTTTGGGTGTTAGGGTTTGGTGAAAATGAATATGGTGGTGAGATCAGATCGAATGGTGGAAGAGGAAGACGGTAGGTGGATGCAAGGAGGCGCGCAAATTGAAATTTTGAAAATACTGATGAATTGCTCAAGATAAGGTGTGTGGACCTTTTGTGAGAATTGGGATCTGATACCCCTCTTGCTTTTCTATTTACAAAATGTGGAAAGACAAACAAAACACTTCTACCAATTATCTTTAGATCTATTGAGGTGAGACATTTTAAGATTTTATTAAGATTAGTAATTGTTTTAGTCGAGTTCTAGCTGAGACAAAAAATAAAATAGAAAATTTTAGGATGGAGCAAAGTGTTTTTTCACCTATGATGAGTTTACTTTTAATTATGGTATTAGGTGCGGGACTAATGTTGATAAATTGATATGTATGCTTCCCTTTGAAAACGTGTCAACTTACTGTTTCAAGGTTCATACTCGAATAATGAAGATAATCTGATGGGTAAGTGGTCTGTTAGTGATCTAATCATTGTTATGAAAACCGGACCGGACCGGCCGGTCCGACCGGTTGGACCGGGAACCGGACTCCAACCCGGTCCGGTTCGGTGCTTGAAACCGTTTTGACGTCGAACCGGTTAAACCAATTTTTTATATAATTTTTTTATTTTTGACTAATTTTTTACATATGTTTATAAAAAATAATTATAATTTTATCCGGTTTTTATATCCGGTCCGAGCGGTTGAACCGGTCCGACAATCGGACCAGTAAAACGTCCGGTTCACTGTCCGGTCCGTTTTCGAAAACATTGTATCTAATTAGTCGTTTAAAAAAACAAAAACAAAACCCTTCTATACAATTTAAAAAAGTAATAAAATCCTTCTCTCGTAAGAGGTACGTTTAGTAAAGGTATATTTGTATAGCACAATATGTAAAAATAATATTTTTTTAAAAAGTAATAAACACTACTATTTATCTCTCCTTCTTAATTAAATAATATTTTTTTATACTTTTATCATTACCTTTTTTCTCTCTTCTACTCACAACTACTTTCAAAAATATTTAAAAATTTATAAGGGTTGAACAGTGATTCCTCAAATATATAAAATGAACAGTAACTTTTTTCTCTCCTCCACTCACAACCATTTACAACCAATCCTTAAATTATAAGAAACACACTCACATAAATATAAGAAACCTACTGTAAATGCTCTAAGAAACTCAAGGAACACAAACCAATTAGCAGGCATATAAAAAAACATTATTATTTAAAATCTCTCTAAACCTTCCCTTTAAGAAATCTCAAAAAACACTAAAAAAATATTAACACATCATCATCATAATAATATGCGTATAATATGTTTCTTTTTAATTAAAAGTCCCAACCCTTGACCTCACCGACCTGAAAAAATCAACACTCAATATTTTTTACTGGTTCATACATATGAACTTTTGACTTAAAAAAACACTCTAAAAAATAAAGTAATAGCTAGTCATGTGGATATGTAAAAACACTTAAAAACTTGCTATTATGGATAGTCTAATAGAGTTTTATTATAAGTCTTCTACCACTAACAAATTTGTTCTTTCGACATGTTTTACATCCGAGCCTTGTCTGCCGCAAAAGAAGTATTATTTTGCTGGTCTTTAAAATTAATAAATAATATCAAGTTGACAAATAAGATGATATTTAACCATTAAGAATATGTTTAACGTAAATGATTGACCGTGTGTGTTAAAAATAGCAGTTAAACATTTTAAAGATTGTAACTTAGGGTGAGGAGAGTACGTGCAACAACAGGTGGGTATCATATGGGCATTGACGGGAACGACCCCCGGCCCCCACCCCCTAGTCTTGGTTAGTCTTTGTCAAGCCTCGAGCACCCCTTTTGAGTGTTGCCAACGAATTTATAGCCATTGCACACATAAAAAAATACTAATAATAATAACTCATAAATGTACACATTTCATGTCAATTTTATTAATTTACACTCCACAAAAAATCTTTAAAATCATCAGTCCCTTGGTTTTCATCATCAAGTCTTCATCTTCAACGAAACAACCAAACAACTTCTCTTTTATCGTATGATAGTTATCATACACGTAACATACGAATGAAAAGCGTTTGATGATGTGGATATTCTTTTGGAGCTCCCCGTAAAGGGAAAAAAGTCTTACTCTACCTATCTTCAACGAATCAGCAAAACTTCTATTTTATCGTATAATAGTTATCATACACGTAACATACAAATGAAAAGAGTTTGATGATGTGGATATTCTTTTGAAGCTCTCCATAAAGGGAAACAAGTCTTACTCTACCTTGAATTGTTATAGTATATGATTACCATAGGCGAAGCTTTTATGGGGCCGAGAGCCCCCCCCCCCCCCCCTTTTGTCAGTAGTGTTAATTTTCAGCTCGGTAGTGTAAATTTTTGGTCCATTAATGGTAATTTTTTAATAAATATAGAGTTCGTCCCCTTTAAAATAATTTACTTTCGCCCTCGCCCCCCCTAATGTATGGTTCAAGCTCCGCCACTGCTGATTACACCAACCAAACATGTTAGGCAATCAAGTTTCTTTAAAAAACATTCATGTATAAAAGTATCGAGTTGTTTAGTTCGTTTAAAAGTTGACTCCGTGTGAAAACGCCCATTGATCTTGATCAATAGATCCTTGTATGCATAGTTACCAACCTTGCCAAATCTGTATAAAGTTCCAATGTATGTTTTACTTGTTTATGTTTGCAATAGTATTCTTAAATTTTAGTGATTATATAGCGATATACAACACTTACATAACAAACTATATAAATATAGATTACATACATTTTAAACAAAATAAAACAAGTAAATGAAATTAAAATGTTTGAAGTGTATTATTTTACTATATACTTTATACTAAATAATGATGACAATACATTGACAAAGTAACATACTTATGACATACCGATTAATACTCTTATCACATTGTTTATAGATAATCTAATTTCATAATATGGGTGACCACCCAACAGACTTCAAAAACATCTAGCCTCATGCTTTACATCTTTGAAGGTTTTGGGAAGATATCAGGTGTGAATTTCTGGGCTGCACTCAAACTGCCTTTGACCTTCATGGCGCCCCTGTGTCCATGAACCATGACATATTGACATCACCCATCAAATTTCCAATGGGAATAAATACTAAATAAAAACTATGATGATTATGAAACGAGACTTGACTTTTAACCATTGCTTTTAGTATTCCCTTGTTGCAAAAGGATACGAGATTGATCAAAGAATTGGGTATCTGGAGCAAAAATGTCCAACTTAAAACAGGCATAACTTTCGATGTAATGCGCTTGGAGTTACATGACCCATAGAAACGGGCAGAGAGACCCGTTGCTACAAATGCCCTAGGCGGTTTGCCTGACGTATGCACCAAACCCCTAACATGGATTCTTGATTTTGACTTTAACTAGTTTTCCCCAAATTTCATGATATTGATTTATTCCGTTTAGATTGTAAAAACACGTGAACCGTGAATTTCTATAGTTCACATGTGTATTTAGTCATTCAATTTAAAATCTAGACTATCAAAACTGGATTTCCCCAATAAAAGGTGCATTGATATAATGGTTTTCATCATTCGACAATATATCAAGTTTTTCTTAAAGTACCCTGGCAACTGTAGTCCAAAAGTGCTCATTTTGCAAAAAGAAGTGCCCTCTTGCATTTTGACAAGAAAAGTGATCCATATAACAATGTTAAAGAAGTCAAGAAAATGAAAATGGCAATGTGTACCTCATGAAAGCAATTTGAGGGTTCATTTTCCCCGTGGCAACTTTGACGAAGTCCTCATCCGTGAAAGAAAACGTGGCGTCTGGCTTTCCACCTTCATACGGACCTGTAACCCGACGACGATCAGTCAAAACAAAGGACATTAGGGCAAATAATGCCTTCTTCTCTAGCACTTAAATAGGTTGTTAGTTTTGACATTATACACTAATCTCAATACCAAATTTACAAATCAAACATGCATTTTAAGGATCTATGAGCAGCCATGTGAGAATCTTATCATAGAAGACAATAGGTTGTTGGATCTCAAAGCAGCACCAATCACTAATTCTATATCTTCATTTCTGGAAATCAAATACACACTAATCCGCAGGAACAAAACTTAATGATCATGACAATTCGAAACAGAAAGTAGCTGAAAACCTAAATTCCCCCAAATTTATATAAAGAAGCAGTTGATCAGAATATCATTAGTATCGAACAGATTGCAGACCTTTGGTAACCTCTCCTTTCTTGAGATCGACAACGTAGCTCTCTTCATTGAATCCAAGCTTCTGATCAATGCGAAATTGCAACAGATCACGGTGAGTTAACTCAGTAGCAAGTAACATCAGTTATAACAAGTCAATTAACTGAACAGAAACAGGTATAATAAGAAGATGAGAAAACCCTAATTTAGGAACCTTGGGAGCGATATTGATTTGATAAACGAGTCCGATTTTCTTGGTGATGGCTTTGCCGGTGTCGGTGGATAGATGAGCTTTCATCTGCTCCATGAGGGCGGCGGATTTGAGGTCGGAAGAAGCCATTGACGGTGGTTTCCAGAGAGGAGTTGGGTGAAAATAGGCACCAAACGCAACGGTTTCTTGTAACAGAGTGATTACGTGACGGTGGCAGTGACGGTGACGGTTAACGAATGCTTTACACAAATTAAAATCCTAAGTGAAATTAATGTATATGTAATTTACTAGGTTAATATTCTGTGTATTACGCGGGGTTGAATAAATAAAATATTAATAGCTATTTATAAAAATTAATGAATATAACTAATGAAACATTTTATAAATTTTTATTAATTTTCTTTTTGCTTTTCTCAAAAAAAATTGGTTTTTAAACAAACTGTTTATAAAAAAAACATTTTTAAAAAAAGTGTCATTTTTAATAAATTCTTTAAACTTTGAATTTTAATTATTTTTTTCATAAGAATTTTATTTTTAGAAAATACAGGTTTTAAAATATATTGTTTTTTTTTAAGTTTGATGTTTAAAAAAAGACTTATTTTATAAATGTTATTTCTTTAAAAATTACATTTGTAGAAAGATCTCTTTTTTAATTTAATAAAAAAATTAATATGAAAAATAATTAAATAATATCATTAGTAGTTAATGTGATATTTATTAGGAGAGATAAACGAAAAAAATAAAATTTAGGTGGTCTAGAATTGTGTCATATGGCTTTCAAAAATTTTCTTTTATTAGTATAGATAGATTTGTAAGGAAAATTTTATTTTAATAATTTAAGAAGTTAATTTCAGTTTTACTCACTAAGATTTAGGGATGAGCATTTGGTACCCAGTACCGGTACCGGTACCCAATTGGTACCAAAAATATATATAAGGTACCGGTACCGGTACTTGATTTTCTTATATTTCGGGATCGGTACCCACCGGTACCGGTACCGGTATTTTACCCAAAAGTCTCGTATAGTCCCGCTAGTACCCGAATACGAATATATTATTTTGGAATATTTTGTTTTGTAATATTTTTCACCCTGTCAACTAGTATTCTATTTTGACTTTTGAAGGTAATTATTATTATTTTTTAATATCATTTTTTTTACTTCACTACAATGTAAAGAAATATATTATTTATGATTTTAATAGAAATGAATGGTGGACTAGTGTATGAATTGAGTCAGAAGAAAATGAGAAAAATAAATAAACTATCATTTTATTTGAATACTTTTTTGATATTTTACTTTGTTTAGTTATTATAAACTTTTTGAGATATCGGGTACCAAACATATACTGGGTAACAGGTATAAAAACAGGTACTAGGTACTGTAACCAAACATACACCATGTAGTAAGCCTAAAAAATAATGTTATGTAGGAAACGGGTACCAAATAGGTACTGGGTACCGAAATACCGGTACCGTACCGGTACTGGTACCTGTACCCATATACCAAATTCGGTACCGGTACCGGTACCGGTACTCGTTTTTTATAAAATTCGGGACCGGGTACTTTCGGTAACGGTACCGGTTCGGTATGGGTACGGTACCGAGCTCATCCCTACTAAGATTTAACTAAAGTAACCATTTTTCTCCAAAAGATTAAAAACATTAATTCACCTTCAAAAGTTTTATATGTTTTTTCAATTTCACTTCAAAAGTTTTATTATTTTGGATAAAATTAAAACAACTAATGAAACTTTTGGATTAAGATTAATACAATTTATAAAACTTTTGGAGGTAAATTGATTCTTTTAATTTTTTAGTGAAAAATAGTTATTTTTAACAAACCTTAATAAGTAAAATTGAACTTAACTCTAATTTAAACAATGATTTATTATAAAAATAATTTAATATATTAAATTAACTAATAAAACTTTTAACTTTCCTTTTAGCTATCAAAAGTAATGCTACTGGCATAATATTACATGATTTCCGTTCGATTTACTTGTAATGACGATTGTGGAAAACATACAAATGAAACCAAATGGAAATGACATGTAAACCGAATGTAAATCTATTATAAATATGCTATTAAGATTCTTGTTACTAACAAAAGTGAAAACATACATTAACCATGAAAATTCTAAACTTTCATTCGACGTGTGAGAAAAAAGGATGAAAATGCCCTATATATCCTTGAAGATGAATGCATGATTTACCCTAAATCCCACCCTCCCCGGACTAGGATGAGCGTTTGGTACCAAATACCGATACCATATCCGTACTGAACCAGTACCCACCAAACAAAAATGATAACGATATCGGTATTCGATTTTGTTTAATTTCAATATCGATACCTGGTGGTCTCGGTACCTGTATATATTGAAAAGCATCATTGCGGCATCAAGTTCCGAAAAAATAGCTTTTTTTGTTTTATCATTTTGATACAAATGTTGAGACATTCGCAATGTTTAATATTCCAAGTTCAATTTCAACAGTTGTTGTTTACATAATTATGAGACATTTTTTAAATGTCTTAAATTCGTACTCGACACGCACGTAACAAGTTTTTATTTTTAGCAAAAAAAAACATAAAATCACTAAACTCCAAAAAAAAACCAGAATTAATAACAGTATCATATAACAACTGAACCAATAGATTCGATACGAAAGTCGATACTCACCTTTCTACAAATTTGATATAAGTATTTTTGACATCGATACCAATCTCATTCCTCTCTCAGATTCCATCAAAAGTTGTGCTATGACGAGAATACTCAGTTTGATTATAGTTATGGCATGTATGTTAAGAACAATAAAGTGGACACAATCACAAACATTAAAACTTTAGTGGCTAGTTTGTGAATATAATAACAACAGGTGACCAAATTCAGAATTTCAGCTGTGGAATAATGGAGCGAGTGGTGGATAGGAGATCCACAAGTATGTGGTGATGAATGTAACAGATTGTGCCATTGTGGCTTGTGGTGTCATTTTCTCATCAGCCAATTGCTCCGCCGTCGCACCACCTCCCTCCGCCACCACACCGCCACTATTTCAACCAACTCCGATCACCTCCACAAGGTCGCAATCCGATCATCGTGTTCGTCTGCAATCTGAAGCAACCTACATTTACTGCAAAGGTATACTTCTTATTGTACGATTGCACTTCATGATGTTTAGGTTTCTGATTTAGGGCTTTAGGAGAAATTGTCGACGTCGATTATTCATGTAAACACTTATCCGATCATATTGGTGGTTGATGATTGATTATCATCATCAATAAGGTTGATAGATCAAGCTTGTAGTGATCAATTATATAACATCATTTTTTATGTTTGCCCTAAATTTATTGTTTCCTTTGTGCTACCTTGTAAGCTCTTATACTTCGTTTTATACTTCTTACAGTTGGTGTATCAACATTTGTGCACTATCCTTCATGTTTCCAACATACTTGGGTGAATAACATCCGGAAGATCTATTTTCCTGCGTATCGAACCATTGAAGTGATTTGCGAAGCAGAGAATGATGATTCATCAAACTCTTTTAAGCTATGCAAAAGTTAAAAACGGGAAAACAGAATTCAAGAGCCCTTCACCTTTTCCATCTTCTGTTCCAGATAAAACTTCCATTAGAATATGCCATTTGAACGATAAAACTTCATGTGATAGCATAGGTGGAATGTTACAATATCATAGGCCACTAGTCCGGCGCCAGCCTGTCCACTGTACCGTGGATGGGGAGCTTCAAGTGTGGTCTGATGAAGACGAGGAACTTTGCCCTGTTGAATGTGTTAGAGAAATAAAAACGGATGAGGAACTGCTTGCAGTTCTTGAAAAGGCAAAATCAGCTAATACATTGGTTGTGGTTGATTTCTATCGCACTTCATGTGGTAGTTGCAAATATATTGAACAGGGTTTTGCAAAGTTGTGCAAAGGGTCTGGTGATGAAGAGGCTGCAGTTATATTCTTAAAGCATAATGTGAGTTCTGTTCATATGATATTTCTGATTTAAATGTAAATACTCTCATTTTTGTTTCATCAAAGTGCCTTGAGTTGACTTATGATAGTCAAACAAACTGCTTAAAAGCATTTAGATTGAAACACATCATTATGACTCAAAAGGGAGCAAATATAGAGATTCTGCACCAAAGCTAATTGTTATAGTTGTGATAATGTAGAATGTGGCAGTTTTCATGGTCTTGTGATGTGTGTTGCAGGTAATTGATGAATATGATGAGCAATCAGATATAGCAGAACGTCTTCGAATTAAGGTATAGTATTTAAAATGTACAAAGTTCCTTTATTTATTTACTTGCTGGTTATAATAAGTTAGACCCCAAACATACCCATAATTGTATTATCTATTCAGTGTTAGTCTGTACAAATTTGAGTTTATTTTTGATATAATACAGTCAGTGCCTCTTTTTCACTTCTACAAAAATGGAATGCTATTGGAAGCTTTTCCCACCCGGGATAAGGAACGGATTAAAACGGCTATAGATAAATACACAATGCCTGCTCCTGCTGCATCTCAAAACGCATAAGGTGTGTTCTGGTAATATGCTTAAATTTTGCCATTTGCAGTCAGCAAATGATGGTTAGATATACTTTTCATGGTGCTACATATATAATTCAATAGATGCTGCATTGTAACATATAGAATCTGTATTTCATCAGTTGAAGATATTATTCATTTTAGTCATTTAATATTCCTTTTTTGTGGCTACAAAATAGAGAATGAAAAGAGAAATAATTGATGTAAATGAATAAAAACATATTTTGTTACTGGAAAAATCAAAGAAATATTGGTTCTTCAACTTCATTAATGTACTGTTTGTAAACTTTCCTTTTGGTAGCGATCGAGATGATGACAAAGGTTACAATAGTGGTGAAGATTAACCAAGTATCACTGAGAAATACACAGCCCAATTTGAACAAAAAAATATATTGGGGACCCAAACAAACCTACACTCCACGTATAGATAATATCATTAAGAAAGAAAATCTTACTGAAGATATTTCAATTTAAGCAAAACTTGTAACATATTGTACGATACATTCTAATCCTGGTGTGTGGTAGGAAAACAAACGTTGCCATTTTTACACTAACTAACTAGACAAAGCAGTATAATGAAAGATATAAGTTAGCAGATATATTCACCAGGTCATTTTTTATTTCCTTTGTTCAATAACAGGAACCCCTGGCCCATAAATCAAACGACAACGGTCACAGAATGAACTAACTAGTCGAGAAGACACCTCCTTAAAGAACATGGATGCCATCTGCATAAAATACACCCATATGTCAAAAAGAAAGATATAAAATGTAAGAGACAAAAGTTTGTTGAATACCCCAACACGTAAAGTTACCTGTGAATAAAATGGCGAGCGGAACTTGAAATCCACAAGAAAATGGAGGTCACACGTCCCTGGAGTAGGTCCTGGATGGAACTCCCAAATGTTTATTAAATGGTCAAAAAGGTTACTTTGTGATGAAGTTGTCTGAAAAAATGGAACAAAACTTCAGAAACATTTCATGATCTTAAAAAATTAAAATAATGAACATCTATTACCTTAATCAATTTGGGTTTTGTCAATTTGACATGAGATACATAGCTTTCAACCAGAAATTTAAAACCGATTTCCAGCTCAGCATCAAAAGAAGCATCGGAATGACGTCTAACTATGTCTGATCGTCTACACCAAGGAAGAAAATCCTGATACATGTCAACAGCAGCAACCACTGCATACATCTGCTCTGGGGAATACCTAAAGAATGAAATCATTTTATCAACTATCACTATGATAGCAAATAATGAAAATAATGAAATACAAAGGAGTGGATAATCATTATTACCCTAAAATACACTTCTCCTCATGAACTTTTGATAAACTTGTACCCCCTTGATCTCCATCACCGCAACCAAGAAATCCCCTCCTTTGACCAGTACTAATGAAATGTGTATTTTGCAAACACAGGGGAATGGCCTCATGGCTACCACCAACTGGTTGACATGAAGGGTGGAAAGCTTTGGCACTTGCGATGCTTCTAAACAACCGATTCTGAACATAACTTTCCAGTTTAGGTTTGTTCCTTGGACATCTGATTAGCTGTCTACACCCATTCTTGCACATAAACAACTGCCTGACGGCACTTGAACTTGACACTAACGTTGGCATTGGAGAAAATATCAGCTCTGCGATTTAAAATAACAAAAACTATCACATACTCATAGACTCATAGAGTGATAGAGGTAAATCTGGAAAAATGAAGATGGTTGATAATAAAACCATTGCAAGCACAGATCCTCATGGACTCATAGAGGTAAATCTGGGATTCATATTTACAATCCAACTGCTTCTTCCAACTAGAAAAGTTATAAATTTTACGGAGATTCGTTTGACGCCTACCTTAACTGCTTTGGGATAAATTCTGTGGTTGATTATGCAATAGAAGATATCTAAACTATCCAATGTGCATATGTATAATAGCCGAAGGAGATTACAAACTTACAACAGAAATGATTCAACTATCAGAAGTAACCAATGTGACACCCTTGAATCATTAAGGCCTCTTCAATCGCCTAGAATGACATAAGAAATTAGCTGTAAATGCTTCTCTATATGAGAAAGAACACATTCCTTAAATGATATGGTTATCCAAGAAATTCCTTCATCTTACAAAATCCCACAGGTTGATCCACTCATCCACAAATCACAATCCTTAATCTAAAGGTGTTCTTAATTCAACTTGATGAGCACATAGCATCGCCCACTCAACCATTAATTCTTATCCTAATCAAACGAATGAACATCTAAGTTTCGCAAATCACGTATTAGCTACTAATTTCAACAACCACATCGTATTCAAGAACACAAATCGCAGTTCCCGATTCAAATGTCCTCTGCGGGTGAAACCAATTGAATAGCGAAATTATAAGAAGTGATTACCTTCAAAACCTAATTGAATTCAAACTCCGGCGACGTGCATTATCCGTGATGCCCAATTAGCGTGATTAAAATCCACAAATGAAGCCATCGAGCATTATTCTATAAAGGGGGTTCTATATTTTGATCGGCTAATGCACGAAGTTTGAGAATGAAAACAGGCTCTCCATCTGATTTACGAGTGGACCTCTTTTATTAATATCAAGCCTTTGCGCGCTACAGTTAATAATAACATACAACATCGATTTTCGATCATTTTGGTAATAATAATAATAGAAAAACAAAAGAAATAGTAATATTTATATAAATTAATTTTACACGATATAGAAGTGTATTGGTGTGGCTAAATGGCAAAATACAAGTGAACACTGGTGATTGTTGCTAGAAATGATCATGTGTTTACTATGAATACACTGCAATATACTTTTGCCTTAATCATAACCTCCTAATTCTTTTGCCGTTATGATAGTAAAGCGGTTGTTACTTTTTAGATGAACCTTTAAACATTTAGTAATTATTATTTGACTTTATGGCTTACAATTTAGTCACACTGCGTGTCTTATATTTCATTTGAATATTTTAGAGAGTTAAATGTTTTTTTAGTCCCTGGTTTTATATCGTTTTTGTCATTTCAGCATTTATGTTTTAGTTTTTGCGGTTTCAGTGCCTGTCTTTCAAAAAAATCACCGAAACAGTCATTCTGTCCAAATCCCCAGTTACCACCAGGGGTAAAACCGTCATTTCCTTTATTAAATTGCTATTTTCGTCCCTGGTTTTATATCATTTTTATCATTTCAGTACTCGCGATCAAATACACCTATAATGTTACGATATGTTTTTATTTTTCGATATGTCATTGTTTTAGCTAGTTATTAAAGTTAATATTGTTGTAAATAAACTTTTTTTATTTTATAATATATTCCCGTGTAAATAAAGTATCTTATTTTTTATATGTATTTTATCCACGAAAAAATATGTATTTTATCCACGGCGACACGCGGGTGTAAACTTACTAGTCAATAACAAAAACGAACTAATTTATTCATAGTACCCAATCGATCTTTTTTGTCACCTTCCAATTATAGACTAATTTAGATAACCTTAATAATTATATTTGAGGAATCACTTTAGTCTTTCACCATTATCAATTCCTACCATTCATAAGTGTTTTGATGAATTATTAATAAAGATTAAAGTGGAAACGACAAAGGCACAAAGCAAAAAAAAAGAAGAAACGAAAAAGAAGCCACATACGTGAACGCAAGGCAAAACCATATAAGAACAAAAAGAAAAAAAGACCGGTGCAAAAAATGTATGAAACCAATATTGAAAACGAGTTAGGCAATAGAGAAATCGAAAACATGACCAACAAAATAGACAAACAACTTGGTATAAAGCCTAACTATAAATTATACAAACATTAACAAAAACCAGCAACGTCTCACTATTTTTTAAAAGTTTTAAAATCAAATAAAGATAATAATCATACTCAAATTATCATTAGTGTTGTTGAAAAATAAAAAATGATCGTGTTGAAAAAAAAGATAAAGAAGAAAGGATGAACGTGAATGTGATTGATAGCGAGTACTGAAATAACAAAAATGATATAAAACCAGGGACGAAAATAGCAATTTAATAAAGGAAATGACGGTTTTACCCCTGGTGGTAACGGACGTTATCTAGGGATTTGGACGGAATGGTTGTTTTGGTTATTTTTTTGAAACACGGATACTTAAATCACAAAAATTAAAACACAAGTATTGAAATAACAAAAATGGCATAAAACTAGGGACCAAAAAAGCATTTAACTCTATTTTAGAAGATGATAAGGCTAATAATATTTTTTTCAAGTTTGAAAATCATCATAACAATATGACTTGAAAGTCGGGTTCTACTTTTAGTTTTCTGTTCTTTTACTTGTTTTTTACATTAATCCCATCCGTATATCATAACACCGAGGTCGTTAAATTTCTACTTAGACTCAATGGAGGCATGAAACCTCTCCAATGGAGCGTTAAGGGATGTTAAAGGCTCTTCTCGTTGAAGTGTTAGCAAGTGCGAAATGGGTAAAAGTAGATCTGAAGTGTAATATTAAAATTGATATGTAATAATTAAAAAAAATAGAGGTTAAGGGGGTAAACCATTTTTTATGTGTGCTAATAACCAAGCACAAATTGCAGTTTTCTTAATCTATTAATGAACTAACAAGCTAGGATAACATAGATATCAATTTAACAACATACTAACGAATGAACTACCAACAAGAATCGATACTCGAGCTACCAACAGACCACAACCAACAAATAATCAGCAAATGAATCAATGATCAACCTAGCTATCTTGATCTTCCGAGTCTCGAGTAGAACAAAAATTCTCATCCACCTTTCCATTATCATATAATCTACATGCTTATTCTTTACCATGTGTTTTCAGCACCATCACTAAGTACATCCATTTTTCTGCACTACCAAGTCTTTAAGAGACTAACATGGGTCAATACTTAATAACCTCATGTTAAGAACAAATAAATGGTCATCTGGAACGCCCCATTTTGTGTTCTCTTATTACCAATAGCAATTGTGTGAAACTGATGGGTCCTTACTTTTTTGAACAAACATAACTACCACGGATTTCAATTGCATCAGTATTGCAATGTGGTACAACCTGATTAAAAAAGATTCTAAATGAGCGACTAGAAAACGATATGCTGTTATAAAAAACCTCACTTTTTATAAATCAGATTTGCAAATTACCTAATCATTGCTAGAACGAGCAGTTATTGAAGTTTTCATTCTTTTCCTGCAGCACGGCGTGTCTTTAACAAAATTTTGATCCGTCACCTCTGTAGAAAATTGAGTATGGGTTTATGTGTCAATTAGTGTTTTAAGTTGCAGTAGAAATTTGAGTATGCGTTAGACTATAATTGTTGGTTCCTAATGATCTTGTAATATGTGATCTCAAGGATTGTCAATTGTAAAACACCTTTTCATCCATGTAAACAGCTACAATACCTGATGAGTAATTATTTAACATATAGGTTTCAGGGCCTCTTACCAATCAATATTGTGCATTTTTATTTGCTAGGAGTTTGCATCTTTGTTTTTGGTTGATGGAGTGTACACTTCCTAGGAAGGGTGACCTCAAGGAATAACTTCCACTCAAGCACGTTTAACTAACTCACAAACCTTGAGGTTTAGAATTCCTTATGACCTTGTATCTCTTGTTAATTGAACGTTGTGAGATTTGGCTAAGGTGTCATAAATCCACTTTCTAGATGAACATAGAAACTAAGAATTACCTTATACAAGCATTAATCTACTAGTTATCCAACAAAACCTCAAAAGTTAACCCCAAATATCACCAACTTCTCATACATCAACACAAAACACTTTCCCTAAAAAGCATAGAACATGAAGGAAACAACAAACATAATGTTCACAAGCCTCATAAGATCGCAAACTTGATATTCAAAGCTTTTTAGCTTAATTTAAAAGCGATTAATCTACAAATTCAATACAAACTGTGTCATTCTAGCATCCAAACACACAATAACAAATGATAATTTGCAAAAACATAACACTCCAACACATAATCAAAACAAAGCAACAATAATGCCAGCCATAGAAGACAAAAACGAATTAAACACATATAAATATGTGTAACTTAAAAGAGCGAAAACAATGAGTCTAAAAATTTTGAAATGCACATTGATTCACACCGTACATCAACAAACAGATGTTAAAACTATTGAACACAGATCTAACACAATTGTAAAACTAAATATATGCTCAAAAAAAGAGTAATTAGAGTACCATAATTGAACTCTCACACAATCATTCATCAATGCATCATCATCGTTCATATCCGACAACACATAACACATCTCCGCCAGCGTCACCATCGGAGAAGAAGAAACTTTATCTTCGATATCGCAATAAAGATCTTGCACAGAGAAAAAAATCGAGTGAAAATTTGTTGTTGATAATTTTCTGATGAGAAGGTGAAAAAATACGTATAAGAAGGATTGGCCCATAGGAGGAAAAAAAATTGCCAGCTGGCATATGCTTTTACACGTGTAATGGAGCCATATCATCTTAGGAGTTGTTTGGCAATATCTAAATGATTAAGTGCTGAACCAATAAGAGGTCTGAACCATTAAGTGTTGAACCATTAAGAGGTCTGAACCATTAAAAGCTAGTATATCGCTTAACTATTCAAAGACAAATGTCTAACCAATTCAGATAAGAGTTCATAACCATTTAGCATTAGACCTTTTAACCATTTGGCATTAGTATAATGCTTAACCATTCAGAGGCAAATGTCTGAACCATTCAAACATTTGCTCGCGAAACAAACAGTCTGAACCATTAAGTGCTGAATTATTCAAACATCTGAACCATTAAAAGGCTGATTAAGAGGCTGTCAAACAGTCCCTTAGAGCCAGCTCATCTATCAGATATTTTTCGCTGTTGATTTTGATATGTAAAAATATCTTAGAATATTCAGATATTTGTCATTTACTTTCAAAATCATGAAATGTCACTTTGGTCCCTTCTAGAATCTAGAGTGTAGCTATGCATCAGTTTACATTTTTGCCCATTTTTGCCCAGTTTGTAAAGGGAAAAAATTAGGGTGTTGTTTTAATATTAATTCGAGTTATTTAAAAATAAATAAATATGTTAGTGTTTAAAATAAAATAGAAATTATTTATTATTCAAACCATTGATAATGTTAGAAAACGATCATCACAACGATCGTCAAGCTCTGTTATATGATTGAGTATGTCTTTATATTATTCTAACTCTGATAATGTTAGAACAAACGATCATCAAAACAATACATTTTTTCCTTCAAATGTATATGAACCCTTATCACTAATACCACACATACATTGGATCGGTTAATCCCTTGGTGTCTCATTTTGTTATGTTATAACACATTTACACTTTTCTCGTGCGTCTTTCTCATACATCAAATGGTTCCCACTTGTCATATCATTATGTTTCGTCTTTATATTCAAATTCATATCATAAACTTTGATTTGACATTGCATCTTATCAGATAAATATAAGCATCTTATCAGATAAATATAAAAAAAAATATTTGTTTAATAAATTTATTTATTAACTAACAGTTACTTCATTGTGATAGTTTTTTTCATAGGATATTTTTAATAGTTGTGATATGATTTTCCAAATATTGATATATAGTTACAATACAATTTGTCAGTTCGTATGATTTTCCCCGAAATTCGCTTTTGGGTCTAACTTTATTACATAAAAATTCAACTAGCAATCGAACCAACAACCCACTCTTTTACACGTCCGAATGGTTTTAAAAACACGATGTCATAATAATTAATTTAATAAATTATAAATATTAATAATTACTTACTGTAATAAAACTGAATGATTAAAAAATAAAAGTATCAAAATATATATATTTTTGTAATGGTATGGTTATCACGGCTCACACCTTCAGCCATGAGACATCGCTTTCACGCATTGAACACCATGTCGTCGTAGCGTGGTCCAAAGTAACGATGCTCTATCTTTAAAACAATAATTAAAATAGGTGGAGTGTAGAGTGGCAAGAAGTAAAAGCACCTCCATTGACGAGTGACGAGAAGTAAAAGCACCTCCATTGACGAGTGGCGAGAATGGAAATTTGACGAGGCTATAGTAAATGATATGTAAATTGTAGATACGTGGATTGTGGATCTCATGCCCGATAATTTCATGGAGCCATTTAATTTATAAGCCATGTCAAATATAGATATACATGTATTAATGGTAAATAAGTTGGTAATTACAACTGTAGTTTGTATGACAGGTACGATTAAACTTTAAAGACAGAACATGTAATTTCATATAACTATAAAAACTGTTTATATGTAAATTACTCTTTAACTATAATGGCCATCATTAGCTGCAAAAACCAGAGATAAAAGTTACAGGGAACACTCAGTTTATCTTTAACATCAAGTATAAATATCATTTCAAATCCTAAAGAAACATTGAAGCTGTACTGTAGCAGTGTATAAAGTAAATCAGGAAACTCAAAATTGTATTAGGAATAATCTTCTCAAATCGCTGAATTTTTACAATAAACACTCATGAATACACCTTGTAAAACGCTCGTGAATACACCAGTATGTGATATCTGAATGCTTGCATATGAAGGCATTTGACGATTTGACCTGGGACTGAAGTCAACTTTTGCGCTCCTGCTCATGCTCCTCGGGTAATGCAGTTTCTTTCAAATCCATATGGCCTGAAATAGGATGACAACATTTAGAAATATACAATACCATTTTGTTATTTTTTTAAAAAAATGTGTCAAAGACATTTGACAAATAGTCAAGTATACTTTTATAGTATAATCAGTGTCACAATAAGTGTCAAAAAAGATAAAGCACATGGTAAAATCAACATACCAAACAAGGACACCAGTGATGGAGGCTTGGAAGGTCCATTTGCCCTCACGTCTATACCTGCATGACAATAATCAGTCAACAGCTATGCTTCTCTCTGCTTAATCAACGTACTTAATCATATAATTCAGAAAATAATCTACATAAATTATCTTGTATTTGCTAAATTATGTGATTTGCTAAATACACTGAAATTTGATTGCAATGGTTTTCTCCATGACACACTTATTTGCATTATTTATGGCATTTCTAACCCCTTTACTTATGAATGAAAAGATTTGGGTTGTGGTTTATCTTAAACAGGCCAAATCAGAAAATCTAGCTAAAAGGAAAATGGCAGAATGGGTTGGACTTTACCCAAAGTCTAAAATCATTCCTTGTTCAAAGATTTAGACTGTTTTTGTATGATAAATTGATAATGTTTTGCAATCAGGAATAACACAGTAACTGTTCATCAGAACTTTAAAGAATGGACAAAAAAATGCGTGGACCAACCCAACCATACATTATTGGTACTAATAAATTAAACCAATTCAATCCAACCTGTTTTGACCCGTTACCCAACTAGCCTGACCTATCCATCTTGCAAATTGTAGCTTTATTTGGACAGCGTTATACATATATAATAAATTTTCAAATTTTAGTGAGTTGCTTTTATTGTAATGGACTAATTATAATAGTCATCTAGGGGAATTCAAATTGCAAGAAAAGGTTTGTAACCAAAAGGTTGCATATGATCAAGATTTGGGTCAGCCATAGGAAACTTGGTAGAACTTAGAAGGCAGGACACTTTGCTTTAAGCAGAAGAAATTAAAACTAAAATATGCTTCCAGAACATACCTGAAGTTCCAACTGATTTCAACATATCTGACTTCTTGAAGGTATATCCTATGAAATTAGAGTCCTTTGATGTTAACATCTACAAGTTTACACAAAGAGATATAAAACTGGATCACAAAAGCTTAACACCACAACAGATAAAGAGATACAGATTGGATGCACAACAGCACGAGCAAGTACAATGCTACTTTTATTTAATTCATCACATGGAAACGATGAAAACAATAGGCAAACAGGTTTTCCATATAATCTAGAAACTATTACCTTTCTCCAAGGTCCCACTCTTGGTACAGCCGACTGAGGGTCTTCCACCTAGCGTATCATAAAGTAGCACAGTGAAATAAGGAAAATAAAAATATTATCATCCTTTTTTCAGGACATAAAACAACTTTTATGGGTCATAATCAAATTATGCTGAAACTTTCAAGAAAAAGTAACAAAATGGAAAGGGGAAAACAAACTAGAAAACGAAACTGATTTTAATAAGATGAAAAGAAAACTTAATTTTGTTCTGATTCAGTCATCAGAAGCAGCATATAACAAACCTTGAGCTCCACACACACAAGGCCAATTTGGATTTGTGACTAATAGAGCTTGAAAGTGTTCCTTAATTTTTAAACTAGTTCAACAATTTACTAACACCCATTTCAACCTTTATTTCAAAGAATTATTAAAAATTCATAATAAATTATAGTACTCACTTCAGGGAACTTCTCAAAATTCTGAGTATCAAGTTCTCCATTGACAACCGGTTTATAGGCAGCTTCCATTTCATACAGCGCATCCCACTTCACCCCTTTAAACCATGGGTGTGCCTAAATAAAAATACATTAGTAAGAGATGCAAGAATTTCAAAGTGCTGAATATGTCAATGTTTAATTTATAATTTAAAGCTCAAACATTCAAATCCTATGCAATTAGAAAAAAAATATTAGTAGTCTACCTACCTTTATCTCTTCCACTCCACCAGTCCCCAACCTTGATTCCACATCACATAGCAAGTGACAGATCAAGTCCCTAGCCTCTTTTGTAATTTTTGGTTCCTCAGGGAATTTCAAACATGTCCTCCAATTTATGATCTTGCGACAAGTCATCCTAGGATCATCAGAACAAAATGGGGGATAACCAATAAGCATTTCATACATAATTGCCCCCAATGACCACCAGTCACACTCCATTCCATATCCTTTTTTTAATAGCACTTCAGGTGCCATATAATCAAGAGTTCCAACCGTTGAAAATGCCTATAAAATAAGGTTTGCACAGGGAACATTATTAATAAAAATATGGAAGAGTAAAATTGCAATTTATTTTTCGAAATTTCAAGAAAGTAATACCAAGGCACGTCGATTACGTTTCCACTGTTGCAATTTTTCTTTTGGCATTAACCAAGGAACTTGCTGCCCCTCACCATCGTTTATGGGCCCCTGATTTTCATAATCTTCATCATTTAACAATATTGATGAAAATTTATTTTCTAAGGGCTTACACAAGCCAAAATCAGACAACTTTAGATGGCCATTTCGGTCCAGTATCAGGTTATCTGGTTTAATGTCCCTGCAAGTGAAAAGAAGTTCACATGCTTCAATGTATATTCATTCTGCATTTGAACCGCTCACTTGGATCAAGTATATACTGTTCTATTAAGAAACATAATATGATACCTGTGTATGTAGTTATGCTGGTGAATAGAATGAATAGCCAAGATACTTTCAGCCATGTAAAACCGAGCAACATCCTCAGAAAGAATATCTTCTCTCATTAGAAGAGTCATGATGTCACCACCAGGTAAATATTCCATTATAAGATACAAATAATCAGCATCTTGAAAAGAATAAAATAGTTTTACGATGCATCGGCTATCAACCTCCACAAGCAAATTCCTCTCAGATCGAACATGTTCAACCTAAGTACACAAATATTAAAAGTCATCAAATTGAAACCTATCAATTTACATATAGCAAATATATAAGATGCAAACCTTCATTTAAATAGATTTAAGTCATTTACAATATTATCTAAAAGTGGAAATAATGGTATTATTTGGAATGATTTAAGCTATTTGCAGTATCATCTTGATCTAATGTCAAACATCACATAGATCACATCTGATTTCACATCATTCAAATGATAATACCTGCCCACGACTAAGCATCTCAGATTTCTTCAGCTTTTTCATTGCAAAGACTTCTCCAGTAGTTTTAGCACGACATAATCTGACCTGCATAATACAATCAGAACATGAATACATTCAGTTCAAAACTTCAACCAAATGATTTAAATTCAGAGCACCAAAACCAACAAACACACATTGTTTTCTGGATCTATCTATTATTCATCAATCAAACTGTGCAAAAGTTCAAAATTATATGTATCGAAGGTACTGATTCTCCTCAAAACAGGTCATTCTAATCAGAATATCTCAAGTCATTGCCTTTTGGCATTTCAATTAAGTTTCACCAACACCAGTTGAATTGCAATCAGTAAAGAACTGCTAAAACATTGTTCATAGAATGATGAATAATCATAACTTCATATGATATACTTCAAAAGATAAACTTTTATACCTCACCAAAAGCACCTTTACCAATCAACGTCAAAAGCTCAAAATCATCAATCCCAATCTTATGCCTCTGCAACCTCATGTACTCCGTCTCCTTCTTCTCCAAATTCCGCAGCATCTGCTCTTCTTCCTCACTCGACACCTTCGCTTCAGCCGCCCTCCTCTGCAACGCTCGTCTCCTACAAACAAAATCAAAACCATCACTCATTCACTCACAATCATAATTCATAAACACCCCTAAATCACACAAACAGTTGAAATCACCAATACCTCTCCTTACGATCTTGCAATCCTTGCAGATAATTCTTATAATGATTCTCAATCAACTGTTTAGCCGCAGCCGCCTTCTGTCTCGTCACCGGAGACGAAACCGATACATCGGGCTCCATATTCAACCCCTGATCGGACCTCGCCGTGGCCTTCGCGTCACCGCCGACGCCACCGCCGTCCATTGGTCAGTAATTCGTCTCTTCAATTGGCGTGATTACAACTCCAGATCTAGACGGAGGTGAGATTAATAACAATAACAATAGTTATAATTATAATAGTAATAGTAATAATAATAAAAATCGAAGGTTCTGTGTAATTGGAATCTTTTGAGTGAAGAAATCGAGACGATGATATGTGAGTCAATTGATGAGACAGAGAGTATAAAATGTGATGGCTGAAATAGGGTTTGGTGAGGGGGTATGAGTCGATGAACTGTCAATGAGTCGATGGTTACAGTGTGGACTAGATTGGGACTAGATTTGTGCGATGGAGTGCAGCTGACACTGACACCATCGCCATCGCAATCGCAATCGCCATCGGCATCTCGTTGGGGATCTGAGCATTAACTGTGCAATAAATTTTTGCATGAATGGCTTTTGGCTTTTTAAGGATCAACAGAGGAGCATGAATGTGAATGTCTCGTTTCAATGGAATCATTGATTTTTTGATGGATGAATGCGATAATATTATTATCTGATCAAAAGATTTGAAGATATTTTTGTTACGGTTTTTGTTCAAGTTTAATGTTGGATTCGCGCATTTGGTAAATGTTTTTTACATGCAGGTTTCTGTGTTAGTATACGGACTGGTTTTAATTGAATCGATATTTTTGTTTAATGTGCGGTTCGGGACTTGAGTGTATTATTGAATTGATTTAAAACGGAGTCGCGCATGATATTGAGTTGGTTTTGAATTGATCAAACATTAAACACTGTGATTGCTCATGAAAACACTTAGAAAGTCGTAAACCGGTGTCACAACATGATACAAGTAAGTTTCAAGCAAAATGGCACGTCAATATAACACGGGTTTGAACTTGTCAATTATTTGGTTTTGGATGGATCGAGCCGCTCCTTACGCAACAAGTTATAGGAAGCTTAAACCATCACACATGTTCAAGGTATATGCACTTGTCAGCAAGTCCAGAACATGGACAACACACAAATATGTCTATGTTTGAAGGGTTAACCGGGTCATTTCGTATTTGATGGAAGGGGATGTGACGTACCTTAGGTCGCGCTACTTTGTTGTCAAATTTGATGTTTTATAAAGAAACTTGGTGGTGTCAAATTTTAAACAAAAAATCACAATCCATTTTATCATCTTCTTATGCATTGTTGATAGATTGTAACTATGTTGGTATTGTCAATAGTGGGACGAAGAATAATATAAATAATTACTTGTATTTATGCTTGTAGAGTTTTCTTGTAGTTTAATCTAACGGTATCATAGTGTGTAGAAATTGTGTTTCTTCCTAAGTGGTTAAAAATTCCAGTCACATGATGAACATAAGATGTAGGTTTAAGATTAGGATCAAATTAAAGGATAAATTTATCGTTGAAAAAAAATCAATATATATGTAAAATATTATCAAGTAAAAACGATGGATTTGAGCGATGTGCAAGTCATAGCTCAATGTTTATGAAGGTATTAAATAAACTAAGGCGATTATTGTAAATATTATACAAAAAAATAAAATAAAAATAAAAATCTATGAAGCATGCCCATGTACGAGCTAGTTTAGCAAACAAAAATGATTTTTTCAAATGAAGCATGTCTATCTATTACCTAATTAACCTTTTTAGCTATATGGTTTTGTTAATAAGAAGCAAACGTCAACTACTATTTTGTTGGTTTACCAAAAGGAAGGATGCATAGTCGTTGTCGCTTTTATGATATAAGTACTACACCAAATAATTGGTGTATGGTAAACTACACTTCACCGATGAATGTTAAAGGATTTAGCGGAAATTTTTATCTTAATGGTCTTAGGTTTAAATATGGACATAATCTAAAATAGTTTTGAGAAATTTAAAAGTAAAATAAATTCGCCGGTAAAAGAATATATATATATATATATATACACACACAGATAATCATAATACTACAATTTAGAATATTGGCTTGAATTTTAAAAAACAAGATCGTTAAAAGTTTAACTAATTCCCAAATCTCATACGCTTGGGGCCGTGGTACCTACCTACCAATGGGTTTGGGTGACTTTTATTGGATTTGATTCTAAACTTTATTTATATTTGTTTGTTGAGCGTATGATTTTTTTTTAACGGTAGGTTACTGGTTAATAAATTAGTAACATCAACTAGTAATATTCGCTCTTGTCAGGTTTGAGCCTATGAATTTATTCGTGAACAGCGGAAGTTCTGAACAAAAATCAAGGGTTCGGTTTAAAAACAAGGTAATTTTTTTCTAATATGTGATTAAAAGATTCACTCTTTTCATAAATTATAAAAAATAGATCCAATAAAGATTTTGTTTGCCATTCGTACTCGAGGTTAGTGGTGTACAAATCGGGTTTTTTTTCTAAAACCGGTTTGGGGTCCAAACTGGAACCGGTTTGGTCAACCGTGGTCCAAACCGGTTTGGACTTTAAAAAACCCAAACCTATAAAACCGGTTTGGGTCGGTTTGAAAACCGGTTCGTTTTTTTTTAAGTTATAAATTAAATAAACAATTAATTGTAAAAATTAAATAAACTTATAAGATGAATGTTACATATTAATTATAAAAATTAAATAAACTTATAAGATGAATGTTACATATTAATTGTATAAATTAAATAAACTTATAAGATGCATTTACATATTTTTATTTGTAAAAGTTAAAATATATAAAATTAGAAACATTATTGTTTTTTTAAAAAAAGCACACAATTTCAAATTAAGTACACAATTTAAAATCAAAGTGAAATACATAATATATAAAACATAAAAACAATTCAAACAATATAAAATTTTAAATAATTGATTGAATACCGGTTTGAAACCGGACCGGGTTAGAAACTGGTTTGAAAGAGAAAACCTACAATTCGAACCTAAACAGCCGGGTTGGGCCGGTTTGAAACCGGTTTGGACCCCAAACCGGTTTCGTTTTTTTTTTCCCGAACCGGTTGCCAAACCGATTTTTTTGAACACCTCTACTCGAGGTTGAGTATCACATTCAATAACCGGTTTAATAGATAAAATAATTCTCTTATGGTACATTATATTTGACTTGATTATTAATAGGGGAATAAATATCACATTACTTAAAATCTCTCGTGATTAATCTTTTTTTTTTTCATTACTTATAAATTATTTAAAATATTATGTTGATAAAACACTTATATCATATTAGCTTATCTTTATACTATAAAGATGAATTATAACAAATATTAAACAAGTTACAAGAATAAATTATTTTAACAAAAACATTTTCAACCAAAGAAATCAATTCGATTAAATTCATTTTGTTCAATTCCAAACCAACAATCAAATCAAACCAAACCATACTTCTATATGGTTATTTGGTTTAGTTTGGTTTTTTATAACCTGAAAACTGAATTAATAAGTATCTCTATTAGATTTTTATAAATGTCAAAATTGGGTGCCAAAAATTGTATATTTATGCAACCAACATCAATCAATCGTTCATGATCCATTCAAAGCTCCGTCACTCCTCCATTCAAAGCTCCATTACTATTTTATTCAGACCTGGCGATAACAATAAGATTTTACAACAATCTAAACACACATAATCATTAACCTGTTAAACCTGATTCAATAAAACTAGAAGACGCGCACCACATCAATGTGGTAACACATATTTGATTTAACTGGTCCGACCAACCGATCTAGTCTGGTTTTTAAAATCATGATCATAATGTTACACACCACACTAAACTACTAATATCCATACCCGTTTCAAGGATCCACCACACAAAGTCACCCGACCCGTATCCATTACAATTCTACCAGCAATTATCCGTTCGCTGTTCAGTATCTTTCTCCCAACGATGGTACAAACAGTTGCCATCGCGCCCTTTCAAGCCCCTCTCTGAAAATCGAAATTCATGACATCAATGCTCAATCGTCAACAAAACTAGGGTTTATGCACCACCATAACAACGGCCACAACTGAAACTCTCACAAAATGGAATTAATTTCATCATCGTTGCACATTCATCTCCACCACAGAAACCTTATCTTCCCACACTTGTCTTCAACAAATCATTCCATCAATCTTTCCCGTTATCGTTTCTCTACGTTGAATCCGCAGCGGTTTGGTGCTTTGAAAACCAGTAGCGATGGTGGTGGTGGTAGCCAGCATGATGGAACTGCTTACGGTGCCGCTGATTTACTGAGAAAACCGGCGGTGGAGGTGAAGGAGGAGGATATTGATTCTTCGAAAGAGGAGGAGTCTGATTATGAAGATGATGGAGGGAAGAGAAGAGAGGAGGATGGATGGATTGATTGGGAGGATCAGATTTTGGAAGATACTGTGCCCTTGGTTGGTTTTGTTAGGATGATTCTTCATTCCGGCAAGTAAGGTGTTTGATTTAGGTTTTTTGTTTCGTTTTTGTGTTTTTGTTCATGTTAATACTGAACTTGAATTGAGTTCCGTAAGTTAGTTTAACGATTATGACATAGGTTTGTTGAATTTCTGTGATGTTTCTATGTAATTCTTCATAATCAAATGCTAGAATTAAGTTGAGGTCTCTTGTATAGTTATTCATTATGCTTATGGATAATTGGTAATATCATTGAACCATAGATGTTGGCATTAAGCTTAGATATTAACTTGGGGCAACAATAAATATCTAGACCATTTAAAAGGAGGCCTTTGGACATTGGTTTTGTTTCCTCAGTTTCTCTTCAAAGTTAACGACATATCTTATAAATTTCTCTACCTATTCGATTAAGGTTAATAATTTGAAGTTATTGTTAGTTAAAAGTGTTTTGTTTTATTTGAAGTATGTTATCATAAAAAGAATATTTGTAACTTTTGTTTAATTGACCGAAAAGTATAGCTCCTAGAAATGCATGTTAAACTGTAAACATTCTAGATTTGTCATCAAGTTAATAACTTATAGCATCCCTGAGTTAATTTTAGGCGTTTACTTATGTGGATTCTGAGTTATACTGTGTTGAATTTGTTGTTGGTACAGATATGCAAGTGGTGAGAGATTAAGTCCTGAACATGAGAGAACTATATTAGAGAGGTTGTTGCCCTATCATCCTGAAAGTGAGAAGAAAATTGGATGTGGTGTTAGTTACATCACTGTAAAGTCTCTCTCTCTCTCTCTCTCTCTCTCTCTCTGTGTATGTGAGAAGTTGTTGCCGTATTCCTCATTAATTCTTTGATGCATTGTTAATTTGTCATCAATGTTGGCACCTTAACTTTAAAAATTAATGAAATGGTAAGAACAAAGGAAGCATGATTTATGCTAATACTTTTCAGTAGTGGGTAAGTATATCATATGCTGGGTAAGTATGCTAATAACCTATGGATTTCAGAAGTATATTCTATGCACAACAGTTACACATATATGATGGATATACAAAGCTTTCAGATCCATATCGGTTGTTTGCACTTGATTAAGACGTAATCTGTGTCGCCCACAAAATATTAGAAGAAAAGGCCAATGACCTATATTTTCAGAATGAACATTAAAAGTTTTTCGATAGAAAAGCTTAGGTAGGTCGCAATATAAGTTACATTGTTCCATATTTATCAGATAAATCTTGCGCTCTAAGGAAGTCAGTCCATGAAACATTACATTGGTGGTTTCGCAAAGTTTCATCTTCTTACATTGTTATCATGGATGTCAAGTAATTACATGTAGTTTGCCTTGCATTTCTAGGTCTGATGTTATATGTGTTACCTCATAAGTTCCATAGGGATAATGGATTGGATGTAGCAGTAAATAACTCACAGGATTTGATGTTGAGATATTTTTGGTTTTGGGTTTAATGTTTCTGAGTTTGGATTGTGACTTCAAAGTAGGAGTTTGATTTTGGGGCTATCTATGTTTATAATTTTCTATTTTGAACTGGACTTGATTGTGCAAGAAAATAGAGGTGGAGGATGAAGAGGGTGATTTGGACTCCATCATGTGGGGTCACATGACGTCTTTTGCACTTAATTGTGCAATTGAAACTTTAATGGATGCTTTTTTGTGTGGTATCATGAGTGTTGATCACTTGGTGTGACTAATTGGGTGTTTAAGACTTGAGCGCTTATAGAATATAGGCACATGGTTCATGCCTGGTACAATATATTTACCACATAACTTTTTCAAGGTGTAACACCAAGAAGACAGCCATAAGAAGATTGTACAATGCCCATGATTTTTTATTAAATTGCAAGAAATAACAACCTACTTTAGTAAAGTTCTTATATATAATCATACCCTTTTTGAATTAAAATTTAATTCATAATAGGATCCTACTTTTAATATTCTTCCCTAACATAAAACCTACTAACCTGTTATGGAACATGGATGAAGTGGCACTGATTTTCAATTTTCTTGCCATGTCAATCCCACCTCATGTCCCAGTATGAGAAGTATTTTCTTTTTTAATATATCATGCCTTAGAGGTGCTACGAGGAGAATATTCTGGAATCTGGATGCAATGAGCAACATAATGTGAGATCTTTTAGTCTTTAGAAGCAAGTATGTGAAACTGTTATTTTCTGCTATTTTCTTACTAGAAAGTAAAATGTATATGGTTGATAAAAGATAGTTCATCTTAAGTAAAGTTTATACTGTCTAGTTGGCAGGCTTTTGTAAGAAAGTTTATGCAAGTTGTAAGTGAACAAGGTGTTGGTGGTGTGTTCTTCAAGTCATAGGAATAAAGATAATATACGACTTAAAAAAATTAGTTAAAGATTAGGTGAGTTAAATAGCATAAAAAACATACACAAATGCCTCCATGTCAGTAGTCACATGGGCAAAAGCATGATGCCTCGTAAAAAAGACCGGTTGATGGATTAATTTTTCACCTGTTGCTATAAACTAATAAACATGAAAAAGATGGAAGTATGTTGCTATTATGGTTTTTTTAATCTTGCATCCTTTCCTTTGTTAATTGCCTATGTTTACTGGAATCATATTCCTCAACACATGTTATATACAGGTAGGTTACCATCCAGATTTTGAAAGCTCAAGATGTCTGTTCATTGTGAGGAAAGATGGAGAAATGGTGGATTTTTCATATTGGAAATGCATGAAAGGTTTAATCAGGAAAAAGTATCCTTTATATGCTGACAGTTTTATCCTGAGGCATTTCCGAAGGCGTAGGCATAACGATTGAAGTCGGGTCATCATTTACATTGTATTTATCAAAGCTTTCACCTGGATAGCCTGCATATTACAGGAAGCCTGGGGTATTATTGTGATGTTAGCTTGCATCAATATTACTGTCCAACAACCCCCCTCTTATTTCTGCTGCATATATATATGGCAGAATACAATCCTGCACGTCTTCAGAAAATGTAAAGATGAACTCTGATCTTCTTTGCAGTTCAAAATTTCTCTTTTATTTTAGGTATTGTTTAAAAACAATGAGAAACACTTTTTTATTTTATTATGTTGTTTAATGTGATTGTTGGTTAATATTGTTTGCTGATTTGAAAATGATCAACTAATTATAAATTAACACAAGTAATAGGATTAAAAATATCGAAGAGAGAGAGAGAGAGAGTCAAATTTTATCCTTAGAAGGATAGCTTTTAATTATAGGACCATCTACAATGGAACGTCAAGTAAGAAGTTTGTAAGCGTGTGAGTAGGAGCAAGCAGGTAGGGCCGATGTGGGGGCGCCCTTGCCCCGCCCATGATGGAGATAGACTAATCGATACTAGTAAAATTATTAGACAAATGAACAGATGGAAAATAAGAATGTCAAATGTTTTATCATCTTATAGTTTCAAATTTCAATGGTAGGCTTCTAATTACATTAAGATAAGTAATAAAATTAATATAGAGTCGAGAGGAGAAAAAACAAGAATGCCAAAGTTACTACTTTACGGCTAAAGATGCCTGAAGTGATATAACTAATCAACGTACCTAACAAAAGTAAAAGAAAGATATGGTGCGAAAGAAAATAAAAAAAACGTTAATTATTATTATTTCATTGTCAGAGAACAAAGTTTTTTTGGAGTTTTGGAAGTTTAAAAGAGAGAAGTTTCAAAGAAAAGTGGAAATGACTTGCTGGAAGGTTTGGAAGTTGGCACCTATTACTCAAATCATTATAATCTTATCATCATACATTAATTGATACGACACATTCTATGTCCTATTCAAGCTGGTCTCTTTCCGCGGGTTCATCGTGATATGCTAGTTCGGATCGGTTATTGACTCGCGTCTACAACGTTTTTGTTACTGGATGTTTGTTTTTTTTCTTTTTCTAATGACTTGTTATTATTAAAGAAAGTTCTAGCGAGAAACTAACCAAAAAACAATTATACGAAAAAACAGGATTTTTAACCATCCACCCAAGAAACGGCTTACCTCTTTTTTCTATAAGGGTGTGCCCGGTGCTTAAATTAGCTCCCGCTCTGCGCATGGGCCTGGGAGGGGTCGAATTGTTTCTTATAATTTGATGTACTCAACATTACCCTACATTTTGTTTCTTAAACTGTTTCTACAGCTTGAACCTGTAAGCTTCGATTCCTCTTACCACATCGTAAAGAATACATAATAGTGTCCTTCATAATCGTCCCCTTTCCATTGCTTAGTGTTTCTTAACAAAAATTTTTATTTTAAAACAAAAAAAGTTTTAAAAGAAAAAACTTTCTAAGTAGTTTTGGTTATATAAAATTTTTGAATCGAGGTAGGTGAGAGACAAATCAAGGGTGTCTTGAAGCTCCATTCTTCGACCAGGTACACTAAAAACTGATTTTTTTTTATCTCGCTTAAAACACCTTAAATGAATCCCACATCCATCATTGTCGAAAGAAAATGGGTTCATAAGGAGTGCTTGGCCTCAAATGTAACAAACGAATTTTGAGCGCTTTAACTTTGGATGAAAAAATAACTCCACTATTAAACATAGGACAACTAACATTCTACAAAATCTTCACCCTATTAACGAAAACACAAAGCCTTAATATTGCATCTAGAAATGCTAGTATTATTAGTTTGCATGAGGGGTCCATTGTTACAAAATGATATTGGTCACTCGTATGTCACTTTATGATTTTATAGTTAACCACGTGTCAAGTTATAGTTAAGCATATGTCAATTTAGGAATTTATAGTTAACTATGTGTCAATTCACGATTTTATAGTTAAGAATATTTAAATTAGGGCAGTAAGTGCATTGATAAGCACTTGACAAGTTCACACCAAGTTTTAAGGATATACTTTATGTAAATTAAAGAAAATATAGTCACTCGTGATGGTGGAGGATTGGATTATCATCAATAGTCGCCTTTTGGTTAATGTGGAAAAGAAGTTTTGTTGTGTATGTAACACAACTAAAACTAAAATATTTGGATTGTTTTGTGTTTTGACTTGGCAAACAAATCTATATAGGGTGTTTAATATTAAATCTATTATATTGATAGATTAATTTAACAACCAAGGTTAAATCTAACGACTTGTAAGTTTGTAAAGTAAGTACAATGCTAATAATAATAAAACGATAAGAACTATAGATTTAACATAAACCAAACCACTGGGTCCCAAAAGTCACTTTTCTCTAATATTATAATTATATATGAACAATAGGTGCTTTTGTTCTATGTGATAACTGTAGCATGCGATCTTTCGTAAGTTGAAATTAGCACGGCTTTGACTTTGACGTATTTTGCTGTTTTTGGACGGCTTCTTTTTCTTTCAATCATAAATCATAATATTAATATTAATAATTAAGTGCATTTTATATATGTTGGTCTTATTTCATCCGTTTATTTGGTGCCCACAACTACTTGTCCCCTTCTCACTCACAATCGAATTAATTAAGTATATCATGATCTCAGATGATAATGAGCTTGATCGGTTTGATTCACTTACGTGTTAAACCATAACTAATGTTTCAGTTCATAGTTTTTCATATATAATCGATCATGTTTGATTATAGACTGCTTGGTTGATTGGAAAAGATGACTCGATTGATTTGATTACCTACTAGTTCATAGCAGGCTCAATTAACAAAATCCAAATGAATCTTAATTCAAATAAAAATATTAGTAATACTTTTAAGTTATAAAAAAGAATTAGCAATAACTAATATGTTATTATATAAAAAGATATAACAAAGCTTTTTCAAGCCCTATAACGTATTATATGTATAAAAAGTAATTGCTAGTTGTTATATGTAGAATAACCAAACCAGAAGTTAGGTTAGAAAAAAAAGTCATAGCATAAACATCGACTTTTCATTTAGTTATTTTCGATTATGATTCCGTTACTCGGTTTTTATGCTTACTTTTATTGTTATCATTACTAATAGTTTTGTACTTTGTGATATCTTAAAATTTTTTTAATGATGATCAAGTAACAATAAACGTTATATTACGGAGTATTATGGTAGTGGATTCGAACTAGCACATAATAACATCAACCGCCATATGGCACCTCAATATGGTCTCCGACATAATCAATCATGATGAGACATTTGCCACTCTCCTATATTGCCATATGTCATCGTTTAACAATTTAAGTTTCTTATATAATCATATGTTATCAACAATCTTCTACCAAACAAACATAAAATACGATATTTTATTTACGAAAGTGACACATGGAGAGCATTATACAATGAATGTCTGAAATGTCGACCATATGTCTTATGAACTTTTCTAAGGACAGTTATGGTACTTTTAATCCCATTTATGGGAAATTAAGAATTCGTGGTGGTTTGGAAATATTCATTATTATTTTATTATATCTTGCCAAATTTGTGATGTTTAATAATGATATCTACATAATTAATTTATAATATCTTATATTCTTATCCCTAATCACGAACTATATAAATATAAACATTTTGATGTGTTATTTCCTATAAAGCAAATTATTTGAATATCATTTCTATTTGTTGCAAGTATTAATTTACAAATCTACATGTGCAAGTGTTTATTTCTTTCTAGTGTATATTCATGAGAATACGTATAGCTAATTTGTTTTTCTACGGATTTAAGTTGATAAATGATAAATAATGATGCATCGGAATTCTTGATCCTTATATAATGATATTTGCTAGGAAGAGGGACTTCAACGTATGGCAGATGATGTTTGCCGGTGTGTTGGTACCAAAGTGTTAACTAAGCTTTATGAAAACTACTAAAATCGGTAAAAAGTTTAAACAACCATGTAAATAAAGATTGTGAGTACAACCTTACTCGTGAATCATGATGTAATATAACTTTTTAAAGAACAAGTTTTCAGAAATTAAATATGAACTTGTGTGTATTTACGTTTACGCATTGAAATCAATTACACATTAATATAAGCTTCTTATAACATAGTTATAATAAGGTAAAAAATATATAATAAAATCAATTATTTTCATTTTGTTACTTAGATATTTAGGCATTTAGCAAATTAATATTATTAGGATATTTTCTTAATTAATGTTTATGAAATTGATCATCTATCCTTAAAAATAAGATTGCTGAGCATGTTACCATTAACACCCTCACAAGAAAGTCCATTTCACTACAAGACAAATATCTTCATCACAAACCATCAATTAAACCACGAACACGTGTACGGCTACAATCATGCCACACAACGATCTCTAGCAGGTTCTTCTTCTCATCAACCGTCCACGTATCCAACATCGCGGACCCACACATTATCACCCAACAATAAAAAACCACTCAAGTAAACATATTTACCAATCAGGCTCCACACTATTAAAACATGTCCCATCACTCCCTTATAAAAACAAAACTTGACACTCTAAGCCCGTGATGGACCCCTTCATCTCCTACAACTCTACAAGTAGTACAGTAGCTTTTCCATGGCCAAATAATTTAATCACACCTCACCATTCTTCTACTCCTGCAGGTACAATTGTACGTTTGATTAAACAAACACATTTCACAAAGGTGTTTTAATCCAGTCAATAATCAAGTCAGGTAAATTATATAGTTATTTCTTCATCGTCTTCCTCATTTCTAGATGATTGAATTGACAGAGCATGATGATTATGATCAATTCCTTTCTTGATTAGCGATTTAATCATGTTTGATGAATCTGCCATCTGGGTTTTGTTAATTCCGCTAGTTATCTGAAAAATTTACGAGGACAAGAACAGAGTAATGTTATTGTGTGTTCAGTGTTCTTCTTAGATACTTTGATTTTGCAAAGGTTAATCAATAGATGGAATTAACTCTGTTTTAGATTTTGGTTATGAAGTTTTAATGATTCTGAATGAAATCAACTGATATGAACTCAATTGTGTCTGTTTAAACAGGAAATCGAATTGCAATTCAATAATAGTAATAATCAGTCATGAACTTCAAGAACTTCGGAAATCAGTCAACGGATAACAGAGGCGGCAGCGGCCGACCACCGGGAAACTTCCCATTAGCACGACAAGGGTCAATCTATTCGTTGACTTTCGACGAGCTACAAAGCACCATGGGAAGCATCGGTAAAGATTTCGGGTCAATGAACATGGATGAACTACTGAAGAACATATGGAATGCAGAAGAGATGCAAACAATGGGAAATAACACCACCAGCACCACCGCCGGAGTTCAAGATCGCACCGGTGGCACCAGTTTACAGAGACAAGGGTCGTTAACTCTACCAAGAACATTAAGCCAGAAGACAGTTGATGAAGTGTGGAAAGACTTATCGAAAGAGTACAACAGCGGTTTCGGGCAACCGGAGTTTCCCCAAAGGCAGCAGACCTTAGGGGAGATGACTCTTGAGGAGTTTCTGGTGAAAGCTGGAGTTGTTAGGGAAGAAACACAAGTAGCTAACAGGTTGAATGGTAATGAGTTGTTTGGTGGAATTGGGTTCCCACAGGGTGCATCTCAGCTTCCAAATGACTCCATTAATGGTGGTGGTAATCAGATTTCATTTCAGTCTGGAAACATACCGTTAAGTGGCAATGGTGTTCGATCTACAAACACGCGACAACCGCCGTTGATTCCTAAGCAGGCTAATTTGCCTTATGGAGGTCCTCCTATGGGTATACCCACTGGTAATCAGTCTGTAATCAGGAATGGAGTTGTGGGTCTTTCTGATTCAGTTATGAACAGTGGTTTGGTTTCGGGTAGTGGTTTGCAGGGTGGGATGGGACCGATGGGCGGGTTGGGTGCCGGTGGGGGGGTCACGGTTGCTGCAGGGTCTCCCGTGGTGTCGTCGGATGGGTTAGCCAAGAGTAATGGTGGTGACTTGTCGTCTGTGTCGCCTGCTCCTTATGTTTTTAATGGAGTTTTTCGGGGGAGGAAAAATGGTACCATTGAGAAAGTTGTGGAGCGGAGGCAAAGGCGGATGATTAAGAACCGAGAGTCAGCGGCTAGATCGCGGGCTCGTAAACAGGTTAGTATGCTAATATTGCTGCTTTTAGGCTTACTCGTGTTGATTGTTTTTTTAGTATTTTGTACTGGTATATTAAAGCTTGATTTTATTTGGTTACGATATAAACAAACTATAAAGTAAAATCATCACTTATAGCATAACTATTTGTAGTTGTTATTTGTGAAGTACGGAGGGTTTGGGATGAGAGTACAAACATTTAATCCTCTCTAACTTAGTTACATATTGAATAATTTAAAACCAATTTAATAACATAAAAAACATAAAAAGAGTGAGAAGTTTCACATCCTAAGAAGTTATAAGGATGTCACTTCACTATCAGGTAACAGAACACTCACTTGTTTTTAAGGTACATAATAAATTGAGTTCTCTATAATCTAGAGTCCTATGTGTAGCATAATTTATGGAATGAACATATGTGTCATGTGTGAATTTCATTTACTCATAGAATCTATGTATTTCTTTATGTAAAATACATGATAAGGCATCATGTATTCTATTTCTTTGTGTTTTGTAGGCCTATACTATGGAGTTAGAGGCAGAAGTCTCGGCACTGAAACAGAAGAACCAAGAACTGAAACGGAAACAGGTGAATAGCGTATTTGATTGATTGCGTGAGTTTTTTTTGCTCACCATTTTCACTTAAGACTCTTGATTGACATACCTTCATTTTGCAGGAAGAGTTGTTGAAGATGCAAAAGAATCAGGTACATGCACATAAATTGTTTTTTTTGCTATCGAATTGATCATGGTCACAAAATAGTAACTATATTGTTTTTTGACTCTTTTATGAATAACCATTATTGTTTTAATTGAAGTCTAACAATCTTTTTTAGACAGCTAGACTATATATTATCAAATAACCATTGATACACGCACAAAATCAACCAAATTAAAATTATTATTGACTTTTTAAATATTATCATTGATTTTTTAAAAATCACCAGTTTGGTCGTTCCACACCTTTTTTGTGACATGAAAACCAATCCCAACTTACACGTGTCATACGACGCAAAGTTGGCAAGACTCTCGTCTATTGATGTAGAAAAAGGTTTTGCACGTATAAGACGAGCCACCCCAAAGGATCTAGACTTGCATTTAGACTTCTAAATCATATGCACAAAATTTTATATCTTGAAACACGCAATCAATTTTGATTGAATGTAATTATTTGTAGTGTTTAAATTGAATATTAAAAATGTCAATAGCTATTCAAATAAGCACGTTTAACAAGTTTGGTCAGACGGCCAAGCTAGTGTTTTTTTTTTAACTAACGAATACCGTTTATTTTCTTGGTTGAAATGGAAGTTTGATCACTTTTTGCTGGTAGCAGGTTATGGAGATGATGAACATGCAACCTGGAACAAAACGAAGCCGTCTAAAAAAGACAATTTCGGGACCATGGTGAAGGTGGTATATGGTGTTGGTTTGTGCATGTAAATATGTAATAGGATCGAAGGGTTCATGCATAAGTACGAGTTTATGTAAGTTAAATGTCAGGTTACTTATACAGTTATACTACATAGGTATATGAAGATACATGACACAGATAAAATATAAGGTTAGGTGTAAAAGGTATAACTATTGTATTAGGTAAGAAATATTATAGAATCATGAGGTTGTTGGATGGAAATGTTTACAGGCTGTGTAAAACCATTTGTTTATTTCTTTAGGATGATAGATTTGTTCTGTGAAGGCTCGTGTTTCTTGTTTTCTTCTTTGGCTTTATAGTTGAAGAATAACACACATATAAATACTTGTTATAAAACGTCAAATTACAGAATACAGAGACACAAAAAGCAAAGTGTAGAGATTTTATATATATATATTTGCCTTGACTAGCATATGTTTCCCCTATGTATAATCAAACATATTAATAGTATTTTAATGCAAAAAAAAGGCAACACAAAACAATTTAATAAATGATTTTAACTAATAGTGCATAGAAAACACCTATAGATAGCATATGAAAGCTTTCGTTGATAACACTTGTGCATGTATGTTTCATGTTTGGTGAAGTAAATAGTATTGAATTCGTATTAACTATTCATGTTATTTAAAATAGCTAACGGGTGTTATATTAATATTCTTTATTTAAAACATATGTAAAATTCATGAAATGTCTTTTTTATTCGCTTTGTAATTTACTTGCAATAGTTTAGAAGTATACTCGTATTTTTTGGATCGTTTGTTTTCCCTGAGTTTTGTTTTAGATTTAAAAGTTGCTTAAGTTGTATGAACCATTATAATCATTTAATCAATCACAAGAACTCTTAAATAATGGTTTGTCAAATTTTATTATTATAGAGAATCAGGCTGTGGACGGAATGACCGATTATGCATTAGCAAACCTGAAAAATGAGCGGACAATTATAATATCATTTATATACTTGTGTACAAATATTTATTACAACCATGAATTGAACTTAAATCCTTTTATAATACATCATTTTCAGAAGCAACACACTCACATTGAAGCTTATATTAATCAAAAACAAAAAAAATGCTAAAATTAATAATTTATTAATCTTTTTACACTAATAAAATATTAACTAAAAGAACACACGTCAGCATTATATTTTTCTCATCAAAATTTTATCGTTTCTTTTTATTAAATAATGACTAATAATATTATTGAATTCTTTTTTAGATTAAAATTATTTATTTAATAAATTAAAAAAGAGTTTTTTTGTTAATGTTATTTCTAAAAAAATAAATTTTTATAAAATAAGATTTTTTTTTTCAAAACATGAAACTTTTTTTAAAAATATGAAAAAACTAAAAATTGGTGTTTTTAAAAAGTATAATTTTTATAAACTAAAGATCATTGAAAATTTTATAAATGACATTTTTTTTAGAATGGATTTTTTTGAAATAAAATGTATAATTTAAAAAAAAAAAAAACAAAAAAGTTTAAGAAGTGTAAAAGGTATATATCATTGTTTTATTATTTAAAGTCATTAGTCATACATAATTTTAATCATATCTTATATTATAATATTATTTTATAATTGATAAATTTTTGTTGTATTTGATTTTTTTATTCAACCCCAAGTATAACACAGGTTTACTAAAGCTAGTTATAAAAATATTGACATAATTTTAACTATAACATTAATATATTGTATTTTATGAAACCTTTTCCTAAAAGGACTCTTTAATCTTCATATCATTTTCTTTGTATGATATATCTTTTTAAACAAAAGCTATACATAAAATCTAAATTACTTCATAAACGTTATATCATGTTTGAACCCTTACCCAAGTAACAACCTTCGTACGAAATATATGTAGTATTTATAAACAAGATCGACGGATATTTTACAGAATCTTCCAATAATGAATAGATTAAAAATTAGATTGCAAGTTTGCAACGGTATAGTGTTCATGTAGTATCTATAAACAAGATCGACGGATATTTTACAGAATCTTCCAATAATGAATAGATTAAAAATTAGATTGCAAGTTTGCAACGGTATGGTGTTCATTGGGCATGGTTTCAGCTGTTACTCCTGCTAGGGTTTTAAAGAGGTTTTAGTCGCTCAACAGCATACGGTCGCACAATCTACCGCTTTCAATTTCGTGCCCTAATTCCCTTCAATCGATCGTTGACTTGATACAGACACCCTATTCTCGAACTTATGGAGGATGGCGATGATACATGTGAACTTAAAGAATCTCCTGCAATCAAAGCACTTGGGTCCCTCTTTAAGCTCACTCAAGTTCACTTTTGGTATGATTGTTGTTTGATCTTGTGAACTGTACGGCGGAACTTTGGTTTGTGTTGATGCTTATGCCTAATTGTTGTTTGGGTTGTCACAGGGTCGATATTTGTACGGGGATGCCGTATGGTTCAACTTCTATGGAGTCCTCTGTAAGATTTTCTTTGCTTAACCCTACATTTCATAGATACGAAAATAGTTCTTGAATGTAGAAGTTAAGCAGTATTGTTTTCAAAAACCACCAAGGAAGCTAATATAGATTTCAGATGTTACCATTAGTCCATTACCTGTTATAAATTACTATGGATGATAATGATTAAGTAGCAAACTGTCAACCGATTAATCAATTGATAACTAGTACCAATGATGGTCTTTAGTTGCTTCGTCGTGCTTATTTGGACTTATTATCAGTCAATCAACCACTAGGCCATTCAATCCATTTGTTGACACATTTTTGTCAATCCTTGCAATCATGAATGCTGAAGTTTGAATGTTCACGTATACAAACAGGATAATGATACGATCAGGAATACGCACAATGATTATGACGCTCTAATATATATTTAGGAATTGTCATGTATGTAATAAAGCGTGCTAAGATCATCGCAGAGAAATTATTGTTTGAAATAAGGAGATCATTGTAAGCTCAAAGTGGACTGAATAGCAAGTTACTTCCTTGCCAATTTATAGATACACCATGGTCATAAATTTTAGTTTCCTACAGAAGTCTTGCACGTATGCATGCCACAATATTGTGTAACCACACGTGATAGTGGGAGTGTGGGACCTTGAAAAGCTAGGCATGCTACTCACCGCCAAACATGCATTATTGATTTCTTATGGACTATGAAGTTCATAACACTACCATCTGTCACAAACACAATTCTTAATACTTCTACCAGATCCATAGACCAAAGCATCTTGTGAAAGCCGAAGAATTGAAGTTCTAGATTCTGGAAATTGGGCTCATCCAATCTTATCACTTGATTGGTTGAGCATCAAGTTAAATTTATTTCTTCAATGTTATATTTGTTCAAGCCTACTAGTCATGGGGGCATACTATTATTTTACATGTTATGGCTTCTCATCTATCCTTGTAGCGTATTATACTATATTATGTGAACTACTTTTAGTTGATGGCCTGACACCATTGAGCATAATTTATTAGACACTCAACTTTTACTATCATTTGTTCACAGCGTCTTTAGTCTAAAGTCATGCCATTTTCGTCAACCAAACATTAGTTGATTTGTGTTCAATTTGGTCCATAGTATTTTTGTTTAGATTGCTTATCAATAATGCCAATTTGTTATTTACATTTCCAAGAAATTATCATAAATATGTTTTTGTAGATTTATCGTTCTTAGTTGGTCATCAAGGTCTTACGTGGATACATATTTGTAGATATCAAGTTAAGATGGAAAAGTCAATTTGAAAATATTACTACAAGGGCTACCGCGTACATATTGTTTTTTATAAATTATTTATGATAACATTGTCTAATTTCCATTTGGATTTCTAAAACCTGGTTTTTTATAGCTAATGCACCAACAACTTTACCTACTTGTAGTAACTTTAGTGTAGTTGCACAAATAATTGGCAAATAAATTTGCAGTATGAATTAACATGCTTGACATCTAAAGTCAACCTGTAATTTCTTTTCTGAAATGCTAAATGTGCAAGGGACACCTATATTGGTGTAGGATGCCTAAGAGAGGTCGAATCAGTAGAGGCTCAAGATCTATATGTGATCCTGATAATATTTATAAATTTTTAGTAAATACAAATTGGACCTATGCTTTTTTTTTTTGCTACGTAACATTCTGTTAAACTTGAACCAAAGTTGAAGTGGCTGGCTAGATCTCCTGTTATGGTGTGACATTGCAGAAATTCTTGTCTTCATGCTAGAATCTCAAAGTACAATTATGTGGTGCAGAAACCAGTGAAGGATGATGGCAATTTGTGTGTTTTAGAAAGTAATTATTCACATGTTGATACTGAATTATCTAGGCAGATGAATGAACTTGGACTTCCTCTTTCCTTCTGCACAAACAAGGAGGTAAGTTATATCCTTTTTTGCATTTTTATTCATATTTTTGCATCTCATCATTCAGTTCTTGCATTTTTAGAATGATGTGTTATTTCTGTTGTTGCAATTTTTTCTGGTAGCTGTTGGACTATCTAGGAGACATTGCAATCACATTTCCTTAACTTGGAGGCATTTATAACCATGTTGCAACTAGAGAGGTGAAAAGATAAATTAGACTTGAATTTTTAAAATAGCGATCTCAGTTACGTTATGAACATTCTATGGTGTTAATTACTAACTTATATCAAAAGGGGTAGTTATAACATTTGTAGAAGGGGAAGGTAGGGCTTTGATTCATTTTAGATTTCTGTCTTTTTTCTTTGTTAACACTAAATATTGTTTTTCCACTATGAATTTATATTCAAATTGGTTTTCCAGAAACGGAAAGAAAAAGTCAAAGGAAAAAAGAAGGATGCCCGCAAGATAGTTTTGCATACCTATGAAGAAACAACATATGAAGTTTCTGAGTCTGTTGAAGTGAAAGAGTGTAAGATTGCATTTTCTGCTGCTATTCATGATAACATGAGCAGTTCTAGTCCTGTCTGTGGGTTGGGTCTTGATCTGGATCTGATCCAATTACACATCCATAAGATCAAGAAACTTGATCAATGGATTGACTTATTTAAGTGGATCAATATTTGGGTTGATCCATTGTCTGTCTAGGTTGTTCAAGTTAAATGCTAATTTGATCTTTTTGTTTTACCTCCATCTTTTCTTTATTTGTCCGATTATTTAAACAATCTTCCAGTAGTCCTCATCTTCTCACCCTTCCCCACGCCTCACCTAAACCTACCGCGTTCAACTACCTTATATGTCACCTCTCTTTTTTCTCCCTTTTTAAGATATATCTTATTTGTCCGATTATTTAAACAATCTTCCAGTAGTCCTCATCTTCTCACCCTTCCCCACGCCTCACCTAAACCTACCGCGTTCAACTACCTTATATGTCACCTCTCTTATTTCTCCCTTTTTAAGATATATCTTTTTGGTATTTGTCCGCTTTTTATTCCTTCAAATAATTGTAATCATGAATGTCACAGTTATTAGTTTTAAATACAACTACACTTTAATGGGAACAATTTTTAAAATGTGAGTAGTTATATGACTAAAAATTTCTGAAAATGTGAGTACTATAATTGTACGATAAATTTTCTATATGAGTACATTTTCTTATATTATTTTTTAAAGGGGTGAGGAAAGCTGTTTGGACCGATATCAGACAAACCGAACCGAACTAACAATAGAGTTATAAAACAGGTTTTTGATCTGGTTCTCCTTCTAAGATTTTTTAAAACATCAGTTCTTAGTTAGCTCCAGTTCGATTCTAAATTGTAACTGAACCGCGTGATTAATTTTTCAAATTTCAAAACTATGTAATTTTAGGCTTATATTTTACAGGTCAAAACAAACTTAAATATATTTATGCATTATATGATCTGATTTGCACCCTGAATGCTAAATGGAATTTTCTAATAGCATCAACTTCTATAAAAAAGAGTATCATAGACACTTTTTAAACACAATTTCTATTTTAACTTCAACTTTCATAGAAGTTATCAATCTATACTAAAATGCAACAACATACTTTTATTTTTCATAAAAGCTTGATTCTCTTCATGATATAAATCTTTTAATGATGTGATTTTATTATGATCACCAAGTTTTAAAAGAGAACTTGAGTCAGACTAATCCTGTTTTATGTAATATGTTTCAATAACAATAAACTTCTTGAAGTGATAATGGTGATAAGAGGCATAGGGTTGAAGGGGAGGAGCCATGGGATTTGGGGAGGTGGTAGAGGTGTGATTGGGGAAGAGAGAGCAGGGGTGTGTCTTGTTGTTTAAGTTAATAACAAAAGTTATGGTCATGATCCATTTATTTATTTATTTAGATCAGGATTCGTTGGTTAATGGGTATCTGACTCATTGGTATGTCTGGTTCATCATATTCCATGTCAATGCAGTTGGTGATATACATGCTGATAATAATGAGAATTCAAATACTGGATGTTTAGTAGAGAGATTAGAAGATCCTTTGGTTGCTAATCAGATGTCTGAAGTTGAGCAGATCTGCAGTGACATAAATGTTGAAGTACATTCTCCGTTACCTAATAATTGTGATCCAGTTCATAACGGAAGCAATGATGAATTTGGAGATTGGATTACATATTGGGATGAATATTATGAAAGAGAATACTATTACAATCATAAAACAGAGGAGTCAACATGGGACCCACCTCCAGGAATGGGACATTTAGCTTCTGTCAATGTGCCAAATGGGTCAACAGAAACGGTTCTTAGTTCATCTAAAATGGATTATGACATTGAGGCTACTCAAAATGAGCTTAATGCTATCCCTGACAAAAGAAACAAGAAAGTAAGAAAAAGGAGGGCACACAGGAGATCATCTGTTGACAGTAAAGGTTTGTTACATGTGTGATCTTGCTCACTTATATTATTCATCTCTTTTAATGGTCAGTTTTTGCTTTTCACAGAGCTTGAATACGAGGTGTTAATGGAAGAAATTTCTCCAATTATTGGTAAATATTGGTGTCAGAGATACATACTTTTCTCTAAATATGACAATGGTATAAAAATGGATGAAGAAGGTTGGTTTTCAGCAACTCCTGAATGCATAGCAAATCATCATGCTTTTCGTTGTGGCAGTGGCATTATTGTTGATTTTTTCACAGGAGTTGGTGGGAATGCCATCCGATTTGCACCAAAGTAAGCTTAATTTAAAAAAATTAAAGAAATATTTATTCTCATTCTAGAAATTAACATGCTTATATGAATTTACTCCAGAAGCACCCACGTTATAGCTATTGATATTGATCCAAAGAAGATCGAGTATGCACAACATAATGCAACCATTTATGGAGTCAACGATCTTATAGAATTCATAACAGGAGACTGTTTCATTCTAGCTCCGAACTTAAAGGTATCAAAGTGTTAAGCGCATTCTTTCATTTTAGATTTAGAAAATTATTTCTTAATGTTCTATTATGTGCAGGCTGATGCCGTATTCTTGTCTCCGCCTTGGGGAGGACCAGAATATATTAAAGCAAGAAACTTTGACATCAATACTATGCTCAAGCCACATGATGGGTTTGATTTCTTAACCTAAATATGATGCCACTTCCATCTATTTAGCCTAAACCATTGTTCGTTTATTCTTTTTAATGTGGGCTCATTGCAGGCAGTTTCTCTTCAATGTGGCTAAAGAAGTAGCTCCAAGAATTGTTATGTTTCTTCCAAAAAATGTTGACCTGGACCAACTAGCTGAGCTGTCTCTGTCTGCTAATCCTCCATGGACACTCGAGGTACTTCACTGGCTTTTTTGTAGTATCAATGTTCTTTTTCCTTTTTTTTATGAATATTTTGCAAGTCGGTTGAATGATATTTTGGATGCATCTTTGTGTGAGTTCAAAATTGAGCAAATTTATCTGATTGTGACCATGTTTGGTATCAGGTTGAGAAGAACTTTGTTAATGGCAAATTGAAGACTATCACTGCCTACTTCACCCATCCATCACTGTGTACAACAGGCTCATTGTGATAGTGGTTGATAATGGTATGTATACCTTTGCATTATAGATTACATGTTATGCCTATATGTATACATAGAGGTGCCAACATTGACGATTTTATTATGGAAAACAAATAGTGTTAGGAGAAGGGATCGGAAATCTGGTAGGTTTACTTTTTCTATTCTTGTTTCTAGTATGGTCAGCGTCCATGATTCCAATATAAGTGTACTTGAAAACCGAAAACTTAGAAATATTACTTAAAAAGCCTGCATTCCTAAAAAGAAATAATGCGTAGAAATTGTGCAAGCCTAGAATACGCTAGTCTCGGCTGCTAGAACCGGAGGGTGGTACTTGGGGCTTTGCTCGGCCCCCACATAACGGGTTGTCATTGAATGTTTAAATATTCATCATACGTCTGAGGATGATAAAGTGTGGCTTGCATATCTCTTTCCTACTGTGACGGTTTGGGTTACCTTTCGGTGGGTTTTGTAGCAACATCGCTAAGTTGTGTGTCTACATCTTGAGAATATAATTGTTAACATGTTAAGGATTATTTAGTTTAGCTAGGAATAATCAAATACAATCATTAAAGTTGTTTGAACCTTTACATTTTTTTTCAACTTATCACCAAACATTTGTATAAAACAATATTCACGTGGAAAAAGCAAAGGTGAATGCTTTTGGATCCGTATGCATAATGTTATAAGTAAAAAGGTAGAAATGGCAATGCTTAAGAAAGTAGACGGGACATAACTGTAAGTGGGACAGGGGCCACTGTTGAAGGTAATTAAAAGCCTGTCATCTTCCTCCATCTTTTTACAAAATAGTTGCGTGTGCGTGTGAGTTGTACGTGTTATATGCCAAATTCCTGGTATCCACGTCCCCACGCGAATGCGATGTTACAATAGGAGTTGGGTCCCTTGAGTTAAAATGGATGATGCTTGTAAATAAATAGAAATAACATGTTTTGAGTTTGTTATTAATTGTTAGTTTAACTTTAACCGTACAACACAAGTGTTTAAAAGAATGAATTTTTTTGTTTATGTTCGTTCATCATCAAAATGAACGTGTTTGTGTTTGTTTATTGATACTTTAAATGACATGTACATAAATGAAAACAAATGAATAAAAACTGTAAGTGAACGAACATAAATAAACATAAACTACTAAATATAATAAATACAAATAAACAGCAATTTCACAATGGAGGCTAAACAAGGTTATCATTAATGGGTCAGAATGAGCTACTAAATCGCAAATTGAATTAAATTTATTCTTGAAGTTAGGCCTATCGCAATTTGGCAAAGTATTCAAATTTTAAAAAAACAAATCGATTTCAAACTAAAGTTATAAATAAATAAATTTTACTACTCTAATAAAAGAGTAAATAGAGAGAACACATGTTATCATCACATTCATCCTCACCTATTTTTTTCCCGCATCTCTCTCTTATTAAATAATCATATTAATTACTAATATTATTTAATTATTTTTTATATTAAAATAATTTGTAATAAATTAAGAAAATAAGAACATTTTTAAAGAAAGAAACAAATTTTTATAAAATAAGAAAGTTTTTAAAAATACGACATATTTAAAATTGGTGTTTTTTAAAAGTAAAATTTCTATAAAATAATTAAAATTAGTAGTTATAATAAGAAAGTTTTTATAAATGATATTTTTTAAAATATTCTTTTTAAAATAAAATATTTTATTCTATTTATAGTAAGAAAAATTTTAATCATATCTTATATTAAAATAACAGCTTATTATAAGAAATTTCAATATATATTTGAATGTACTGGCGCAAACAAGTGGATACATAGGAATGTAATTATGTAAATGAAGTAATGTAAGCAAACATTCATGACTGAATTTTTTGTCAAACGATTCACTGCACACACGCCACACAGAGTTTATTTAACTTTCTATTCGTTTAAGGGTTAGGTGCTATTTAGTACCATATAACGGGTTGGGTTGATTTAATAACTAGACTTTAGGTCGAATAGACGAGTATTGTAAAAGAAGACATATATGTTCACATGTTCTTTTCGATGAGAGTTTTATTAACTAAATTTGAATAAATTAAAAATTTTGAAATTGTAAAAGGTTAGATTACACACCCTCATTTATTACCTGTCATGCTCCTCTTTCAAATAAACAATTTCAAAACTTATCATATTACTCGTTAAAAAATCTTTAGTTATAGATTTTTTTTTCCTTAAAAAAAAAAGGTTCAAAAACACTTTCAAAATAAAAAATAAAAAATAAAAATAAATATTTTTGAAGTTAAAAAAATAAAACTGTTAGTAAAAAGATTAAAAATTCTTTTAGATTTGAAAATAGACCTAAACGAATTGAATTAACTGATTAAACCAATTTATTTGGTTTCGTTATCCGATTAAACCTATTAAATCGTTTATTATTTGGTTTATACAGATAAACGAACTAACCGCTAACTAAATAAAAACCAAATTTACAATTGGGAACTTAATTAAATTATATGATAAAAAAATGTTGAAGGAAGAACAAGTTGTGAATACGGTGAAATTTAGGATGTTGTTTCGAAGAGTTTATTTAAACCCATGTATTTTTGACGTGACTTAAATAGAAAAACATAATGAAGAGTTTTGCACCTAAAATTAAGCGTAAAATAATCACATATCCATTCCAAGTTTTCAACTTATAAACTTAAAATTAAATTAATATATTTTGTTGTAAAGATCAACTACCACATGAAGCTTTTATAATTAAATTATTGCATATGTGTCTTAAACACCTATCACGTAAAAACAATTATAAAATCTAGCACGTTAAATAAGTCACGACATTTAATATATTAAAATAAAACAACTTAAAAGATTTTAAAACTTTACTACATTTCTACTATTTTATCCCATTTGACTCGGTTTTAACATTATAGTAAAAAAATCATAACTATAGTACTTGCATTAGTGATGAATAAGTTTGAGTGAGAACATAGAAGATAGTGATTGCTGTGAATTAGCTTTGGACAAGTTACTTCTCTATAAATGAAAACTGAAATAGATACTTTGTCTCTTATATCTAAAGTTTAATTTTATAAATATTACAAATAAATGAAATGAAATAATATAATGTAAAATACGTTGAAACTGTGACAATGACACCAGTACACCACCTAGCATATGAAAGTTTTGTATATATTAAGGCAAGCTCTTCTACCATTTTTCACAGTGAAATATTTTTTGCTATCTATTTCAGTGTTATATATAGAAAACAAAAAGGTACGAATCCAAGTGTCTTTATCATAATTTCTAGTCAAAAAACAAAAATAAACAGAGATTTTCATCATCACCCCACTCCCACTATCGTCTCTCACTCCATTGAAGTTCGTTCAACAAAACATCATCATCTTCCTCGTGATACCCTTGTTTTCTCTCTCTCTCTCTCTCTCTCTCTCTCATTTCCCCTCCAAGATGCCCGCCATTTTCTCCGTAATCACCACTGTAATCGATTGATTGACTATTATCACCATTCAACCTCTAGATTCCACCATTAACAATGCACGACATAAGGTTTCGAGATCACAACAGCAGCATTACCAACAGCCACTCGAGATCGAGCTATGGTGGTGGTGGTGGTGGTCGTGATGCTAGCCCTGACTCTGTAATATTCTCCAATTTCAGCCTCTTTTCTTCTTCCGCTTCGGTTAGTGTGGAGCGATGTTCTTCTGCGTCGGATGTTGTTGATCGCGATTCTCTCGTCTCTGAAATGTCTAGGGTAAGTTTCGTACTTCGAGTGCACGAATCGTTTGAATTCGTTGATGTTTTCACGAGTTTCATTACAGTTTGATCTGTGTTTCATCACAAGTTTAGGTATGATTCGAATTCGTTAGGTTCGAAGTGATTAAAATGTGTTTTGATTTTAGGATCAGCATTCGTCGGGACGTGGTGTTCGTAATTTCTCCACCGTGAGGGGTCCAGATCTGGATCCAAGCAAAAAAGTGGAAAAAGCAAAAGGTATAATAATTTAAACAGATAACAGATTGACTGTGGGAGATCTTCCTTTAAGGAAATGCAAATCATAGAGATGATTGTTTTTTTTCTGTTGTATATACAGCAATAATAGGATACACTGATGTAGAAACAGATGGTGAGAAGAATCAAACCCTAGATTCAGCTAGAAGCTCCTTCTCTCAGGCTTTAAAAGGTATTATCCTAATATTATTCTAATAATCACTTTAAAGCTGTCATTGTTTGCTAGATTGTAAATTAGACTGTAAATTGGGCTGTCAGTCATGTGGATGTAGATTAGAATCTGATGCCCAGAAAGCTAACTAACAACTACTGTTGGATACTGATTGCTACTTAAGTAAATCAATCTTGCTGTTGTATAGATTGCCAAAATCGGAAGTCAAGAACTGAGATTCTTTTAAGGAAGTCTGATCGAAGGAGACCTACATCTTTGGATCTGAACAATCAAGGGATGAATGTGATTGGTTCTTCTCCAAGACTTGCTATGAAAAGCTCTGTTTCAAGCAGGCGAACTAGTATGTTCCCCAGTCCAGTAACGCCAAATTATCGTCCTGTAAGCAGCGCGATGCAGAAAGGTTGGAGTTCAGAACGCGTGCCTTTACATGCAAATACTACCAGAAGGCAAGTGAGTTCTGGATTGATGTCTTATAATAGTGGAAAGGCATTGCCTTCCAAATGGGAAGATGCCGAGAGGTGGATATGTAGTCCAGTTGCAGGAGATGATGCTTTGAGGCCTTCGCGACAACAACCTCAAAGGCGGATCAAGTCAAAGAGTGGGCCACTTGGGCCTCATGGATCTGCATACAACTCCATGTACTCCCCGGTAGTGCATATGTTTGATGGACAGCATGTTGGGAGTTTGCTCATGGGATCACCATTTTCTAGTAGAGTAAATGCCAGTGATGGTATGTCGATTCGGTATCAGGACCAGCATGGCAGCAGTGAAAATTTCCTTTCACTGAATGAGCCCTGTATGGCTAGGTCACTCAGTGTACATGGTTGCTCTGAATCGCTGAGTCAGTCATTGTTGCGTATAACTCAAGGTGTGTAGTAACCTATTTATATGCCTTCTTAGATTTTTCAAAAAGATCTCTAATTTAAACTTACAGGTTTATCTAATTATTCGTTTCTTAATTTAGTTTCTACAAATCTTGTATATGTATTGTTATAGTATCTACAAATCTTGTGTATGCATCGTTATAGGACTAAGAATATCGTGTATTATGTTTGTAAAAAAACTTGTTTCAGATGGTAAAGTCAGTGGTGTGACGGATGCTGCTACTGACATATCTCCTGATGCTTCACGAAGAGATATGGCAACCCAGATGAGCCCTGAGGGTAGTCCCTACTCATCTCCTACAATGAGAAACTCAAACTCTATCTCCCTGTCAACTTCTATACTACCTGTTGAGGAGACCCGTCCATCTAAAGCAGATGTGAGGGATGTACAGGTGGATGATCAGGTCAGTTTGTCAAGATGGTCTAAGAGAACCAGAACTAGAATTCCAGGTAGACGATCTGACTCAGCAATGTTGGATGACTGGAAAAGAAAAGCCCTCGAGGTTTGTTCTAATGATTGGGAAGTTTCAGAGATGACCACAACCCTCTCAAAGTATGTCCATTTCTCAAATTTCGATTTGTGTATATTATGATAACTTCAGTTAACTTACATATGTTTGCTTTTTAGGGTGAAACGTGAGGAAGCAAAGATAACTGCTTGGGAGAACCTGCAGAAGGCAAAAGCAGAAGCAGCCATACGGAAACTTGAGGTTCACTTTCACTTTTCTTGCATATGCTATAATGTTATATGGAGTTATATGTGAATCCTGAAGGCTTCATTTATTTATTTTCAGATGAAATTGGAGAAAAAGAGATCATCATCGATGGATAAGATTATGAACAAACTTAGATCAGCTCAGAAAAAGGCTCAAGAAATGAGAGGGTCAGTCTTATCGAACCATACAAATCATCACCATCATGCTGCTACTAGATCATCTTCAAACAAGGCCATCTCGCTGATCAGGACTCCACAGATAAGTTCTTTGACTGGCTGCTTTACCTGCCATGCATTTTAACAAGCTGTTTCTCTCTAAAACGGGTAATTTTGTACAATTGTACTTTGCTTGTGCTAAATCTTCATCATCAGATGTATGATATTATTCGTTTATAGATTAAATATCATTCGAGTTTATCGTTAAGGCGATCCTTGGAATATCCGCCTCACCATTGCTGTTTCCTGCAAACAAGTGAAATTAGAGTTCTCTTTTATCATTCATTTATGTGGTCATTCATTTGACTGTTGGACATCCATATCTGTTTACAAAATGCAAAAATCCATTTGACTGACTAGAGGAAAGCAGGCTGCATAAAGATTTAATACTGTGACATCAGATGTCCAACTACCAATATGAACAAACGAGACCTTTGGCTTCTATGTCATTTAACTAAACGAACATAAAATTGTATTCATCATCATTCACTTAATAAGTAAATGACAAAACTAACTTCCTACGTAACAGGTATTTTTGTTAAACATTTGGTTCTTTTACAATCTTAAATGAACATCGATGACAAAAGGAAGTGTCATGGTAGGAGGAGTTGTTCAGTCTAGATTCCGATGGGGAAAAAGGGGCGAACCTGATCAATGAATTGTTATTTAATAAAACCATTATAGCCTAATAAAGTTGGTCTCGCCTAAATGGTCCCAAAAGTGGGCTTTAGGTCTAATCCTAAACAAGTCTTGGCCCAAACTAGGCTACAATTATACCCAAGCAAAATGTGACCAGACGGACCAGTGGTCCTAACCAAGCCCGTAACAGCTCCAATCGGGCTCATGCCAGTTTTGGGTGGGCCGTGGGGTAGCACTAGCAGTGGCAGTCTACCACTTCTTATTTTGATTTTAGAGAAAATTACATAAATAGTCCCTGTGGTTTAATCAAATTACGTGTTTAGTCCTCAAACTTTAAATATTACAAAGATAGTCCCAACTTTTGTATAATCATTGCATGTTTGGTCCCTGACACTAAATTTATTCATTTTTTATGCATTTTATAAATTTTTATATTAACTTTTAAATTTAATTTTAGGGACCAAAAATGCAACGGCTGCATAAAAGTTTTGATTAACTTTGCACTTTTGTAAAATTTGAGGACCAAATTTGCAATGATTACACAAAAGTTTGGATTAACTTTGCAATTTTAAAAGTCTGGGGACCAATCATGCAATCTGATCAAACCATAGGGATTATTTATGCAATTTTCTCTTGATTTTAAGTGATCTTACATTTGATATGTGGGATGTAAAAAGGAATTAAAGATCAAATTCTCTTTTAAAATAACCTAATTATTGGTTTTAGATTATCACTTCTTAAAGGATATTAATAACCATAGAATTATAAATGTTATTTTCCTAACGTGGGTTGCTAATTATCATGTAATGAGTAATAACGATATTAATAACGAGAATTATCAATCTACTACATTCTAGTTCTAGACCAGCATTAGTGTAGAGTATGTATATAAAAATAATTTTGATTTTCAATATAGTATCATCTATATCAAACTTTTAAACTCTCCCCGAGTCCCTGGTGACCAATCTTTTTGATTTTTCTACTTTTACAAGTCAGCCTCCTATTTTAAATTATAAAGCCTGAAGTAAACAAAAACAAATGCGGCAAAGATTTGCAAAGTAACGCAACTATATAAGACGAGAACCTAAAGAATCATTTAGGGCCCTTAGAAATTGTTTGATCAAAGGTTTAAAATCACTAATAACGCGTTAGTAAATCAGCGAAATATTAAAAAAATTTAATTTAATCAACGAAGGGTGATAAAAGAATTTTACCTCATTTCCTTTAGTCACTCATCCTAACTTTTCTAGCACCGTCTCAAATATTAACCTTTTTCTCTTAACCTCGATCCGACCATTTCTCAAATTTAACTTGTAGATCTTTTTTTAACAACACTTAGATGATGTAGGATAAAATGAGTAACATCTATATAATTCAAAATAAACTTTCATCTCAAGACTTGAATTCGATCATAAACTTTGGTTGGGTTGAAACATCACTTTAACTTCTTTCTATTTACTACTACAACAAACCTCTCACCCATTATTAAATCTTCTCCTCGCAAGATCTAGAAATATGCTTTGATATATACATTGTCCATATGTAGGTATGTGATAGTGTTAGAACCATCTTTGTAAAAGAATGTTCCTCTCATAAGGTTGAGAGTTCAAGTCACGCAGTATAGCGTGTTGTTATAAGAAGTAGGTTATAAGGTTGGTGTTATATAAAAAAAAGAAATATCTCCAAAACATGATAGGTTCATTCATTGAATACATTAGGGGTAAATAAGCACCCTCTAAGATGTCGTTTAGTGGGAAAGCTTGTTTACAATGAGCTTATTTAGTATATGGTTTCCTTGATCAACAACGTGTGTAGGATGTAGATACAACTATGTACGCCTCATATTTTACGTTATGATAATATTTTGTAAATGGTTCTGTATAATTTGTTTTAACATTGTAATAATTGGACAGCCTTCTGCAATTATCTTAATTTTGTAATTTGTAACTTAGTTGTGTTTGATAGAAATGGTGCTTTCAATAAACGTGGTTTGTGAAACAGGAAAATTAAACAAGGAAAAGGTGTTTATTTTTAAGAAACTTTCAGAAAAAATTGGTTTGAGAAACATGAAATTGTAGACGTCATACCATTAGTGTGTGCACAAATAATATACATAAAAAAAAAAAAAAAACATATATCTCTTTCTAAACTTAAAAATTACATATTTTATTAAGTTTTCAATTCATAAGTTACAATAGTTTTGAATGAGATATATGAAATTATCCGAATCTCTAAATATTTATAAAAAAGAAAAAAAAATTGGGTTAGCTCTAAATATTTATAAAAAAGAAAAAAAAATTGATATTTTATTAAGTTTTCAATTCATAAGTTACAATAGTTTTGAATGAGATATACGAAATTATCCGAATCTCTAAATATTTATAAAAAAGAAAAAAAAAATTGGGTTAGAGATCCACCAAGGTGGGTAGCCTTAACCGGATGTGTTTAACAGGTAAGCTCGAAAGCTGTTCCCGTCCCTGTCAGGGGAGATGCCAACCATCTCTCCTTCTTACGAACACAAAAGACAAAATCAACCTACACTTAATAAATCCACCCTCATTTCCTTCAAGTTCCGATGTGGGACAATAAATCATATGTATATATATTCTCACCCAAAAAACTTGGGAGCGTCCCCCTTGTGCTTGTTCGTGCAGTATAGCAGCAATCTTTTTAACCCAGCCAAAAGAGAGCTTATTGTTCTTGTTCCGTTTCAGTTCACACGTCTTCCCATCAATCTTGAATTGCGATTTCATCTTTCGGAAGTTCCATATGATGTCGTTTAGTGGTAACAACCACTGAACTCTTAATATCATGTCGGTGAGGTAACAAAGATCCAATTTTAGTTTCTAAGTTGGTGAATGTTGTGATCGTCATTGCTAGCTGTATCGTTTATGGTTACTGACAAATTTGAACTATATTTACAGATAAAGATTTACAGTGGGACGTCAGTAACTGATCCCAACGATATTGACTTCCATTATTTGAATTCTATCTAATTTGTTGAATTTTGTCTGTGTCGTTGCTTAGCAACGGTGTTTTTACTCGATTCATGTTTTTTTTTTGACACATTGTTGTGTTGTGTATATTTTTTTTATTAAAAGTGCCGGATAGTCCGATTACCGATAGCAGCAATACTGACCTCGAAATCTTTTATATATTTGGGCCTTGGTCCTTTTCTTGAGGCTCAATATGGGCCTTCTGCTAACCTCTAAAGTTTCACCATAATGGCATAATGTGCAACGAATCAAACCCAAAATATACATTCACACCATATAATATATCTACGAAATAATTTTATTTTGAACGTGTCTAAAATTAGTAGTAACATTTTAAGATGTATTTATAATATGTTGTTTATTACTACTGTTAGTAGATTAGAAATTATAATTTTTTTTCTTATAAATTAGAATGCACAACATTATTAGGGGAGTTTAGTGATGAATGTGGACATAAAAATCCAGTACTATAAGAATAAGAATTAGCGAAGGAAACCATGGATGGCGTCATTCGTCGATTAAGTGATACATGACCCGTAGAGAACACAAAATGTAGAATCTAAAACTCTTTAGATTTTTGCGTATTGGTTTGAGTTGTATGCATGCATTACATGGACCATACCTAATTAAATGGAAAAGATGAATATAAAATTGAAATTTTGAATACATCCCACCTATTCAAAAAAGACGAACATATTACTTTAAGGAATTAGACCCAACATATATGTCGTGTCATCTCTTAAGTGATATATGACCCATCAACTTTGTGAATTCCACTATTTAGTGTATCTATTCAACTTAAATAAAATATTGCATATATATCCAATAAAAACTCAATTATAATGAAAAATAAAATATTATTTGGGTTACATATTACAATTTCAAATGCAAAGGGATTTGAACCCATTTTGCAGGGAAATTAAATGTATTTAATATTATAAATCCTATTTATATATAACTTATTTGATTTGATTCTTATATATGTATTTATGCATGCGTGTTTCCATATAGATATGTATGTCAAAGTTCTTCTTCTTTAGTATCATACACATTTGTAATCATGCAATTGTCATTATTTCTTTACTTATTATGAGCATGGACTTTTATTATCTGTTTAAAATATTTTATGGCAGTTATAATATCAACGTTAGAACATTTATAATAGCACCTCAATCTCCATCGTCATTGTTAGTTAAATGTCACCTTTCTCTCTTAAGTTTATTTAACCTCAACCATCTTATCTCTATTTATATAATAGATACCACTCATAAATGCTTATTTAATTTAATTAAATACTGAATTTTTATATTTAGAGAATCACTATCCATAAAAATATAAAAAATAAAGATGGATATGAAGATGAAGATGAAGATTCTTATAGTAATGTAAAATAAAAGAAATCTTTTAATAATAAAGATGAAGATGAAGATAGAGACTATATATAAATGCTTTAAGCTTTGCAGTATAGGATTGCACCGTAGAATCTAGATTCCATTTTATGCAGCAAGCTATTCATCTTTTACTATCATAGAAACTATAAACAAACTGAAGTAGCTTAGTAATTCATGTGTTACATTGACGACGTGAAACATTCTTTATGTATTTTATTCATTTATATAAATAATATAATAATATGTTAGTTGGCAAATTATAAGTTCACTTTACTAGTACATATGTTGTAACTTATACACTAATATTTTTACCCACTACATATAGCAATGACATTGAATGTTTAAGATGAAAACTTAACAGTAAATAAATTAGAAAAAGAGATATTAGGCAACAAAAAACTCATTTTTAGGAAAAGGATAAAGGAGCATGATTAATGCTCTTTATATGGAAAAAAAGATGCATTGAACTTGGGGGATTGAAAGGACATTAAGAGTACCCAATGTGTAGCAAAGAAGCTAGTCAAATAAAATAAATGTTGTGGTTTATTGAGACCTATCACATGTAGTTGCCCCTTTGGAACCCTTGTCCGTAGCACTTATATATAAAAGTACCCAACATTTGTTCAATGTTCCTCCTAGATTTTATTGTTTGATTGGCTTTTGATTTGAAATGGGATTGAATTTTGATGGCATTTAGTGATGTACGTACAACTCCTAGCAACTAGAATGGGGGAGGCACCCTACCTTACTTCTTTTATTAATCATAAATATACAATTTTCTTTACCTAGAAGAAGTTGAAAATATTATAACTTCTTTTTCTACAATAGTTGTTTTTAACACGGAAAATGTTATTTATTATATATAAGTAGTGAATATTCTAATTTTTCATTCACAATCTCATCGTCATTCCCTTTTTGCCTAAAGTAACTGAGGTTCTCTGCGTACAGTGTAAGATTATCCTGGATGGGTCTCGTAGGCAGCAGTATTCGTGCTTGCCTTTGCCATGATTATCCGTTGTTCCATTGGTGTGCTGTCATTGACGGTGTAAATCTGTTCTTAAAATTATACGAAAAATACTTTCATTATAAACCGTTGGAATTTATCCAAACCGACTAGCAAGAAACTAGCTTACAATAAACATAACAACTATAGTAAGAAGCATAAAATACTAAAATGTATAATTTTTGGATGCTCACATTCAAGATTTAATATTTTTTCTCTCCATGTAGATGATATCATTGATGTATTTACATCATTTTTCATCCTTAGGTGAGGCTTTTTTTCTTTAACGACAAATATACAAACCTGTTTCGTATAATATGTGTTATCTTAGTCAGCCCATCTATCTGTTTCACAGCCAGAACCGCATCCTCAATCCCCTGAGAAGAAAACTCACATTTGAAAAAAAATACTCTAACTCGACTTTGAGTATTTTTAATTCAGAATGAGACTTGAACATAAGACACATATTTCATCACAAGAGTAGTGACAATTTTTAATTTTTTATTTCACAATCTTTTCAAGATGAGGGTTAAATGTATAAGTTTGGTTTTGCTCACATTCATGATTTATTTTTTATATATTTTTTCTTACTATATATCATACCAGTGAGATGTTTACATCCTTTTTATCCGGGAAAACAATTTTTTTTCTATGTGTTTTAGAATGATCATGAACAGTAAAACTTAGATTTTTCTGGGATAAAATCATCACATCTTGTTTTGGTTACTCATTATTTCACTTACTATACCATTAAGACGTCCTAGACACCAAAAAATCTAAAATTAGATAACTATCCAAATAATCACCTTTCAAAAAAAGAAAACCAAATAATCGCCGTTAAAAAAGAATCTTATCAAAATATCAAACCAAGGATGATTGAATGTTAACCAAACTCATATTAATGGATTAAACGTGGTAAAAAGTCATTAATCATGTAATTAGGATAGACACTTCATATATAATGAATAAAATCGATGGAGGTGGAAAGCTAATTGCCTAATTAAGCCATGTAGGATAGATTGAATGCACAGGTAGATTACGTTCACGTGGTAGCCAAATGACGTAGGGACACCTCATCATTGGGAGCAGAATAATTAAGAGAAAAATGTTTTGTGCAAATTTCGATGTTAAGAAATAAATTAAAATCGTCATATATATAGATGAGATATATGTCAGGAGTCCACGTGATTTCCTCATGCAAGAAGCAGTTTGCTTTTCTTTCACTGTTCCAGTTGAGCGTTAAAGAGACGTGGGAATTACAACTCTTTTCCTCAGGTGCACCACAATTCCCGTGCATCCCTGCCCACATTTATCATGATTCCTCCATTAATATACATTTACATGATAGCCAGAGTAATGTCAATTATGTTTTTCTAATGACGTTTGAAACTACCATCAATGTTCGAATGATCTTTTCTGATATAATATGTCAACCGTTAATATTGATTTTAACGTTCAAGATCTGATTCACTTAGGGTCATCATAAAAAAGAAGACCTGCCATCGTGGAAATACTCACTTGAGTCACTTGAGACTAAAAGGATCTCAAGATTTAATTAAATCACTGTCATACTATTGGATCAGAATACTTTGGTAAAGCAACTAAAAAACTAAATATCCTAGACAATTTCTAAGAGAAATAATTCAAACATGTACAATAAGAGCTTATTCCAAGTCTTCAACCTCTTTCGAATTCACATTTTAAAATATAATTTAGAACACATACTGTTACAAGTTTCCTAACTTTATTTTGTTTACAAGTCAGTGTAAGAATCACTACCACTTGGAATACTTCACGTATTCCTAAGGCACGCTGATCAAATCCAACTAATTGTCCGAAGGCCAACTGACAAGTAAATATTAACACACAAACAAGCAATAAGCAAAACTACTAATAAAATACATTTGTTATTTGTACAAAACTCATGCAGGTAATAACTATCTCAAGTAACTGTAAAAATGAGGCGGCCAAGGGGAGGCGAGGTGGGCGATCGTCCAGGGTTATTTAATTTATATTATAAAACCAATTTTAACTACTCGTCTAAGACCTCAAAATTTTCAAATATTTTCGAGGGCGATAGTAAAATATTAAGACGTAGTTCAATCAAAAACATATAAGAGTGACAAAAATACAAAGAGTTCTTAACACAATTTAGCAAAGTCAACCCTTCTTAACCTTAGTCATTTGATGACCAAAAGACAAATCACTAATCACACTAACGTTTCACAACATGTTGTCACCCATTGCTTAGACTTGAATCTTAAGATCAGCCCCAACAATCTTCTATTGAACTATAACTTGACACCTGCCCACCTCATTTACTTTACAAACCAAATTTTATAAAAATATAAAATTAAGAAATTTACCAGCCCGAAAATAGTTATAGGGCACAGGGATTGAACCCGCGTGACCGCCCAACTCGAAAGGCAGACCTACTTGTCTAACTCAAACCTGAAATTTAATTATCGAATTAAACATATTTAGCACCTGAAGATTTCTAGAAACCAAAAAAAAAAAAAAAGAAAATTAAAATATGTAAGGAAAAATTAGGATGCTGACACGTGATAGGCCGGTGAGGAACCCACCGACGTTAATTTTTTAGGATAAGTATAATAAGAAACCATGGTGGAAGATAAAAAGTATTAGGGAAATTTAAGGCCTGTATTTCAGTAAGTAGTGGCATAGCACCATGGTAGTTTTAGTTTAACTTTAAAACCCTTAATTAAGAGAATATAACTGCTGTTCAATAAAATAGAATATAACTTCTCACATTAATTTATGAATACATTTTATATTAGAAAATTAAATTTTAATAATCAAATTTATTGATTATTTATTAATATTAATTCTAACTAACAACATGTTCAGCATCAATTCTAACTTTTGATTTTGTTATCAATATCAGAATCTGGCCAACAGTTCGTTAACTCCGTAAGTTTTAGTGATGTAGCCGTGACGTTATTATTGATGTGCCATGTGACATAATATATTACATAAATAAAATAAAAAATTTAAGTATATCACTCAATTTTTGTGTCTTTTTGTCTTCAAACTACTAAACCAGTGACGAGCGTTTCATTAAATAACATCAAAAAATGATATTTTATAAAGTTTTTTTGAGTAATATATTTATATTTTTAATTATAACTATTTTATAAATCACATTACAAGTCATGTTACGTGATACGTTATAAAAATCAACAAAATTAACAAACTGTTAAGCTTTGATTGTTATTAATAACAAGATCGAAAGTTAGAATTAACATTGGTCAAATTAATAGTTGAAATTAATATTAGTTAGTAGTTTGTATTATTAAAATTAAATGTTACTTTTATAATTATATAATTACACACAAAGACATAGTAGATCTTTCTTGAAAAGCGAGCCATGGTGGGGAGTGAAGAAAGATTATTTTATAATAAACAAAGAAAAAACATTGAATATATGGTGCCTTTATTTGGGTTTCTTTTTCAACTTTGAATAATTGTGTTTCCACCATTTTCCTAATATAAAAAGTGACAACTTAATTAAGTGATAATAAATGCGTGGCACTATGTTGATTTATAATACTCAAGTCGAAAAAATATCGACTTTCTTTTTATAAACATTGAACTTCTGGTACATTAATTAATTAACTAAAGTTGACATGTATTTTGAAACCGTTTAGTGTTACAATACTCTATCTTGTTAGAATCGAACTGCAGCACGTATACCGATTTTTGAAATAGTATTATTTCATTTGATCTACCGTTTGAGTTAACTTCCATTTATAAAATATTAATTAATATATTTAAGTGATATACAAAGCAATAATAATAAATATTATTGTACCTTTGAGATGATAACAAAGCACATGTAAAAATAAATATAAAACAATCCCAAGCAATTTTCTTGTGGAATGTCACGACAAGCAAAACCTGGTTTATAGTACTTACTTAAAGGGCTAAAAGCCCTAATACTGTGAAATTCATTCTAAAATGCTATTACTACTTATTTGTTGATTCAAAATTGACTAGTAATACACAAGATTGAGACAACTTCAAAACTGTTAAACTTTTATCAATAATAATATTATCCATTCAAACCATCGAATATCTAAAAATAATATTTAAAAATGAGATGTCATCTTGTAGAAAAGCGAATGATTATTATTTTATAACAATAGTACAACTTGCATTGATTCGAAATCCTAAGATTTCATGTCGCTATGATTTTTCTGGAGGTTAACAAAACAATCTTCAATTCTACTTTCAATCAAAGCTCTTAAATAAGCATGATATGATTTTCATTCAATCTTACACCTAAATAATATTATTTTCAACACTAAGCACCTAAATAGTGCTGCACATTTTGTGCTGATTGTTGATAACCCTTTGCGGGTGTCCCCATGAGACCATAACTCCCACTCGTCATCGGCCCGGGGAAACCAACCCCCGCGATAGGCCCCGGTCTATTTTCCCCAGCTTTTTCTAGTTTCTGCACCTGATTCTTTAAAAACTTCACATAATGAATCGCCTCATCAAGCATCGATGCCGTATCCATCTTAGTACCACCAGGCACAAGTCTTTGCAATATCCTAATCCTCTCACTTATCCTCTCTCTCCGGTGCCTCGCTGCGACACTTTGCGGGTCTTTCGATATCTTCACGTTCCTCCTCTTCGGCGGTTTAACCGCCTCGGGGTCAATGTGAATCGGCTGCATCGCCGCTATACGGAATATCATCTCCCTCATCGCGGCCATCGAATGCCGCTTGTTCTCGCCCTCCCCACCGCTCCTCCACCGCGGGCTCGACAGCAACTGCATCTCGCCGCCGGGGGCCTCCGCCGGAGAGGCGAAGGAAATGGTACTCTGAGGGTTCACGAAGTTCAAATCTTCCATTAGATTATATGACATGTTAGGGTTGATGTTGGTGGCGGTGGTGCTGCTGCTATCTTGTTCTGTGAACTGATCGGTTGATGAGTTGTTGTTGTGATAGTCGGCGTAAACTCCGGTGAAATCGGGAAGCTTATCGAGGTTCATCAGCATCATCATGTCGGTTGGGTCGTCGGAAATTGACCTGAGAAAGTCAATGTCCATTGGTGTATGTGATAATTTCCTTTTATAGTAAGTAAGAAGCTTGATGTAAAAAAGGAAAGATAGTGGTGTATATAATATAAAAAGGTAATGGGCAGCGGGATGGGTGAAGTAAAATGAAGAGGGAGATAGACTGGAAGTTGTATCAGAATATTGCAGAGAGAAAGAGTATTATTGTTATTAGGGCTAGCAAGAAGTTGGTTTTGTTGTGAGAACATCCTACCAATTCAACAGGACTCTATCTATATATATATATATATAAAACAAGTTGTTATTATTTTTAATATTATAGTATAATATTATTTTAGTTTTTGATTTAAGGATACGAAATAATAAAAATTTGAAGGAATTTAAATTATATTCCAGTGTCACAAAGTTGGTGAAGCTAAGTTATCTTTTTTTTTTTTTTTTGTTTACCTTCTCGATCGTTCTCCATTATTGTATTCTCTAGTTTATTATATGTATAAATGTTATTAATGAATATCATATACATGAAGATGATATCATTCGTAGTTCTTCTAGAAAATGGTGTGTTTATTGGTGTGAAGGTTTATGATCTCCTAAAAACTATATTAAACATGCAAACGTAGAGATTTTAAATGTTAACCTTCGTATTATACAACGGAACAAAAATCACTCATTAAACGTGGATCCAAACGCTTCTTCATTAGAACAAATATGTAAATATTTACATTTACAAATAAATATTTGCACTATGTTTAACGATAAACTCACAGAACTCTAATTTTTGTCTTAGTTTGAAATATGTCAGGAGATCACACATTGATATAAGTAATAATATTTATACTCACGTTTTTAGTTGTAGAAAAGTATGGTACGTCTATCAAAATGTGCAAAAGCATAAAGTTTTTCTACTACTAGAATCAAAGTAGTTTGTTATATTTAAAGAGGAAATATGAAACAAGTGAGTGCAATAATTAAACTGATTAACTGACTTGACAACATTTAAGTGTAAACTCTTTAGTTGTACGTAGATCTATCAAAATGTGCAAAAACATAAAGCCTTTCTGCATGATCACTGATAGTACTATAAGATTAATTGTTTCATCTACTTAATTTGAGGATATATGAAACAATTGAGTGCACTAATTACATTACTTGACCACACTTAAGCGTAAACTATTTTTAGAGCAATATTTGTCTCTAAAATAACTCCTAATCATGTTTGAACTCCAGTGATTTTTAAAGATCGAGTTTTTAATTAACTGTTACCACTAACTTCTTTATCCAAGTAACCTACACGTAGACAAATTAAGTTTTATATTTTTACATATTGTAAAATACGTCCTTAAGAATTTAGGTTTTTAATTTTATCACATGTTTATAAAATATAGATATATAGGTCTTTACATGTTTATATAGAATGATGTTCGGCGGTTGAACCGGGAACCGGGAACCGGTTCGGACCGGATTTTGTATTTTTTTTATTTTTTTGATTTTAATGGATAAAAACGGGGTGTTGAACCATATATTAGTGTGTTGGATATAAAAATATAGTTAAGTTTTATATATAACTATAAAATACATATATAAATTACTTATATTTAATTATATATATAACTATATATATAATATACTATATATATAATTATGACGTCATCCAGTTCTTAAATCCGGTCCGACCACCAAACCAGAAAGGCGTCCGGTTCGACGTCCGATCCGGTTCTGAAAACATTGGTAGCATGTGCATACGGCAGTTATCATCGTAAAAGTGTTAAATAAAAAGATAACCAACAAATATTCCTAAATGTTTTCTTTCTTGCAAATATTATATTTGCACTACATAGAAACGGATTGGTGAAATGCATCACGAGATTGCTCACATGTCAATCAGCGAGAGTGCTGGTGACTGAGCCTCTTATAATACTTTGGAAATATCAACTCTGATTTAAATTAACAATGAAAAACAAATATTAACATTAAATCAGAATTATATTTAGAAGTTTTCTGTTGTGCCAATGAGTCCTAGATCAACTGGTTTAGGAGGAGGCACCCTATGACTTTTCAAAGTGAAGTTCATAGGTTGGAGTCTCACTAGGTGCAATATGCTCCAAGTGGGCCAAGGGTTTTACCACAGTGGGCCTTTGGGTGGTGGGTTTCCCTTGGAATGGTGGGCGAGCCGGGTCACCAGCGCTGTCTGTGTTCGCGGACGTGGGTGGCCTTTCGCCAATGGGTTTACCCGGGTGACCGGGCTTAAAAATTATTCGTTGGCCGTTAAAAAAAAAGAAGTTTTCTGGTGTTCTTACTTGCTTTCTTAATTGACCTTTTCTGGAAAAACAATAATTGAGCTTTATCTCTAAAAAGGATTTTATTTTAGCTATATCCAATATCTGCGACATTTTAGTTTATAAATGTGTTAATCTTAAAGTAATTTAGAACTTTTTTCGTGTAAAATTTCTTCACTGTACTTTTATTAATATTTATATAATTATTATAGAATTCGCATCTAGCGTTCTTTATTCATATTTATATAATTTATTCTAAAATTTGTTTATCTTATTAAAATCTTCCACATCTTATGCGCTGTGTATCATGTCCCTACTTAATTAAATGTTAACTTTTTTTTTTAGTATTTTAAAAGTGATTGTGAGTGCATTAGAGAGAAAAAATAGTAATAAATATATATATATAAATATTATTTAATTAAAAAACAAAAGAAAAAATAATAGCTTTTAATGTAATTATATAAACGAGTATAATTATATAAACGAGGATAAAAAATATGATATAATAAGAGCATTCGCAACCCATTTTAATTAAATAATAAATTTATATATTTATTATTACATTTTTATCTCTACCCCACTCACAACAACTTTTGAAAACATTAAAAAAATTATAAAAATTATAAGAGTCGAACAGTATTTTTTTAAATTTACAAATTAAATAGTAACATTTCTTTATGTTTCACTTACAACCATTCACAAACATTCCATATAATATAATAACTAAACTCACAAAAATATACAAAAGAGGCTGAGGCTTTAAAAGTTTTTAGTAAGTCCCTAGAAAAAATAGATGGAATGATAATTTATTAAATTATATATGAAAAAACTAGTTTGAATAAGATTACCTGTCCGGCCATTAGTGCAGAAAAAAATTGCATAGATATAGAAAGCAACAAATTCCATGCATATTAAAACTCCAAATAATGCAGAAGCAGACGTCAGACGATCAGATGGAGGCAGCCCCACAATTGAATGGCTTGGATCTACTACCAGTAGTGCTCTTGATGGTTCATGATGAACAAATTACATTTTTTATTCCAACTATACGTACCTACAGCTTTATTTATACCCTTTTATACCCTCAAATTAATTATACAACCTAGCTAATCATAATATTATACAAAGTTGGAAATTAAAGCAAACCATATATCTAATATCTTGCAGGGATAGGAGAAAGTTAGAGCCCACTCACATGAGGGTAGTCAGAGGTGTCATGTATATTAACTAATTTAGGTGTTAGCCTTCGCCGGTGAGTGAATCCGGTGCCGGAATGTTCCATTGATGTTTCTAACACGTGGAGATAACCCACTCGATCCAAAAGTGGGGACCACACTCACTATCTTGATTGCAATATTATATTTTTTTGAACGAAGAACGTATGACTCTGTTACGAATGATATTTTAATTGAGTTCATCTATCTGTTTAACAGCCCGGACCGCGACTCTAATCCCCTCAGGAGGATACCTACGATTAAAAAGAACATTCTGACTTAATTTTGTTAGAGTGAGATTTGAATTAAAGACTGTTTGTTTTTAATTGAATAAGATAAAGTTATTATCGTGGAGGGTAGGGGTCTTATTATAATAATGATTGGGAACGCGGTTCAAGGCAGATGAGTTAGAATGACTAGAGCCAAAGGCAAAGCAACAATGACAGGAGCATTAGCATTGGCAAACAACCACTGCCTCATGTGGTGACTACAATTACTGCCGTCGTCTACTCCCAAATGTGCCCCACACCACTTGTATAATGTCTATTTGATCCCTTGGTTTTGTAAAACTTCTATCTTCACTTGCTACAAGTAATCTCGGTATAAACAACTTGTATATATGTTATTCATTAATCCATGTATATGTACGACGACGAGCGGATCCGTTCTCAATTCAATTAATCAATACAAGAATTAGATATCAATTATATATATTTTTAACAGCAATATTATTAAATAAAATCATCACTGACAAGGCGCTTGGGGTATAATATATCAATTAAAATGAAAAATTAGAGAAAAAAAAAGTACACCATTTATGCCACATAAAATCCCCTAATCATGCCATATGCTTTAACCATGAAAAAGATGACGACTTCACTTCATCCACCACGTGTAACCGAATTTGAATTGACAATGAATCTGTTTAGCTTCTTCTAAATGCACCAAATCATTGCCCAATAAACTGCATAAATCATCTTGTATGAGAAATAGACATCAATTATATATTAGACTTACTTTTATAAATGGAGGTCTTTGATGAAAACGATGATACCATGATTATTTATTGATCGTTCCCGTTTTGATGTCTTAAATAATCGATAGAAGATCCTCAGAAATGATCATAAACGCTGTTTTGCTCTACGTGTTCTTTCTTGTGTTCAAATCTAAAAGGAATTCTCACTTATAGCTATGACTATATCCATCAGGTAACCCTATAAAATAGTGTTTTTAAAATCTAAAAGGTTTGTTAATTATCAATTTAGGTATGATTATTTTATTGATTTTGTTAAGTTTTTTAAATATTTATAACTTTTATATATGATATTATTTTTGTATAAATATTACACCATAAAAAAAAGTGTTTTTATCTTTAAAACGAGTACACTATCGTTTTATAACAAATACGTTATTCAGCTCATATAGTTTTTTAAAATCATTGTGTGTTTAGTGTAATTTATGTTTGTTATTATTTTTTTCTAAACACTATTTTGTTCTTTACTATAATAATGAATTATAAAAAATATAACGGTGAAACAACACTTTTGTGAACTTGTAGTATATAAAACACAATGATAAAATAACAACTAATTACTTTAATAAATTAAATTAAATAATATAATAATATAAAATGATATAAAACGTAAAACATAATAATAAAATGTCTCTTTGTGTTTTTTGCTTGTTATTGTGTTTACCCAAACACTATAATTTTAAAAAGAGAGTTATTTAGGTTATATGACGCCATACTATGTCAAAACAAATTATTTTGGTGTTAGATACACATGTTTATGATAACTAGCATATAATAGGCCTTCAATGTGTTTGTATGCTAGTGATCCATCAGTATTGATCTCATATTTTTAGATATTGCTGATAAACTACATTACATTTTCGCATCTTATAAACAAATTATGTTTTTTTTTCAAATATTACAGATTAAGAAATTAAATTGATAGTGTAGAGTTAAAGAAGACAAATGTGAGTAGACTAGAGCAGTTAAGTGGTCATTTTTAGTAGTGTTAGAGCATTTACATCCTGATCTCCTTCCATTTTTTTTTTTTATAAATACACTAAAGTTATTATTTTTTCTTTATATTTTTCATTTAGAAAATATTTTTACATTTATCATTATCTTTTCTCTCTTCTCACTCACAACCAATTCAAAAAACAAAGAAAAGTTTATAAGGGTAAACAATGTTTACCCTAAATTTACAAATGAACGGTAATATTTCTCTATTCTTCACTCTCAAACATTCATAAACGTTTCTTATAATAAAAAGCACACACTCACAAATAAGTGGAGAATGAGATGTAAATGCTCTTTGGCCGTCAACTCCGATCTCCTATACGGTCTTATTAGGTTTCGAAGGAAATAAGATATAGAAGATAATGGTGTTTATAACCAACTCACTAAATTAGATTTTTTATTTTTGTAATAATAGATTTGTATGTATATGGAAACTTGTATATTTCATGATGTTAGGTAAATTACTAAAGATGTATACGGAAGATTAATGTTGGTAATTGTCTCATTTATCTTTGAATTAAATATTAAGAAACTATACATGAATCTTTCACCGAGACATGCATGTTCTCTGCAAGAAGAGGTTCCATTGGATAAAAAGAATCCAAAAGAGAGATATTGTTGTTGGGTTTAGGTGGCTTCGTTTACTTTCTTACTCTTATCTTTTTTCTTTCTTTAACATTTTTAATACTAAAATACGCATAGCATTTCATTATCACTGTCGCACCACCTTATCTTCTCTCCCCCACATCCCATTCATCTACTTAAACATTTCATGATTTCTATTACAAGATAGATAACATCATATGATCTCATTTATTATGGTCTGTTTGTATTTAAATTAATGAGCCCGATTCATGTGAGAGAAGAAATATTATCATATCTTTATTTAACTACTCGAGACATATTATATTAAAATGATTGTGTATATGCTATGAGAGACAACGATTTTAATTATAAGTCAAGAATTAAAACACTTTTTTTATTACTTCCTTTCAAAATGGTAATACTTGGTTTAGTTTAAATGACAGATGTGATTATTTTATTTTTTTGCATTGAATTAACAATGGATAATACTTAAGATTATAGTTCTGAAGTCAGGTTAAAGGTCGATCCACCATTTTGTGTCAACTTCGTACACCGACCGCAATGTTACACGCAAGAAAAAAGCTAGATGGTTCTTGGATTCTTTGGAATTGTCACAATCAGAAAATCATGTTAAGGACTAGCCCAATACCTTTTTGTTGATAATTGAGATTGACTATAGTTGGTAGGATTTGTTAACACTTCTCCATTTGTTAATTGATATCGATTTTATAGTACCAAGGATATTATCTTGATAAAGGAGGCACCCACATGGTAGTTTCTTTCCAAAAGTTACTTAAGTTTCCGTTCAATCTCATTTTAACCATCTCACAAAAGTTGGTGACCAACTATGCAATCTGACGTGACTAGTTAAAATGTTACAAACGATTTCATCATCTTAAAACGTACAACATCATGACATGGCATCGGTAAAATTGTAGCTAATCATGTCGGAATTTGCTGGGAAAAATTGGGTGTATATGTGATATTTTAAAGGGCAAATACCATAACCAACATATTTTTAGTTCTTTTATCATAAAAGTCCTTATATAATTTTTTGCACGTAAAAGAACAACATACTTTCTGTTTTGTCTAATCAAAGTCACTCAACACTTTTTGTATATAAAAAAACCAACATTCATTCTATTTTTTTTCATATAAAACCACTCAACAATTATTTACACAATAAATTCACTTCATTTGTTATAACTTAAATGAGTCGAGCTTGAGCTCCCACAACTTAAACAATCCGAACTCGGGATCCTATAACTTAAACGAGTCATGTAGGGGCGGAAAATACACACAAATAAAACAATCGGTGCAAAAGTTGTTTTAGTTTCTTTTTAGAATTTGATTGAATTTGAAAAGTGAAATGACTTAAATATATAAATAATTATTGAGGGGTTTTTATGTGAAAAACAGATATTATATTGGTTTTTTATTTGCAAAAAGTGTTGAGTGACTTTTATGATACAAAACAGAAAGTATGTTGGTATTTTACGTGCAAAAAATTGTAAAAGGACTTTCATGAGAAAAAACTGAAATTATATTGGTTGTTTATGATATTTACCCTATTTTAAATATAATATCTGATTTTTGTATTAAAAAATAGAATTTTGGAAATGGGAATATGAATGCTACTGAGCAAAGTGACAGAACAATTTTTTCTAGAATTATCTTGGTTCTATGTGTGCTCACCGTCCGTTGCTAATCAGGAACAAAAGGTAGGTGAGAGGAGAAATCAATGTTCACTACGAATATATATGGTCCCCTTTTTCATATGACTTCTTAGAATAGACTACAATTTGGCAAACATTGTTGATCTTGATCGAATACATTTATACTTCATCAAAAGCGATTAATAATTGGTCAATCATGAATAACTTAATCACATAATCATACTTGGTTAAATATAATCTTGATTGAACATATTTATAATTAAGCATATTCATACTTTTAATTTGACGTATTTCTTTCTTTCTAATCTTCTTCTTGCTTCTTACTTGTCATGGATATGTCTTATTGATAACCCTAAATGGCTAAATCAAATAATAAACTCCAAAAGTTGAGTAAACAAAATAACAATCAATATGTCAACACCAGAATTAATTATAAACCAAACTCAGGTCATTGTTATGATGACCTAGAGAACAAAACATAACATGTATGTCAAAGATACTTATACATCATAGCAATGAAACTCTAAAACAGTAAAACTGAAAACACATAATATCCACAGATAGATCGAATAGATTGTTCAACATGAAAAAAATTATTATCGGATTATTGATTCCCCTACAACCCTAGCCAGATATATGTACTCCAAGAAATAAATCAAATAGTCGTCATGAACACCCAAGGGCCCAAGCATGTAGAATAAAGACAAAACGGTTAGCACCGGCCACCGTGTTATTAGGATGCCAAGTCTTCATCCGAACTGCTTCAAGCCCATGTCTACAATAGCTCGCTGCTCAAGCCCAAATTTATCCTGTCCGCTATGCAACAAGCCCAAGCCCAAGCCCAAATCTATCTTCTCCATTAGTCCATTATACGACAAGGCCATGTCAAGAATCCTACAAAATAATCAAACTGTATAAGAAATCATGTTGATTGACAAATAGTCATTTGGTAAAAATATCAACAGGTTGTTTTGCTGAGTCGGTAGAAACGATATTTATGATTCTGAAAGTAATTTTCTACTTTAGAAAAAATAAGTGGACTTCAAAAGAAATGATGTGCTTAGCTATAGCTAATTAGCTAGGGTTCATTTTAGGAGCAAGCCCGTCTTCCCCCTTGTACATTTTCTAGTTTAATAGGTTGTCAGCAGTGGCGGAGCTTAAGCTCTTCTATAAGGGGGGGTGGGGCGAAATTAAATTTTTTGGGGAGGGCGAACTCAATATATATAAAAAAAAATTTACTCTACCAGATCGAAAATTAACACTACTGACGAAAAAAGAGCCCCCCCCCCCCCCCCCCCCCCCGGCCCCTTATATCCTCCGCCCTTGCTTGTCAGGCCATGAAAACATGGACAGTTAACTAGTGTTTTACACACCTGACAATGATGTTAAGAGCAAAAGAAGCGTTTTGATTAGCTACAGTTTATTTTCAATTATTTTTATAACACACACGTCTCATATGATTTTGCTTCTGATTGAGGCCTTGTGGGTGAAACTTGTGTTTGGTTTGCTTAAGTGGGGTGGGTTAGTTATGGAATATTTATTTTATTTATTTATTATATTTTTGAGGAGGTGGGATGGGGGGTTGCTTTAATTTGCTCATGGATGGTGAGATTCATTTCACGAGTGTTCAACTTTTTTTTTAATCATGCCATCCAAAGTAATGACAAAGAGGAAAGCAAATATGTTTTCCTAATGATTAATCTACTTTAGGTATTAATCCATTCCAATATTGGTTAATTATTCCTTCTCCACTTCCACCTCCAACCCCTTAACAGGCCTCTGTCTAGTCAATGCTTTAATCCTTAATTTAAAAGCCACCACTCCACTAGTTCCTACTTACTAATAATTCTAAAGTTATATGTTACATTCATTGTTTAGATCTAGATGTAGGCGTAGAAGTCCCACTAAAAAGGGTATGGTACCTTTTGTTTAGTGTAAAGATCTAATATCATATGTACAATCATAAATAGAACTCTTTGTTGGGTTATATGTGGAGGTCCGATTGATACTGGGATTGGTTCATTTAAAAGAATAAATTAATGGTATTAGATTAATGAGGCAAACGACCCGGTTTTAATTTATTTCTAGCCCATTTATGTTTTTTTGGGATGAATTGTAATTGTAATTCCATCACGAGTGGTGAGAGGAATAAAGCATTAAGAAATTCCTGGTTGCATCAAAGTGAACGTAGGTCAAACTGAATCACAATAATACCTTGTGTTTTTTATGTGTTTTTTGATCGTTGATTGTGTGTTGTTGTTTTTGCGTGCATATACCCTAACACTTTTCTTCCTAGCCACATTGAGGACAAATGAAGTTTAAAAGAAAAAGAGTAAATTTTTTTTTATTCACGAAGAATCGCGATGGATTTGTGCTGAGTTCAATCATTACTAAAACATTTCATTCCCTTCTGGAAAGCTGTTTCATCTTCTTTGAAGTGTGTCGTGGGGACTAAATCTAAGTGAGCTTTATTTTAAGGCTAACTTCCACTTTGTATGCCTTTTCAAGTGACCGTGGTTCCCAGATGTGAGTGTTGGAGCAAATCTGTAACTAAAATGATGAAATGTTCCAAAGAAAACTTGTCCTCTTCAACAGTGGAACCACGAGAGGGTCAAGAGGGTCCACTCACACAAGTCACTTGAATTTATCGTTTTTAAAAAAAACATCACTTGAATCATGTATATAGTGAGGTACAGAATAAAACCTTGTTATGAGTCCAGAACGCCGCAACTAAAATGTTCTAGCTTTGTCACTGACCACTTTGTAAATCTTGGTTCATTTTAAACCTAACAAGCTAAGTAAAAAGGATTAAAGTTGGTACCTTTTGGGTAGGCCCTGCCCTATTATAAGGTGTATGCTGTCATGCAATTGATATTGAACTCAATGTTCTAAACATTGACAGAAAGTTGTGAGATACATACCATGATTTTTGACTGCTCATTTTTCACTTTTCAGTAATCCAACTCACAACCCTTGATCCTTTAAAGTGAATGTTTTATGTTAATTTCTTTAACTGAAAAGATGAAGAATCATTGGATTATGACTGCATGTATGTAGGATTGTTGATCATTGTATTGATCATAAATGATTACTTGCTTCCGCCATACTCGCATTTGTGGTGGTGGAAGTAATTTCAGCAGTTATATGATTAAAGATACTTTAATTGTCTGGCATGAGATTGAATGCAGCTGGCGATACCAACAGTGGCTACAAATTACAAAAGGTAAGGTAGTTGACCACCGGTGGCTAGTAGAGGTGATAAAAAAAACCGGTTCGAGAACCGGTTTCACCAAAAAAACCGAAACCGGTTTTTTGCCCAAACCGGTTTGGGCCAAACCGGTTCCAACCCGACCCAAACCGGCGGTTTGGAATAGGTTTGGCAATTTCCTCTTTCAAACCGGTTCCTAAACCGGTATCAAAACCGGTTCTTAACCCGGTTCACAAACCGGTTCCCAAACCGGTTTTCAAATCGGTTTTCAAACCGGTTTTTAAAAAATAGCCGTTGGGTAACGGCTATATAGCCGTTTTTTGGCCGTTGGAGCCTCTTTTTTACCGTTTTTTGGTGGTTTTTTTACCATTATACCCCCAATAGGTTAGTATATATATGTAGTGTATGTTTTGGTTGAATCACAACAACTTAAAACGTTCTCAACTCTCAAAAATCGCAAAAAACGTTCAATTCTTTCATTCTACAAAAAACTCTCTCAAATGGCTTCATCTAGTGCTCAATCATCCGTTGGTTGTGATGCGTCTTCAAGCAACGTGGTGGTAGCAATCCTTCCTACTAATAGGAACCGCAAAGTATGGTGCAATTACGATTTATGTCAAATGGCTACCGGTCCGAACAAAGCTCGTTGCAAGTTTTGTCATAAGTTTTTCAAAAAAGATGCAAACACAACTTTGAGAAACCATATTGAGCTTAAATATTGCAAGGCGTTGAAAGGTCAACCGTCTCAAGGTCAAGCTTCAATGACCAACGAATGAAATGTTTGGGCTTATAACGTTGATGCGGTTCGGGAGCAAATGGCACAGTTTGTAATTCAAGAAAGCTTGCCATTCAAACATTTCGACAAAGAATGTTTGACTCGACTCATTCAACGAACTCTCCCACCACGTTACACCAATGTAAGTCGTGCTACTCTTCGAAGAGATTGTTTAAAAATGTGAAAAAAAATGAATTAATATCTTATTTTGAAAATTTACAAACCGGTGTTAACTAGTGATGTTTGGTCGACTCCTCACGGTTCGCCGGACTCGTACATTTGTGTCACCGCCCATTGGGTTGAACCCGATTCATGGCAAATGATGAAACGTACGATTGCGTTTGAATTGTTTGATTATCCTCACACAGGCCAAAACATTTTTTATCTTATTGATAAAGTTATTAAAACGTATAAATTAGAAAACAAAATATTTTCTATATCTTTTGATAATGCGTCAAATAACACACTTGCGATAGATCATTTAAAATTAAAATATAAACCAATGTGTGACGGTGTTTTTTTTCCATAGTCGATGTGTTGCGCACATCATAAACTTAGCTGTTCAAGACGGTTTAAGAACCATTGAAACAGTGAAAGATAGTTTTAAAAGAATGTTACGTGACATTTTTAGCAATAACCAAAGATATAGTAAATATCGTAAGTTTTGTAAAGACGCAAATTCCAAATGTTTAGGTCCGAATTGGGACGTACCTACACGGTGGAATTCCACTTGTAACATGTTTGAAAAGACAATTGAACAAAAAGAAAGTTTAATAGCCTTTCATAATAGTTTGGTAAGTCGTGGATAATACTTACCATCCATCGGGTTGGTCTATTATTGAAGAAATAAGCAAAATGCTTCAAATTTTTAAAAATGCAACTACATGTCTTTCTGGAGTTTATTATCCAACGAGTCCGTTAGTATTTCACCAAATTTACTTAATGACTTCAAAATTAAATGATATGTCGTTTAGGGGTAGACCTTATTTGGATATGGTACCTCAAATGAAAGAAAAACTTAAAAAGTATTTTAAAGAAATGCCTCCGGTTATTACATGTTCCGCTGCATTAAACCCTTGTTTAAATTTGTCGGGGGTTGAAACTTTACTTGATAAAATTACTTCTAATTTGGATTTAGAAGATGAAAACCTCTTTTATGCTCAAACTTTAAAAGTTACTTTTAATCAACATTTAAAAAAAAATATTTGATGTTTATTTATTAAAATATGGTGAAACATCACATATCCATGAGTCATTGAGGCATGCGGCACATGCCGAAAGTTCAAATGATCTAATGTTTGTTTTATATAATACTTTAAGAGATGAATGTAATAAATGTCAATGTGGTAACACTCCAAGTAGTGAACTCGGGAGGTATGATGGAACCAACTTCTTATCTACCATGAGTCCACAAGATTTTAAAAATTTTGACTTGTTGGCTTGGTGGAAAGGTAAGGAAGATCAATTTCCCGTCCTATCCACCATGGCACGAGATTTACTAACCATCCAAGCTTCCACGGTAGCTTCGGAATCTGCTTTTTCTGTAAGTGGCATGGTTATATCGATAAGACGAATTCGACTCACTCCACAAGCGGTTGAAATGTCGATTTGCTTGAAGGATTTTTTGGATGCCGCGGAAAGAGTACAAGATAAATGCTCACTTGAAGAAGAATTGGAATACGAAGCAAAATTATACGAGGACTAGGTCGAGAGCGGATTGACGCCCGGAATGACAGATGATGAAGCGGCTTTTGATGAGTACCTTTGTAACAGCTCCGGTTCTGGTGGCGAAGAATAAATGTACAAGTATGCAACGAACGAACGGAGAACGACCAGTCGTTGTTTAGTTTTTGTAAAACTATTATTTAATCTTCAATTTTGTTTAAATTGTTTTGTTTTTATATCATATATCTCACTTTTATTATATTTCTCACTTTCATTATATAATAATTTAACTATTTAAAAATAAAATAATATTATTATTATATTAATAACAAAATTAATAACAATAATAATAAGTTAATATAAATATAATTATATAAACTAGTTAAATTCGTCCACGCGCGTTGCGCGTGTTGCGAACGGGGCAATCAACAACTCAGATAAACCATAGTTATTGCATCGCAAACAAAACAGTAGACAATAAATCGAAATCTAGTTATCGTTGCACAGTAAGTATTATGTTCAACATGCTTTTTACCACAAAATAACTAAACCCAAATCACCTATTAAATCATATACGACCAAAGACAAAAAATTAAACGCGTAATAAAAGCAAAAAATTGAGTAGTCTCAGATGGTTGCGCCGCCATCATCATCGACCAAATATACCAACAGCAAGTAAAACATAATCGTCACCATCATTGCGGCATTCCGTCTCAGATGAAGCTATCCCCATCATCATCGACGTTGGATCTCGGATTAAACGAACCCCATCGTCATCGATCCCCGGCATCGAGTCAGGGTGTTGAACCGAAACTAAACACCCACCGACGACGATGGTCGTTACCAAATACCTGACGCTCATCCGCCGACAAACCGACTTCCCAAAGGCGACGCTAAACAAAGGCGCGCCACCATCTAGCAAGTGGCTGAGCAAATGGCTGAAACACGGTAGTTTACAACGATGGTGTAAGCAGCAGATGGAGGCAAACGGCGAGATGGAGGCAAACCGTGAGGCATGCAACAACCCGCAAACGCGTCGTGCTGATAAAAGCAGCAGACGGAGGCAAACAATGTTTTGGCCGTCATTGACGAAGACCCTGCTGTTGTCGCCAAAATGAAAAACCCCAAATCAAATGCCGGTGCCGGCGGCTTTAGGCACAAATAAAATCGATTATGAGCTCACAAAACAGAGAACACAGCCGGACCTATCGTCGTCGTGGCAGAGCAAGCAATCGACGACGACACACATCGTGTGAAAAACGATTAGAAGGTAGGGGCGACCTGCCACCGTCAGGCGGCGGCCGCACCACCGAAGATCGAAACGTCGGGGCGACGCGCCATCGTTAGGCGGTGGCGGAACAACCGGCGAAGCAACCCCTGCCGCATCGATGGCGACACAGCTTGTGCGAACATCAATCAGAGGGTAGGGCGACCTACCACCGTCAACCGACGGCGACACCACCGACGATCGGAGCGTCGGGCCGACCGCCACTGTCAAGCGGCGGCAGCGTCATCGGCAAAGCAAGTCCAGCGGCGGTAGCATCATCGGCTAAGCAAGCCCAACCAACACTATCTCTCTGCAACGAAGGGACAAAAGCATATGAAAGGACAAAAGCAAACCTTAAAAACATTTGTGGCCATTTTAGAAAAAAACCAAAAGCAACTGGCATTGCTTTTTTCTTATATAGTATAATAACAATATTAATAAAAAAAATTTCAATTAATATAAATATAATTATATATTTTAACAAAAAAATTTAAATTTTTTTTAAATTTGCTTTTAATTTATTTATATAAATATTATATATAAATAACCAAAAATTTCTTTAAATTTTTTTATCATGGAATAATAATAAAATATATATATATATATATATATATATATAAACCGAACCGGTTTGGGCCCGAACCGGTTTCTAAACCGGTCCAAATCGGTTTGGCCGGTTTGCAATTTCAGGGGGTGAAACTGGTTTGTAACCCGAACCGGTTTGGGTCCAAACCGGTTTTGACTAAAGTTGACCAAACCGGTTTGTACATCACTAGCGACTGGCTAGTGTCAAATGATGGATTGGTGGCTAATACATTAGTTTGGACCGTGTTGGGTACTAAACGGTTTTATACTTCACTAACTCAGTAGTTGGTGCTACCAATTGGGGTTGGTTGTTAAATGGCAGAGGTAAAAATATGGGTTTTTGGATTTATGTCCTACAAATGTAAAAAATTCGTCGTTTAAAAAATGTATCACCTTTAAGTTATATTTCAAAAAAGATGAGTTATGCTTTGAGCATTCAAAAATAATTCATTATCCTTATTCATATAATTATACTTAAAACCCTAATTTTTCTCTCACATTATTAATTAAATAATTTTTTTTTATATTTATCATTATTTTCTCTCTCTCTCTCTCTCCTTTACTCATAACCACTTTTAAAAATATTAAAAAATTATAAGTGTTAAACAATATTTACTTAAATTTACATATTAAACAGAAATATTTCACTCTACTACACAAACAACCATTTCATATAATTTAAGAACTACACTCACATAAATATAAAAAACGGACTGTAAATGCTCTTATATGTCTATAAGTGCTAACTTTCCAACAACACCTGATTTGTATTTTTAAATTCAGACTGGACCAACCGGTTGAACTGAATACTAGTCATAGAATCGGTACATGACTATTTGCTGGATTGTTTTTCAATTGAACTAGCTGTTTAACGCTAGAACTTGTGAACATATCCGACAAGGTGATGACCATATTTGAACTTTTTTTATCCTTTACTACTTTCAAACTCTCACTTTTCTATCAATTTATTATTTCATTATTCATATATTAGTTATTTGAGTTTTAATACTATCTTAAAATCGTAAATGTACATAAAGCATATAATATTTTTTATATTTTTAAACGGATATAAAATAATTTAATTTGTGATCTTACCCGTCTAACTAGATGACAAGACTTAAGTCGTTGGAGCCTTGGAGGTGCCTATAAAGTCGTTGATTTGTGATCGTCCACCTAGCTATAGCGTTAAATCCATGTAATGACGTTGGAGGTGCCTAATGGAAAAGCTTGTAATTTTTTTGTATGTGTATCATTTCCGGTGATACTAATTATGCTATAAAAAAACTCAAAGCCTAAAATAATGAAAAATACATTGGCGTGGCACAATTATGATAAAGTGGTGGTGTATTATATTTATCTTCTATATTAAATAGTAAAGTAGCAAGTTCAAATTTATAAAAAAGTAAATTGTTATTTTCATTCCTGACGTTTTCTTGAATTTGTCATTTCAATCCAATTTTTTTTTATTTTGTCATTTCAATCACTGTAGTTTACTAAATATTGCTATTTTCATCTACTCACCGTTAAAACTCAGTTAAAACTCCGTTAAATTGAGGGTATTTTAGTCTTTTTCAACACCCTAATTATTCAATTAAAACAAATTAATCAATTAATATTCAAGTAAAACTAAAAAACACATAATGCGACTTGTGAGACCGGTCGCTTCGATTAATTCTAACACATGTTGTTCCGATTAAGATCTGCTGTGAGATTTCAATTAATCTTCACGTTTTGTTTGAACGTGTACTATTGTTCGATTGAGGTCTACTGGTGTCACGTTTTGTTTTATTGAGGTCTGCTATTGGCACGTTCAAAAACCTCAATCAAAGACCTCAATAAAATAAAGCATGTCAACAACAAACCTCAATACCACAACAGATCTCAATCAAATAACGGTAAACATTCGAACAAAACGTGAAGATTAATTGAAATCCCACGGCAAGCCTCAATCGAACAACATGGTTTAGAGTTGATCGAAGCTTTTAAATCGAAGCGTCTGGTCTCATTAGTCGTTTCATGTGTTTTTTAGTTTTAATTGAATACTAGGGTGTTCAAAAAGACTAAAATTCCCTCATATTTTACGGAGTTTTAACGAAGTTTAATGGTGTTAGTGTAGTGGATGAAAATGATAACATTTGGTGAACTACAGTGACTGAAAAGTCAAAAAAAGTTTTTGAATTGGAATGACAAATTAAACAAAACGTTAGGGACGAAAATAACATTTTATTCTTTATAAAATGAGAACTTTGGTTTAAAACTTGGCTAGATGTTATTATAAGTTTTGTAAGACTGATTCATTTTCATATAATTATATATGTTAAACAGAAACCATGATGAACAGTAAATTTAAATTTTTAATTAGTATTAATTTAAACTTTTAATAAGTATTTAAAATTTAAATATATATATAATATATATATATATATATATATATATATATATAGTCTAATTTTGATATTATAAATTATATTATATGTTAAAGGGAAAGCATGATGAACAGTAAATTTGAATTTTTTATGAATATTTTAATTTTTAATATGCATAATAGTTTAATTTTAGTAATTTAAAATTATAAGAAAATTTCAAACGAAAACCCAATGTTATTACGAGAACATGCAAAAATATATCAAGATTAATCAAAATCATTATTATTTTTATTTAAATAAGATTATCACACATAGAGAAAATGATGATCTTTTATATATCTGTGTAAATTCGCAAGTAAAGAATTAATGCTAGTGAAGACTATGCAAAAAAAAAAACATATATTTGTATGTATAAATGTAACACTTACACCTGCATTAAGATTTTTACACTTGTGAATTTATATGTATATATAATTAATCAAAACCTTCTATATGTGTAATAACATTATTTAAACAAAAAATAGTAATAATTTTGATCAATTTTGACAGATTTTCAGAAGTTCTCGTAATAACACAAAATTTTTATATGAACTAAAAATCCCATGAACATCACTTTGTAGTGATAGGCTAGTGTGCCATGTGACCATCCATGGTTGGACCAATTATTTTATACTATTTTTTTTAATTTTCTGAATAGTAACATTAAAAGCAATGTTTTCAGAACCGGATTGGACGTCGAACTAGATGCCTTACTGGTTTTGTGGTCGGATCGGTCGGACCGGATTTAAAAACCGGATGATATCATAATTATATATATACTATATTATATATATAGTTATATATATATAATTAAATATAAGTAATTTATATATGTATTTTATAGTTATATATAAAACTTAACTATATTTTTATATCCAACACACTAATTTATGGTTCAACACCCTATTTTTACCCATTAAAATCAAAAAAATAAAAAAAAAACAAAAACCGGTCCGAAACGGTCCGGTTTCCCGGTCCGACCAGCGGTTCGGGAAGAACCGGCCGGTTCGACCAGTCCAAAATGAGTCGCACCGAACCGGACCGGCTAGGTGGCTGATCCCCGGTTGAACCGGTCGGACCGGCCGTTCCGATCCGGTCGTGATAACATTGATTAAAAAGTATTTGATTACAAATGTTTAACACAGAAGGTTTGGTTAGCGCAGCGACAGAGAGGCCCATTATCATCCCGTAGCCATTCGGGTAGGGTGGCAGTTTTTCTAAGTGTTCTTTTTATTTTTATCTTCAAAAATATAACGAATTTCCAGCACTTAAAAAAAGTTACGAATCTAGTTTAATATGATTAGCATGATGAATACATCACACAATATAAATTAATTTTCCTAGGGTGGGACCCTTTAATCAACTAGAGTTATTTTTTCTGGTTTCTATGATTATCTCATCACAAATGTAAATCGATAGAATCCCTTGGATTGAGGAGAAGTACAAGAAAATTAAGTAGTGCATTTGTTGTAAATACTTTATTAATAAGATTCTTAAATATGAGTAATAAAAAGTGGGGGCCATTAATCTTTCATAACAAGCTTCTACAAAAAGTTAGTCGTTCACCAATAGCACCAAGAAAAAGCGACTTTTGATTAATGAGTTCAACAGTTAAAACACGTAGAAGTATTAAAAAAATACTCGTGAGACATATAGCAGTTTTGAATAGGCATTTGTTGGCCATTTATCTTGAACATAAAAGGATCAATAGATAAATAAATTAGCACTCAACTAGGATAATAGTCATGGTACGGTGTCGCGTGAACTTAAGTTTTTAATATATCAATAATATTAAATCAAATTTTGTCACATGATCTTATAAATTTTAATTTTAGAACCAATTAATAAAAGAAATTAACGACTAATTAAGTAAATAAATACTAATCAATTCTACAAATTGGTGATAATTTGAGATTTGCTTAGTATATAAAAAATAAAAACATGTTTAAGATCAAGTATAAACATGTTGTAGTTTCTCCACTGTTCTTCACACTCCCACTAATCAACAGATAAATCTATTAATTAGATTATCCGTCCATCATCATTCTTGCTCATTTAAAAAGAACTCGATCTCTAGTTCTCAAGATGGGCAGCTTTGTAACGGAGAAAAATGTACTATGTACTCTTCTTCACCGCTTCTTACCTTGAAGAAGAAAAATGTTGGCATCTCCATATTCTATGTAAATACTAGTTATAAAATTAATATTAATTCCAGAAAATCACATATTTCATTTTGGAGGTTAAAAAAATCGTATCATTATTTTTCACCATAAACACCTTGTAAAATCCCTTTATCCCTTCTTTCCATAGAAAATCTTGGCTGTTATTATGTTAAATAATTATGGGAGTGGACAACTTTACTATTTTACCATTAAAAAAGACCTCAACATATATGAGAATTCTATATATATATCTTTTTATATGCTTCTACGAACGCACCAAACCCCATTGGATCAAGAATATAATCCAAAAAGTTTCAGTGTTAGCAATTGCATTTTCTTCTAATCACTTTTAAAAAGCAACTTTTGTTTTGATTTTTTTCACCCGTGAATTGACTTCATTCACACTAGAGGACGTTAGCAATACGTCTTCCTTTCCCATGAGCTAATTGGACGTTGTTGATAGCGTACGACTAGCATGAGTGTCTCTGTTAACAACTATATATACATTGACTGATTGTATAAATTGCTAATATATACAACAGTTTGTGCAATAAGTAAGGCCATGGGATATGTTATCACGCCTCGGGCATTAAAGTTGATGTAGTGGCGTTAAGAGCGTGGCGCACCACTCCCCCAAGGCGTTAGGGGAAAAGTGGGTACACGTAAAGCAATAACAAGTATGAAAATCCCATATTTGACGTAGGGGTGTTGTTCGGGTGATTTAGTCAGGCTTTGAGTAGATCGGTTTGGGTTAATCGGTTTTTTCGTGTGTGTAAATTTATCTTATGACCGAACCGAATAACATTCTTGTATATTGGATTCGTGCAGATTTATTTCGGGTATGATCGGGTCAGGTTAACCTGTAGGATTAACTTTATCATTATTTTAAAAAACATATGAATGGAGATATAATTTCATTCAACAAATAAGATAAAAAATAATTATTGCGGATATGGTTTTTTTACAAATACGTGTGATGAATATGAAATTATAATTAAAACTATGTGCCTCTTTTAATTTAAATTTTACTTCTTAATTATATTTATTTTATTTTTCTAAGATGATCAATATTAAATACAAATTATTATTTTTCATCATAACTATCTGCCCGAATCCAAATTTTATCATGTTTAAGTAAAATATACATTATTAAATTTGCATAAAAAAGACTTTAGAGTGCATCTCATAGCCTAGGTAGACATGCTCTCTCACATGCTATGTTGGTCACCTTCTAGGAACCGAGGTAAATATGGTATTATGCAACAGTAGATCATACCAGTAAAAACCTTAGTACTAACTATAAACTTGAGGTCCCTTACGCATCAAGATAGCGCCATACGTACTATAGTAAACTAGGAGCGTTAGGAGGTTGTTTATTTCTACAGGGTCAAGATATTGTTACACCCAAAACCAAAAATGTATCAACCAAAAGAATACGATCTGTGTTGTATAATATTGGTCGTATTTGTTAGCAAAATAGCACTACGGCATGTATTATTTTTGGTCGTATTGGACAATATATATACTTGTTGTATTGGTCGGTTTGAAATTCTTTTTTTAATTTTTGAAGTTTTATTTGTATATTAATTTTTTATTGATAAATTTGTATTTTAATATTTTATGATTATTTATATTTTCTTTTGGGTTTACTTTTGCATTTTTAAAATATTTATTTACAATTTTATAAATAAATAATATATTTGTTACTTATGAAACACTAATAAACTGTTTGCTGCTACTAACAATCTTTGTATCCAAAGGTTTTCAATCTTAACTGATCAACAAATCCAGTTTTTCATCCTCTAATTAAACATTTTAATTTAAAGAATCAATGTATATACTAAATTTGTAAATTGTTATTTCACAAATACAAAAAAATAAACCCGTAAAATAATATAAATTAATAAATCATAAAATATTACAATACAAATTTATCAATAAAAAAAATCCTTGACCAATACGGCCCAAGACAATAGGCTGTAACGGTTCATACGGCCCCAAGACAATACACTTATTACTGTCCAACACATCCCGTATCTAAAGTTTTTGAATCATACATTAGGGGTCTGTTTGGTATTAGGTAATGAAATGGACGAAAAAATGGAACGAATGAGGCAATGGAATGGATGAAAGAATGAAATGAATTATTACATTCTATTGTTTTGTTTGTTTACCCTAATAAATGAATCATTACTTTGTGCTATTTGTTAGGTATGAAAAAACGAATGAATGAAATATAAAAGTAGTTATGGTGGTGATGGCGGGTGGTGGTGGCGGCCTGCGGTGGTTTCCAGCGGCAATGGTGGCCGGCCGTGGTTTCCGGCGATGGTGGTTTCCGGCGGTGGTGGTGGCCGGCGATGGTGGTGGCCGGTGGTGGTTTCAGGCGGCGGTGGTGGCCGGTGGTGGTTTTCGGCGGCGGCGGTGGCCCGTCGATGGTGGTGGTTTCCGACGATGGTGTTGGCCGGCGATGATGGTGGCTGGTGGTGGTTTCCGGAGGTGGTGGTGGCGGGCGATGGTGGTGGCCGGGCGGCGGTTAGTGGCGGTGGTGGCCGGTGGTTGGCGTTGACGGCGGTGGTGGTCGATGGCGGTGGGTGAGTGGGTGGCGTTGGTGACTAATGATGAAAGAAGGGATTGAATGAAAAAAAAAAAGAGGGGATGGATGGAATGAATTTGATGAAATGGAATCACCTATGTAATGGTTCATTCCATTACATTCACCAACCAAACATGTATTTATTCATTCACCCTTAATGATTCATTTCATTACGTACTTAGTTACTGCGTACCAAACGTTACCTAGGTGTATCTATTACGAGACCATATGCTATACCAAAAGAGACTGTATATATATCGCCAATTTTTAAAACTCTTTAAATATGATGTGGTGCATGTAATGGCGTCATGCTGATTCATGGATACAACCTTAATTATATATGTTGATAGTGCAACGTCATGATCCATGGTATTGGGTAAGAAAAAACGAACCCTAAAAGAGTTGCAGCTACACAGATGCATCATATATGGATCTGCAGTCCAGATGATCATGAGTGGCTTTATATATATATATATAGTAGCCTTTGCATTATTACATGCTTTTCTTTTTCTTCAGGTTTATGATATCTCCCAAAATAACAGTAGTGAAGAAAAAGAAGGTGATTAGCATGTGAGCCAACACACTCTATGTCTCCTTACTTTTTAAACTTTAATTCACTAGCATAAACACCAACGTTCACTTCACCTTCTACTTTTTTCTTTTGAAATATGCATGCTTAATTAGTGTTTGTTTAGTTTAACTAACTCATTAAATCTATACAAGACATCTGCTTAATGGTTCAAGCAAACATTTTAGGGATGAGCATGCCCTAAATGAACTGACAACACTTATTTAGTCCTACACAATTCAAATTCAAAATTGAAGGATTAAGGGACTAATAGGCCAGTCTATCTCAAACAATGGCGGAGCTTGAACTATATCGTAGGGGGGGGCGGGGGCGAAATTAATTTTTTTAGGGGGGGCGAACTTGATATTTATATAAAAATTTACACTATCGGACTAAAATTTAACATTACTTGCGAAAAAAACAGGGTGGGCGGCACCCCCCCCCCCCCCCCCCCGGCCCTAGTGAAGCTTCGCCAATTATCTCAAATCAAATCGGTAGATCTTACTACTAATAACATTATTGTTGCTATTTTCTGGATTTTGTAAGCCCGTATATTATTCTAGATCGAGTGTAAGGATCTCTTTGTTTTATGTATGTATAAAAAATTTAATGCTGAAAGAGTCAAATCAAGAACGAGATGTTCTTTTTATTTTGAAATTCGTATGAAAAACTTCAAAACGATAACCTTTAAACTAGCCAAATAAATCATTTACACATGCAGGTCGACCCATTGCTAACGAACAATTGCAACTCTTCATGATAACGCATGACAGTTGACGGTTGCAATTGCCATAATTGGCAACTTACATCAATAGAAACTCTAAGTAAGTTACTAACGACCACCGGTAGTATATATCATAGTTGCTACGGATGGTCAATAGTAACCAAGTTACTAGAGAAAACGATTAGCTAGTGTTGAAGATCATAGTTGCTAGCGATCTCAATTTCTACTGAATATAAAAGTTAATATTGTGATCATAGTTACCACCGACAGATCGTTACCAATGCATCAGATAGTGAATCATCAATGCCATTACGTCACGAGAATACTCATGAGCCCTTTCATTTGAAATAGAAGTGTGGCACGCTGTACCTTTAGAAAAGAAAAAAAGAAAGTAAGTCAATAATTAAAATAGGGAAAAGACATTAGTGTTGTTCTCTGCTTTTAATGTGCTTTTTTTCGTTCTAAAGTGCGTTAAACCGGATTTCTTCTAGTTGATAATAACAACTTGCCATGCAAAGTCTAAGCTCTATCTGTTCATTACTTTTATTATGAAAACCTAAAGTTCTTTTCCACGGAAATATATTGCCATGCTTTAATGTTGATGTCCATATCGAGGGGAGATTTACGTTTTTTATTGTCCCATAAAGGAGATTTTCCATCTACTTTATTTATCAAATCATGATCCATCCTTTTTTTTAAATTAATATTAACAATTCACTTCGTTTGTATTGATCATAACATAATAAAAAAGAAGTAACATCGGAACAATTATTTTATTATTAACTTGTGTAAGGCTTAATTATGTTAGTATTAAAAAGTTGTTCTCTTTATGATATTCAGATAATTCGTCAGTATTATTTGTCGATGAATATATCATCATTAATCTATTGGTGAAGCTACAATCACTGGCGGAGCTTAAACACTCTCATATGGGGGCGGGGGCGGGGCGAAATTAAATTTTTTAGGGAGGTGAACTTGATATATATATAAAAAATTAATACTACCGGATCAAAAATTAAAACTACTGATGAAAAAAAGACGCCCCCCCCCCCCCCCCCCGAGGCTATGATTGTAACAATTACTAAAATCCGTCACTGATACTCTTGTCAAGGATGCCTCGTGCATTGGCATAATTTATAGACCGACGTTTAAAAATAAACACATTAATTAATACACTTAATACACAAAACCTATTTAGGCATTTTAGCTATATCTTGGATCATAGTGATTCACCAAGATCAAAATTTATGTATCAAGGTTCAAGTTATTTAAGCATTGGAGGGATTTATTTTTCTTTTTAAAGACAGAAGTGATACCTTGTCCTCTGCATTAATAGCATATGGCCACTTCCTCGTGGGTTCCATATTCATATCATATGATACTCCAATTCAGTCTCCCCTCGTGACCCACCCTTTTACTCTCCATCTGTTTTTACATATTACAATATTTTTAGTGGTGTACCGTGAAAAGTATTTCAGGAATATGTGTAATTAACTTAGTCTTAGACTAATATTGATCAAGGGGAGGGTTTCTAAGAAAACCTTGAATTATAAGAAAACCAAGAAAACTATTGTTAAACCATTGATCAAGATTGATCAATGGTTGATATTCATCAATGGCAAATTTATAAATATTCAATAGATAATTACTTTACTTAAATGATTCAGGGGTATATTAGGTAGATTGTAGTTTTTTTATTTTAGTAACAACCTAAATCCCTTAAATCTCTCTCTCTCTCTCTCACTCTCTCTAAAGTCAATCACAATAACAACTCTATTTAAAATCATATGCATTAATTTAAAACACAAACCCAAAGTATATTAAACAAACGAAAATATTTTTTGCAGTCGTTTTTGTAATTACATACATGCTTACGTATACGTAAACAAGTTCAAATATATGTTTGTGTATATATAAACATGTTTACGTATATGTAAACATGTTCACATATATTTCTACATATATATATAAGTGCATCTACATATATGATTACGTATATGTAAGCATGCTTACGTATATGCTTTTGTTATGTGATCATTTTAACACGTATGTTTGCGTGTAAGTAAACTTGTTTACATACATGTAAGTGATACACTATATAGAAAAAGAATAAGAAGCCAAAAACAAATATATCTAACTAGTATCTATTACATATATGTAATACGATGTAAGACCGAAAACAAAATTAAAACACATAACCATGGACCAAACTAAAGTTTCATACATGCAAACCTAGGTTTATACATATGTAAACAAGTGATTATGTATTTATAAATAGTGTTCTTATATATGTAAATAACAAGAAATACACATAAAAATTTTAAGCAAAACCTGTTTATCATCTTCCTGGAATTCATCATCTTCAGACCAAGTAACCGAGTACAATATTATCTTTGAGGGTCGACTAATTTTTTTGAATATTAAGCTTATACTTCATATTGTTTATCGAGTTCAGCATAGTACATCATCATTACTCAACTATTAGATATAGTCATCGAGTTCATCATCAATACTCAATTGTTACGTATACGTATCTGTGGCGTTCTATCATCATCTTCATCGTTGTTTATCTTTGTTTGACATTATCTTTATTCAGTTCTTCGCTTTATTGAGTCCATCATCACCACTCAACTTTTGGATATAGTCATTGAGTTCATCAATAATTTTCAACTGATACTTATACGTAACCTTGGCATTTTTCCATCATCTTCATCGCTGCTATCAATACTTAACTGATACATATATGTAACCCTAGCATTCTGTCATCATCTTCATCACTGTTCTCTTTATTCTGACATAATCTTCCTTGAGTTCTTCGCTTTATTCCGTCATCGTCTTCGTTTCATCTTCTTTCTTTCGCTACCCTCAAACTTGATTTTGGTGATTTCATCTTCTTTCTTTTGCTAGCCTCTAACTTGATTTCATCACCATTACTAAGTTTTGACCTTGATTTCATGACAATCTCTTCCTTGTTGAACTTCATTATCAGTTTCTTCTATTAGAATCGATCTATTAAGTGGAAAAGAAACAATAAACAATTACCTTCTTGATCAAATGTACAAAAGAATGCTGCAATCGGTTGAATCTTTTTCAAATAGGTTATGCAGAAACAAATAATTACTCGAATTTGTTAAGAATCTATTTGATCGATGAATTAATTTTTCAAAAACTTTGTAAATTGATTTACTTTGTTCAATCAGGGAGAAAAAATGGGATTTTAGTCAAAAATGGATATTTACTATAAATATATTGTATATCAAATTACTAAAACACCCCTTGCAAATAATAAATGTATATTAATAATGAAAATTTTTGATTGGCTAGAATTGGTTTTTTTGGTTTTCTCAAAACTAATTGGTTTTCTTAGCATCCCGCCTCTATTGATCAAAATATATAAAACAGAATAATAAACAACATTTGTCATACCGACATTATAAATAGCGATCACTTTTCTTCAGCTAAGTGCAAACACTTTATTTAGATGTTCTAAATTGTAATCATGTTTAAAGTTTTTTAATCATAAATTTATACTTCTTGAAATTTGGTTTTACATTTTTATTTATTTTATCATAAAAATAAGATAAATATTTTTGTAAAAAAAGTAGGAAGTTAAAAGCTGCATCTTTTTCTGGAAAATGTACAAAATAAAGATTTAGATTTATGCAATTTTAGTCAATGAAAACATCACAGAATAGTAAATAAGTTTTATAAGTATTTCAATTAAGTCACTAATATTTTTATTTGTTCTAATAAGGTAACTAATATTTTTATTTGTTCTAATCATATCACTAAATTTTTTGCAGTGTTTCAATTAGTTTACTCATATTATTTTTAAAGTAAATATTTCGGGTTTCTATAAATATTGTTAATTTTTTAATTTAATTTTTTAAAATATTGTTTTACAATTTATGAATGATTTAATTAAAACAATCCAAAAACTTTAATAAACTGATTGAAACAAAAAAATTTATAAATGATCTGAATAAAACAAAAAAAAAATTTAACTGGCTTAACTAAAAAATTTTAAAACTTAATTACTATTTACAAAACAAAGCTCTTTAGTTATGCTAAAAGACAATAATTTTTAAATTAATTTCCAAACCCATTTTAGCAAATAAATTACCAATCGTAACCATCAATTTGTGATATTTTTAAATACATTTTAACATTTTAATTGATTTGTTACTTATTAAAAGATTCTTTTATAATTGAATAATCATACGGACGTGATTTAAATAATATTATTCTTATTTTATGGTAAAAAAAAATGAAAAGGGTATTAAAAGGAGACGAGTAAAAGCCAGAGAATAGGACAAAAGAGACACATGAAAGAACCTTTGTGAATTGTCGTATTTACTGCGCATTTGATTCTTCCGGCGTTTCGTGTTTTTTTGACTTTCCATCTACGCACACTACTATTCCCTTGTACTCTTTTACCTTTTCTTATAAATCAAAATGGATACATTTTATGATACATTTATAAATACTAGTGGAAATACCCGCGCGTTGCAACGGTACGACTGTTGCACGATTTTTTGGGAATTCGATTGTAGTCAGTATCGGTTCGGTACGTTTTGATGTAAATTAAAAAATTAAAATATATTTATTGAAAAAATTGAATGAAAGAAAACAATTATGTATATTACAAATGTCTTTAAGACAACTATATTATCCCAACAAGATTAATAAAAGCATGAGTGGTATTTGTGGACGGAAATCATTTATTAGCTAGGTTTTAGGGGGTTTCATTTTATAAATGTAGTTTAGAGTTTTATGATAATCGGAGGCAGCTTTCGGTGGTGATTTGCATAGACCAGAGAAAGTTAATGAAAAAATTGTCATAACAAATTACCATCTTGATTGTTATTGAGCTTTTAACAACCGGCAAAAGAGGAAGAGGGATTAGTGCTCAATCGCAGTGAATGAACGGAATTGAAAGTAAATGACGATTTTGTTTGGTCATGTGTATATGATTCAGCATTTGTTTAAGCATCATATTTTATATTTTATTGTAAGTGTATAAATGAAACAAAATGGTTACTTTTTTGAAATTTAAGCATGACTTTTCATATGAATATCTTAATTTATATATAAAATTATCATTCAATCTTTCTTTTATTTTTATTATAAAATATATAAATACATATTAAAATTATTAAACTCATACTATGCCCCTAGAAAATTATTAGTATTATAGTTATTATAAACATGAAGATATATATATATAGATATATATATATATATATTAAATATTTAAATAAATAATATTTAATTTAAATAATATTTAGTTATAAAAATATAATTAGTAAATATAAATTTAATTGTCAATTTAAGTATCATAAATAATAAAAATTAATGAAGTTAATTAAATAATATTATATTTTTAAATAATGTATTAATAATGTCTATTAAATACGTGAAAGAGACAAGAGCAAAAGTACCAAGGTATATAAAATTTAATTGACAAATTTACCATATTACCCATAAAATATCTTAAAATCTTAATCAATTCTCTATTCTACCTCTATTAATTGCCCTGCACTATTTTGTACATGTTGATTCAAAACTTATATGTTTGGCAAAATTACATCTCTATCTAGAGAGATTTATTATAAAATAGTATAGATATAAATATTTAAATAAAATAATACTTAATTTAAATAGTATTTAGTTAAAAAAACTATGATTAGTAATTATAAATTGGGTAATTGGATTTTAATAATCCCAACTAAGAAAATGTTTACAAACACTCCCAACTTTGAGCTTATTTTCCTTCAACGATCCCTTACTAACTCAAAGTTAACACCGTTAGTTTTTCGATAACTTGGACTGTTTATATGCCCAAAAAACTAAGAAGAAAGTTGAAATCAAACATCTGGTCTTTCGATCTGAAACTTCTGCACCCTAAAACCCGTTAATCTTAACCTTCTGATCTGAAGCACTTAACTCATTGGAGGTAGATTTTAGGTGTCTTTGGAGGCTAGACACCAAAAAAAATACTTGATAGAGGTTAGTCGGCAACGTAGTTGAAAACTGGCTTAATGTTGACCCCATTTCTTCAAAAAAACTAACGCGGGTTAACTCTCAGTTAGTAAGGGATCGTTGAAGGAAAATAAATTTAAAGTTGGGAGTGTCTACAAATATTTACTAAGTTGGGATTAATCCCGGCCAATAAATAAAACTTAGGATTATTAAAATCCAATAACCCTTATAAATTTAAATATCAGTTTATATTATTATAAATAAAATAAAACTTAGTTTTAAAAATATGATTAGTAATTATAAATTTAAATGTCAATTTATATTATTATAAATAAAATAAAACTTAATGAAGTGAATTAAATAATATCATATTATTAAATAATATATTAATAATGTGTATTAAATAATACAATAATTAGAAGAAGTTAATTAAATGGGGGCAAAAGTGGAATTATAGCAAAAAGCACTTGTACTTTATGCTTATATTTTTGTATAGGTGTCTTACATTTTAAATAAAATTACAACCTTATCCTTCTAATATGTATTATATAGTAGTATAGATAATTTTATCAACTATATCAGTTATATTAATGTGGTATCATCATAAATAATTACTTAAAAACAATATAAAACGTTAAATGTAAAGTCAAAGATAATCAAAAAAGTAAAATAATCAATGACCCTTAGTCAAAATGGTTAAAAGTGAGATATTGAAAACAATTAAAAATAAAAAATCTTGAATTTAAGTTTCACTAAGATTAAAAATGTTCTGTGTTGAGGTAGAAGGTTTTTCTAATTGTAAGTTTCCTCATCAGGGGTTGAGGGTGTGGTCCTGATTGAAAACGGATATTTGAGTCCGTTTAAAATTAACAAATATCCTACGAAGCAGGGTCATACATTTTTCACTTAAATAAAAGGTAAAATGGATTTTGAGATTAAATTCGGCAAAATTAATCATTATCTCTTTGTATAAATAACTGATTTGCTCAAAGGCAAACAATTTTAAATAGCAAAAATAACATCTTAAATTAACCATTAAGGTCAAGTGTTTGAGTCTCATTTATAACATATTTATGTAAATAGGTTATGGTGTAGATTAGGCTAGATGGAGTGCGACCTAGGAACCTGCTCAAAATTAAAGCACCTTCCCGCCACCATCTCTACCAACTCGAAAATGTGTTCCTACACAACTTGAACAGCCTGAACCCGCATATAAACCTGTCCCTTCAATAATCTTTTTAAATTATAGCTTCAAACCCCCGTTCTGAGCCCGACTATGATGATAGGTCGTTTTAGTTCGTGTATCACGCGCGCAACACGCACAAGGGGAAGATACTAGTTAACTTTATGTGGCTATAAAAGCTTATTTAGTTATAAATTAAATGGGAGCTATATTATAATATAAGATAGTAACATGGATGTGTTGGTGAGTTTTGATGATTTTAAATACGAGTTTTCATACTTATTCGCTCTGTGTTCTAGGGTGTCTTTCCTTGGAACCTTCAACAAGTTCTTTGATATATGTTATTTTGGGTTCTCGGTAAATAGGTTAAATATCCACTAATAAGATGCTGTATAGAAATTGAGGGTATTAGAGCATTCACATCAGTTTTTATATCTTTATCCTTATAATTACACTAAAAAACACTACTAATTCTTTTTCATTCTCAATTAAATAATATTTTTTTATACTTTTATCATTACCTTTTCTTTCTCTTCTACTCACAACCACTTTCAAAAATATTAAAAAATTTATAAGTGTTGAACAGTGATTCTTCAAATATACAAAATGAACAGTAACTTTTCTTTCTCCTCTACTCACAACCATTTACAACCATTTCTTAATCTATAAGAAACACACTCACATAAATATAAGGAACCTACTGTGAATGCTCTTATTCGTACATTAGTGACAATCTAAGCTTGCACTCCTTTAAAAAGATCATTCGAATATATTTATAACTATCATTTGGAAAGACAGGGTCGACGCATCTCTACTTATGCGTATGATCAAGGGGTTTTCTTGAAAAGCGTCCTATACACAAACGCATAATGCATTGTTACAAGTTATTGCTTGAGGTATTATTTCAATAAGCTTAGATATCTTGAATTTATGATATTCACTAATCGTTGTGACAACACATCAATGACTCAATAGATTGATGCGTAAGAGTGTTGCACATTGTTTAATAATCACCTGCATTCAAATGTTTGTTTAAATGTGATTTAATCATAAGAATGTAATCAAGGGCGGCCTTGACCGGGAGGGGGGGACCGCCCAGGGCCTGATCTCTCTTGGGGCTCGAAATTTTTATATTATATATGTATTATATTTTTAAAAAAATCTATAAGTTATTAAAAAACTCAATAACAATTTAATATTTTAATCTATTAAACCATAGAGCTCATTAAAGTTTAATTAGTTTAGCCCAATACCATATAACTAATCTAAAACCCAAATTGAATAATAAAAAAAAAGAAAAGAAAGGCGACTAAGGTACTAGGGGTAGAAGATCGCTCGGCTCCTTCGCAATGTAGCATGGGCAAGTTCTCAAGGGCACATTTTACATACGAGTTATTGATTTTATATTATGTACTTATTGACTTTATATTATATACAAGTTAACAATTTATTATAAAGTTTTCACATATGCTTTATTGATTTTATTATAGGGACCTATTTTTTTTATATGTTCAGAGCCAAAAAAATTTCAAGTATCATCGAGGAGGGCTTTGAATGTAATTTAATCATACGAGTAGTGTGAGATTAGATGATGGTGGTTTAAGAATAGTAGGGCCATTTTAATTTTGTCTAAAAAGGTGGGTTGTTTATTGTTACCATCAAAGTGTAAGAACCTAAAGTTGTGCGTGTGAGCAAGGCTTCAATTTTCATGGAGTGTTAATATGCTACAACTAGTATATTCTACTGCTCTCACTAAAAAAACAGTACCAGTGGATCGATAGTATGTCAAAATTAAAAGGGCACCATAGAGTATATATGTATGAAACATGTCACGGGTTTGCCATGAAAAGCTCTTATTTTTTAAAGCCCTAGACCGACACTCAAACGCATGTTCACTTTTTCTTTTCTCTCTTAGTATTCGAAAATCTCTCTCTCTCTCCCCCTCTATTTATACACACACACACACACTCATATGTGTGTAAACAATGATCATTAGCCCAAAAAGATTAAGGAGATGTGTCCGGCCAATATAATAAAAAATGAGGTACTAATGATCCTTAACGCAAGTAGTTGAGATGAGTTACCTTAAGAATTCATTAAAATGAAAAAAAATCTTGTGTTGAAATCTCTTTTGTGAAAAATTTTTTGGTTGGGCTAGAGTTTTTTTTCAGTTATGATGAGTTTTCTCCTAATTGTGATATTTGGGTTGCATACTCGAGTAATGAAGATTATCGGGTGGGTAATGGCCGTTAAAAAACTGTGTGTGAACGCCTAGTAGTATAAGAATTTACCCTAATTAAATATTGCCATCTATTAAAATTAAATACTCTTAATTAGATCCACACTTTTTGTAAGCTTCCTTCTAATTCAATAAGAAGATTTGAAAGCTAATTTCATACCTGGCCTTCTTCTACCAACCTTCTCTCTCCCTCTCTCTTTCTTACATATATATAGAATCATATCATAAGAAGAAACACATACAATATTTGAAAGAAGGTACATACAATTATCATGGCTCTAATGATAAATAACTCATGTGAAGGGATGTTGCTATCATTAGACTCTCCTAAACCAATGCCTGCTCCTTTCCTCACTAAAACCTACCAACTGGTCGATGATCCCACCACCGATCACATTGTTTCATGGGGTGAAGACGACGCAACCTTCGTCGTGTGGCGACCGCCCGAATTCGCTCGCGATCTCCTTCCCAATTACTTCAAGCACAACAACTTCTCTTCCTTTGTCCGACAACTAAACACCTATGTATGCTTCTTGTTATTATTATTATTGTTGTTGTTTTTTAACCACTGCAATTTTATTAAAAGACGACTAGCAAGAAACTAGCGGCAGCAGAAATAAGAAGTTTGAAACTACTTGTTTAAACACTCTTAAATTCTTTTGTATGTGGAAATGATGTTTGTCTTTTGTGGATTAATAGTTTAATACTGATTTTGGGTTTGTTTTGTTATTGATGATATTATTATTAGGGTTTTAGGAAAATTGTACCAGACAGATGGGAGTTTGCAAATGAATACTTCAAGAAGGGTGAAAAGCATTTGTTATGTGAGATCCACCGCCGGAAAACATCACAACCACACGTCGGCCTAAACCACCACCTCACCGGCGGCATCTCGCCACCGCACTCCGACGACCACCTACGCTATGACTCTCCGCCACCACTCTCATCACCACCAACCACCACCACAACAACAGGAGCTAGTATCCTTAAAATCTTGTTGAACAACAACAACAACAACAGTATCATGACTAGTAACACCCGAGGTTGTTATAACTCAGTGACGGAGTTGTCGAAAGATAACGAGAGGCTACGGAGGAGCAATAATATGTTGATGTCGGAGATCGCACACATGCGGAAGCTTTACAATGATGTTATCTATTTTGTTCAAAATCATGTGAAGCCGGTGACACCAAGTAACTCATACCCTTCATCTCTTCTTTTATCTTCTACAAATGGTTCATTAATGAGGGAAAATCAGCAGCAAAAGCACACATCTTTCTTCAATAAGCTTCATGATTCAACATTAATCAACAACATTATGAGAGATCAAGATAATGTTGTAAACGCTACAAGAACAAAGCTTTTTGGGGTTCCATTATTGTCTAAGAAGAGACTGCACCCAGAATATGGGAGTGATAACATGGAGACTCATAAGGCAAGATTGATTCTTGAAGAAGGTGATTTAGGGTTGAATCTCATGCCCCCTTCTCCATGTTGAATCTTTTCTTTTTTACTTTTAAAGATGGTTAGATTATGTTACTTACTAATTAATTAAATCAGATGTTTAATTAATGAGGTGTTGATAATGTTATGGGTTGCACAAAAGTAAGGGGGAAGATCATTGATCTGTTAGCCTTATTTAGTATATATTTCTGGTTGATATCTGAATGTTGCAGTTCAGTATCAGTAATGGGGGTTGTCAGTCATTTCTTCTTTTCAGAGTGTTTGTGTTTAAAGCATGAAAGGGTTAGTATAGTACTTACAGTCCAGTTTTTGTATACAATTTCTACTTTGTTTAACTTCTGGACTCTAGTTTTAACCAATTATTTTAAAAAAATAAAAAAATGGAAAATATAAATGTTCCTTGAAACTTGAAAATTTGCATACATGCCCAAATTATGTGGTAAGTTGTGTAGCCAAAACTTGTATGAAATTTATTTTACAACATTACATGTGGAAATTCATTGCCTCGTATGAAATTTATTTTTTGTTTATTTTAGAGTTTTAATGTTTTATATAGTTATTTTTTAGTTTAGAAGAATATTTATTTAGGGATTAAGCAATAAAACTTTGATTTAAAAAATTACAAACATCAAATCTTTAATTATAACTTGTGATTTGTGAACTTTAAAATATAAATTTTGAACTTTGATTATGACCTGCCCTGACCCAATACAATCCAACCGAAAAAAATATATATAATGTAGCGATAACTAAATGACAAAAATTTTTTACCCCATTTAAAAAAGATTTCTGGATCCACCACTTATCGAAAGTTATATGTTTAGTTAGCTTTCTTTACATCTATGCATACACCAGTAATTGGAGATGTAGATACTTGTATTGTCTACATGTAATTGAAAAGACTAAATGACAAAGTAACTATATTTTAGAACCACAAAATACTAGTTTGAAATTAGATTCTAATAATTATTACTACCACGTACCGGTATCTATTTTCAAGAATTAAATCATTTGCTAAGGAAAGTAGTAAGATCTAGAAAAAAGGATTAAAAAGAGGGTCATAATCATCATCATGATCAAATCTTTGCGATTAAGGTTATGATCTCATAATAATATTTAAAAAGTGCATTTACTTGTTTATTTATCTTTATTTCTTGAAGATGTGTACGGGGTAGACGAAGATATGGAAACAAAAACATTTTGTTTGTGTTATTCGATAATATGGGATGTATTGGTGCTCGAAAAACTAGATCATAAAAAGTTGGGTTTCAACTGTTCCAATCAACAAAGTCCCACTTTCCACCTCTTCTTGCTTCTGATTCCTCTCTGGCCACTAAAGATAAAAGGATGATTTTTCTTCACTTTTCTTTTTCTCTCTTCTTTGGATCCCCTTTCTTTCTTTATCCCCTTTCTATATTTTTTTTTATTATATCTCGTTACATATTATTTACATTACATGATTGTGTATACAGGCAACCATCTTATTGAGACTGCCATGCATATTAGTAATCTTTTATACTATTATGAGGCTTTAGTCAAATTCTATATTATTCTTTTTTATTCTCTCCATATATAAGATACCAAGTCATAAGAAATATATGGCCATTTAATATCACCTACGTATTGTGGGCGTATTAGTTGCGGATGATTAAAAAAAACTCCACAACCAATGTTCTTAATCCTATAATAGATAACATCCGAATACTTTTCACTCCGGAAACTAAGAACAAATTCGTAGATGTTACGTATAAAAAAGTTCATGCCGATTTTATTACCTTGTTAAAATAGAAACATCATCTTGATTAAATTAGAACAAATAAAAAGTGTTGGCTCACGTGTCTATGGAAGATGAAGGTTTTGAATTTTGAAGAGTATATACGCCTAGAATACATCTTTTCATTGAAGTTAGGTAAAGTACTAAAGTTTCAACAAAATGTTTGACCAAATTTTCTACTAACTTTTCATGGCCCCTTTCTTTACATGTACCACGCCACCACCAGATGTTTCTGTGAATTATATTTTTAGGCATAGATTAATTAGCTCATGGGAATAATTTTGATTAGATCAAATGGGGTCAAATAGATACGGGTCAGCGGAAGGTTTTATTCAAGCACATGTCTTTTATTGTTTTTAGTTAGTAGTGGATCGGTTATGATGCATGTTCAGCATAAAACAATGATCTTAGATTTAGATTTAGTGTAGTAGTGGTTTTAGTTTTATTTATTTATTTAAGAGTCAGTAATTTATTCTTATTAGAGAACAAGAGTTCAATAGTAATAACTTTTGTTGTTGTGTGTTTCGAGGCATGAACCAACATTAGTGAGAGGCTAATCAAGTCCAGAAAAGACTCGGAAACACTATAAACCAATCATAAAGCCATTTAACCATGCTCTAACTATAAACCGCTAAAATTGATTAATTAGCCACCACTTGGAACACTTGATGCCTCATGGCTTCTATACTTAATTACCCATATTTATTTGAATATTAAGACGATAAAACTTATATCTAACCCCATCTTATTATTTGTGTTTTGTTGCTTTTGTAAAATCTTTCTTGTTATCAAAATGTAAACCAAAATTTTTTTTCCAAAAATGTCACTTTGACCATGTTTTTCCCCCAAAATTTCCCTTTGACCAAGTTATCCATAAAAGTGTTCCCACCCAATAGAATAGTCTCTAACTATAAAACAAAGTCGTCCAAACCTAAAATGAGCGGCTCAGATGAAGACACGTGTCTAAGCCGAACCTGTTTTGTGTACGTCCAAACCTAAGTAAGTTCGTCCAAATGGACTTAGGTTCATCCGAATTTGATTAAGTTCGTCTGAAACTACAAAAGTTCATCCGAATCCGTTATGTGTTCTTCCAAACCTGTCTAGACACGTATCTTCATCTATGCCGCTCATTTTGGGTTCGAACGAACCTGTTTTGAGCAGGAACCCGAGTGCTGAGATGGGGACGATTTGTGGGATGAGCTGGTTAAAATGACATTTTGAAAGAAAAAATTAATTAAATTGAATTTCAGATTTTTTCAAAAAAAGACAAGCAAAAGAGTCAAGTAGAAGTTAGAGTTTTGTTGTAGTCTTTTAAGGCAGGGTAAAGGTTGATAGAAACGAGGGAATCTTGGTCGTCAAGAGTAATGATTTCAGTCTTCATTAGAAAACTCTAAACACCTACCTACCTTCTTCTCTTCTTTGTATTTTGCTAATTGTCACCTTCTTCTGCCTTGATTGTGATGAAGCAGCATGTGCATGTGTATATGGCACGTGCAGATCGAGTATAGGCAGGGGACGTCTCTTCCATATCAGACTTATTGGTATCTTATTGCATGTCGGATAATATATGTATTCTGTATGCTTTTATTATTGTTTTACCAAACTAATATATGTGACATGCATGGACCCCTTCTCCATTTAAACAATATATAGGACAAAAAAAATGAATTTCAAATCATATTTGAAAGAAATGGATCAAGGGAGACTACAAATATGTTTAAAGTATTTAATAACTAGTTACTTAATTAAGTCATTTATTAGTACAAAAAAGGAACCAGTTCAAGGTGACCTAGTGGTAGGTCGTATGGGTTTTCCGGTGGAGACCCTTGGTTTGATCCTCCCAAGGTAAACATCTTGGGAGGCCAGCTCATGGTGATGATCGGGATTGTCAATCAAGGTTCGAGCGTTAGGTGATAGTGGGGCAAAGGTAGACAGGTAGTAGTCCAAACTCCACCCCTCAACTTGGTTTAAAACCGTGAGCCGGGTGCCTCTTGCAACACTCTGGAGCGATGGTGTAGCATGCGGGCCTATTTGGGTGTCCGGTAACACTCGTTTTTTAGTAGGAAAAAGGGAAATTTTATTTTGATTGTAGCTTGTTATAGTAAAGATAGGCACATTAGCTAATTAACTATTGATCCCCATGGGGATATTCGGGTAGTTAAGTGGTGCATCCCGTGACTAAAAGGGTGTAAGTTTTATACTGCATTATGCAAGTTGTGATGTATTTATTTTAGAAAAACTAGAAATTATTGTTCAAAACTAGCTAATTAAACACCGATCTATAGTCTTGTGGTCTTGTGGCATAGGTGATTGTTTCACAAATGTGATGTAATTTCAAATCCTCATAAGTGTAAGATTAGATGGAATTTAGGAGGAAAAGAAATTGTTAAAAAACACAAGCTTCTTAACTAATAAAAAGACTTGTAATCTAATAGTATCAAGGTATTATGTTGTTCCTATCAAATGATGAGGGTTCATGTCCCGTTGTACAAATGATATATAGTTAATGTAGATTTAGTGGCTCGGTAAGTTCCTCATTCTAAATAAAAACAGCCTAATTATCTAATTTTGCTCAGTTTTGGTCGAGTCGTATATTTATAGCTTACGAAATTAGTATTGATGAATAACTATTACAATCTCATGCATCATACGCGTTCGGCCAAAATTCATCTTATCAACTAATTGTTTCTTGAATTTCCAAGAAGTAACAAAACGCCACAATATAATGTGGAAGCTTCATGATTTAAAACCCCTTCATCTAGCCCTTTTACGATAAAGCCCAAGTTTGAGAACAATTCGTTTAAAACTCCAACTTTATCAGCCCATTCTAGTCCATTAAGTCATTAACGGTAACATTAACTTACATATTCGGTTGTGTTTGCTAAGTTAATTCGTTTATCTTAGATTATGTTTGGTCGTGTTCGTTGAACCATATGTTCAATATATAAATAAATGATAATAAACTAGAAAATATGTAGTTTTGTTTGTTCTGTTAAAGTTGACTGCGCGTACACGAACAAGTCAGTTTTATTTTTGCCCGGTGCATTTACAGGCCTAAGGCCTGTCTTTAAAAGTTCAATCCAATTAAAATCAAAGAGTAAGTTTTTGTTTTCTAAAGAAAGATAAGACATTTAGATGAAATTTACATTTTATAACATTATTTATAAAGTTTTATTTAAAATTTTTGAAACATAAATGTTTCTTAAATGCTATATTCTTTCGAATTTTATTTCTTCAAATCAATGACTCCATGGCCGATGCATATGGTTTCAAACCAAGAGGACTAATATGGGCCCAGGCCCAAGTATCCTTTAAGCTCCTTTTTTGTTCTTGGGCTCTTGGCTTGAAGAATGCATGTATGAATATTACTAGGGGTGAGCAAATAACCGATTTAACCGAACCATAACCAAATTAACCGAACCAAATTAAATGAAACCGAACAATTAACCGACGGTTCGGTTAAGGCATAACCAATTAACCGCACATTGCGGTTCGGTTTCGGTTTTGATATGCAAATTAACCGCACCGAACCGAATGTCATTATTTTATAATAAATTTACAATACTCCACATCATTTTACTAGAAGTTCATATATTCATCCTTTTTAATTCACATTTATAAAAATATATTTACATAGTGTATTCCGTTATGTATTGAAAAAACATCATAAACAAACAGAAACGATTCGAAATGCGCGCAGACATTGTTGTATGCACACCCCGACTTCAGTTTCAGTTTGGCAAGATCTTAAAAACGAACCATATCATGCACACCCTTATAAAATTGGTCTAAAACTAGCCTAATAATAATTTATTAGTTAATATTTTGGTTTAAAAGCATATGTTAAATATATTGGTTAATTAACCGAAATTAACCGCAAATTAACCATAACCGGTGGTTAACCAAAGTGTGGTTAACCGAAGTTTCGGTAAAAAAAATGGTATTAACCGAACTAGCGGTTTCGGTTTTAAAAATTGTATTAACCGCACCGTGCACACCCCTAAATATTAGAATATAGCGCGTTATGATGCCAAAGTTTATGCAATATTTTTGTCATTGTTGACAATTGGTAAACCAGCGAAACCGAGTTGAGTCAGGGTGGGCTTTTTAAAAACCGAGACGACCCGAGCCGAATCGTTTATTTTCATGAGTTCAAGGGCTCGGCTTGGCTTGACTCAGCTCGTTAATAAATGAGCCGAACCGAGTCCACTCGCTAGCCAACTTGTTTGTTTTTTAAAAAAGTATTTTGTTGTATTTATACAAACTCATATATATATATATATATATATATATATATATATATATATATATATATAAATGAATATAGGATTCTTTTATTTTTTCTTATCTTAATTCGTTAAAATAATAATATGAGATTGGTATTCTATGAAAAATGAACATTTTTTATATATTTGCACTTTGTTTTTCTCATCGATAATGTAAAATGACCATATGTGTATGATCTATTTAAACATGTATGATCTATTTAAACAATAAGACAAAATTTTGGTTTAGCATTTATAAAAATTAGGCTTTATGTATACAAGCCAGCTAACGAGTGAGCCATGAGCCTCGCTGACTTTGACTCGGGTTTTGTACGCAAATCGAGCCAACTCGACTCGGCTCGTTTACAAACAAATTGATTTTGAACGAGCTATTTACGATTTATTTGAACAAGCTTATAGGAAACCACGAGTGATTTAAACATCCCAATAACCAATGTCCGCTCTGAAGTGTAATTAAATGAAATAGAACTTAGGCACATAATTTTAGAATATTTTAAGTTATACTATAGTTATTAGTCATAGAAATTAAAAAAAATATAATAAAGATAATAAAAATAAGAGGTTATGCACTTGGTTCGTGAAATTCTTAATAATATATTTTATATTATATTAAAAGTTAACTCTTTTTCAAATACATATACATCTAAAAACATCATTATCCGTATAATTACAATAAAAATAATTATTTTAAATAATATTTTTTATACATTTATAATTTCCTTTTTTCTATTTTTTTCTATCCACAGCCACTTTTAAAAATATTTGAAAAAATGTATAAAGGTTAAACAGTTATTCCCCAAATATAAAGATAAACAATAACATTTTATCGCTGCTTCACTCACAACAATTCTCTATAATATAGTAAACATACTCATAATAACATAGGAAACCTTCTTAAGTGTTCTAAAACGTTTATTACTTATAAGAAAAATGTTTTTAATTAAATGTAATATTAAATCAGGGCATAACAAGAAACATTGTTGGTATTTTGTCAACTGAAGACTTGTTGGAAAATATATATTACAAACAATTTTATCAAATAATTACTCTATAATTAAAACACACTAAATGAACAGTGAATCTTAGATTTTCCATCGTTGGATTTTAAATCGACGGTCAAGAAGTTGTACTAGCATTGAGCTACAGTTCTCCCAAATATAAATCAGTATATCAGACTGCTTAGAGAAAAGAGAGAGAAAGAGGACGTGCAAGAGTCGATGTGAGTGGTGGCGAAGGCTATTCCTACGGTCGATCCGAGAGCGATGATGATGACGTCTTCAGATTAACTCACCGAAGGCCCATCTATGTCTGCGTGCAAAGGCGTTGTCAGTAACTGATTCAAGTCGCTAAGGTTTCATGAGGGTTTGGATTCGATCTACTTAAAACCCTCCAATTACAAGCCAAACATACCTGTTTTTCGGTTCTTTGTTTTTGCTATCCTCCCTCGACAGGCTTATTGGTTTTAGGTTTGTGAAAATGTTTTAATTTTTTGCTTTTTGACTCATTTCTATCCTCTGATTCTATCTCACAGCATGCATCGACCGGAAGATGAAGATGATGGTCATTCATTGGACGGCAGGGTTTTTCACATCCAAGTTATAAACGTAGGGCAAACGAAGATCAATGATGGATTACGCCTGTCTAATGGAGGTTTAGTGGGGTTCCACAACTGGGACAACGGCAACAAGTGAATGGCGACGGTTTTTGGGTTTGCATGGTAGGTTTCCGGCATATTTGGTAAGTTCGGTGCTCGATTTTACATTTTGATTAAGGTATCGATTTAACTATTTCGAGCTATTAAACAATATATATATCATGTATTTGTATATTGGTCCAATTATTCGAAGGGCTTTGTTAAAATTTTTTCAGTTCTAACTACCAATGTATTTCTGAAATGGAAAAAGGGTTTCTACCTGTGAGTGAGTTTGAGGCCATAATTGATAACTCAGCTAAGTGTGTATAAATGTTTATGACTTTAAATTTACAAATCAGTTGTCAATTCTTTGATTTAAATAGGTTAAGGTATATATGTTTAATAATTTCCTATTTTAATCAACTTCTTTATCATGTATTTCATTCATTATGTTTCGGCATCTCCATTGATGTTGGATATGTTAAATAGTAACGTGTGCACAACATGTTTGATGACTTAACTTAAAGAGAAGTGCTACTAAATATTATTGAGATCAGTTGTAAGTCAATAATAGAAAAGTTGAAATAGAAATTGCTTGAAACTTGCCACCATTAGTGTTTATATAATTGATGCTGATCTACCTCATTATGTAATCTTGAAATGCTATTGAAGTTTATGTTTTGACGGTATTAAGTCTAACATGCAACAGATGTATTAATATAAAAGGATCCAGATCAGAAAGAGAGTGCAGCTACTGTAACCTAATTATTTTGATTATATTTTTTTTTTTGAGATCAAAGCTTATGTCTGTTTTTTCTTTCATATTTTAGTTTGATTTTTTTAAATAGGTTGATATTTGTACTGGCCTGACGAGTAAACGATACAATTGTGAGCGGTGCTTCGTGTTTCTCAATCAACTTTAAAAGTTCTGTGCTACTTGATTTAGCATTGTGCCTTTGAAGTTTTTATTTGTTAGTACTATATTTAGTTCGATAATGATATATATAACCTGCAAATTCATACACATTTGAGCATATTTTCAAGATCCAATTCGATGCTAGGTTTATTACTGATGCAGGTACGCTTTCAGACAATTAGAAATAGTGTTAGTGCTTGTAGATAAGTTGGAATGCATCTCACCATGTGCAAAGATTAATTTAACACAATTTATCAACTTTTGTATTTTCTTTAATTCTTTCTATTGTATAGGGTTGAGTATATGCATTCAAGCGGCTTGAGTTTTTGGTCCACTATCCCTAATTTGTTTATATCCTATGTTGATATATATTAACAACAAATCAAGGTGTGATTTTTTGTTCTACCATAAGGTGTCAAATTGCAAATTGTGTTTTGAAATAGGTCAGATTCTAGTTGTCAAATTGTAAGTCATGTTGCACCCTGGATTTTACTAATAACATTCCAGATCACTGATTTCTTTAATGTTTGAATACTTCATTTGAACCAAATTTTCTGTAGAGTTTATAATAAATTTTAAAAAAATAAGAACTTCCATTTAATTTTAACAGGGTTTATCAAATAGGCATAAGTTGGTCTTAGATCCTTAAGTCCATTTAATTGAGGATGAGTTATTAACTTGAGAGATAGCTAAAACACAATAAATGGGGCAATGTTAGTCGTCTATTTTATACTTGCACTTCTATGTTGTTCTTGGTTATGCGAATAGATAAAAATATGTAAGAGTACTGGATTAGGAACGTGAAATATATTATACAATCCTGTCACAACACGCGAGGTGTAACATTGAAATGACAATCGTAACTATTTTGGATTTTGGACCGTGGCAGGAATCCTCGATTGCGCGTTGGAAAAAACCTAGTTTACATCAAGTATAGCTAGGAAAAAGAATTTTTCAAAACATATAATACATATTAATAAACAATGTACTTACGTTGTCAACGATAAAGTTTGCCACTTCGAGGCCGGATATAATTGTAGAACTGTGGTAAGAGCAATGCTTTTAGAACCGGATCGGACGTTAAACCGCACGTTTTACTGGTTTGGTGGTCGGACCGGTAGGACCGAATTTAAGAATTGGATGATGTCATAATTATATATATAGTATATTATATATATAGTTATATATAATTAAATATGAGTAATTTATATATGTATTTTATAGTTATATATATAACTTAGCTATATTTTTATATCCAGCACACTAAATTATAATTCAAAACCCCGTTTTTACCCATTAAAATAAAAAAAATTAAAAATCCGGTTTGAACCGGTCCGATCCGATCTCAAAAACGTTGGGTAAGAGCACTTGCAATTCATTCCTTATCTTTATTAATATAATTACATTAAAAATCATTATTTTTTCTCTTATTTTTTTTAATTAACTAATACTTTTGTTTACATTTATCATTAATTTTTCTTTCACATCCATTTACAACCACTTTTAAAATATTACAAAATTTATAAGAGTTGAACATTGAATTTTCAAATTTACAGATAAACAATAAAATCATTGAATTTTCAAATTTACAGATAAATAATAAAATTTTCTTTCTCATCCACTCATAATCACTCAAAATTATTTTATATAATATAAAGATTATACTCATATATTTTTAAAGAACAGGGTTATGAATGCTGTAATGTATCTCCTAGATTGTAGGATTCTTGGATAGGATTTGAAAAACCAAATAAAATCTAAAACTGCAAAACACACATGCTCTAGGTTAAATATATCATTGATTACCAAAATATTACTTTGAAGACCCAAGCTAATGTTTATACAACTTTATGTGTAGAGCTTGAAAGTAGTGAATTTACAAGATAAGTTCAGAGGTAACGTAAAAAAACACAATATTACATCCTTATCAGTTACTTCGTCAAATGTTTTTCTTGCAACCACACTAGTACAATAGTGTTCAAATATTCCTTCCTCATTTGAAGGAATTGAACCCAAAGAAATTGAACCCAAAGGAATTAAATCCTAGTTGAACCAATATTATTATTAATTGGATGCATATCATTATCATTATTAAAATCTATATCCTACTCTTGAAATTTTATTTTAACAAAATTACCAATAGAAACTTGTTTTTTCATATTTCAAATCCCTAATTTTATAACAAATAACACAACAAGATTACAATTTGCACTTAGAAAATTTAAATCCTTAATTTTAAAATCAAATTCTAATTCATCTTTTAAATCCTAAATGTCAAATCCCTAATTTTTATAACAACTAACACCAAAATATTAGAAATTAAACATAATAAACCCTAAATACTCAATTTCATAGTCTAATAGAGTAATATGAAAAGATTAAAAACTGTTACCTTGTGGGGTGCAAGTGGGTGGTTAGGTGGGTGGTAGCGCAGGTGGGTGGTTCGATGGCGGTGACGTAAGTGTTGCTTGCTGCTCGACTACATTTTGTTTTTATTTTTTATGTTTTATTTTTTGATTTTGGGCTTATTAATGTATTGGGTAATTGGTAATGGATGATTAATATTTTGGGTTTTTACGTTATTGGGTAATGGACTAATGGATCAATGGTATAATGGGTATTTAATATTTGGTTGAAGCTCAAATTTTACAAATTTTATTGTTTTTTTTAATAAATTATTAGACTTTTTTTTATACAATTTAAAACTTTCTATGAAGTGCTGAGTTTAAAAAAAACTTAAAGGTAACATAATTTTTTCTCAAAGGTAACGTAAAACCGTAATTTTTTAACATAAAAACGTAAGTAATTTACAATGCACGTAAAAAGTTGAGGGGTTGCGGAGGCTACCCGTCAGGTAAAGGTAGGTCTGCCCCTACTTTGGTATCGTGGAAAGATAAGGTCAAGTCTGTTATGAAATGAATGCTCATTGTCTTATCGCTATGTTGTGATATACAGTGAAGAATACGGTCTTTAAATATAACAATTTGTTTTCACATAATTGGATGTTGGTAAATTGGTGTCACAAAAGAAAGCTTGAGTTCATGAGTTTTGTTTAGAGTGGTCCACAGGGATGTCCTTTTATCATTCGCTTTTCTCACAGGTCCCCTCCCTTTTCCATTCGCTTTATTGGCTTGAGCTGTATGTTCCTCAAGTTGGATGGGTATATTAATTGTTGTTTGATATGTAATGTAACTAATTATATATGTTTGTGTGTGTGTATATATATATTCTCAGATTTAATTGGGAATTACAAAAATTTAAGAAACATTTTAGAAGCTAAAACACCATTTTTTTGGCTATTCTGTTTGATGAAAAAAAATACACTCACATTTTCATAATTAATTTATAAATATATTGTATTCACCAATGAATACACAAAATGTGACAACAAGTAAACACCAATATATATAAAAAAGCTTAGTATTATTTGAGAACTCATAAATATATTAAGAAAACACAAGAACTAATATCAATAGTTCATAATTTTTTGGATGTTATTCTTTTGACTTATAATTTTTTGGATGTTAAAAACCATCAAAATAACATAAAAACCTATCAAACTAATGTTTACATATGCTTTTAATTTTTTTTATACCTTTTAGGTATACATGTGTAGATATTCTACATATGAATTACACATGTGTAAATTATAAATTCAATATTTCAGCCATTCTTTATTAAGAGCATAAAAAAATTGTGTTGATAAGAATCTTAAAGTTCTGAATATATTTGTTACCTAACCCTACATATAAAACAAATTAAGAAATTAAAGTTTAGGGTAAATACAATCTTGATGTTTACACATGAGTGCAAGTGTGGAATTTAAACCCAGATCTTCACGTTAGAATACACACATTTACCACCGCCGCCTCTTTGGTTATCACTAAAGGTGTTTAAGAAAACCGGTTTGTTAACCGGTTCGGGAAAAAAACCGAAACCGGTTTGGGGCACGAACCGGTTTCAAACCGACCCAACCCGGCGGTTTAGGTTCGGTTTGTAGGTTTTCTCTTTCAAACCGGTTTCCAACCCGGTCCGGTTTCAAACCGGTTTTCAAACCGGTACCCAAACCGGTTTCAAACCGGTTTTCAAACCCGTACCCAAAACGATTTTCAATCGATTATTTATAATTTTATGTCATTTGAATTGTTTCTATGTTTTATATTTTATATATTTCACTTTGATTTTCAATTATGTACTTAATTTGAAATTTTGTACTTTGTTTTTAAAAACAATTATGTAATGTTTTTAATTTTATATGTTTTAATTTTTACAAATAAAAATATGTAAATGCATCTTATTGGTTTATTTAATTATACAATTAATATGTAACATTCATCTTACAAGTTTATTTAATTTATAACTAACTAAAAAAAAAAAAAAACCAAACCGGTTTTCAAACCGACCCAAACCGGTTTCCAAACCTACCCAAACCGGTTTTATAGGTTTGGGTTTTTTTAACTCCAAACCGGTTTAGAACCCGAACCGGTTTGAGGCCAAACCGGTTTTGACCACGGTTGACCAAACCGGTTCCGGTTTGGAACCCAAACCGGTTTTTGAAAAAACCCGGTTTGTACACCACAAGTTATCACATTGTAGCTAGTTGATAGTTATTGGTAAAGGTTTAAGATTTGTCAAGTTTTTAAAAAATATATTAGATCTAAATCATAGGTGCAGTTTGTTTTTTAAGAGATAATATATCTGCAGACATCTGTAACAGAAGTGATGGAACAAAGCTCTGCAGTCTGTAAAAAAAAGACTGTTTTTAACTTCTGCAAATCACAAACAAAACAAAACTAGGGTATCCTGCGGTGACAACGGTGATCCGGTGGTTAGTGGTGACGGTGATGGTGACGTTGGTCGCTTTGAGAGTGGAGGTTCATGATTAGGGCTAACGTTTTCCAGCGGTTGTTCGGTTTCTGTCGGTGGCGGTGCTGGTGGTAGGAGAGACGATGGCAAAGGCGGTTCTAAAGGCTGTTGTTGGTTGAAATTCTCTTCCGACGAGGTTCCTGTTGACCTTCAACGGCTTCCGGTGGTGGTTGTTGCTGGTGGTCAGCTGAGTTTTCCGGTTGATGTAGTGGAGGAGAAGGTGAAATTGCGGCGGCAGAGAGGAGGTGCGACGGCTGCTGGGCGGCGGAAGGGAGGGGCTGTGACGACGGAAGGGAGGGGCTGCGTCGACGGGGAAGAGGATGAAGGATGAAGGGTGAAGGGGTGAAGGGTGAACGGGTATTTTTAAGAAGAGAATAGAAGAGGTTGAAAGACTTTAGGTGGTGTGTGCTTCAAACAAAAATCAGGAAGAGCTTTTTTAATGAAAGTTCTTTCAGAAAACAAACACTCTGCAAATCTAAACGTCTGCGCGTGGTGTGTGTGGCGTAGACAAAAGAGGTCAGAAAGATCTTTTCTGAAAAAACAAACACCACTATAGAATATGTAATGAAAAACACAAGTCCATGATCAATTGTGGATCATTGTTTTTCATAAAAAAAATGTACCTTCATTTTAGCACTCATAAGATAAACGTAATCAAGTGCAACATTCAAGCATACAACGAGTCCCTCTCTCGTGGCTCGCTCGACAATAATGAGTGGTCGTCCTAACTCGTGGGCTTACAATAAAAGATTAAATTGCTAGTTACTAAATCAAATATTAATGTAAGACAAAGTTAAAAGGTAATACTTACCAACTTTTGTTAGTGACTATTTGATAACTTTGTGTTGAGTTATTAAAAGATCTTACAGAATAAAATGTAGCATTTGAATCATTTAGTATATTTCTAACGCTTACCATTTAAAAAGTTTAATGAACCATTAAAAGGTGACTTTTAAATAAACCGAACACATTATATGTATGACTAATTTAAATATAGCATTTTAATGAAATCTTTGACCGATTTAAATATAACATCTGAATGAAATCATTAAAAGAATACCAAACAAACCGTTAATAATGTGCGGAATTTATACACCCTCCGGTGTGGACGACCCCTCAAAAGAAGCCGCGTCATATGACAATTGAAGTTTGTTTTTAAAAAACAAAGGTATAGGGGGTAAACTTAGTCACCGTCGGTGGTGTACGAGACTTTGTAAAGGTATAGTTTGGTAGCTAGCGATAATGTAATGTTTTTGTCACGTGAAATTGTTACGTGATCCGTGGGACGCGTGAGGTAAGGTGAACACATGCTAAATATATTAATATATAATGATCATGACATTTTTTCCATTTGAATTCTGATTCTTATTTCATCTTTGTAATTTGTCTCTCAAAATGGATATAAAATTTATAGGAATTTTTTCATTTGAGTTCTGATTCTTATTTGCATCAGTGTATTCATTATAGCATCATTAATATTCACAAATAGTGTATTAATCAGTAAGGCCTATTTTCAACTTTCAAATACTCTGCGAAATTAGATATGATGTTTCTATTGTTCATATATTATTTTTGATTCCTAGGATTTATAGATAATAAATTGATTCTCATTTGAGGGAAAAAAAATTTTCCATTTGAAATGGTTTTTATCTAAACCCAATCATTTTCGTATTTATTTTTTGATCAACAAAATATGTAGACATATAACATTCTAAGTTTACATCAAAACTAACTCAAAAAACTCAGACATAAACGTGTTTCAAACCATCTTGGTTGACGTTTCACCACCATAACTTTAAGTGATTTTTTCATAAAAATTTATATGTAATATCAATTCTAAAAAATTTAAAATCATACTATATTTATAAATAAAAACAACCTTCAATTACGTGAAACACAGTCATGAGGAACAATTCTCATATATGTATAAAATAACAATAACAATATAATATTTAACATCAAATATAAGAATGCATCTCACCTGCAAGAGTATATTTTTTTTTTATTTTTTATTTTCTAACATCATTGAAAAAATACAACACAGTGCGCCATTTCTTCTCACAGACCCCACTCAATTTTGTCGTTTCACTCTGCTTCTACACCTCCTTCATAGTTCGTACTTCATACCATTACCTGTGTCCCCTACTTCACTTCTAAACCCTTATTACTTTTTATCTATGGGCTCCTAGATAGCAACCACCGACAACTACAAAAATGTCCGGTTTTTTTAAGGATCAACTCTCACGAAAAACCTCAATTTTCGGCTTAAGATTCTGGGTTGTTCTTGGAATTTGCTTTGGAGCCACCATTGTCATCATCATCTTCCTCATTTCACTCTTTTTCACCTTCAAACGCAAAAAATCCTTGGAAAAAACCATAATCGTACCTCAAAAACCCAAAATCCCAACCGTAACCGACGAAATTCAAGAAACCCGGGACGACCCGACCCGAACGCACACCCTAGAAACCGACAACAATCTCAAGCAGGGGGAAAACCCATCAACCGAATCGGGTTCTTTAGCTGTAATCAGAACCCATGCAGCTGAAGATGATAATAATTACGAGAAGATCCAAATAGAGATTGGAAAGGGGCACCGGATTTCTTACCCGGAAAGGGGTGGTTGCGGGTCGTCCTACGGAAGCGGGTCGGGTGATCAGCTGGCGATTATCTCGGTTCAACCCGAAGTTTCCCATTTGGGTTGGGGCCATTGGTACACTCTGAGAGAGCTTGAGGTTGCGACAAATGGGTTTTCAGATGAAAATGTGATCGGTGAAGGTGGATATGGGATTGTTTATTCTGGAGTTTTGGCGGATAACACCATGGTCGCCATCAAGAATTTGCTCAATAACAGGTTCATATGTTATATATCGACCTAAAATTTGTTAAAACAACCACATTTATCTATCAATTGTTCATGTGTTTGCTGAGATTTGATCAATTTCACAGTGCATAAACTGTTATTTTGACTTCAATTAGTTCATATAGTCAGCTTTTGTGTAAATCTTTGCAGAGGTCAAGCTGAGAAGGAGTTTAAGGTTGAAGTCGAAGCAATCGGGCGTGTTCGTCACAAGAATTTAGTGAGGCTGCTTGGATATTGTGCTGAAGGGGCTCAAAGGTATAATCTTTCATAGCTCCAATTTCAATTCCTTGACTTTGACTTTGACTTTGACATTAGATTGAATTGCATTCATATGATTTGGATAGAATTCTTGTTTATGAGTATGTAAACAATGGGAACTTAGAGCAATGGCTTCACGGGGATGTTGGACCGATTAGTCCTCTTACATGGGAGATTCGTATGAACATTGTACTTGGAACAGCTAAAGGGTACTCTCGAAATCCAATATCTGAATTCTGTAAATGAATTTTTATGGCGCCTGTAGTTTAAGTTTGGAACCTTTATGTGAACTTATAAAGGTTCATATAAATGAATTTTATCGCGCCTGTAGTTTAAGTTTGGAACCTTTATATGAACTTATAGGTTGACTTACCTACACGAAGGACTCGAGCCTAAAGTTGTACACCGAGACATTAAATCAAGCAACATTTTACTTGATAGACAATGGCTCCCTAAAGTGTCTGATTTCGGCTTAGCTAAACTTTTGGGCTCAGAGAAGAGCTATGTCACCACTCGAGTTATGGGAACGTTTGGGTAACTCAATTGCCTACTTCGTTGTATCGGTTTTTTACTTTTATATACTTTTCACCATATATGTAAATTGATGATATTCTTGATTCTACTTGTTAGATATGTTGCTCCTGAATATGCTAGTACGGGCATGTTGAATGAAAGAAGTGATGTTTACAGCTTCGGGATTCTTATTATGGAGATTATTAGCGGTAGAAACCCTGTAGATTATAGCCGGCCTCCGGAGGAGGTTAGTTTATAGATGTTTCTATCTATGTATTCATTATATTTCAGTCATTTTGTCGAAAATTAATTAGAGAAACACTTTGTAGGTGAATCTAGTGGATTGGCTTAAAACAATGGTAACAAACAGGAATGCAGAGGGGGTTTTGGATCCTAAATTACCCGAAAAACCATCTTCAAGAGCTTTGAAGCGAGCTCTATTAGTAGCATTACGCTGTGTGGATCCGAGTGCTCAGAAGAGGCCTAAAATGGGTCATGTGATTCACATGCTTGAGGCCGATGATTTTCCGTTCAGAGATGTAAGTTTGTGCGTTATGCAGCCGTCAAAATTTGTATATATGAATGCATTTTTTTTGTATCTTGTACAGGAACATAGAGGGAATCGGGAGATCGAAAGGGGGCGGTTGATGGAGAAGAGGTACGTCGAGTCTGGTGACAGTAGCGGTTATGAGAGCAGTAGGGCCAACGGGATTTCTAATTAGCATTTACATGAAACCCGTGATTAGGAAGCTCGGGTATGTAGATATCGTTGTTCATTCATTCTATTCGTGTGATTTAATCGTTTTAACTCATTCGTGATGCTGGATTTGCTTCTATGGTTTTTCGTGTTGATCATTGTGGAAGAGAAATGAGAACTGAGGTAGATCATGTTATTAGTTCTTTTGTATCAAATTACCTTGCTCAATAGTTGCTACTACTGTTATTAAGATATTCGTTTAATACGGGATTGATTGACCTAGAGTATTGCGAGATCTGTATAAACACATGTTTTGTTAACTGTGATACATATAACGGTTATGTAGTTTCAATTGTCGTGAGTAGAAAGTGCATAGTACATTAGTACATATAACAAGTTGAAGATGGTATAGATGAGAAGATAAATGTACAAGTGTGAGGTGAAAGAAAGGTACACGTCTAGAAGCACAAGAGACAAGTGTTAGCAATGTGCATTTCCCAAAATGATTTGAAGATCTTCACCTACCATTTTTAATTGGATCCAGCTAACTTATGAATAACAGGGAACACTTTGGACTCATATTGATATTAATTGACCATATTAATTAATTGATTGGGGGTGAAAGCAATGTTCTTATAATTAGGCATACCGGTGTACCACAACGCCCCGCGTGTTATGGCCTACGTAGCCTGTTAAGGGCATCGCACACCGCTTGGAGTGAGGCGGAAGCTTTAACAAGCGTGAAGTGGTGTTAGACAATGCTCCTTCGTATAAAAAAAAGAAGTGGGTGAGGTGAAGTGGTGTTAGACAGTGCCCCTTCGTATTAAAAAAAGAGACATTTACATATTTGGCATTTCTAAACTTTTTAATTGCATATTTACCCAAGTTAAAAAATTAATTACATATTTCTTCTTTCTAAAACATATATATTATATATTTACCCATTTTATTAAAATTAGTTATTGAATGATTATTGTATTCATAATTTTACTAAGTTATTTTTACGCATTTCTCTTCTTAAAAACATCAAACACATATTTTCTCAAGTTTGAGTTTTCTATATAAATAAAAACTATATAATTATAACTCCAAATACAAAAGTTCATTTCAAAACAATAATCACCGTAATCCAAATTATATCTCCAAATACAAAACACAATTGCCAAAAGTTCAAACAATTATAATAACACAACATTAATACGTAAAAATCTTTTATTAAAAACAAGATAAAATAGTCATTTGATATGTTAATATTAATAAAATGGATAAATATGTAATACATGTGTATTAGAAAGGGAAATCTGTAATTAATTTTATGTTTTAGAAAAATATGTAATTTAAGATTTTAATAAGAAGAAATATGTAAAAATTCTTTAAAAAAATGAGGGTGGGGACGTGAGGTGAAATGAAAAAGGGTTAAACTATTTTCTTGTAGTTAAGAAGAGTGAATGAGAGTAAACTTGATGATATGGCACATACTTGCTTTAAAGTACACTCCATGACTTTAGACAAATCAAATTGGATGGAACCGTCCATAAAATTTGTTTTTTAAACTGTAGGTGCCAACTGGTTGCATTGACGAACCGAACATATGGTTGATGATCAAAATTTTAAGTCATATTTTTGTTTTTAAATTTATATTTACTAATTTAATAACTACTTTTCTACTATGAACAACAATTATAGGAATTGAAAAAATATATATGTACACTTAAATAGAAGATCAGCGTTTTTAGAATGGGACTGAACCAGTCTGTCGAACATGTTGAATTGGAAGCCGGTCATAATACCAATCTGGTTGCCTCATTTTGAATCGGACGGGTAGTCAGACAAGATTTATTATTATTATTATTATTTTTTAAAGTCATTTATTTTTTCTCGTTTGAATCTTATTTTCTATTTAATTTAGTATTACATGACTCATATATTGATTATTTAAGCCTTTGCATTTTGTTAAAAGTATAAATTTATACCAAAACATATAGTATTTTTCATAGTTTTTTTGGATTAGATTTATAAAAACAATTTTATTTTTTCTTTTATTTATGACATCCTTTAGTGTTTTAATCAGGTCTTAACGATCCGACCACTCTTTAGGATATTAATGTAGTTTACTTAATTTTAAATGTTTATGGTATTTTTGAGTTAAGAAAGGTGTACTCTTCTCTTAGAGGTATTTTAAAATATTTTTAAAACCGGATCGGATAGTGAACCAGAAGTCTTACATGTCCGTTGGTTGGATTGGATATAAGAACCAGATGAAATTATTATTATTTTAATAAATATATGTAAAAAAAAATACTAGAAAATTAAAAATATATATATAAAAACCAGTTCAACCGGTCCGGGTTCCCAGTCAACAACCAGTGCTCTTAACACCCTTAGATTTCAGTAAGAGACATATAACATATTATATGTACATTAATTGATTATTAAAACACTCTCCTTTTCTTCGTCTCTCTTTATATACACACATAAAGAGAGAGATAGAAGGAGAAGATTGTCTGATAAACCAAATAGGTGTACCAATAATCAAAACTTTTTAGTAATAGTAATTTTCAATAAACAAACACACTCTGTTACATTTTCTATTCCATTGATAACGTATTATCTCAAATAGTTCGTTGTTTTATCAAATAAAACAAAAGATTAACTTTCATTTTATCGATGCCGAAGTTAACAAAAACACAAACCTATATAACATACCTAGATTTACAAAAATCCTCAAAAAAATTATACCTCGCTTTATTTTTATAAAGACATATTGCAATTTTTCGGTGTACAATAAATGCATTTTTTTTATTTTTGTAGTTATTCTATTGTAATATTTCCCTGTCATGTAATATTTATTACAAAATAAACAATATTATCTATGTCTCACAAGATTTGTTCTTTGATATTCTTATTAACACATATTAATTATCCCCAAAACAATAATTAAATATATTATAACCAATCAAGTTAATGTCAATAGGTTACTTAAATAAACAGTAACTAATTTTCCAAAATATTAAAAATCGTCCTCTAATCATACATACTTGGTAAAGTGTATAATTCCACCTCTAATCTTTGTCATAATAAAGAGGCAATTAAAACTTATTTCAAATCTAATTATCAATATTAAGTAACATGAAAATTCGATTTATAATTTTAGTATCAAAATATTCGCACTTTAATAACATAATTTCAACAATCATCAACACAAAAAGTTAACACATCTTCACGTCAACCCTACATTTCCCGACTCCAAATCAGCCCTTCATCTTCCCAAATTCAAAAACCACTTTGATTTTGCATCTCCCCATGGCCGCCTACGAGTTGTAACTTTATCTCTTCAGCGTCTACACTCTCTTTTTCCACGTCAGCATTCGTAAAGATACAAACCGTATATTATATTCGCTCCTTTAAAACCCAACCCTAAACGTATAATGGGATACTTGAAGAATAGTAGGTTTGATTTAAAAAATAAAAATAATATCTTTAAATTAAATTGGTAAATAATAATTAAAGTTTGGTAACAAATAATTAAAAGAGTTAAAAGGGTATAAAGAGAAGAGGTTAGATGTGAAAGGAATAGAAGATAATGGGGCATGTGAAAGGGGTGAAGTAGAAACAAGAAACAGAGGTTTTGGTGTTGGTGTTGGTGGTGGTGGTCAGGTCGCATCGCATCACATTGCATCGCATTGGAATACGCGATTTTAATTTACAGACAGCCATTTGGTACGTACTCTCCATCGTTCTTTTTGGGAAATTACTTCGAGCCTTGCGACTTTGTGTGTATCTGCGTTCTTTCGTTAATTAAACATTATTATATGGTTTAATTAATCAATTTATTACTGATTATATAAATTATATAATTAATCCAACCTCCCCTCTCTTCCCCTATATTCGTTTTCACCCAACAAAAGTACACAATTTCGTCTTTGATTTCTCTCATTCTCTCTCAACTTCAAAACCCCTCTTCTTCGCTCTTCTTTCTTTGAAAAGACTCTCTGTTTAAGCATCCTGAAGGCTGATTGTTTCTTTGATTGATTCTATTGTCTGTTTGTTTGTTTGTTTGTTCTTATAGAGAGACAAAAAAGAGAGAATTTGGTGAAGATGAAGTCTTTTTGATCGTCGTTGTCTTCTTCAAGAATCGTTTGAAGATCTTCTTGTACTTGTTGGCGTTGGATCCATCTACGGTCTGTTTTCAGGTTTGTTCTTGGATGCATCTTTCATCGATCATCGGTTACAATACCCAATTTCAGTTTTGTGTTTTTCCTTAATTTTATCAGAAAATTTCGCATTTTTTGTTGCTTTTTTTGGTTTGGATGGTGGGTTTTACCTGAAAGATTGTGTTTGTGTTTTTTGCTTTTGAAAATCTTTCTTTTTGTATGTACCTGCATCTGTTTTTAGGTTTATATCTTTTTGTTTGAGTCTTTTTTCTTTGTATATTAATTAATATCTCGTTTGTTTGACTGTTTCAATTGTTTACTTTCTCTGATTCATAATAAAAAATGTGTTTCAGTTTCACCAATTATATGACAGTGTTCGTGAAACAAAGTTTGATCTTTATGGGTTGTGTTGGATTGTAGGTATATCCATGATAATCTGTAGATTAGGGGTAGATCCCTTGCTTTTGATGCATGTTGAATTCTACCAGATTGGGTGAAATTGGTTTCAAGATTAAAGGGTGGATGGTGTTTGTTTGGTTTGAAAGATTTTGTTCATTGTTTGCTTGATTTACAGGTTGAGGTTTTATGGTATACACCTGTTTTTTGTTGCTTGAAGTTTTAACATGAATCCACCTAATTTAGGCTAGAAGATTGACTTTAGTACTTGTTTACACATGGTTTGGTGCTTGAACACTTTGGCAGTTACATTGTTTTTGACAGTCTGGCTAATGTTATGACATTGATTGTAAAACTCTTAGGGCTTTTGCGCGTGTAATTTTCGTAGACCGTTGTTAATCTAATGCAAGGGCAAAAGGGTGCTATTGGTTCATCACCAGAAGGCTTACCGTTGGAACATGGTTCAACTTCAAGTGATTCAGGTATTGTAGAACAGCAAATTTGCTGGACTAACTTCATTCGGAACCCACCAATCAACACAAATCAAGAAACCCAAAACCTAAGTATGTGGAGTATGGGTGAATCAAGTTCAAGCTCTATGAGAAACCAGGTGAATTACCATCATGACCAACCTGCAAGTATGCTTGCATTGGGTGATGTTAACATGAACATGACCCATAATCATGCTACCAATGATCATCATTATGGTCATAATGGTACTGTAAATCCATCAGCTTTCATTGGCATGAAGCCCTCTAACTATGCTAGTAGCTCTTCTTCTGGCTCGTTTGAAATAGAAGCCCGACAACGGCCTTGTAAAAGAAAAGCTGCTGAATTAACTATTGGCCAATCATCTTCCGGGATTATAAGTTCAAATGTATATCAAAGTCCCAAGGGGAGTAATGATAGTAACAGGCAGTTAGATTTAGTTTCTTCTGACCTGATTATCCCAAGACATGGACCTGGACCGGCTGTTGGAGTTTTTCCTGATAATCGTGTTGAAGGTAATAATCGTAGAAATGTTCGCATAAGGATCAATAATTCTCAGCACCAAGATCAATTGCCTGCTAGTAGTAATAATAATAATATTAGCGGGCAACTAAATTTTTCGTCACCATATCCTTCTTTGGGACTTAACCCTGTTGCAACAATAGGTGAGAGTTCATCAAGCCGTGAGCGTCAAACTACTTTGCGGGTCCCAGCATTGAGAAGAAATTTGCAAGTAACTTCTAGAAACAGGAGTTCTAGCTCAAGAGCTAATCGTTCCGTTTCATCAAGTATTATTCGTGATTCGGGAGTTAACTCAAGAACAATGCCTGCAAATATTTCAGATCATCCTTTATTTGTCCAGCCACATGACACAAGAAACACTGCTCAAACTGGAACTAACTGGAATCTGAATTCCAGTGGCGGGAATGGGAATGGAATTCTAACCAACAATGGGAGCAGTGTTCCATCCTCCACGAACCCAATTGCTAGTTTGGGCTCGCGTCATGGTTCTTCGCTTTATCCTTCAAGAAGACTCTCTGAGGTTCTCCGATGGTCTTTATTGTCCTCTGTTGATTCTGGTAGTGGCGGTGAAGGACAAAGCAGTAGTCTTTTCTCTAGACTTCCACCGCCTGTGGGTACTTCAGCTTCTTCTTCACAAGCGTCTGGAATCCCGCCTGTAGTTGGTATCACAGGTCATCATCCACATCATCATCTACCCCACTTGATGTTCGCAGATAGACAGTTTGATGGTGCTTTTGGACTCCCTCATCTGGCTCGAACCACAGCTGGTGGAACTGAAAGAAGAGGCAGATTAGTATCAGAGGTCTGTTTTACAATATACAACTAAATCACCAGCAAAGTTATATTCTTTTCTCTTTCAATCATACTGAAATCATCATATTTTTTATTTGTTGCAGATGCGCAATGTCTTGGATCTTATACGCAGGGGAGAAGGCTTGCGATTTGAGGTTAGTTTTTTTTATATACAAACATATAACATATGAACTTTTGTTTATATAAAAATTCTATTTCTGATGCCATTTTGTTTTTATCATGTGGCAGGATGTTATGGTTCTAGATCAATCAGTCTTCTATGGTATGGCTGGTATGCATGATCGTCACAGGGATATGCGTCTGGATATTGATAACATGTCATACGAGGTAACAAAAGGAAACAACTTTTCTTCTGTTTCTGATCATACAACGAATAACGAATCATAACTTGTAATATGTGCTCAGGAGCTATTGGCATTAGAAGAGCGAATTGGAAACGTGAACACTGGATTGACCGAAGAGAAACTTTCTAAATGTTTGAAACCTAAAACATACGCTAGTGAAGAAGCTCAGCCAGATGCTGAACCCTGCTGCATATGTCAGGTACCCATTGTTTGTTTAGTTACTTATTATTACTAAACAGTTAGCCTCTGTAGATTATGGTGTAAACGTTTTATGATCGATCGAACAGGAAGAATACAAGAACGGGGATGATTTGGGAGCGTTGGAATGCGGGCATGATTTCCACACGAGTTGCATCAAACAATGGCTGATTCTGAAGAATATGTGCCCCGTTTGCAAGTCTGCGGCTTCTAAATGAGGCTTAACAGGATGTTTTTGTTGCAGATGACTATCATTTGATCAAAGATGCGAGAAGCATGAACAAAAGTAAGGTGGATTTGGTGATGTTTTTGAGGGAAATAGTAGTATTCTTTGGCTATTGCACCACCTAGATTATTATAATTTGAGTAATTTTGTAATTTCTGATGTTATTTTTCCGTTTATTTAAATTAAAATTTTGTTTTGGTTTTGGTCTCCATGTGGAGAGGATATTATGAAATCAAAAGGTTGAACTAATGCAATTTTCTCATTTATTTTTGACCAAATCATTGTCAAGATTTTTAGTACATATCTTCACTTTAAATATAACCGTATATGAGATTGAGATTATCAAAACTCATTATAGACTGATGTATTTTGTTTGTTTAATCTAAACATACATGAGAATGATATTACCAAAACTCATTTCATACCTGACGTATTTTGTTAACGTAATCAAATATAAGAATAAGATTAACAAAACTCAATTTTCACTTAACGTAATCAATTATGTTCACGCATGATGATGAGGAGATGGATTATAGATTCATGCAGGATGAAGATATATTTATAGAAACCGGTAGTTTTATGACGTCAATATGTCTTATTTGTTAAATATCATTAGATTAAAAAAAAAAAAAGTTTTGAGTCTTGGATAAAAATAAAGTATAAGACAAGCTGTTTTTGTTTTATTTATTATTTTTACCAAAAATAGTTTTCACAACTTGGTGGAGAAAGATTAGATTGGTGCGCTTTGGACGACGCAATAAGCATCTGAAGAGTGCAATTGGTATGAAGAGATAATGTTAACAATTTTTCTTTGACTTTTTCGTTGGTTGACCAAAACGCCAATATTGTTGTTGTGGAGAATTTGAGATATGTGCGAAATAAAATGACTGCAATTTGTTTGAGACAGTTTGATTTTTATATTTTTGGCCTTTAAATTATTGATTTCTAATTCTATGACCCGTTATGTATTGATTTGTTTGAGATGCATGTAAATTAATTAAATGATATTTAGATTTATTTGATCTATTAGAAACTAGGTTTTTCTTCTTCTAAAAGCTAGTTCTGTAGTTCAAAGTTTGCTTATCATTTAGTAGCTTCGATGGGTTCGATTTACTTAAATGAATGCTTAAATCTCTAATATCCAATGACGCTAAAATTTTAACCTGGGTTTATTTTTCCTTACTAAAAACAAAACTTCTAAAGTTTAAATTCAAAACTACGACTAAGGAGTATAAAATCACATGCAGTAGTCTAACGGCAAATATGTACTCTGTTGGTGTTAAGTTCAAGCTTATTGTTTATTTTATGAGGCTCTTATTCATACCGATTTAAAATAAACAACAATTGTTACTAGGTCAAAAGACTATTGACAAAACCATTTATAACTAATAAATGTTAATTTTGCTCTTAGTGCGTATCTTTAGAAAAATCTATGTTTAACATCATACACAGTATAAACTTACGAACCTGATCAAGAATAAAAGCACAAAAATAATAGTGGTTCAGTCGGTTCAAGTGATTGAGCTACGTCCTGAACTCCTCAAATGAACTTATCTTATCATTTTGATTTGGTGTCTTACAAGTCTATAGTTACACATGGTTGTTCTTTAGGCAATTTCAGAACTTCCAAGGTTTGAAGATAAGGGTAGGTAATTGGGAAATATGAACCATCAATTTTTTAAATAAACAATTATATGATGATTTGATGATTGTGCCAAACCCAACATCAAGATAAGAGTTACTTAAAACATGATACTTAAAGAACATTATATAACCATTTATCTTTTCTGCGTTTATTGATTAACGAAAAACTTAGGGGTTATATTCTTCTTAGCCTTATATCCGTTTAAAAAAATAGCATATATTCTTTAAACATCATTGAAAGGAATTATTGTAATGGAATTTTTATGAATTTCTGAAAAATAAGAGAATAAAAGCAAATTTTAGGTTTTGGAACTATTATCAAAGTGTTAAAACATATTTTATTCAGAATTTATTATTTCTTGTAAGTGAAGAAAATGTCATTTTTGTTAAAAATGTTACAATAAAAATGAGTATAGCAATTTACTATAACTCATTTGGTAAGGTCGGTGGTTATGACACCGACAAATGTTTCAAGTTCAACACTCATATAACTCTTTGTTACTAACATTTTAATGAATTTTTTGTTTTAATATTATGTCATATGTTTACGCTACAATGTACGAGATATGATATTTTTTTTTTATCTTTGTTTCGAGCTCCGGATGTGGATGTCACAACTTCATGCATTTATTATATACACATAACCATATTAATGCTTTCATCATAAAATGCTTAATAAAGTTTGCAAACTACCATTACTTTGGTATTAAAAAGAAAAGAAAAGAAAAGATAAAAAAAAAAGAGAAAAAGAATATAAAGAAGTAATAAAAATACTAGAGAGGGGAGGGGAAGAAAGTTGGTTTATAAGTTGAAAATTGAAACTGAAAAGCAATATAAAAAGAAAGCCTCGGGAATAGCAATTTGTCAATGCATGAATATAAAAATAAAAAATGTTTGTAGAGGAGTGATTGGTTGGATAACAACATTCAATTGAGTGGTCGACGTCTCAATTGGTGTACTCGATCTTCTACGCTGATAAGTTTTTGTTACAACTTAAATTAAGTAACAACTAACCACCTCTCTTCACTTCTCATATCTTAACCAAAATTATTCAAATCCAAGTGGAACTCCAAAAACTAAATGCGCATTTGATCAAACCAGACCAAAATCTTACAAATATTATCTTTGATGTGTCAAAGTAGTATAATCATTAATGCTATTATTGTTATGTTATAATTTCGGTTTATTCTCAAAATCAAATGATTATAAAGATGATCTTTGTTAAGATTTCTATTCTTCACGTATTATTGCTTTGTTTATTTTCAAACCAAATCAAGTAATGTAAGTATGCAATTTAACCTTCAAAAGGTTGCGTAACTGTGAGCACTTGAAGCTCTTTCGAGGAGAGGCCTTAGATCTAAATCTAGATTTCATTTATTTTCTTTCTTTAACCATTCTTTAAGACGACATGCCAAATTGTAAACTGCATTTTACATGGCCGAATTTAACCATGACTCATCATTTAATTACGTTTTATGTTTTTAATTATTTGTAACATAGAAAGTGAAAGCTAGGATATTGAAAATGATGAAAGTATGGCAATGAGGGCTTTGAACATAAGTTCCAATGTGGTGGGGAAAGGGTAAAAACATAAAAACATAATGCCCAAAATTGGTGAATGCTTTCCAACATGTTTAAAACTTAAAATTTCACAATGGATGATCAACCAATATTACTTTTGTCTTTTATAAAAGTGGCTAATTACAGGACCTAATTATTTGATCAACTAAAAATTCACAAATTCAATTCCTATTTTTTTCCCAGTATACAAAATGTGAGAATTAGAAAAGATGAAGGACTTGAAAATAAAGAAAAAACAATTAAGGCGGGAGAGAGGAATCAAGTTGGTTAAAACCACTGTTTAATCTCTAAACCCTTATAAAAACCCATTCTTTCTGCAGTATCAAAGTACACACACATACACACTCTCACACACACACACACACACCAAATCAACAACAAACACGCAACAACACTGATCATAATTCAATTTTGCAGAATCAGGAAACCCTCATCACCTCAATAATTCTCATCTCCTTTGTATTTCTCTGTACGTTATCACCGTAATCATTGCTTCTGGTGTGGTTGGTGCTTCAATTAATGGCGGATCTATACGGAACCAACAACAATTGCTCTTTTTCTTCTTCTTCTTCACTTGAATCCGAAGATATGTCGTCATTTCTCCAGAGTTTCCTCAACAATCCTTCCAGTAAGGAGAAATATGGACAAATTGCCCCCTCTCCGGCGCAAATTTCCACCGATTTTCTAGATTCCGACCACCGGTTCTCCGATCTCAGCTCGTTTTACTCACCGGAGGCGAATCAGGTAAATTTTCCAACAGGAAACGGTGTCGCTGGCTTTGATTTAGGATGTCAGGTACGGTTTTTAGTTTTTCACTTGTAATTGGTGGTGAAATCACGGAACTGTGTGTTTATGGTATGTATTTAACTGAAATTGATGGATTGTGTTAATGTTTGAAAGTTTGTGGTTCGTGATTTACTGATTTCGTAAGAAGATTAGGGTTTTTGCTTGTAATTGGTGGTGGAATGTGTGTTTATGCTTTGGTGTTTACTGGAATTGAATGATTGTGTTGATTTTTGAAAATTTGTGGTTCGTGAGGAGAAGATTAGGGTTTGTTTTTCTGATTTGTGCGTAATTTGGATTTGAAGGTACAGAAACAGGCGGAGGGGCGTCAAAGTTCAAATCCTCCACGATCCTCGAAGAGGACGAGAGCAGCGGAGATTCATAATATGTCTGAGAAGGTTTGTATTTCGTTATAAACTGCTACTTTGATGGATGTATGTTGAACTGAGCTTTCAAATTATCTGTTGTTCAGAGGAGGAGGAGTAGGATTAACGAGAAATTGAAAGCATTGCAGACCTTGGTTCCAAATTCTAACAAGGTATGCGGTGATTGCCGTTGATGAAACAAATGAAAGAAGTATAGATAACTTGATGTTTTAATTGTTTGATTTTGGTTTGTTGTTTTGTACCATAGACTGATAAGGCATCAATGTTGGATGAAGCCATTGAATATCTGAAGCAGCTCCAACTGAAAGTACAGGTACATGTTTCATCTTGATGTACTCATATTTATCTTGAACTCATTGTGTGTTTGGCTTGATGGGAATCGAAGCATTAGTGTAGCATCTGATGGTCATACATCTATTTGCTTTTAAAATGTGTGCATAATTTTGGAAAGCTTGTATATGTGCTGGTGTAAATGCAATAATAATCTTATATTCTTGCATATATTGTTTCAAAACTTAAGATCCTTGATTGTCTTCTGCTGAATTGAGTACATTTGCAATTTACTTAAAGATGTTTATCTTTGTGGGTGATGTTGCAGACGCTTACCATGAGAAATGGCTTTGGTTTGCCTCCGGTATACTCACAAGAACAAGAAATGCAAAGGGGAATCGGAATGGGAAATGGATACTTTGAGGGATACCGATTGCCGAATCCAAGTGAAGGGGCTGCAGCTGCATTTTCCCAAAACCAAGGGTTCTCAACCCGAAGGGAATTTGGTATTATGCCCAACCACATCGGCATGCTGTCACCAACAAACATGGTGAAACCAGATCCTGGTTTTAGCTCAGAATTGGCAAATGTGAATCAATTTGAATTTTCCAACCATTCGACATCAATGAAGGTAATTCTGATTCGTTCATTTCATGTTATAAATATAGTTCTTTTATATCGAAATTGTAGTAAACTGAAGGTTTTTTTTCGTTTGTATCAGGACATAAATAGGCCATTGACAGGAAAAATAGCTTCTCCTGGTGTCTCATCATAGCTTCTTGCATGTAGATTTGAATCTGAAGATTATCCTCATATAGCTGTTGTGGCAATCCTAACCTTCATTAGCATAATAATTAATTTAAGATGATGGCATTTGTAACTTTAAACATTTAACCTCCAACAGAAGCATAGAGAAGTTCTGTTTGGAGGATTGATGCACTCTTTGACTGACATCTAGTTTGGTGATTTCTATGTGAATGGTAGTCTTTACTCTTTAAGGCTTTGTATGTCTGATGAGAAAAATCTTTAATTACAGAAATTGATACCTTAGCGATAAAATCGAAATAAAAAATCCTACTAAACTTATATAAACCTACGTGATGTAAATTGAACTCGAGCATTGTTAAAGAACCCAAGTTAAAAGAAAGAAGTTTTTTAGTCCCAAAAGAAGTATAAAGATTCCAAATAGCAATCATTGTCAATACTCAATAGTATGTCATTGTTAAGCAACATGATGGATGTAATTTTAAGTTATGCTATCATGTCATCTTTCTTTTGAAAAAAAAAAAGAAGAGATTTTTCTAAGTTGTGGGTCTATGAGAACAGTCTTTTTTATCCTTTAGGTAGATGTAATGAAGTTTGTTCTCATCCTAATCCTATTCTTCCTATACTAATGATTGAGATTTTTATATGGGTATGTTTGTTTATCTCTCATTTCATCATCAATTGGTTCCAAGCCATGTCATAGCCGTGGAGCTCCCACTCAATGCCATGATTGTCTTAGCCAACTAATGTCTTAAAACATTATACTTGTTTTTTCAGAACATTATACTGATTCATAAACGTTAAACCGTTTGAAGATTATGATTGTCATTATATTTCGAATTGGTCATATATTTTGTAGAGTTAATTACGCAAATGGTCCCTGTGGTTTATGAAAAATAACAGGTTTGGGTAATAAGAGTTTTTTGTAACAGCTTGAGGTATTATGGTTTTAATTTTGTAACAAGAATAGGTATTAAGACTAACAGACGTTAACTTTTCTGTTAAATTTAAATAAAATGACTAATATACCCTTTGAGGGACTAGTTTTGTAACTGTATGTTTTTTTTTGATTCAGGGACCATTTGTGTAATACCTGTAACTTTTTAAAACCCAACCCACCCACCTCCATCTCTTTCATAATCAACCACCACCATAAGATTGAATCCACCATTGTTGTTAGCCACCATCGTTGCCGACGACCACCACTAAATCCACCATCGCCCATAACAAAAACTCCCAACCTGCCCACTGTCGTCTCCCTCCCACTCTCATTTCAAACCACCACCACTAAATCCACAACCACCGCCTATCTCGCCATCACCATCAGCCACCAACACAACCATTATGTCCCACCATACGCATCCGATGACACCACCACAGTCAATACCAAACACACCGTCGGTCCCCCTTTTTCTCAAAACCCTAAAACCTAAATCCAGCTTTACCTAATTGGGGGATTCTTGATTTTAGGGCTTGTATGCAGTAGCGGATGATGATGGCGTTGGTGGTTCTTATGTTTCAATGGAGATGAAACAACAACGTATGGTGCGACAGTGGTGATGATGCGACGATGATGATTCACGATTGTGGTGGTGATGGCCGGATGATGATGACGTTGATGATCTTGTTGTTTTATATAAATAGCTGAAGAGGATGGTGGCGGTGAGGATGATATGACAGGGTGGCCGCCGGTGATGAGGGCTGTTAGTCGCCCGACGATGGGGGCTGAGTGGGGGTGAAGGCTGGTGGTGAGGGCGAGGGCTGGGGGTGGGAGCCGACAGTGGGAGCTGGGGAGTGGTGGCTGGCGGTGGGGGCTTGGGTGGTGGTGGCCGGCGATGGGGGCGGGGGTGGTGTTGGCCGGTGGTGGGGGCTGGGGTGGTGGTGGTTGGGGTGGTGGTGGTAGGTGGTGGAAACCAGCAGTGTTGTTTTGTGCATTTATATATACACACATTAATACATATCTATGTATATATACATAATTACACAAATAGTCCTTTTTTTGTATTAAATGACTTAATCAGTCCTTGTAAGGTAAAAAGAAGAAAATACTCTTAGATTTAACAGAAAAGTTAACGTCTGTTAGTGTTAATACCTTAACATGTTACAAATTGAAAACACAATACCCCTACATGTTACAAAAAACTCTTAGTACCCAAATCTGTTATTTTCAATAAACCACAGGGACCATTTGCGTAATTAACTCTATTTTGTATAAAATTGAAGGCTACAACATCAAGGAAAATTCCAAATGAATTGCAATCAGCTAGATCAAACCCCACAATTTAAAGTTGCATATCTAATAGAACAAACCCTACACAAAAACATCCTGAACAAAACAAAAACCAAAACCAAACAATATAACAGTGACAAACCAATGGTCCTTGGTCCAACCCTTTTGCCATTGGACCGTTGAAACCACTTGCTGTTAGCCTTCGTAAGGACCAGACAAGTTGCACCCATAAAAAGGGTTCAATTAGCTCAGTCAATGAGGACAGGTCCTATGACAAAACATTCCAAAGGTTCAATTTGCAAAACAGTAATCAATATGCAGCAAAAGAACCAACAGAAGTTTAATGTAAAAAAAAAAAATTTAACTGAAAAGAATATATCAAAATATGGGAATATGACACACTAAAAGCAAGATTAACCACTGAAGAAATAAGTCATTATAACTTTAGTTAAATTTCCACAAAACAAAAATCATTAGCAAGTATGTCATCATAATGATGTTTTCAAAATTGGATAATATCCTCATTAAATGATCAGGAGACAAGGTTATCTTTAAGTGAAAGGGAAGAAAGCTAAGCTGCTGGGCTGTTGGTTTTGCTGCTGAACACTTCTCCAAACCTCCATCGCCTCTGAAACCTTAGCGGCATTCTCATGGTCCAACTGACCCACCAGCGGGTACAGATTCTCAGCCAACGTCTGTTTATTTAACATTTGTCAGGTCTACTTATTAAAAACTAAATCATTATGAAAACATACTGCTGTTTAAAAAAACTTTATAATGAAAACATAGTGTCCTCTGTTACTCGGGAGAAGCATTAGCGAGGGCAGAAGTCAGAGCTGTGAATGCACTGGCTGCCCCATTGTTGCACTTCGAGGAGACACGCCACCTATGTCATACGCAGCAGGATCAGCTGCATTGCGTCCAGGATAACGACACATATGTCCCCTTGGATAAATCTGATCACACCAAATCATCAAGTTATAACTTATAATACTCAAGTGCATATTAAGAAAGCAGATTGTCTGGGTCTTAAAACACACAATAAACAGATCTGTGGCTGCATCATTGGAACAGGCTGCAGATTTTGTTGATTCACAGAACCTGGTCCTAGCCTCCCACCAATGTTAACATGTATATTACACAATGTAGCTCAAACATGCCACTTTTTGGCTTGAGAAGCTTCTTCAGGAGGTTAAAAGGCAACAAACTTAGAAGCTCTGTTATTTCCACTAGGATCCAATATAACATATTAAACCAATAATCTTATAATCATCTCAATTTACAAAAAGAACATAAGCGAAATCTTATAGCTCTTAAAACCGTCACAAGTTAGGCAATGAACCTCGCATGAGGTAATTGTACCATACTCAGAGAAGAGTTTCTTAAGCTTATCATCATCAATGAAATAATCTAAAACTCTTACATATAAATTGTACCATATCAGATGCTTTGTTGTAGCACTGTTCCAAACGATTCTTCAATTTAAGCTCCCTTTCGAATTTCTTTTTAGCTTTCCCAACATACCATTCTTTGTCATCAATTTTCTTACCATTTAAAGATTCAACAGCATTAGCAGCATCATCAGCATTTTCAAAGTTTACAAAACCAAAACATTTGGACTTCCCATCACTATCTTTAATAACAACACTTGTAATTGTACATACTCTCCAAAAGTCTTCTTTAAATCTCCATCAGCAGTGGATTCAGACAGGTTTTTCACACAAACGGTATTGAAATTTGAGCTTGATGAAGAGTCTCTTTATTGCTTGTGAAGAAAAGGACCAACATAGACTTATTCGTCGTTCATCAGCATGTCGTTTAACTCACCAATTGGTTTGAGCAGCTTCCTCCTTGTCGAATTGCACAAATCCATAGCCCTTGGAATCTTGGATTGACCAGTAGAGTCAGTAGCAATCTTGTATGAAAGAATATTACCGAAGCTTGAAAAGGTGTCAATTTCCAGTTTTTCGAATACTCGGTTCCCTGTGAGAATACATGATCCGAATCAACTTTCCATTTACTGGGTTAAAGTTGAGCACGCTTATGGCACTAGCAGCTGCAATATTCCAGATAACATGAAAATCCCAATTAAATTTTATAACATACACAGGAATGAGCGATATCATATACTCATTATCATTTCAATCATCCTAAATATCCCAATACCTCAAAGAACAGAGCCTGTGAACTAATAACCAACAGAAGTACAATGTTGTTTTCGAACGAATAATCAACTTCTAAGTTGCAATTATAATACTAATTAGCATCAAATTTTACAAATCCATGTGCATACTAACCATCACTAGGGTTATTGTAGTAGACGTAACCATAACCAAGGGATCAGCGAGTCCTTATATCCCTACAAACCCTAATCGAAACAACGGGTCCAATCTCATTAAACAAATCAAACAACTATGAATCTGTAACACCAAATTCAATGTCTCGTTTTTCTCCTTAAACACTAAATTAATCGAATGAAAACTAACACATGAATCAAACCGTAAAAGGAAAATTATGTGGATTTTTAGGGAATGATAAAATTGGATTTTTTGGGTGAGGGTAGTCGGAACGGAACTGCACTGCACGACCGATGAGAAAGTGGATAGCTATTATCTATATCTATATCTATATCTATACTACTATATAAAACATTTAGAGATGATAAAATTGTAATTTTATTTAAAGTGTAAGAAATCTAAGATAATTTTTTAAGCATAATATACAAGTGTGTTATGCAATAGTTCCTAAATTACCCTCATTAAGTATACTTCTTCTAATTAATACATTATTTAATTCACTAAATTTAGTATTATCTTATCAATAATGCTTTTAAAATAATAATTAAATTTACATTTACTATTTATATATTTAAAACTATATATTATTAAAATTAAGTATTATTTTATTTATACACATAAGTATATAATAATAATAATAATAATAATAACACATAAATATAATTAATATTTAAGTCAGGTCAGGTTAAATTGTGCTCTTCAAGTGAGTCTCGGTGACACCTGTCGCGTCGTGCGGGTCAAACCACTATATGATAAATATATCTTAGGATGACAACACAGTAATATTATTTAAAGTGTAAGACGCCTAATACAACATTTTAATCATAGAGTACAAGTGTTTTATGTAATAGTTCAACTTTTGCCTCCTATTTAATTAACTTCTTCTAATTAATATATTATTTAATAGACATTATCAATACATTATTTTATAATATGATATTATTTAATCCACTTCATTATATTTTATTTTATTTATGGTACTATAAATTGACATTTAAATTTAAATTTACTAATTATATTTTATAATTAAATATTATTTAAATTAAGTATTATTTTATTTAAATATTTAAGTATATAACTAATATAATTTTCATATTTATAATAACAATAATACTAATATTTTCTAGGGGCATATTGTAAGCTTAATAATTTTAATATATATGGAAAATATGTTAGTTAATGATATATTATTTAATATTTTTTGAAAAATAATTACAATAATAATAATAATTATCATATTAATACTACTACTCCTACTAATTATTATTATAAGGTTAATAACAATAACAACAACTATAATATTTGTGTTATTATATTAGTTACAATATAATATTGTGTATCTGTCATGTTATTGCATCTATAACAATTTAATGTTCGATAATTGTATCATGACAATCTATAGTATATAATAAAAGAGTAACTAAGAACCACATGACACTCTCTTGTTACTTCTCAAAAACAATTTCCCGCCTAAACTAATTTATTATTTTAGTCAAGTTTTTTGTTTTAAGAAACTAAACAAATAATTCATTTTGTGTTTAATTTAATTTTTTTATATTATCAACTAAATTGTATAATCATATGTTATTTTGAATATTTTGAATTATACATACTTTTTTAGTCAAATAAGATTTAATTGAAAAAAGTTAAAAAAAACATTTATTGATATATTTATATATTTTGGGTTAGTGTTGATTTAAGACAACTTGTTTTTTATTTTACACGGGTCAATTGTATGTCATATTATCCAAAGAAGTATTCAAATATATATAACTTAAAAATATAACTTTTTATTTTTTATTGTTTTATATAATACGTAACTTAATAATACGAAATATTTATACATTTATGAATTATATAGTTTTTATATTTTCAACCCGTGTATTACACGGGTATCTGACCTAGTATAATAATGAATCACTAAAACATGCATAACGACAATCCAAGTGCATATATAGTTGAACTAACCGAAACTATGATAATTCAAAAAACTATAATTATGACGTTACTTTATACGCTCCAAATCAAACCGCAGCGAAGCGCGGGTCTAACGCTAGTACTATACGATGGACGAGTAGGTTTAAATGTGAACTGATTAAGTTGGGTGGGTTAATATCCTAGCATCATGCATGTCACTAGAATAGTAATAGGAATTATAAAAATGATTAAGTTGGGTGGGTTACAAAGTTATAGATAATAATGTTATCAAAAGGGTCAGGTGGGCTTGAAGTCGTTAAACCTTAAGGGGAAGGGAGTGGAATTAGTGTTTGGCGCGACAACGATAGTTTGGCCAAGTTTTCATGGGCGCAAGAGGAAGAAAGTATCACCCCCACATGGTTAAAGAATGAGAGGAGGATGGTGTGAATGAGAGGAGCAATGTTTTTGAGACCGGATCGGACCGGCCGGTTCGACCAGGGATCGACTAGGTGGCCGGTCCGGTTCTCATCGATTCGTTTTTGGCCGGTCGGTCCCGAACCGCTGGTCGGACCGGGAAACCGGACCGGTTCGGACCGGATTTTAAATTTTTTTTATTTTTTTTATTTTTTTGATTTTAATGGGTAAAATCGGGGTGTTGAACCATAAATTAGTATGTTAGATATAAAAATATAGTTAAGTTTTATATATAACTATAAAATACATATATAAATTACTTATATTTAATTATATATATAACTATATATATAATATACTATATATATAATTATGACGTCATCCGGTTCTTAAATCCGGTCCGACCACCAAACCAGTAAGGCGTCCGATTCGACGTCCGATCCGGTTCTGAAAACATTGGAGAGGAGATTGAGTATGATGAGTTATAAATTGTGTATTTAGTGTGAATGAATGTGATAACATCATGAAAAATCACCTTACTCTTTTGAACGAGAGTTAGTGAATGAATGAAAAATAATATGGTGTCTAGATGAAACGAATGGGATTAGAACCGATAAATTAATTAAAGGTAATAAAATCGCTCGGCGACTTGATATCAAAATTAATTTAGTGTATGATTTTATATTTAACTAATTGTAAAAACCACTATATAAGTAAATTCAAACGGTGCTTTCCCTCGTATTTAATTGTTATATGAAATATATATTTTATAGTCTATAGTTGGACTTTTGTTTAAATCAATTAAAAGTTAAAACCTAATTTAGTTTGGTTGTATCTTTATTGGTCTGGTGGCAACATTTATAGCTTTAAAAAAATAACGGGTTGCCACGAATTAATCTACTCTAGTTTAGGCTTTATTTTAGCGTTCCCCTTTTTGAGATAAGCTTTGTTGATCCAACCAACTAGATTTTTTTTAACGGCAAATGTGCAACCCTGTCTCGGATAATAGGTATTATCTTAATCGGGCCCATCTATTCGTTTCTCAGCCGTAATCGCACCCCAACCCACTCAGGAGGAAACTCAATATTGTTGAGAAAACCCACTGGCTCAGATCTGAGCATTTTGCTTATAATGAGAGTTGAACTCATGACCTCCTAATATTTACATATAATGGGTATCTTATTAACCAGTTAAACTAAAAATCATTGGTATCCAACCAGCTAGATGATTCATCGATTTCTATAGTAATGTAAAAGCATCATGATTGTTAAGTTAATTAATATATAACTTAAAATAAATTGTATATAAAATTTCAAAATTATATTCAAGGCAACCAACTTAACTTTGAGATATTTTTAGAGACAATCATATATACCCTTTTAAAATGAAGAAATATTAATTATATCTAACTCAAATTTATTAATATCATATATGTCCTTAATTAAAACTAGTAAATATCATATTTTGTTTCTGTTGAATTTAATTAGCAAATTACAATTTCCACAAAATTAAATTAGAAAGATGAGAGTACATGCCGAAATTGAACTGAGCTAAACTCAATTTACCCATCACAATATCGTCAGAAAATTCACTACATCAGAACCTAACTTTTTGTAACTATTTAATTGTATAATCTTGACTTTTGTGAACATAGATGATTTGATTGGATGAAGGAATTTTTTAATATATTTACAAAAGAATATATGTTATGGTTTGATTGATATCTCCTATTGTCCGGATTCCAGAACGTTAAGTTTGAAACTTTAATGCAAAAAAGATGACAACTGGAAAATAATATATTAAAGAGAATTAAGCACCGATCTTTAGCTAGCAACATTTTCCATGATAAAGCACGCTTTGGTTTCCAAAGTCAAAAATAAATAAGACATAAAGATCGTTCTTGAAATGGTACAATTAAGGATACAAATCGTCTTTCTTCTTTCCCGAAACAAAGAAGATCATATCCAAAAGAGCCTACGAAAGTGAAAGTTAAACCAATCGGGACCATAACAATTTCAACAACTAAACCATTGATAGGATCGATAAATACACCCTTTTTATGAAGATCTTGATCTTCCTTCTGGATGCAATGGAAAGAGCTCTAGGGTTTTGTTATCTTCTTGATCATCTTTCTGATCCAAACACTCAAATGAAAAGCTTCTGCACTTCTTGTACGGACTCTCCACTACTTCTCCCTTCAAGAACATACATAAAGATTGTGTTAATACATGCAAGAACTCATCTTTTACAATACCCATATCATAAAGATTGTATATTGAATGTGTATATAAGTAGGGTTATGATTAGTTAAGGGTGAAAAGCATACTCTAGGGTTTAATGGGATGGAGTTGATCATGGTGGAAGATGGGTTTGATCTTGGAGAATGAGTTAGACCAAGATTGTTGCGCTTTTGTTTTTGTCTTTCACGTGCTTTGTGGTTCTGAAACCAGTAGAACACATTCTTGCCTTCTATCTTGCCATACTTGCTTAATTGTGCGGTGATTTGCTCGATTTGTTGCGCGTTTGGAGTGCGCATTCCCCCGCGATATAACATCTCCAAGATCCCAATTTGCTCTTGTGTTGGATTCCATCTTGTTCCTCCTGGATGTGTCTCCACCTGCACAAAGTGCACCATTGTTATAAAATTATTTTAAACCTCAAGTTTTTGTCTTTATCTTTCCTTTGCTTATGAATATGAAGATAATATGTGTGAAAGAGAATAAATATTTGATTTCATGTCATGTTTAAACAGTGTAGATCCTTGGGAACTGTAGGGACATGTACATTGCACTTCTGATTTCAATGTTTTAACTAAAATATACTATATTTAGCTCAGCATTATAACTATAGCTTGTCTGCTAGTGTTTCATAGTATACATGCATGAAATAGATACATAAGTAGATATTAAATATTTAGGAAGCAATGTTCACCTGAGGAGAATCTTTCTTGTTGTCGGGTGAGACGAGTTGAATGGGGCAACTCTCGGGTCTAATGAAGCTCCTAAGATCAAAAGCTGGAGGGACGTGGCTGCTACTACTACTGCTATTACTAAGGCTAATATTATTCATGGTATGACAAGTTTCTGTACTACCACTACTAGTTAACTTAGGGTTGTTAAGAGGACGCAAACGCTTGAAGACGCCGAGGGTGAGGCCAGACGATGAGGATTCATCGTCGCGCCAGAGCCCACCACCACGTGTGAATTGGTGCACCTTCATGCTACTGAGTCCCATGGATGGGTAAAAACATGGTTGATTGAGAGTGTCAATTATATAGACAAATGAAGAAAGAAAGAAACAAAAGGGTTGTCATCATTCTCATGGTGAATTATGCAAATGAAGGGGAAAAAGAAGGAAAGAAAAGCAAGAAAAAGAAAGTGGGTGCCCCATGAAGAACCAAGACCAAATGATGAGGTGAGGTTGACTTGAGCAATGATCCCTTTTTAAAAAGGAAACAACTTTCAATCTAGTGAGAGAGAGAAATCAAATAATGTATGGACGTGTGGTTTAGATGGTATCACATTCAATTCTTTATGTCACAACTTTGATTATAAATTCAAAAAATTACTAGATTTTTAACACTAACCATGACTATCTCCTCTAGCAAAGCCAACATTTCAAGATTATTATCAAGATTTGACACATTTTCAAGATTTTTGCACAATTTCAAGATTGTTTTCAAGATTATGTTGAAGACTTATGGTAAAGGATGGTATGAAGGTGGAGAATGTGAGTAAATGCGTGTGCGTTGGGTAGTCTAATCAGGGGGGTTGGGTGATCACTTTTCTTGCTTTCATGATAAGGTGTGTATGCTTTTCGGTGGTGTGGTTGTGACTTTATTTGCTATAAAGTGAGAAGAGAGGGAATGAGAAAAGATTCCTCCAATCCCAAAACTTGAAAATGGGAAACTTTTTCTTTTATATTTTATATTTTTCTTTTTTTAATTTGATTTTGAAGATACGGATATGGGAATGTCTATGTTATGTTTTCCCTCTCAATCTGTGTTTGTTTTGGGTGGGAAGTGAATGCAGCCTTTAAGTGGTAGAGAATGTTAGAAAAAGAATAATAAAAACAAAAAGGGAACCCATATCTATGTGATATCTCTTACTATTTATAAAATTCTAACTTTGTCTTTGGAAACTGTAGCCATTTTTCTATAAAAAAGAGTATATCTTAATTTCAACACACCCACTATCTTACCATAAAAGTCTAATTATACCAAATATAAGTATATTAATAATGATTTGTTAATATATAACTTAAGAAATTTAGTATAAAACTTTTTTGTTTAAAAAAATATAATAATGTCTTAGTAATTTTATTAATTAATGATGGTTAACTTATGGTGTATCTATTTGGGTGTGTGTTATATTACACCATATACAACAATGTTCATAATTTGACATAAAAGAAAAATAATCAAGTGAGGAGTATATAAAGAGAGAGACACGTCTAAAAATATGCTTATAAGAGAGCGCCCATCAAAAGTATGTACAGAGAGGGGGAGAGGGAGGGGTGGTGGTTGCTCATGAAAACCATTTTGGGTACGCGAGCATGAAGGGGCAGGTGCCGCTCATGAATAAGTTGCGACGGGTATGGTCTTAGTCTAATTTTGGTTCATCTAGGCAATTTACAAACCATAATACTTGTTGAATTTTATAAAGATTTAATTACACAAATTGGTTAGTGTGGTTTGGCTGAAGTGATGCTTTGAGGTTTAGGTTTCAAGATTTGAAAGTTTGTTGTTTGGTTTTAATTTTATATCATATTTGAGGTTTAAGATTAACTTATGTTATAATTTCTATTAAGAGAAAGTGAAATGACTATTGTACTCTTAAATATTTTCTAGCATGGATCATTTATGTAAATAACTCATATTGATTTAAAACTCAAACCCCTTTTCCATTTCTCTGGTTCTTCCCGGCCATTGTTGCCATCACTGTAGGCGTTTTTCAGGCGAGCAACCAACGCCAAATTCTTTTTATTTGGGGTTTTTGATTTAGATCGATAATTCACCCTTCAATCCAACAAACCTTATATTCCAACTTGTATGTGCCTTTATATTAGGACTCAAAAACAGTCGATGAAATTAGAGCTTGAAAATGATTTTTGAAGATAAATTGGTTCTTCCCTCTATATTTTGATTTCCATGAGGGTAGTGAAATCATAATCTTCAAGTTCCATGAGGGTGTTAAATAACCATAGATGGTCTTTCTGGTTATTAATAAGTGGAATTTTTTTTTGAACGGCGATAAATTTTATGAATAAAAAAAACCCAAGACTAGCAAAACACTAGACAAGGGTTAGAGAAAAAACAAAACATTACATAAGAGTATTTAGCCACTCTATCTAGTTCTTAGTGAACTTATTACATCGACTCTTAAACCAAATAAAGAAAAAATATTGAATTTCCTTAAAACATAGTAGAAACTGGCTCTCGATTAGTTGAAAAAATAAAAAAAAATAAAAATAAAATAAAAAAATAAATGGAAAATTTATTTTAGTCTAATTTAACAGAAATTGGAAGCGAAGTTAAACTTAAGCCCCAAACATAATACAAAATTGAAACCACAAACATCAAACTTACAAGTTCTGAAATTCAAACCTCAAAAGTGTGACGTCAGCAAACCACACAGACCATTATCGCGATTAACTATTTTATTAATTAAAGAACAAGCTAACAATCAAATACAAACTTCTTTTCACTCACAATTAATGTTAGCAAAATGCTACATGAAATCAGACAAGATGAAGAACCATTATCTGTGCAAAAGATTTTGTATAGTTGATTGCAAATCTGTTATGATATGAATCAATAAACTTTAGCTAGCTTAGTGGTTTGTCAGGTCAATCTTGTATGCAAGAAAACAGTGGCTTAATACACTTCACACTTGAGATGTCATGAAACTTATTACAACAAATTGACTGTAGTAGAAACAGGGGAGAAGCTTTTTATGTTAGTGGTGCAACTTTTAGAATTTAAAAGAAATCACCTTGTCATTCTAAAGATGACCACTATGAAGTAGGCTAGAGCATGCGATATATATTATTTGACTTGTAAAAATCATTGAGTGTTTCCATTATATAGTTTAGGTCCTTGGACTATTCCTCAGTTTCAATACTGTATTACTCGAGCATGCCCTTATCTACGGTGTTCTATACGAATATCATTGTGACATCAATGATCAATCAACGATAAGTATAGATCATATGTCCCCTTAGAGTACATTGGTCATATAGGATTAAATGATCGATAATTTTGTATGTGATGAATAGATTAGAGTTGAAAGTTACTTCTTTATTAGAGTGAAATTAGTCTTGGTTATGAAAATAAAAGTTAAAAGTATCAATGGTTAAATTATCAATATGTTCTATTACAAATTTATAAATCATATCAGAGTTTAGACTATTAAACTCATATATGTTAGAAAATTGTAGAAATATACTTTTAACTGAGGGAAGGTGAGAATTTAGTGATGAAGATTCTGAGTACTTAAGATTCTTACTAATTTGAAAAACAACCATCAACTCTAATGTGTCATGAATACGAGATCAGCCCAACCATTATGAGCTAAAGAGAGGTTCAAAGCTCCGGATTTATATATTTTAATTCAATTTTCAAGCCAATAATTTCATACAACCAGCAAACAATCAAACGTACTTATACTTAGTAATCTAATGTATAGTCCGACTAACTAACAAAAAAACAAACAAACAAACACATCAATAAATTCAAACAACTAAAAAGAAAAATAGGTTAGAATTTGTCACAAGTCTAGCTTTAAGGTAAATTTCCTAAAATTTCTTGTGACTTGAAAACTTTCTCAAAATGTCCACTTAAAATATTATGTCCTTACTAAATATGAACGGCAATAACTTTAAAATAGGGTCGTCCAACCTTGTATTTTGAGGCCAAAACAAGCCCACTTGTCAAAATACGAGGAATATTATAGGAGTGTCCGTCATGGGAAATTCACTCGACCTTATAAAGTATGTGAAGTTTTAGATTTTAGTTATTATAATAATTTAATTAATTTTACTCATATTTTGTCTTTCTTTTATAAGTTTAAAATAAAACATTTAATAATTTTTTTAATATACTATAATGATGTGCTTATTTTTATTTATGTGCTAACATAAATTTTATTTAAAATCAAGTCAGGATGAAACTACGTATAAAAATAAATACATCACAATGGTACATTCAACTCGAAAATTTATACATCATATTTAAAAATTTATAAAAAATAAAAAATAAAAATAAGTAAAAGTAGTTAAATTATATTTTAATAATCAAAATCAAAATTTCACAAATTGTACTCAAAGTTCGGTCTAGATTGTTTAATGCGCGGGCGCTCATATAATATGGCCCCTTTTTTGACACGTGGCCTTATCGACCTCCAAATAAAAGTTCGAGCGACCCTTTATTAAGGCCGCCGCCGCCCGTATTTAATGGAAAAAAATATATTTTAAGAAAGTTTTTAGGTTAAAGTAATAATTTAAGAATTTTCTCTCACTTTAATACTAGTTACACGTCCTACCAATCTTACCGACTTTGCGCATTCCTTGGGATCGTTCTATCAAATTAGAGTGAAACATAATACCATAGGCAGTTTTGTCATGGGTCGAAGCATAACATGATTCTTAAAAAATACTATAAGTAGTTGGTGTGTGAAATATGTATGAAGAATCGCAACTACATTTTGGGGTGACCTAATGATGTACCACTCGAAATCCCTCGCTAGAATCTTAAATCGAGCCAAGTTTACTGGAGCTTTTATTGAAAATTGAGAATAATATGGCGTTTGGTTGGAAGGAATGGAATGGAGAAACTAGTATAATTTTCAAGTAAAATTGTGTTTGAGTGAGCAATTAAAAGTAAACCCAAGGGAATGTTTCACCTCAAATTCCCTTGGTTGTGGGATTTCAAAATCCTTCCACCTAGAGAGGGAATTTGAAATCCCATAACCGAGGGAATTTGAAATCCCATAACCAAGGGAATTTGAGGTGAAACATTTCCTTAGGTTTTACATTTCATTACCCACTTAAACATAATTTTACTTGAAAATTATACTAGTTTCTAAATTTCATTCCACTCCGTTTCATTCCTTCCAACCAAACGCCCCCTGATAAGTTATTTGGTTGTTTGGGGGCGGGAATGTTTCTTGTGTAGGAGCAGAGGGAATTGATGGTCAAATGTAATTGACGTGAAAAGGACCCACACAGTGGATGAAACGGTGGGAATTCACCATCATTAGAATGTCTAATGCTGCCAGCTATTTTTAATTTTTTGCACGTGTCAATGACCCACTACCACCATCATGCACCCACCCGCACGTACATTCACTAATCCTTCACGTATTATGTACCTACCTTATGTCACATGATTTTATACTCTTCTAAATTAATATTAAAAAAATATTATAAAATAATGATTAAATTTTAAAAATGTTTCAGTTATTTTATTTGTGTATATTTTTCTTAAATTCTAGTACTAAACAATCAAATTGATCATCATCAAAAAATTTTATGTCAAGAATGAAATTATGGAAAAGATGTAAGGGAGGGTTAAAATTTCTAATATATGTAATTATATTAAAAAAATAAAAAAAATTAAGTTAAGTATACTGAAAAATAAAAAATAAAAAACTCTAAAATTCATGTCACTATTTCACATCAACATAAAAAAAAAAAGAAAAAATATTTGCTAACTGAAAAAAAAAACATATTAAAACTTTCAGTTTAGATCAAATATAAAAATTTAGTGACTTAATTGAAATAGTTTTATATTTTTATGAGCTAATTAAAATAATTTTAACATTTATTTACTATTTTATATAATTGCCCTTAAATATTACTGCAAATATGCATGTCATGCGAGCAAACGATTGATTTTATTGTAATGTTTAAAACTTGACAAACCTAGTGTAGTTGAAATTTTATATAATTATGTGGCACTTTTCAAATCACCAACCGTCACTAAAATTGATCAGCAATGATTATAGGTCAGTTTATGATAGTCATTAAGCCATTTAATTACAAAATTGTATCTCATGTGTGTTATTCATACCACTTAGATTCTCAATTACTTATTGTTAAAATCTGGTTATTCCTGGTTATTCCGTGTAGTATGCATGTGACATTTTGACTTTTAAATCATGTGAGAAATTAAAATCTCACCTGTCTATGAACTTTATCGTTAAAGTAAAAGTCATCTATCAAATTTAAACCAGAAATACGATCTCACATACAATTCTGACAATATAATATTTTTAACTTTTTTTACTTTAAATGCTGTTTATATTTTTAAGATTATATAAAATGTTAATGATTAGTCTCATGCAAGTATCGGGTTAGTATAGTATTAGATAAATATTTTGTAACAGGACAGATATCACTTGATGACATATCTATAGAAAAAAAGGAAACGAAGATTTTTTATAGCTCATCTTATACTCGAATCTCTCTCCTAAATAACTAGTTTGTATTTCGGTTATCTTGGCTGGTCCGAATTTCTGGGTCATCCCCACAAATGAAGTTAAGTTGATAGTAAGTTTACTCTTATATCTCTTTCCATTATTTTTAGTAAACCCGTATAATAAATAAAATATTAAATAAAATTAAAATTTATTAATAATAAAATAATATTTTAATAAAAGATATGATTGAAATCTTTATTATTATAAATAGAATAAAGTATTTTATTTTAAAAAAGAAAATTTTAAAAAATATAATTTATAAAAAAATTATTATTATAACTTCTAATTTTAATTTTATAAAATTTAACCTTTTAAAAGCACCAATCTTAAATATTTCGTATTTTTAAAAAAATTTATGTTTTAAAATTTTTTCTTATTTTATAAAAATCTGTTTCTTTAGAAATAACATTAATAAAAAAAATCTTTTTCTTAATTTATTACAAATTATTTTAATATAAAAAGAATTAAATAATATTAGTAATTAATATGATTATTTAATAAAATAGAGAGGCGGGAAAAACTTGGTAAGAATGAATGTGGTGATGCTATGTGTTATATCTATTTACCTTTTTATTAGAGTAGAATGATTAAAAAAAATTAGGCGTTTACTAAGTCTCTAACAAATTTTTGACAAGATGATAGCATACTAGTTAAAAATAATTTTCTTTTTCATACAATGAAAATAATTTGTCTCTCATTTGCAATTAGTCCGCCACCTATGCGTACACAATGAAAACACAAAAATTGTTAAGTTTTAAAGTTTAGTAAGATCAAGAGTTTACAAGTGAAAACTGTTGACATGACAAGAAGTTATGAAAATTATGTTTGATTTTAACAACTTATCGATTTCATTAACATAACAAAATTTATATTTCCGTGGAAGATTTGTATATAACACATAGGCTTGTAACCTAAACACTTGCATAATAAAGTGTCATAACTATAACCATCCATAAAACACGAATATCCCCTGTATTACGTATGCGATGACACACCATATGCATTACCAAGGTTTCAATACTCACAATGCAAGGCATTACTCATTAAATTCAAATTAAATGTGCTATACTATATACTTATGTGTTCCTAACATACTTTTTTTTCTTTCAAACCCACAAGAAATCATTCACCAAGTCCCATTTGATCATTTCTACATCAAAAATTTACTAGGAATTAACGCGTACAAATTCATGATATATATCCGACTTTAAAATGCTTCAAAGTGAGCTCCAATAGCCTTAATCATCATTACTTTCTTCCCAAGAATGATTTGTGACATCTCTTGAAGTTCATTTTTACCTTGTAAGTTTGATCTAGATCTCCCTATCGAGCTCTCCAACATCACTCCCACCATATGAGAAAGAAACCGATGAGGGTATTTAAGTTGAAATATTATTAGATGTATATGATTGTCAATCTTAACAATAATTATAAAAGCTATTTATGTTATATGATCTATAATAAAATGGAGTACACTTTAGTTCCTCCACTTTTGCTAGTTAATTGGGAGAATGTTGTTAAGTTAATTTGGCTAATATCTTAGTGAGTTGATGTGACAGGAATTGGTGCAAGATTGGCATCAACGAGTCACACTCATGCGTCCAAATAATATGCCAATTAAAGTCAAAGACTTTAGATTATGGGTTAGATTGTCATCATTCCTTTGATTGAAACTCATTATTTACTTCCAACAACCTCATTATGAAGATCTTGAAATATATGTTTCTGTCTAAAAGCTGTATGTTTTCCAATATATTTTCCAACTTTTTTTCTTTTTCACGAGGGAGAAAGTTAGTCAATAATGGACACTTGTATGGCCATCTACATGATACGTACACAACTTTAATCCACAACCACAATTACACATATGTAGATGATTTCAACACATTTAGCAATATTAATTATCATCATTTTCAACCTTCTTTTATCAAGAGTATGTTATGTAATGTTAGGGATAAAAAATAGTTTTTGAAGCCGGGTCTCAGCTGAGCAGACTCTGTGTCTTTATTGTAGAGGTAAGGTTCTGCTCATAATATTTTCTACAAACCCTACTAGTAACTCTGTTAGTAGGATATTATTGATATGTTTGTTTTTATTACGTAAGAGAGAGGAGGGGATTTTGGTGGACATAGTGGGAGAAAGGTCAATGTGTTGTAGGGAAAAGTGGATTCAAATGTGGTTTTGCAAAGGGATTTGCCAGTGAGGATATATTGTTAATGCATGACAGAAGACTAATTAATTTGATGAATTGACGGCATTCACGTCTTCGAATTGAGAAAATTTTGCATTTTCTTTTTGCCTTTATAATTTTTTTCATCATTCTTTTATGCCTATTTGTGACGTCGCCACAAACGTAAATTTGGTGTAAGATATTCTCGAATCTCGTAGAAACTCCGACCTTAGATCATTGACGGGTATATAATCTTCAAAATATGACATTTGTTAATTAATCACTTAAATCTTTTAAAGGGCTTAATAACCGGTGTTCAAAACTTGTTATAGATAATCATGACATAACATCTTAACCTGATTGGGATAATTACCCTTTAACTATAAAAAATACAAAAAAATTATATTCTGTAATTTGAATAATAACTTTTTGACAGAGATATATACAAGACCTAACTTCTCTTCACACCTCCTCACAATTTCCTTGAGCACCAATCACATATCAGGGAGGAAAAAAACACGACTAGGTTAAAAAATAAGTAATGCAAAAACAATAGCAATGATGACGAGGTGGATAAACGGAAGCAAATAATAATGGAACATTATAACAGAAGTATTTAAAGTAACACAACTAAAACTGATAATATATTTGATGATGAACATGTATAACATGATACTTATGTCTAAAATCTGAACATAAAATAATAAACTAACATGTAATACTAATAAATGATACAAAAATGATGCACGCGTGTTATATCATAAAAATAAGTCATGCAATATAAAGAAGAATCTAAAGTTGAAACTAAAGGGTACATAACTAGCTAGGCTATACACCATATATGTGATGGTGTATGTGCCGTACAAATATAGTTCCACCCCTTTTAACTGAACTGATTTTAGGTAAACTAAGATTTAAACCTATAACAATTTCGTTTAAAATTACATCACTTACCAGTAGGATATCCCGTAGAGATGAAAGAGATCATTTCATCTACAATTTTTAACATCATTTATTTAGTATATTTTCAGTTAGTGTTAAGTAAAAGGGATGATATATGAAAACAACCCCAAAATATATATTAGAAAAGAAACAAATTAACATTTAGTAATCATAATATAAAATTGTCAATAGAAGCAAGTAAGCAACACAAGTATCAAGTCGTTGGTTTTGTTTTTTTTCCTTAACATTTAGGTACACATATACATTAGAGTTTTACTTATAACATTAATTATATAAATTTATATTTGAAAATTGCAGAGAATGGTCTTTTTTTCCTTTGGTTTGGATATGGCTGGATATTTCCTATGGTTGTCTAGGCTTTATGTTCATGTTGTTTTAATTCTGGCTCCTATGTCGATCACTTTGCCTTATAGACTTAAAGCCAAGCTGTTGTATTTTAATGATTTTGGTATTAAATTACATGTTTTAAAAGAAATGATTTAGAAATATGTTTCAAAATAATTGGTACATATATATTCTCATATAATACATATTTTACATTAAGTATCTAAAACACATACTGCAATAAGTCTATGTTGTTTGAGTGAAAAAATAATTATGCAAATTACTATTCTTTTACCACTTGCAAAAATTTTAAAAAGGAACAAAGTTGGACTTTTGGAAGTCAAGGATTAGACTTTTTATATGCAAAAACCACTAAAAGGCCAGTTAAAAGGCAAAGAGGGAGGTAAAAGGTAAAGAGAATGTGACCACCTATGTGAAATGCCTCACTTCTACAATTCATTTTCCCTCCAAGTTCCTATCTTTTATGAAATTTACATATTTATGTACAAACATTAGTTGAGTTTAAGAATGTAAAATTTGATTGATAGGGCTCCAACAATAAAACCATTATCATATTTTTAATGAGATGACCTGGTGAGGCGACGTAAGCACGTTAAAATAAGTTAATCATTTTGGCGAATTTTGACGTACTAAAATGTTTAAGGGTGCACACAATGTCAAAATCTAAAAGTTTCAAGCAAAATGTCACATGACAAAGTTTAAAGTTAAGTATCTAGTATGTAGTTTCTGACACAGTCACAAAATTTGAACTTGTCTTTAATTTTAAGACGTATTTGTTGGATTAGGTATAAATTTGATATTATATAACCAGCATGAATGAACAAAGCGACTATGAGTTTTTGTTGCTAAAAAAATTAATAAACTATGGTTTTCTCTATATTTTTTGAAAGGTAAACAATGATAAATTACAACAAATATGAAATAAATGAACTAATATTATTTTTAAACAAAAAAGGTTTTCCCAACCCGCGCGTTGCGCGACAATTCTACCATTATGACATGATCCCATATATCAAAATGCGAATGCAACAACATGTTGCAGTAGTATTGTACGTGATGTGATAACGCATAGGCTAACAATCGACCCACTTGTGTTCGGATTAAATTTACGTCGAATCGCAAAGTAACTCATATTATATCATTAAAGGAAAACGTGTTATACTTGACCCAACTCTTTTATAAACAAAATTATATTAAAACGTACACCAACTTAAAATGTACAGAAATATCACATGCAGTTGCGTTGTATGTAGTGTGATAAAGTATAGATTACGGTTGTCCCGACTCATTTCCGAACTAAACGTACGTTAAAACGTAGAGTAACTCGATTTTTACTGTCAAATAAAAATGTTTTATCCACTAATTTTCTAACAAAGTTTACGTCAAAACATAGGCGAACATCGAAGCACAGATCATCACAAAGCGTATATAAAAATATGGACGTAAACATCTTATATATGACCCAACTCATACCGACACGTAAACCCGAAACTTTAGAAATATAAAAGGATAAAAGTGATATTTTACAAAGTTTTTAAAGCACGTTAGGGTGTAAAAGTGTCAAGTTAACCGGTTAGAATGTTTAATAAACATTCAATAAACAAATTTTGTACGTATTTTAAATATTATTATTATAGTCACACATTAGTTCATATTTATTTAATATCAAGGTTTAAATAGAGATTTGGGCTGGTCAAAACTAAAAAGCCCATACCCAAACTGGATCAGCCCAACCCTGGACTACTTTTATCACTCACAAGTCACAAGTCACAAGTCTCACCATTCACCAAGTCGAAAACAAAATGGATCTTACATGTGTTCGACTGTTCGAGTACAATTGTTTTTCTAAACGTGAAAATAACTAATCTAATTTTTTTTTAGCAGCAAGTGAAAATTTTATTCCACAAGAATCAGAGGAATACTGACCGTAAGAGTACAACTAAGATTAACATACGTTTTAAAGAATATAAAAGATTAATACCGAAACACCATACGTGACGCCTTAAGTAGCCAACTATGTAATATAATCTATTCTAAAACCAGAAGACTATTTATATCAATTTTATTAAGCTTTCTATTAACGGGGATATCAACGTCATTTATTTCATATTATTTCACCTTAAACTTGTTGCCATTAGAATAGTTGAAACCAATAGGACAAACACTATTACGACTTGTTTCACCACTTATCAAAAGTGGATTTACCATTCATATTAATATCAAATGAAAAAGATACGTGTATAGGACTACAATAAAACAATCGAAATTAAGAAGCAATGACGTTAAGAGGTGCACAAACTGGGTTGAAATTTAAAACTGGGTCAGATTCAACCCGGATCAGGTTTTGATCAAAAAAATCCAAACCGGGTTTTACCGGGTTCCGAGTCTGGTCCAAACCGGTTTCAAGAGGGCAACATGGTAAAATAAAATCGGGTTTATACCAGGTCAGAGTCGGGTTGGGAAAAACCTAGGTTGAACCCAGGTTGGGGTGTGGAGGGGACAAACCGGTTTGAACTCTACAGGTTAAATCGGGTTGGACCCGAATTGGGAAGCTAACGGGCTGAACCCGGGTCGGGTAACCGGGTTGGATGTGCACCTCTAATGATATGGAAGAAGACCTAGGAAAAAAAGGAAATCAAAACCTAAACGTTAAGCAACTATACGTCATTTGGATTTAGCATCCGAAAGTTTGTTAACCTAAATGGATTTTAATTAGTAAAAAACGTATTAAAGGTATTGGGCTAGGCTTGGTCCTGAGCCGTGTTGGATCAAAGTTAACTAGACATCCACAATATTTAGTATTTCAGTCTATGTAGGAATCCTAAACGAGAAGCTTTATGGACACGACATTAATTCGTTTAATAATTAATTTTATGTTTTAAGCCACAAGCTAGTCAATGAATATATTACAACACTCAAGATATGTTGTTATCCAATCTCTACTGATTTTACAATTTAACTATTAATCATATTCACCACTAATTTCCTTTAATTATGAGTTATGACGATACGATATGATTTTTTATCATCATCTTGGCAATAATAAGATCTTGTCAAGAAAAATGAGATTAAAGAGAGAAAAATTATGTCAAATATCTTATATATATTTACTTATTCAATTTCAGAAAAGAACTTTTTAATTAATTTGCGTGTATTTTGAAATTACATTATATTTTGGTTCGGATTAATTTATTCGGTTTTAGACATAAAAAATAATAACAAATGTTTATTTAGTGTCCAGACAACATACTGTTGTCAATTTAGAGGTAGAATGATAACATAGTTAATTTCATTATTTAAATAGCAATTTATGTATTTAAATAAGTATTAACGCCACCTAAACCTCTACATGACGGTGACCACCATCTTTTCTCTCTCAATGGACCACAATTATGTGTCCACACACATATCTATATATAGCCTATCATAATATTCAGAAGTTTTGTGTATTAAAATAATAATACTAAATAATAATAAATGGCACACCTCATTTTGTTTATAGAACTTAAAAATCAAAGTACATTAGTGTTCTATCAGCCGCGCGCTGCGGCGGTATCGTACGCAGCATAATAAAATATAGACTAACAATCGACCTGACTTGTCTCCAGACTAAATTCACGTCGAACCGTGAAGTAACTGGAGTTTATACCATTGAACGAAAACACATTATACGTACTTCACTCACTTTTTCTAAACAAAATTACGTCATGTCAAAGAATACATCAAAAAACACATAGGTTACAATCGTTCTGACATGTGCCAAACTAAATCTACGTTGAAATATGGAGTAACTCAGATTTATACTGTTGAACTAAAACATTTTTAACCCGACTTATTTCCGAACATAACCTACGTCAAAAAGTTGGCTAACATCAAAATTTAAATCATCTCAAAGCGTATATAAAATATGCATGGCAATGTTTTATACCTGACCCAACACATAACAAAACATATCTAAAAATGAGAATGTTGAAATGTAGATCATCTCAAAACGTATATAAAATATGCATGGTAATGTTTTATACCTAACCTAACACATACCGACAAGTACCTAAAAGTACGAACGTAAGAAATGAGAATGTTGAAATGTAGATCATCTCAAAACATATATAAAAATATGCATGGTAATGTTTTATACCTAACCCAACACATACCGACGAGTACCTAAAAATACGAACGTAGGAAATTAATTTTTTTAAATAAAAATTATACCGAGATAAACCCGAAACTTTAAAAACTTAAAGAGATCAAAATGACGTGTCAAAATTGACCTGATAGATTTGAATTCAATAAAACAAACATAATTTAACAAAACAAATATAAGTTAATGAGCAAATATTATTATAATTTATTATATCATATATAATTAATAAATAAACATTATTATTATATTATTATTATTAGTGTTCAAATCGTTCTCAATTTACACAGGAGTAATTACGCTTTTAGTTCGTGTGAATTGACGTAATCATAGCTTCAGTCTAGTATTTTATACAGTGTTTTCACGACCGAATCGGACCGGCCGGTCCAACCGGTTCGACCGGGGATCGGCCACCTAGCCGGTCCGGTTCGGTGCGACTCGTTTTAGACTGGTCGAACCGGCCGGTTCGTCCCGAACCGCTGGTCGGACCTGTTCGGACCGGTTTTCGTGTTTTTTTTTATTTTTTTTTATTTTTTTGATTTTAATGGGTAAAAACGGGGTGTTGAACCATAAATTAGTGTGTTAGATATAAAAATATAGTTAAGTTTTATATATAACTATAAAATACATATAAATTACTTATATTTAATTATATATAACTATATATATATATAATATATATATAATTATTACGTCATCCGTTCTTAAATCCGGTCCGACCGGTCCGACCGCCAAACCAGTAAGGCGTCCGGTTCGACGTCCGATCCGGTTCTGAAAACATTGATTTTATATATTACAATAACAGTCTAAAAATTTCAATATGGTTTTGATTTCACCCAAGAAACTAACATCATTTACTTTTTCTATAATCTTATTATGAAATAATTAAAATGACTTTGATATTATAAAAAAACATTAAAAAAACTTTTTTCAAATGTATTTTCACAAGCATACCTATCCTCTCTTAAGTCACTCAATATATAACCTGAATTAAATCCCAGGTCATTACTACCACCGCCACACCTTCGCCCAAGAAACTAACATCATTTACTTTTTCTATAATATATAATTAAAAATACACAATAATATCATTTCATCAGTGTATATTTCAAAACTCATAATGTTGATTATAAAACAATAATAATCAAAAGATACAATCAAAAGACACAATAAGACATTGTGTTATTTTGTTATTATTTTTAATATATTAAATTAATTAGTTGTTAATTTATTATTGTGTTTTATATACAAGAGATAAACAACAATGTTTTTCATCATTATTTTTTTTTAATTTATCATTTTAAAAAAGTATAATAGTATTCAAAAAAACCTAATAACTAACAAAAAGACACAATAACGAGATATGAGCTTAAAAACGTAAAAAATTTATTATCTATCTATATAACAATATTATACTCGTTTTAAAGATAAAAAAGCTCGTTTTTATGGTGTAATTTTATAAAAAAATAATATCATACATAAAAGTTATAAACGTTTAAAAAATAAGAGAACTTGTAAAAAGTCAACAAAAGTAATTACATTTAAAATAACATTCTAACAAACTTTTTCCTACATTTCATATCAACCATTAATTAAAAAAATTGATTGTTGAGATTATTTATTACAATTTTTAGTTTTAAATGATTTTTTTTTTACATTTTTCTGATCTTAAAATAAATTTCTAAAGTAACATATGATTGAAATTACGTATAAGTAATGATTATAAGTAATAATAAAAATGTCAACTTTTTAGTTTTTTTTGTTTTTGTCAAAAATTTAAACATTTTATTTCAAAGCAAATCGTTTAAAAAATATCATTTTTAAATTTTTTTTATTATAATTCCCAATTTTAATTATTATTGGTTTATAAAAAATTTACTTTTTAAACACATAAATTATAAAATATTTCATATTTTTAGAAAAGTTTAATATTTTAAAAAAATTTCTTATTTTATTAAAAAAATATATCGTTAGAAATAACATTAATAAAAAAATCTCTTTTTAATTTATGAAAAAAACTATTTTTGATTTAAATAAAAGTTAAATAATATTACTAATATTTAATGATAAGTATTTAATACGAGAGATAAACAAAAAAATCCGATGAAAAAATATGGTACTGTTATGTGTGTTGTTTAGTTTCTCTTTTATTAAAGTATGTAGATAAATAAGCAAACAAGGTTTTAGGACATAAATAAAGAGTCCTACTAATCCTATAACACCCAAACTTAAATATGTCATCATCAAACTCCGCCCCCAGCAGCCGTTTGGTTACAAACTTAAACAATCGTTGAAATTTCAGTAGGTCATGAGATTTAACATAATATGCAAGCGATCATTTCACCTTATGCTCAAACAGATGTTTAGTTGGCAAACGACCGTTTTGCAATGTTTTTAAACAAACCTTTACAAACAATGTAGGATTAGATTGGAGATTTAAGGGTGATATGGGTATGGTTGACCCTAAACCAAATCTAAAAGATCAGTTTAACTAAAACATATAATCCTAAAAACAACATTTTCCACTTGTCCCTAATTCAATACATTATAATTTGTAAGGGTTAACTTACCGATTATCACGGATCTCAACTTTCTAATTAAGTGTTAGTTGATTCATCCTCCGACATTTCTTGATAAGTTTCATTAGAATTTACAAATAATAAAAACAATAATAATAATTATGATAATAATAATAATAATTATTATTATTATTTAATTAATAAATAATAAACAAACCATTTTCAGGTGTTTTTTTATATATTCGATACCTTCAACTCAAAAATGAAAAACTTATCCAAAGATATTGTTTAAAACATCTACAAACATAAGAAACCAATAAATATATGATTGTCCATCTGTCAACCTACTAGTGATCCACCCCGTCACATAATTAATAAACATTAAACTAAGAAGTGGAAGAACCTAACGATAAGCCATGAAGAACCCACAACCATAACCCTAATTCTCCATCGACTTTAAAGTTTACACACACCCATCTATCATTAACAAGTAATCAACCACAATAAAAAACAATAATAATAATAATAATTAACAGTAATTTATAAACTTTGAGATGATCGATTAACATGTATTATAACAACAATCCCTTCGGATTCTGCATCTCTACCCTCCAATTCCTCTATCCATCTATAAACCATAAAACTATAAATAAAATTAAACTATATTCATCTTTCTATAAAAATCAAAATCTTAATTTTCATCAGAAGACTCGGGGCTCGGGTACTCATTAAGATCCGGGTTCAAACAGACCCGACCCGAGTAGGAATCCGACTCCGAGGGCGGCGTGCGGCGGTGAGGGTGGTTGGGAGCCCCGGCGGCGTTCTGGGTCTGTAGGGCGTCGACTTTGGCGCCGACTTCGGTGGCTTTTTTTCTGATGGAGTCGGCGGAGAGGTCGTGGAGGAAGCCGTCGTCGGCGATGGAGTCGGGGAAGTTGAGATGGGCGGAGGGGCCGCGGAGGTAGTAGACGGCGGTGTCGTAGGCGCGTGCGGCGGCGATGGGGGAGGAATAGGAGCCGAGCCAGATGCGTGAGCGTTTGTTTGGCTCGCGAATTTCAGCCACCCACTTGCCCCACTTCCTCATCCTTATCCCTCTGTAGGGTTTGTCCATGGCGGATTTCTTTCGCTTCTCGCCGCTGGAAGTCGGTGAGTATCCGCCGTCGGCTTCCATCCTCACGGTGGCGGACGGTGGCGCACGGTTGCGGTGATGGGAGGAGATGGAGAGAGGAGGAAGAGGGGTTGGGATATGATATGAATGTAGAAAGAGAGTCAAAGGACTTTTATATGAAAATTTTAGGTTGCATATATCGCACAGCGTCTATATATATAAAGGTTATTATAAACAAATTTCTTTCGTAATGGCCGAATGGGTTATTATTAATGTAACCAAGGTTATTATGAAACTTGGATGTTATATTGTAGAAAAGAAAAAAGAATTTACGCTATTACCTCTCACTTGAAGTTAATTGAAACAGAAAATTACTTATTAATAATCAAGGAACATGTATAATTTATTTTTTACATAATTTAAATATTTAGAAAGATATTACATAGTGTTACTAAGCTAGTGAAAGATGAGTAATTTTAACGGAATGAAAAATGTATAAATGGTTGTAACCAAACATTTGAAAAACTTGATTACTATTCAATAAAAATTTTCTTTTTTTAAAAACGTAAAATTATAAAATGCTTGAAAGCACTCCGTTCTCCTTTTCAAGATCCTAAACTCGCTATAAGAAGAATTGATGGCTTGTTGGTAAAGTCAGCTTCAAGCGTATCTATGATTAAGCTAAAAAGTGAGAAGTATGAAATGTAAGATGAGATCCTTTTGATCTTCTAAATTAAAAGCAATTAGGGTTTTCGATTCATTGTGAAATCAGAACTCAGAGATACGACTTGTTGGATTTAATGGTTTGCTTTTGCTTAAACATATTAATCACAACTTAATTTGATAGTAAGGTAATTCGCACCAAGACACTATAACATAATCAAATAAGTTAAGAAAATCAAGTCAAAACATCATGGGTCACCATAGATTTGGACAATAGATAAATATAATTAGTAAATCTCATGAAGATACTTTAGTGAAGATTATAGGCACGAGATGATGGTCTCTCCCCTTTAGATTGTGCTTACACATATGTAGCACACACTCACTCACATTGTTAGCCCAAACATTATTATTCATAACAAAACATATAGACATTTAGTAAGATGTTGTTGATAGTGACATAAAACAAAATTATGTTAATACGTCAATGGCAAAGGTCTTCAGTTGTTTCGTGATGGCGGTGGCATCTATCATTAGCTTTTAACTATTAGCAACAAACGTGTTGAAGTGGGTTGCAAATGATCAGTTATGATGATTACTTGTATAAGTGAAAAGACATCCTTTGTTGAAGTTGAGCACATTCTTGTGATCAATCGCGTAGTCCTTTAGCACCGAATGATAGCTTTATAATATATCTTCAGGTTCGACAGATTAATTTCACATGATGAGTTACATATAAAGCCTTCAACAACAAGCTAGTGTTCTTTAGTTGTAATTGTAGCTTCTTAATTAACGACGATTGTATCATTAGTGCTAGTTGCAACCGGGGGAGTTTTGTTAAAAACCCAATGTAACCATAAATCAATATTGTATGAGTAAATCCTAGCTTTTTATTGCCAACAATAGCAATCAACTAAAATTAAAACACTTGGAAACAATACCGAGTTTTGAAACACAAATTCGTAAACATAAACATCCAAACTATAAAGCAAAATAGACAATTTATCTTAAGGGTTTTATATAATCAAGGCAAGTAATGGAAGTCTACTTCATAACAATGGAGTAACTGATTAAGAAATGAAACAAGTATGAATGACATAACCAAAAAGTATCAAAGAAAGATTAAAACTAATACAAGCAAAATACGAACCAAACAAAAACTTTAATCTTTGATCTTACAATCTTCGTAACTTCAAAATCGTTGAATCTTCAAAACCTAAGCTAATTTCGAAGTGAAATCGAAGTTATAGCTTTTAGCTTTTGGTATGGAAGTGGATGCACCCTCGTCCATTGGTTTGACCTAAAGGAGGTTAAATAAAATTTTGATTTTTTTTTTTTTTTTGAAAATTTCCAAGTAATAGTGACGTTGAATATAATTTAAAAATGGAGAAAACTTGGAAATAAAATAAGTTGAAGGAAAAAAATTATAATGACAAAGTTAAAATCCACAAAGTTATTAAATACGACTTAGCTTTTTATAAAAATAATATAACAAAATAGAAAAAAATAAACACATCATGATAGATGTACTTAAAGTTATATAAAGGATACAAAAAAATAAAATTACACTTCAAATAAAAACAAAGAAAACTAAAGTAATAAAATAATCACATCAAATGAGTGTTGGTGGTAATGTAAAGACCGCAAATACATTGCCCATGTTTGGGTCTATATGGCATAAAAAGGAAAAGGAGCAAACAAGTGGAAGATTTAGCGAGTTCTTGTCGGCTTAAAAATGTTTAGAATATACATTCTATACTTACAATAACTAATATGGTATATGTCGAATTCATTAAAAATACTATTGAGTTGTGTATTGAATATTTGAATTTCTAAGGGACTTAAGCAAGAAGCATATTATATCTAAAACGAGCACACATCAAAATTTGACTATTTACCTACGTATGTTTTAAATTGAAAATTTTCAAAGGGTTGTAATTTGTTAATAACCAAGCCACAATTTTTATATAATTGTGAAACAAAAAACATTAAATTGGTGATATATGGTTTCTATGTTGAAGATTAAGTAATAAGTATAACCAATGATACTTATCTTAATTAGTTAAGGTGAGTTAGCCCAAGATATTATTAAAATAGGTGAGGTTTTAAGTTTAAGTTCCACCTGTAACAAAATAAATGGTTTTTTTTTATACATATAATATAATGTGAGTTTTTTTTTTTAGGGTGGTCTCAAATTAAAAACTGATGTAGACAGACTGATGTACGAGCTTTTATTCGAAGACATGCCAACCTAGTGCCTTAATGTACCGTACTTAAGTAATGGAGATGAGCAGATGGTCCTGTGGCCAATCACTGATCTAATTAGTCGTTCAAATAAAAATTATTTAGCATTGGCAAATTATAGTATTCGATGAGGTATTACATTTATAACGTAATTATGGAGATCTTATTTACACATCTATTCCAAATGCCTTATGAAACTTGATCATTTTGATTTTCAGACATCTGATAACTAAATTGGAAAATCATAGCATAATGTGTCAACACCAAATTTACAAAGATCATATCTATGTAATTTGTACTTGAACGCTTGAGTTTGATAGCCCCTTCAATTGTTCTATGTAGGAAAGTCACAATTAGTAAGCTAAATCTTACGATGAGGTGATTATTCCCACGTAACACTTGTGAAGTTGTGGCTGCATCCCAGGTGAGTCCAAAGTATGCCGAAACCAATGAACTTTATGGTAAACGTGATGGAATGGCTAGCCCTTCGAGCAACCAAGGGCGCTACATAAGGTCTTGAATGATAACTCCGTAACAACAAGGTGCCATTAAGGCGGAGACCATTAATTGTTAAATATGCATATTAGAAGTTAAATTTTAATCAAATCATTAGAGTTTAAAGGACTAACATATCATTTCTCTAGATTTAATCGAAGTCAACTCGAAGTTCTAGAACCAATACATAGAGATGAAATCACTAACAAAAATTAGTTAAACGACATCCAATTATTCAAAACACACTAAAAACTTACCGACGGAATCATGATTAATTAATTTGAATTAGTCATTTAGTCGGTGATTAATGGTTAGAAAAATAGTAATCCAACAATGATAACGACCTTTGGGGACTGTAATTGGGTGGTTAAGAAAATGGTCGGTAAGTTATTATTAAAACACTTACCTCACCCAATTTGTTTATAATTATAAATTTTTTAATCATTAGTCAGTAAAACATTTGTCCGATGATAAATAGTAGTTAAATACGACGGCTTGAAAATTTTGTTCAGTGACTGCCAATGTGACGGCGGGCTTTGACAACAACAACGAACGAAAAAGGGCTGCGGTGGTCGGTGGTGGTGGAAGTTACTTTACGTGCAAGTAATGAGAACTATAATTTTCTCCAAGGGGGCTGTATTTTCTATTTTCTACTAGTAGTTTTCAATAATTAAATTGATACCGACATTCCTTTCTTTTCTTTTCTTTATTTTATTCAATTCAATTATTATATAATTAGGTAACAAGATTAAAGGGCCTTTACAACTGTTTTAAAATATTGATTATTAATCAATGTGTCTACAAGATTATAAAGGGACAACTTGGTGAATTATTTGTGACATGGTGAACAAACTCCACCAAATGATCAAGCTTTTGCAAGTTGGTTGTAAACGCAATAGCCAAAGTGGTGATGCTTGATATTGATTTTTTAGGGAACGTGGGCCCATCAACCGACCAAACAAAACTTGGGGAATTATTGAGAACTCATCTGTCCCTGTTTTGCTTCCATCTCTTATCCATTTCTTGCACCATGTTGGACCACGACCGCAACATGAGACATGACGCACGGAGGGTACGTTTAACATCACGAGTCATACGGGTTAGATGTCAAACTTAGAATTCGGTTATAATTGTTCGAGTAACGGGACAGGGGTAAAAAAATTTAATCTGTGTTGTTTAATAAATTGTAGATATTAGTATTGTTCTGAATACTACACTTGATGTCATTTGACTCGTATAAATTTATTTCTTTCTAATTATTTACTTGTTTTACATTTGGATAAAATAAATCATTAGGATTGATAGTCCAATAACATAGGTAAAGTCTTTTGAAACACTTATTCACAGTGGATTCTTTATAAATATGTAGTGTGTTTCTTATATTATAGGGAATGGTTGTGAGTGAAGAAGAGAGAAAATTTACTGTTTATTTGTATATTTTGGGAATCACTGTTCAGTCCCTATAAATATTTTAATATTTTTAAAAGTGGTTGTGAATTAATGAGAGAGAAAATGTAATGATAAACAGATAAAGGTACATAAAAGTATTATTTAATGAAAAAAAGAGAGAAAAAATAGTAAATTTTAGTATAATTATAAGGATATGAATAGTGAATCCATTGTGAATGCTCTTAGATTTGAAAGTCTTATGTTTAAGTTTACAAAAATTAAAAATATTGGTCGTTAAAATGAAGTTATAAATAAAGTATAACGCGAATTAACATGATGCTTGAGCGTCTCTTTAAATGAAAGAGTAAATTCACACCAGAATTAATGTAATGATCGATACAAACGATGGCGAGGAGATCAAGTTTAATGACAAAAGCCGGAACTTGAGATATGATTGTGGATGACCTCATCCACTATAACAAACAATAATCTCATAGTCACCACTACCTTGGGTCCTCACATCATTTTCGTCATCATATGCATCATTCTCATGATCGAGATTTCATGATACAAATATAGAGAGCATTAATAAGAATTGCAATTCCATTTTAAAAGGTTAAGAAGAATTTTTAGCCACCTCTATACAAGGTCAAACGAATATTGATTAACTTATTTAAGTGGTGTTGGAACCTGCTAGTCAAACTCTATCATTTTAATTTTTTAGGGTTTAGTTTTAAAATTTAACTTTTAGATTTTCAGCTTTTAGTGTTTAGATTTAAGGTTTAACTTTTAGATTTTAGCTTTAGGGTTTAAGGTTTAGGATTTAGTTTTATGATTTAGTTTTTAGTGTTTAACTTTTAAGATATGGGGTGGTGAATATTCGTTATTGTTGATGTCAATTAGAGCTACCGTTGGGATGACCATTGCCTAAATTCTTGAAACCCTATCTTAAACCCACCTCAATAACCAACTTTAAATATAAAATATTTAGCTATACCTCTATCAGTTCTACTATCTTATAATTTTAATTTTCTAACAACATAGACATGTTACTCATATTTTTTAACAGTACACTTAATATATTAATATAATTAGTTTTAGTGCAGATAAACAAGTTTGAGTAATCGGATGGGCATCAAATTATATACACGTCCAAAACCCATGAAATATTAAAACTGATCTCATAGCTAATTTCATACATGAGGTTTGACAAAGGGCTCTCATCGAAGTAAATCTCAAACCAAAGTCATTTTGGCTGTGTTTTGTGTTTTTGCGATAATAAGGTAGGGACATTCGATTAGTGGGTGAGTAGGAACGAACTAGAACTTAGAGAACCCGATTGGAACTTATAGACCGTAATCAATCATGGCAGTAACATAAGCGTAAGCGTATAAAATCTTTCATGTTTGCATAGGGTTCATGATATATGAAACATCACAAAGGTTGCATAGTATCATGATATCATCAAAAACATCGATTAGCAACCAAATATGGTAACCAATATCTTGAGCAATAAAAGAGAGATGATAATGACATATTTTCATTATTTCATGATCCCCACTGGTTTCTTGTTTCTTATCAGCTCCCCGCCATCGTCATTGTTAAGATGCTGTTACCGCCTTCCATTTCGGCTTAATCGAAGTAGCACGGGGCCCACAACCAACAGTCATCATTAAAAAAAGAGAATATTTGGTTTATTTTAAGGTATGTACAATAACATTACGACATTAAAAGATAACACATATGTTAAAAGAACAAAGGAAAAATAACAGGCCGAAAAAGGTTTAAACTTTAAAGCAAAATGTATCATTAGTGTTTCTAGGTGGTAGGCTGAAAGTACTACTAAAACAGTAAACTTAAAAACATATGTAGCAATCGTTATATACTTGGTCCACTCGTGGCCCACGTGTCCCATTTTCACAGGACACGTGTATTTGCTGCTTTATTAGATGGCCCATTAGAACAGATTGTGCGGTCCTTTTAGCCTTTTAGGCCTTGTTGGTTAAGACTGTTTTTCTTTAGGCTTGAGGTTTTGTCTAGGATGTCAAAGCCCAGCCCTTTTGCACCGTGTCCGAAAAACCTCAGGCCTCATCTAGCAGTAGCCTTTTTGCACGATGGGCCCGAGCCCAACTATAGATTTACAAACTAATTGGGCTATTCTATTGCATATTAAATTCACTATATACATGACATAATTACAAACGAATTGATTCCGGGTTCTATGCTTATTGTTTCAAAACTATCTAATCAGGTTTCTATGTTACTAACTATTCGGAGTTAACATTAAAACAGTCCGATGCGAAGCTATCGTTCATCGATAATTTCCTCCTTTATTTGTCAAATGCATATAACTTATAATCGTTATTTAATTAAGTTTCTTACAAAATAGTTGTCACCTGGGTAAAACTGAATCAAATTTTCAAACTACTATTACTAAACGGGAGTATTACCAATAGTTTTAGTATAAAGTCTGTCCGAATTTTGTTGCCAAAATACAGAATTAAGACGACAAAATTGTCACTTAGTTCCGTCACAAATTGACTTTTTCCACAAAATCGTCTCAATATTAGCAACAACCTTTGTTTGCGATGTATTTATGACGGTTTTACCCTTTCTAAAAGTCCTTTCTAAAGTACATATGCTTCTATGAGAATGGGCTGCCACCATGGTTAAAATATTCTTCCCAAAAGTACTTCAGGGGCAGCTCACCAAGCTGCATTGTTCATGTTAAGATCTATTTAAAAATAAACATGTAAGATGTATTGTTGATAGTTCTGGTTTCATGGTGGACAGATAGTGTAATAAAAAGTCGTTCAAAAAAAAACGTAGATGTTATCACATTTATTATATATCGACTTAATAAATGTTTTTTATAATATGAGCATCAGACCCCAAACATTTTACAAATCGATAATACATATCATAAAATTAAAAAATTGTCACCTGTTAATACTAGAACTCCAACCAATTATTTTTTTCAAACTGCCAAAAGCATTTGCATGGTTAAGTTTTTAATTTTTTATCAGCAGAAAGTAGATATTACAAATAATTTTGGGTCTTGATTAGTGTCCATTTTTTTCTTTTCCTCTTTCGGTACCTTTTATCATAAACTGTACGAATTATATGTTTTTTTTTGTCGATGGTTTAATCTATTAAAATCCAATAAGATTTGCGTATTCGATCTTATGACTTTTGCAAGGCTTCTAACATGCTGGCCACTAGGAAAGATGTGTCTTATTATGTTCTAGAAGTACTAGTCGTGATTGAGGATTCTTTTGGATAGCATAAACAACAATATATTTGATTTCTTGTATTATTATACTGGATTATTCCTTCATATGTTATAAAGACCTCTTTAAAAAATAAATATAATAGAATTATACAATTAACCATTTACATCAGATCATGTAAAATTATAATGTTTAAGAAATAAAGTATTATTATTACTATAATAGTAGCTTTTATGAGTTGTACCATGTAATTCAAGAACTTGTCGATTTGATACTGTTTACTGTTGTTTAATTCTAATATATAAAATACAATGCTAAATTAACTTATATAATATAAAAATGATATAAAACGTAAAACACATTAATAAAATGTTTTATTGTGCTTTTTTGCACGTCAATGTGTTAAAAATAACACTTGTGAAATAACATCATTTGTACCTTTGATTGTAATACACAATGATAAGATAACAATAAGTTTATATAATACATAATAAACAATGATAAAAATAACACGAAATGATTTAAAACGTAAAATACAATGGTGAAAATTTTGATAGAATGAACCGATATTTAACACAATGACCTGACGTATTAGACATAATGACCTGGCATATTTAACATAATGATCAAAATGCTCATCCTTAAAACAATAGAAGTACACATGTCAAGTCCATAATCGTTTTTAAGTTTTTAGATTAAATATATTATTTATAATAGCCCCTACCCTAATAATAAATAATGTGGAGTAAAGTGCCATCGGACGTCCAACAAGCAGCCTCACGATCGGGCATGAGTCCCTGTATTTATTACCAGTCAGAATTAAACGATAACGGAATTTTGGTCTATACCGGCGAAGAAGGCCTCCTTCCGGGGGGTTCGAGCTATCAGTGAGATACCACTCTGTAAGAGCTAGAATTGGATAATAATAATAGTAATAATAATAATAATAATAATAATAATAATAATAATAATAATAATAATAATAATAATAATAATAATAATAATAATAATAATAATAATAATAATAATAATAATAATAATAATAATAATAACACCAACAACATCAACAACAATAATAAAAGTAATAAGAATAATTGAAATAATAATCATAAAAATAAATATAATAATAATAATAATAATAGTAATAATAATATAATAATATAATAATAATAATAATATTATTATTATTATTATTATTATTATTATTATTATTATTAATATTAATATTAATATTAATATTAATAATAATAATAATAAGTTATTGCTAGCTTGTATTTTTTAGGTTATTGTAAAATGGCGTTGACAATTTATCATAAACTAATGGTTGTGTACCTAATTTTTCTCTTTCATAAAATAATGTGTCAATGATTAAATGAAAAAAAAGCATGAAGGTAACCTAAAAGATCCATAAAGTAGAATGATCGAATCAAATCAAAAGTGGCATATTTTACAGATTTATTAGTTGTATTCTGTAATCTGTATGAAGCTGAATTAATCGCATATGTCCAACAATTTGTATTGACATTTGATCAAATAAAAAATTATCATCGCCATATTGTATATAACTTTGCTCTACACACACATATGTGCGCGCGGGGGATATAACTTATAAGCTACAGTTGTCTTCATAATGTGTTTATTATAATTATGATTCAATGTATATATTGTTGGGGGTTATATATTATAATGACCAATCATGCAAGGATTATGACAAAAGTAACATATAATTATATAAGAAGCCGTCTTTTGTAGCATATGGACATAGCTATATTCTAATTTTCTCTTTGTTTCTCTTATTTTTCTGCTTAATTAACTAGCTTGAATATATGAGGAGACAATTAATTTTAATCATATATTATTTATAAAATTATTTTATAATTAATAAAATTTTATTTTATTTGATATTTTATTTATTTAACTCGTAAAATACACAGATTTACTAAAACTAGTAAGAAATATTGTTCACTAACTTGATCATCATGGTTTTGAAAACCGGACCGGACCGGCCGGTCCGACCGGTGGGACCGGGAACCGGACTCCAATCCGGTCCGGTTCGGTGCTTAAAACCGTTTTAACGTTGAACTAGTGGTCGGACCGGTTGAACCGGTCGAACCGGTGGTCGGACCGGGAATCGGACCGGTTGAACCAGTGGTCAGACCGGGAACCGGACCGGTTGAACCAGTGGTCGAACCAGTTGAACCGGGGGTCGGACCGGTTGAACCGGGGGTCGGACCGGTTGAACCGGTGTTTTTATATAATTTTTTATTTTTTTGTAATTTTTACATATATTTATAAAAAATAATTATAATTTTATCCGGTTCTTATATCCGGTCCGAACGGTAGAACCGGTCCAATCAGCGGACCAGTAAGACGTCCGGTTCACTGTCCGGTCCGGTTTTAAAAACATTGTTGATCATATCCAAAATATATAATGAATGTAGAATTAAAACAAAACTTTACCTATTAAATTCAAGTTTATTAAAATGCTCAAGTCATCATTTGATAATTTTTAACAAATCACATTTAGCATTCTTTGATGTAAATCGGATACCTGAAATTGTTAATTTTCAGTTTGATTTAAAAACTTGATATTTGACTTGAACAATTTGCCTAAACATGACATCATCGATCGATGGTTGGGTCTTACACCGAAAATGGGATTCTCGTACACCGTTCAAAATATTGCGATTCTTGTACACGATAGAGATAAGATTAGGACCAAAAGCCCTTCAAACTTATTATCATCCATCATATTAAGCAAATAAAACTAAAGTGAAATTATCTAAATTCTCTTTTGGAAATTTGTGACCTTTGAAAGTGGCATATGCTATAGTTTGGGATCGTTGCATCATGCGACTTTGTAGTGATCAGAATCTTTTGATCGTGATTGTATGTAGTGATCCTATAGCCTTGTCAAAATAAACATATACATGTATGGTTTCGGGAGTCATTGTGGGACTAACTTAAATAGTAGAGACACGTACCTTTTAGATTAAGATCCTAGATTCTTGCTAATGAGCCTTAGATCAATTATTTGGAATGAGGCATCCTATGACTTTTTAAAGTGAAGGTAATAGGTTCGAGTATCACTTGGTGTAATATGTTTCAAGTGGTCTAGAGGTTTTATTACATTTGGTCTTAACGCTGTCTATATTTACGAGCGTGAGTGGCCTTTTGCCATTAGGCTTGTCTGGATGACCGGGCTTAAATTATTCGTTGGCCATTCAAAAAAAAAAAAAAAAAAAGATCATGTATTCTTACCTCGACAAGTGTTTGGAGTATTTAGAGTCGTTTCAAAAAAGAATGTATGGTATCTTGATTAATGGGGGCGTTAAGTTAGTTCATTAATTGTGTACTTATGGTATTCTCAACCTTAGCGTTACACCATGTCCAAAACCCATACACACAAGACACATCAAACAAAACAATATTGCTATTTTATTCCCAAGTCCCAACCACAACCACTTAACTTATATTCGAATATTTCATGACGACATCTTATTAAACTAATAAGGAGCAAGTAATACTACTCCAATAGTCCAATGTATATGTGTTTTGAAACAATTCTGTTGGAAGGAGAAACTAAAATAAAATTCATTTCATTATTCGATAAAGATGAACACATATATTTAATCTTATAATTTCCTCATTAATTATTTCTTAATCTTTTTATGTTTCTCTTTTCTTATACAACTCCACCTTCACATAATCACAATTCACATATAACATCTCTTCCCCTTATTCAATCCATCACCGGAAAAACAGTGATAATGGTGGGGTGGATACACATCCCACTGGTGGCAGCATCCACCGGATTATTAATCCTCCTCTTTCTCTTCTTCCACCACCTCTTCCGCCACCGTAAACCACCGCAGCCCGTCGCCGGAGCACCGCCAAAACCACTGTTCAATTGGTCAGATAACCCCGCACTCGTCACCGACGCCATCGAAAACGGTTGGTCTCGATTCGCATTCACCGAACACGTCTCCTCCTCCTCCCTCCGATCAAACAGGTTCCCGATCGGTTCTTGTGTTGGTGATGCCACCGCTGAAGACGTTGATGACGTGGATATTATTTGGGAAGTTTGTCAGGGATCATCTGATTTCATGCAAAAGATTAGACTCCATTCTGGGTTAAATAACATTGTGAAGACTACAGCTTCTGCAATGACGGCAGCTTCCGCCGTTAGATCGGCGTTACCGTTACCAGGTCCGGTGGTCGGAAACTCAACGCCGTTTCCTCAAGAAGCTTACTTTGAAATTACGATATTGTCCATTTACGAAGGTGATAACGGAGGTGACGTTAATGGAAAGGGGAGGGTAAACTCGGGAGAGGAGGAGAATGCTAATCTGATTGAAGAGAGTGGTGTAAATGGGAGGGGTGTGAATGTCAATATTGAAGAGTCTAGGGGTCGAAGTTGTGCGAAAGATATAGTTGAAGGGCGAAATGAGTTGATTGTTATGGTGTCGGTGGGGCTTACCGGCGGAGGGTCTCTTCCGGTTAAACTTCCGGGGAGTTATCCGGGATCCATCGGCTTTAATTCCGATGGTTCTGTTTATATGGATGGTATGTTCTATATCTTTGATCGACATTTATGCTTATTTTAAACATGTTAGTGCTAACAAATCAAGACAAAAATAAAGGTTAGACTAACAAAGTTAAGACAGAATAATATTTTTAGTTATTTCAATTGGAAAAGCATCGAAATGACCTTTTGGCTTAAGTTTTTTTTTACTAGAATGACAACTAAATTTAGAATAAACAGTGATTTTTAACTCACTCGTATCCATAACTAATCAATTAGAGAATCCATAAATCCATAACTAATCAATTAGAGAATGACAAGTAAGCTTTGCCGGCTATGAAAACTAAAATTTAGCTTACTCAAAATTTTTGAAAACCAATATGGGTTGACGAAAACAATTAATCATATCAATTGAAAGATAACTTAGCATAATTTTTTTTCCAAACGACTAACATTTAGCATAAAATTTTTGTGAAGAGCTAAGACTTATGTTTTTTTTAAATGACTCAGATTTAACCTACTTTTTTTTTATAAATAAGTAAGAATTAACCTAATTTTTTTAGTGACGACCACACACTTTTTTTTTTTCTGAGAGTTAAGTGAATGTTTATATTGTTAAAAAAGATAGCCAAAGATGTTTCTATTAATGATTTTCTATTTCATTGATTTTTTTTCCTTTTTATAAATAGATTGTCAAATTTTAATCTATTTTTAACAAAGTAATAGTTATTAGTTTGACTATAATTTTATAGTTATTCTTTGTATTACATTGAGAACATACCCACCACTCCGAGATACTTGAGTTTAAAGATACGCGTTTTAAAGGTATACTTATTTTTAAATTAGTTCTTTATGTAATGTAATTAAAATTTATATAATTGCTTTCATTTTTAATTTGTCAGGAAGTATATATAATATAACATAGTAGGATCGGTAGGTCCACCAACTTTTCATAATGAATTCTTTAATACTTGTATATCATTTAACAACTTATTATTCGTTTTTATAATGGACCGTTTTAGTCCTGGCTTTCTTAATTTATGCTTTACATGTTAAGTCGTGTGATGTTTTAGTTACCTGTTACTATATTTGTAGTTTTGTTTTAAGTTTACTCTTTCTTTAACATCAAATTTTTTTTTAATTTTTTTATGTCAACCCATCTTGAATTTAAACTCATTATTTTTTGAGAAAACAATCACCAGTGACACTGAACTATAATGTGAGTTGTTGTAAGTTTACTTACAAATCATTTATTAAGAATTTTAAATTGGGTCGAGTTTATTCATTTTAATATTTGTATAAGCAAAGTAGTTGCTTTTAATATAATAGTTGTAAACTAATATACTTGTTAGATGACTTGTTTAGTGACTTGTGTTTTTAGTGTATTATGTTTGGTAGTGATGATGTATGATTGATAATTATACAGGAATTAAACTTGTAAGCGAATCAAATATCAATAGATGGGAAAAAGCCGCTAAGGTGATTGGTTGTGGTTACAGTCCTAGTCAGAAGAAAGTTTTCTTCACAGTAGATTCCAAACTTGTACATGAAATAAATTGTAAGGGCGAAGAATTCGGGACTCCACTCTATCCAACAATAGCAGCAAATAGTGATGTTATGGTGCTTGTAAATTTTGGGCAAAGTGCCTTTAAATATGTACCAGCGAATTTACAAAGAACACAAAATCCTTGCTTCATTGGACCAACGGCAAATTCTCCGTCCTTAGGGTATGAAGATAGCAAAGAGCTTTTTTCAATGGGAAGAATAGATTCACAATGGTTAAATCAATCAACTACAAGAAGCGGGTCATATCTATGCAGTCTAAATAAAAAAGATTTGGATGAGACTTCTGAAGCGGATTTTTTTGAAATCATTATAGAGAGTAATAGTTGCAAAAAATCACCAAGCAAACCCTCGTAGCCGAGAAATGCTAAATGCTATTCTTTATATGGCCGAGTATATAATCGAAAGTTCAACCCGGTGAAATATGATATGGGTTGTTTAATTAAAATGAGACCGGATTGTGTTTATTATATTTTTTGTATCCATTTTTTTAGAGGAAATAGGAATGTCATCTCTCGTAGCTTTTGATTAATAGTAGCCCATATATATTGGTTACACGAATAGGAACCAATCATTTCACTTTAATGCCACATAAGATACATGGCCGATGATAGATTCATATTTTCTTTCATTAAGCAAGTATTAAAGTTACTTGACAAAAGTGGATTTTTTATTATTCACTAAAAGTTACAGAGTTAATCTTTTTGAATAAATTATGAATTTGTCGACAGTGTAATAGAATCATGCTTAAATTACTTTGAATATTTATTATTATAAAAGGTCTCGAGTTATGCATGTGTGTATGTAAACATAGGGTGTCATCCTTTGGGAGTGTTGACTTTAGGGTTATGCTATTGATGTATTTTCAATTGCCACTTTACGTGATTACTTGTGCTCTTCAGATCATTCTAACATCACAAATTTGGGTATTGAGTTGGGTATGTTTGATTTTGTGTTATCGGTGTGTATGTATGTTTTTAATTGGAATTCATATTGTTTATATATCTGATTTAGATCCTTTTTTTTAGGTTGGATTTCCTTTTTCTATTTCTCTTGCTAACATGAATTGACCTGGTGACAATATTCTTTATTGATTGTGAACTAATTATAACACCTAACTCCCACTAAGAAAAACAAATATTGATTGAAGATCAAAATTTGAGACGAATAGTGTGATATTTATAAAGGTGGGCTCGAACATAATTATTGGATTATTTATTCCAAACATAATTAATAGCCGGTATATCTCTTACGATTTAAGTATAATCATACACCACTACAAAAGAGCAAAATTTTCAACGAAATTCTGGACGATAATAATTGAGGTGCTCGGAAATTTCTACGAAAATTTTATATCGAATCTACATGACTACATATGCTATAATATCCTATGATACAAGTAAATAATAAATAAAGAACAATATTGATTGATTGAATTTTGTTGTTTTTGTTTTCATATTTTTTTGGTGTCTCTCATATATATATTTATACATCTAGAGACCACGTGTATACTATTCAATTGCAGTGACCATCTTATAAAAACAAGCTTTCTATTTATATTGTATCTTAAAGAGAATACATACTCTCAACTTTAATTATTATGACTACAAGAGAACATATTCGCTCCTCATGTTTTATGCTTTTGTTGCTTCTCTACAGATTGCACCCACGTATCATATTCCTTAGAGAATATTATGTCTTTAAGAAATATACACGCAAATATATTCTTTTGGCGAACAAATTTAAATAGGATAAACTTTAGTTTTAAAATAATAAATATGAGTTGGGCCGACTAACATATAGAGTGTCCGCAAGGAAGTGAAAAAATATTTTAGTGGTAAAGTGTCTTTTTTTTATTTAACATTACAGTTGTAAGAATTTGAACCAATATCATTTTTATAAGTGATAAACAACAATATCACTAGACCACTAGATTATTAGTGTATTCCTTTTATCTAAAAGGTAAAGAAATTAAATTTTATAAAATGCAGACATATGTTGTTTAATATCAGTGAATAAGGAGTTTCTTTTAACTAAACCAAAACTAACTTGAACATCCTATACCCACATCGTACTCGCAAAGTCATGACTTGGCTTGACATTAACCGTTGATTTAGAGCCACGCGGCTACAATTTATCATATTTGGTTTAAAACACACTTTACCACAACTGAGATCACACAATTATGTTCAAGCTTTGCCCCTAGCGCCATCATCTCTCTCGTCAAACTGTAGAACACTAAGTTAATTAGAGAGAATGGCGAGGACTTTAGGTGGACTTTGAAGGTGGCTAAGTAGAAACACGCATTATTATATATATTAAAAAGAAACGTCAGCGCTACAGTATGTTTTTAAAGTTTTATGATTTGACCACTATTGTTTCCACCAGATAACTTTTCATCCTCTGTTTTCTTTTCTGCTGGCTATGAAGAACTACGATTGGTCCACCTCATCAAGTAGAGAAGCATATAAGCTATGGGTACAAGTGCAGAAGCCATGGATACAAGCTCCTGCCCTTCTTTGTTTTTTATTCTTCATTTTCAGTCCTTTCAGGTCACGTACTACTCTCTCCCATTGAAGCTGCGATGGGGATGGGTTAGCGCAAGGAAGAGGAGAAGACGTGTGCGAGAGAGAGAGACGATAGTTGAAGGTGAAAGCAAAAGGGGGTGTGGGCTCTCGCCGTTGTGGTGTTGAGTTGTTGGTTTGGGTTGTGATGGATGGATGTTACAAGAAGATGAAGGCTCCAGAGAAAATCTAGATAGTATGAAAATAAAGAGCTAATGTGTAGATAGAGAATGATGAAGATGATGGCTGTGTACATAAATCAAAAAATATATTCAAATTAAATAGGTCTATGAAAAAGAAGAAGAGGGAAGTAGGGTTGGAATCTTCTGGAGTGTGCAGTTAGAGCACATACTTTTGGTAAATACATATCTAAGTTCAAAAAAAACGAAAAGAATTGAATTATAATTTTTGTTATTAATTTATGATATTTGAATGGCTTAAAGGATGAATTGAGTGAATATTTGTTTTTGATGATAATAACTTTTTTTAATGATTACATGGTTCTCTTTTTCTATTTATCTTCGTTATTTTTTCATGTTTGGTCATAAACCGTTACATATGGTTATCCCAGTATTCGATTTGTAGTTTTCTTTTGGCGCAACAATTGTATAGAAATAATAACAAAAATCTTCAAGATAGAAATGACTAATGAGATACGATAAGTTTCTAGATATAAAGTATAAATTTATGTAATGATAATTATTAGTTAAATTATACTGGTAAGATAAAAAAATACGCTTGAATGCTCTCAAAGTCCTCAATTAATCCAAATAGTGTTCCTGCATGTTAAACTATGTTGAAACAAAGTGGCATTTGTGCGTAAAAACCAAATCGCATTCTAGAACAAGCGTTCCCGCGCGCAACGCGCGGGCCATAACACTAGTTTATTATAATGTCTAACTTTCACCGATTACATTCTTCCAAGTTTCTTAAACCCGAATTATTCTATTTTCAATTGATTTAACCGACAAATACGTATTTATTAATGTATATAGTACGTGTATATACTTGAAATAGATCAACTCTTTTTATCTATATTACTATATAAATCATATGAAAAGGACACAAAAAAGATTTAATTAACGGGTTACGGATGATGTACGAGTGTCTGTTATCTAATGCTAAAACTTCTTGTAATAAACACAAAAAAAATCAAAAAATTAAAAATGTATCTGAGGGCACTACACGTTATGATACTCCTTTTGTTTTTTTTTTTTTTTTCTGCTTTCATGCGATAGATTAATACCAACATAGTAAGAAAAAAAAACAGACCAATTTGCGAGAAATTGTGTATTTGAAAACTTTAAAATAACCAACACTTTTACTAATCGACCATTTGCCAGTGTGACATATCAATTATCAAATACAAAGCACAAAATGCCGTGTTGGGCCAAGCACAAAACTGGACAAAAAAGTTAACAAAATGGTGTTTCTTAAGCCCAAGCCCAAACGTTTGCAATAACCAAATTAACTGAAACGGACCCAATTACTAGCGAAACTTAATTAACCGAAAACTATTTGTTCCCCCTGCTTCATTAGTTGGGTTTTCTCGAACCATAACCGACCCATAAACCATGATCTCCCTAATGATGATATATCTTGAAACCTTTGGTAAATTAGTTAGCTAAATGCATCCATTATCAGTAAATATTATTAAAATTAGATAATCATTAAGTTATAATTTTTGGTAACAAAATAATATCGTATTGTAAATTCATGCATTTACTTTCTAGAAATTCAGCATATGTTTTTTTTTTCAATTATTCAGTTCCATAGCAATTTAACATAATATATTGTTAAAAAAAGTGGAGTGTGCAAAGCTTTCCGATCTATGGTTTTGTGCTTGTTTCATAAGAAGCAGTGATGTTCAATTTTTAGATTTCATTTTCAACATTTATTTCATCAACATGATTTTTCTAATGTATAGTTCTTTATTATAACTTTGTTACTTTAATGATAAGTTTATTGAAGAAAAAGTGATAAAAGTAGAAAATTTATTGATAAGACATTGATGGGCACATGTTGTGTTTCCTTGACCGTCTATTTTTGTGTTATAGTTACTAAAGATGACAAGTGATGGTAAGCATATGCATGAATGGTGAGCAATAAAGCACAACTTCACTTCTAATCTCACATAATGCATACAGCATGTGGGGGAAGAAGTAAATGTTTGTAAAAATAACTTTAAGGACCTTTTATTAGTGGATTTTATCAATGTTTTTCTTTCACAAATCAATTTCATAGTAAAAGAACTTTTGGCTCTAACTTTATGCGTAGAATTAATAATGAGAATTGTAATATTTGTATACCTAGGATTGGTTTCTTACATTAATCATGTTGGTCACCTTACAAAGTTAGTGAATTAGTAATTAGTAAAAGATTATAGGGTATTGGTTAACTTAGACAATTTCAGTAAGTTAACTAAAAGTGAGGTAGCCACATATCAAAAAATCAGTTCTTGTAAAAGTTGATCATAAAAGAAGAGGGAGTTATCGTAGTTTTCTCTTATTTTCTCCCTCTTCTTTTCTCACATGTCACATCAGCAACATCTCATATTTCTTTTATTTTTCTTATATTTTTCTCATCTTGAGGGAGTGGTCATATTTTTTCTTGTTTTTCCCACATGCCGCATCCACAAATACCAGGACTCTACATTTGTTGGCTAGGTTTTTAACGGGTGTGTTTCTTGTGATCTATATCTTGATTTAGTTGTTTGTTCAAGGAAAAGAAAAGAAATTGGAAATGTTATTGTGTGAATGTGTGTGTGTTGCATAATTTTGCTTTCTGCTAAATGTAAGGGAATAACATTGGCTTTGTTTTTATATGGGAATGAATGGCCAAAATGAGAAGATGGAAAAAGAAGGTTAGGAATCAGTAACAAGCCAGATTGGGATTGGATGTAAAAGAATGTGAGCATGTGATCAAAAGTTCCAAATAATAAAAAGCATTGGTTGTAGGAAGGTGTGTGTTAGTACAATTTAGAACTAGAGTTAAAAACTATTTAGCCTTAAACTTTTGTTTTGGACAGGTATCATTATAATTTATTGCTTATCTTTTACTTGGTATATTAAAATAAACCATATTTTAACATAAATTATGGATTTAACTTTTAAGGTTTGTCAAATTTAGATTCAAGTTCCTTTATAAAAATGTTTCAGAAACAACCTATTGACAACTAGAAATCTTAAACAAAGAGTAAGGCATCTTAGCAACAACTTTTTACGGGTCGGTGGTTCACATGCTAACAAAACATTGTCAAAAGACAAAATAACATGAATGTTTATATTCGCGTCACTTTGTTTTCACTTTTCAGTTTTACCGATAAGATGTGAAAGTTGGAAAATAACTAAATAACTAAAGTAAGAAATTGTAAAATAATTTAATGTACGTTCAAATAAAAAGATTTGTAAAAATTGAACCAACAAGTTGAGATGGCCGAGTTGGTCTAAGGCGCCAGATTAAGGTTCTGGTCCCAAAGGGCGTGGGTTCAAATCCCACTCTCAACAACTATTTTTATTTTTAGTCATTTATCCAAATTGTTTACTTTGTAATCATTTTTTAGTAACATATATTGACATATTTAATCCAACTATTACCACTGGACCTGTGTGTATGAATGTATAATTTTTAATTCACATAAAAAAAAAATACGATGTTGAGACATTTCATCCGGATTAACTGTCTTGTGTTTACGAGACGATTGACAAACAAATTCGCTTGATGGTTCCACTAGTAATATGCAACCCTAATAATTATTATTTATATGATTCAAACAATGTAAGAAAAATGACTAAATAAGGGTTGAAAAATAAATTTTATTTTGTATTATATATGAGATACGAAATTTATAGTTTAATTTTTTTTATGAATATAGTTAATTAACAAACTACGATGTGTTTAAAATACTATTGAGATGAATGGGATATCTGTATTTAAAATAGCATTATAATTGAACTTGTAGAATGAAAATAGTAAAACTTTTCTCACATAGATGAGACGGCAAATTTTATACGAGTATTAAAGGGTGTTCAAATTCATATATCTGAAAATTTTAAATAGTTGATTTAACTATCCATATGCGTATCCAAATTCTAAAAAAGTATGTATTATTTAATATTTTTTGTAAAAAATTAACATTTTTATTAAAAAAATTTCAAATATCTGAAGTTTTTATAAAAATATTCAAAATTTCTAAATTTCTAATTAATATTTATTATTTAATAATTTAAAAAAAAACTTCAGATAATTCGGATATCCAAATATCTGAAAATCCTTAAAATCACTATCTGAATCCGGTTTCAGATTTTGATATTTTGAGCACCCCTAACGAGTATATAGATAGTCAATATGTTTAGTAAAGCAATTGCTATAGATTTTTACTTTCACTCTTATACACAGTGTGAAATTCGGTCTGAATAATTTGAATTTTTTCGCTTTCACTTGACGCTTGGACATGAATGTTGGACTCGTGCAAGTGAGGTTTGCTCGGTCTTGTAACTTTTCTTTTACAAGGCTTGAAAGGTTTCAACTTGCAAGGACTTGTTAAGTTACACTTAGTTATGTTTCGCTATCAAATCTAAATTGTTGTTTGTGTTGGCCTTTTCGATCAATTGCATGTGTTAAATCATTTCATTATAACAACTGACATTAAAGAAAATGCTAGTTTCTTAACTCTCAATAGACAGACAAACTACATATTAAAAACCGTTAAGCAGCTTTATATTTTTCCTACATTGTTAAATTCTCAAAAGTACAAAGCGGTTTAGAACTCTCTATGCCACCTTTTATATACAAATGATATTGCATTGTTTTAAATAACACCATCCATTCTGTAGTGGTGTGTGATAATGATAGAAAAATGTTATCACATAAACATTCATGTTAACAATATATGATAATAAAAAATTGATGCAATGGGCATGCTATATTGATTGAGTTTGTAGCTACTAGAGTTGATGAAATGTATTTTTATAGTTGATTGTAATTAAAAACAAAAGAAAGAAAAAATATATATGCTTGCACTCACGCGCATAAAGGCTTAATTTACAATCTTCCCCTAAACTTCCCTATCAATAGGTCTATCACGGGGTTGGTGTCAGGGCGTGATAGGGTGCCACCTCGATCATCCTATTCCCATTCACACCCCATTACTCATTGCTATAACGTATAGAAAATATCTAAAAATAATATACGATTTTTCCTGAATATGACACGACTGAGATTGATACAAAGACACGTGACACACAAGCATTGTCCACTTCCAACTGAAGTATTAACTTTTAGTTCCGTTTTGCTGACATTTTATGATGGTGTCAACCTCATAGGCCCCTAACCCATGTGCCATGCTACACCATGTGCATCGCCTACTTCTTGTCATAAACTAATCATTGATCAACTCCCACAAGTTTCCCTTTGAAGCTATATATATATATATTATATATAAATATATATATATATAATTATATATATATATATATATTATATTATATTATATATTGCTTGTGGTGGTGGTGGTTTTATTCCGGTGGGTGGTTAACGGTGGTGCTAGCTAGCTGATCATCATGATAACCGTTATAAGAAGTTAGGTTGTTGGTGTTGGTGGAATGGTGGTGGTTGTGATGACAACAACTACTACTAACCACAAGTTAACAAGCTTCAAAGTGCATAATTAGTAACATAACTTTTTTAACTAAAATGAAATTGTTGGGTTTAAGATCGTTTTCAACTAATCTAAAATCTAATAGCTTAATCATCTCGTTAAGTGATAACTTTACAAATTAATTAAAGTAAATAACGTGCGTATGTCGCAATCCTGTAGACTTTCAAGAGATGTCAACTTTTTGCTGGTAAGATATCCAATTCTTATCATGTTTCATAAAAAAAAACCATTTAGATTATATTTAATTAATAACGGAATATGGGGGTAATATAAAAGATTAGCTAAAAAAAGATATTGTTAAATGATAAGAAATCACGTAAAACTTAAATTAAATGAAACTGTTAGAAAGAAAGAGAATATATTTATCATCATGATATTATGCGTTTAACGGACCGGTTAACGATGTATTCGATTCTAAACATTTTTGGGCTAACTGTTAACCAAACCAAAGTCTAATTGGAAATAGTTTCAACGAACCGAATTCAACCGTAAACAATTTAAACCTATTTATTTCGTTCGTTTATCCAATTAAATCGGTTACTATTCAGTTTATTCGGATAACCGAACTGAATAAACAAGATTTTGTGTAACCGTTAAACGAATCGATAACCATATTCACAGTTCAAATACAGTTAGAAACTGAATTGAAAACTGATTTATTTGGTTCCTTTTTTACACAGTTACAAATACGATATGATTTTCAATTTTTAGCACCCTTAATCCTCAACAAATCGAATGCACGGAAAACTTTTATCAGTGTTTGACGAAAGTTTTATTTTTGTTTATTTATTATATATACGGACATACATAAGTATGATTTTCTTTCAAACATTTTATGTTTGTTTACCCCTTTAAATGAACAAACATAAATAAAATTACTTTCTTTAAAACTACATGAACAAACAAATTTTTTAGTTTAAGTATTCACACATTTAGTTGTTCTGTTGAATTTAAATGAATGCATATGAAAAAGAAAAAAAAAACTTGTTAGGAGTCGTAGATGTGACTCATAATATTAAATTAACTATTCATGTAAAACCCAATTTGATATGTCATTCATCCTAATTGACTTGCCTATTTTAACGAATCGAACAACTAGTGTGTTTAGTTGTTTGATAAGGGCAAGATTGTGTAAAAATGTTGCAATGAGTTAGGTGTGAGAAATGAGAAGGTTTAGTTGTTGTGAGCTTTCATTTTAACCTTCCTCGAATCCAAGGATCATAGGAAAAAGAAAAGTGGTTTGAACTTTGGCAAGAGTGGGGGCAATTTTGCTTCATTTGTAATTTACATATTATATTTTCATTTCTGTGTATAGTAATTATGTATGAAATATTACAAGTAAAAAACATTTTGAATGGAGTAATAGTTTAAATATGATAGACATGTTATATTATCGTAATTTTTTGTATATATCTATTTTGTTAAATGAAGGGATTAAACCCTAACCTTGTATCTTTTATATGCAATTTACGAGATAATAAAGCTTGTTAGAGGACGAGCCCTAGGTGATTGTGCAAATAGGCTTTCGTTTCTTTCTTTCGTTTTTTTTAATTACGTATCTTTAATCCGCAATTTAATTATTTATTTTTAAGTTTGTCATGACCTCCCATGCTTGTTGTAAAGGCACAACCATATCACGCATGGAAATAGATATAGATGTGTTTATGATTACTTTCTTCATAATGAACTTCAATCCAAAATCAATATAGGTTAACACTTGTATTATTGTCCCTTAGGGTGGAGGGAGTTGGGCTCATGTTCACGCCGGTAAACAAGATCACCATCACATCTTCTTAATGTAACATCTTTAGTTATGTTTTGTGAGTTCATTAAGTCGGTGAACCACTCTCCATAAATGGTAATAATACTGTTTAAATGTGACCGTTGGGGGATTATATTTTAGAAAAAAGTATTAATTATTTTGTACTCTATTACATGCATCATTGTCATCCTACTCTTCTACTACTATAAAAATTATTCAACTCAACAAAATGAAACAAAGATATTTTTTCACCACCATCATCAACTAGTTCCGATTCATCTAAATCTAGTGGGTTTAGTTTCTTGCCAACGTTGTCAACGCCACATTTGAACTTGAAAGCAGGGCACATTAAAAAAATATGTGTGTCTTGATCATGTAAAGCTCATAAGGTTCTAATTAAAGATCAATTTGTCGATGAGCCAAAATATGATGAAAATGCATATAGAACAAAATATCGGAAGTCGACTAAAAACTTTTGCAGATTAAACGCTAATTATGAATGATTTCAAGAAGCGTTTTGGCGCAATAGTGCAAAATAGTTTCATGTCATTACAAAAATTAATTTATATCCGTAATTCATCAAATCACTGCAAAGATGTGACATTGCAATTTTATACCATGCACGTATAATAGACCATGATAGTCCACTTAACAAATTATTAAATTAAGCACTTAAAATACTTCCACTTAAAAAAGAAAACTATAATCAAAGTGCTTACGACCATAAAGATATGCAATTATTGTAACAGGGACCATGTAATATAATGCTACGTACACCAGCATTTTTATGGATGGATCCATTGTCTCTTTCCTTCTAACTTTTATCATATCGTAACCCCTTTTTTAAAACAATTATTGTACGTACGCAATCAATTTTTATAGACCTTTATATTAAGTACTTTAATTATTGTATTCTTGTAATGTTGCAACATAATACTAGTTTATAGACATATCACAACAGTAAAAGGTTAGTGATTTTGTACTAAAAAAAGAAGTCAAACCTTAGCGATGAAGCTCATCAGTGGATTCAATAAGCATGATTCAAACAAGAATACATGGGATCATTATAAATGAAGCTCGATAACCACTACTACTACAAGTTAATATAAACCGGTTTAAAAAAAGAGGTATGCTTTGGCTATATTTCGGGATCCATGTGGTGAAGTTAGCATAATGAGTCGTACAATCCAAACTCATACATTAACGAAACCAATTAAACATCAAAGAACCAATAACGCTCATAAGAAAAAATTAGCTACCGTACACTATATATACTTTTAATGTAAATAATAGAATTTTTTTCAAGTAAAACAACCGAGTCTTATAGGTAGTAATAGAACCCGGTTCATTAGATGTAATAGACTTTGTAATATTATTTTTCTAATATAATAAAAGCGAAAATGAAAGACTAAATAATATAATAGTTAACTAGAAGGGAAATTATTCAAATAAGTTTAACAGGTTAAAACATAATACAAATTTTTTACAATCTAGGACACAATATATGCCATTATTTCCATTTTTCACAAGATTATTCTCGACAACTTTAATAAAATCACCGATGATAAGAATAGGGTCCTGTTATTTGGACACTCCCAGTGTTTTAAATCAGCACCCGCGCCACCTTATATTGTGTTGTATAACACCATACGATGCATAAAGGTATTAATTAATTTAAGGGGCGGCTGAAACTATACGTCGCGTATGGCGCTATATGCCACGTGCGTATGGGCTATTTTTTTCCAAAACAATCAACATTTTGGGTCACCTTGACACCTATACATCGTGTATAGGTATCAGACGTTCTACCCATGCTAGCAATGCGTGTCAAGAATATGCATGGCGTATAGTGCTATACGCCACGTATATCTCTTCTAAATGACTAATTTGACAAGGCCATTCGTCGTCTAAAGGGATCATACGTTGTGTATAGCCCCATACGACACGTAATGTTTTGAAATCAACTGATTTGACTTAGAATGTTAGGCATTAATAATGGGGACCTATATGTCATATATAGTACTATACGCGGTATATAAAGAGTTATCGCTTTATATGATAGAATGTTTTAATATTAGGACTCTTTGAATATTTAAGGGTAGTATATACTATTTCTAAGTAAAAAAATAGTTCAGTTAATAAATACATGCATGGTATGAATATAATGATGGTGGTCAAAAGTAGTCAATCTTCATTCACTTTTTAAATGCCTTATATCGTATTTGAATACATATAAATGTATTAAAAAAATATCAACATCCTTTATCATTAACCTTCAATTCTAAGTATGAATATATTTTGGTCATTATATCAAAGATTTCAAGTCATTTTATGCCACATGTTAAAATAATAAATAACACATATCAAGTTTAAAATGTTTTCTAGTCATTTAGGTTTAAAATACTTTTCACATGAAGTTAATCCTAATATGTATATATTCTTAGTTTTTAAACATCACAAAATACTATGTTTATAAAAGAATATTTAAAAAACATTTGCAACCATTTACGGCAAGTACATTTGGTATGTTAACGTTGGTGGCCTCATGTGAACAAGGGAACAAAGGAGAGGTCTTACCAATCTACCATGTATTATTGGATTTTTGTTTCTAAACTGGTATATATCATTATATATTTATATTACTCTGAACCGGATAATATTTTTAGGTTTTACGTATGGATATGTGTATGTGTAATATATAGATATATATGTATATGTATTAAATAGATTTGCCATCTCCATAATATGTCAGTGTCATATCAATATTCTACAATATAAAAGTTGTGACAAAATTTCAAACTCCATAAATTTAGTTGACTGATACACCAATTATTAAAGAAGAAACAGAACCGGTCATTGTTTTTGTGTTTACTTTCATAACTTCTTTTATTTTATTTTCTTTTAATTTTTATTATACGATTATAATACGTGCACATTGATATATACACATACATAATTAATATCAGCTTACTTTAATCAGTTGATAATCCTAGTAATAAAAGTCAAAACTTAAAGAAGTTTCAAATCCTAAAAAGAAAAAAATTAGAAAATTTATACTTTAAGAATTGATGTAGTTTAAAAATAAAATTAGATAGGTGTGTGAGTTACTATGTCAAAAAAATTATTTAGATATTGTTGTACACGGAATCAACCACAAATAAAGCGAGATGGAGTGAGCGTAACAGTGGCCCGCCAAGGAATCTCTACATCAATCAAACAACATGATGGCGGATTTTCATGAGAAGAAAATAATAACGTACCATGAAAGAATAATCTAAAAACTTGTGATAAGCTTAACAAAAAAAGAATTAAATTTAAAGGAGAAGTTCATGTGGAATGAAACTTCAAGTAAGCCTACAACAAAGGAGTTAAGGCACAAGATTATCATTCTACCTTCTATATATTATTATATAAGATTATAATATAAGTTGGCAAATTGGGTTCCTATTAAAGTAAACGTATTCGGATAGTAAGCTTAAAATGATTCTTTAACAAACTTTTTTTGTTTATAAAAAATTTACTTTTTATAAACAACAATTTTAAAAAAAGTTTGATTTTTTGTAAAAGTTCCATATTTTATAAAAATTATTTTTTTAGAAATAACATTAATAAGAAGATCTTTTTCTAAATTTATTAAAAAACTACTTTTATTCTAAAAAAAGTTAAATAATATTATTGGTAATTATAGTAGTAGAGAGAAACGAAAAAATTTTAGTGAGGAAGAATATTATGCCGGCATGTGTCACATCAAATTATTTTTTTATTATAGTAGAAATATTTATCAGTAGAGTATGAAAATACATTAAATTGTTCTGATAAAAGCTTCTTTTTTTACCAAATAATGTCATATATATATTATTTTTGTACGTATAATAAATTTATTTAAAATGAATGTTGATGATTTTTCTGAAAGCATGCATGGATGATTTTGGGCAGACAAAGAAGTGATCAACAAAAAGTGTGTTGAGTAGAATAGAGCTTCCGATAATGGCATGTGGAGAGTCCACCACCAGCTGGCTACAACTATGCCATCTCTAAATGCTATAATATTGTAGGGTCTCCCTCTTTCTTCTCATTCGCTACTCCCTCATCAAAACTAAATCATCTAATGTTTATGTGAGTGGAGAATTTGCATGTAAAATTAAGGGAAAATCACAATAATAGAATTTGCATTAGAGTTATTGTTAGGGTTGGTTTTCGGGTAACCTAGCCTTAGTTAGCCATGAACTAATCACTCATGCTTAAACAAGCCAGCGTTAGTCGATATCCAATCATGACAATAACTAGTTATTTGTATCATTATCTAACTTACGATTACCTAAACTGTATCAGGACTCTAAGTATTACAAGATAGTACCGGAAACTGTTATCAACTGTTGAGCAGCTGTTAAACAAGTGAGTTATCATGACTCTTTTCAAAACTGTGATACTTGTGTTTATACTTGTAATAATTATAATGCTTACAAATATGCACGGGTAAGTAGGGTTATATGGGATCTTGATATATTTAATGAGGTGTCGAACTGGCTTAAAAAAGGATAAGGTTCCTTGTATGCATCAGGCATATGCTCATACATATTTGATGGTCGGGAGGTTCTAACAAGTCTGCAGCCGGTGGTTGTGGTAAAAACAGGGAAGACAATATGCATATGAACCCAAATATCACAACCCACACTGTATGCATGTCAAAGTTAATTGTTTTAAACTGTAAAACATGAGCTCACCAATTGGCTTTTTTTGAGTATATGTATTACAGATAATCAGTGAGACTACTATATGAACAATAAGAAGACACTAAAACCTGAAGCCATATAAGTTTTTAATTGTTTGATATTGTAATTAAATAATGTATTTTACTCAAAATGGTGTAAGTTTTGAATGAAAACTCAGTTGCTTTTGTTGTAAGTTGTATCGGGTGAGGTGTCACATGATATCCAATAAGAAATATAAATAATGCGATAAAAACTATTATGTGTCACACATTTTAGATAAAAAGGTGAACTTAGATGATTTCGGTAAAATGATTGTTATCATAGAAAGGATACATATAAAGGATTTATTATCTTCACGTGTCATGTTGTACAAATTCTTACACTTTCATGTATAACTCTTTTTACAGATATTTTGATACTCAACTTTTTTGAACTTTAACAAACAAATGTTACATTTTGATACATAACTTTCGTATATGAGTCAACTCTATCATATTTCTCATGTCAACGGCCATTTTAATTTGAACTTGGGTGTATGTGTATTTGTATAAAGTTGTGTTTTTTTAGAACCAATTGCATTTGGAGAACCGTGAGAACAAATAAGATAAAACGTGTGCATTTCTATTCAATAAAACCGGTAAGTTGAAAGACAATTGTTTTGTTCATCTCTCACCGTCTTTATTTTTTCATCTGTCATATATGTACTATCTTTCTAGTCTAATAAAATGGTAAATAAGTGAGACATGTGACAATGTTATATTCATTCTGATCAAATTTTTTCCGCTTATCTATCATATTTAATAGTTACTATAACTACTAATAATATTATTTAATTTTTTTGTTAGTCTAAAAATACTTTTTAATAAAGTTTAAAAAAATTATTAATTTATTTGTAGAGAAACAAAATTTTATAAAATAAGAAATTTTTTTAAAACATCAAAGTTTTTTAAAAATACAAATATTTTAAAAATAATGTTATTAAAAAGTAAAATATTTATAAACAAAAAATATTTAAAAATGAGATTTATAATATTAAACTTTATAAAACGTTTTATCTAAAACAAATGTTTTAGCTTTTTTTTAAACAAAAAATTTTAAAAGTTGATATCAATTTTTTATTACTTATATTTTTACATATACATAATTTTATTATATATTTTATTTTTTAATATCATTTTATAATTGATAAATTTTATTTTATTTAATATTTTATTTATTTAATCAATGTAATACAAGGTTATATATTAAAACTAGTGTAGAGAGAAAAGAGTATCAATACCATATCATTCAACAAGAAATCTTGAACATATTGAAATTTACATGAATTGTAATCAATTTATATAATAAGTATTACAAATGTTAATATTATTCTTATGGTTCTCAATATATATTCTATTGTTTATAAAAACTTTTCAATATGAACATATTGTTTTTTTCCTTCTCTATGAACATGTGTTGCCACTACGGTTTTGAAAGAAAGTAGGACGTACTGTCTTGCCATATATTAGCATGAGTGAGTACTGACAAACAAACACACATCAATTATGCTTCCTCACTCCCATATAAAGTTAAAGCAATTGTTCAGTTTTTAATATATATTAAAAATGAAAATCAGAAATCAAAACATATTATTTCTACAACAATAACATGCATTTTATAAAAGGAAAAATGCTACAAAATAGTAATCAAGTTTTAAAAATGTTTTAATTTGATCACTCATGCATATTTTTCTCAAATTAGACCACAAAACCATCAAATCGAGTCACCATCGAATTTTCTTATGTCAACAAAATAGTGAAGGGGATGATGACATGGAGGTCGGAATTTTAAATATATGAAATTATATTAAAAAGTATAAAAAGCCATGTTAGTTATATTAAAAAATTAAAAAAAACCTAAAATTCACATCACCGTTCCACATCAGCATCAAAACAAAGAAAAAATATTTTCTAAGTGAAACTAAAAGAAAAACATGCTAAAAAAATATTAAAACTTATAATTTAAATAAAACATGAAAGCCGAGTGACCTAATTGGAATATTTTTTAAACTTGAGTTACCTAATTAAAATATTTTGTTTCAAAAAGGTTTAGTGTTTTAGAAAATTTCATATTATATAAAAAAAAAATTTTATGATTTCTATGTTAATAAAAACATTTGATTTTTGATTTAGTTAACAAAGTTTAATTTTAATAACATAGTTTGTTTTTAAATATGTAGATGAGAGATTAATGTATCAATTAATAAAATTAATTTTTATTAAAAGAGAGAAATTAGTTTGAGTGTTTAAATTCCTATAATAACCTTTTGAAGAGAAAATAAAGTAAGCATGTTTAAAATAATGACAAGTGTCAAAATAGTGGTTTAAGAGAATTACAAGTGGTAAAAAAAATATTATTTTATTAGATACTATAGATACTTAACATGCAACAAATGATCTTTTGGCCTAGTGGTTAAGGGGGAGGTGGGAGGCTTTGCCTCTCTTAGAGGTCCAAGGTTCAAACCTTGGCATTGACGAATATTACTAACTTGGTGATACTAACTACTAACCACTAACCACTAACCAGTCGTGCAAAAAAAAAAAAAAAAAAAAATACTTAACATGCATTCAATAAAAGGCAACTTCCATTTGAACATTTAATGCTGTTGAGTGAACAAGATTTATTCACATAACATGTTATGTAACTAATTATGTGTTCATGACAACATAATTTAAAATTATGTGAGTTGTGTGTAATTAAGAAATTTACTATTTCTTAAATGATTCTAATCTTAAAATGTAACCTGTTAAAAGGATAAAATATCATAAAGAATAAATCATCATAACAAAAAGATTGAGAAAAATAATATCAATAAAAATTTAATATAAAAATGTCAAAAAAATCAAAATTTAAAATACAATAAAGAAAAGTTTTGAGAGTACAAATTTTAGTGACTCGTTAATTTGGTGGGTTTGTTCACTTAGTAGAGGTTTTGTCTTTTAAAACGAAGATTTTAGTTTCAAACCCTGATATATAATAATTTGAAGTAATTTAAAAATAAAAGTGTAATAGGTTTGCTTTAAAAAAAACAAATATTAGTGACTCGTTAAAATAATAATCGAATAAACTCTTATAACAAAATTCTCTTACGTATTATTCAATTAAATTGACACGGAATATAATAAATATAAATGTAGCTTGTGATTTATTAGGTTGATAGGAAAATAATGATTAGTCAAAGTAAGATTCCATGAATATAATCATGTGTTCTCATAGAACAAATTGTCGATCGTGTTCTTCACACAAAAAATCATCAAATTAGGACCCATTCAACAACACCCATGTGTTGAAGCATCTCAAGGGATATTTACTCATATTTTAAGAGTTAAATATATTACAAATAAAATTTTGAAGGTTATAAGCAAGAAAAAACAGGTTTAAGATCTAAAAAAAAAAAACAAGAACAACGAATAACATGTTTTAACAAGACTCATCGTCTCCATTTCTCTAATACTATAGTAGTCCATTGTAGTTCGAATAACATATGAGATGCGCATCTTCTTTTCTTGGCACCAGGAGTGGTAGATGATCGTAACAAGAATTGTGATGTTGGCAACGACACTTAGTTTCGAAACGAGTCGTACACATTGTTTTGATGCATTCAGCAGTGTGATGCATTTTGATTATGTGAAAGTCTCAAATAATTTCTTGCTTCCAACTATTCCAATTAAGCATTGCCTTAATTTAATTTTACTTTTTATCATTATTATTTGTCAATGTCAATAAATGTAATTGAGCGTTTGAAGCCCAATATGAGAAGCAAATGACGAAAGTATAGAAAATTGATAGCGAGGACAGCTTAACCCGGTACAACCATGTGGAATTTATGCTCGTTCAAGTTTCAACAACTGAACCAAAACAAAATTCGTGACTATGCTTGTTACACTCCAATATATATAAACTCAAATCATAAAAAAAACAATAATAATAAATAACAGACGTTGCTTTTAAAATACATAAATATACCTAGAAACTTCAATTTTTTATCCTCGTGAGATATTTTAGATTTTTATTAATTTTACATAACAAATTAGATTATGATGATTATTTATTATTATTATTATTATTATTATTATTATTATTATTATTATTATTATTATTTTATTATTATTATTATTATTATTTATTGTTATTGTTATTATTATTATAGTAAAAAGGAAATTTGCATATGAGAAATGATATGCTTAAAACTTGTTTGTAATGTGAAATGAAAGAAAGACAAAAAGGAAATGTGAGGACGAAGATACACGGAATGGAAGATGCCCACTTGTTCCTAACATCACGTGCCATGCAGCTGTGTTCCCACCTCATCTCATTGGCTCATATCATAAACCATACTTTTAAGGTTAATTATATTAATGCTAATCATCGTTTTACCTTTTAATTATTTTTTATTCTTCCATTATATGAAAAATTAACATCTTTATTAATTGCTTTAGCCTTTGATTACGTCGCTGGTTTTTTTATATTTAAATGAAACTGGAATTATTACCAGCATTAAGTGATGGAACGGTAATTTTTTTTCTCATACCTATCATAATAATTCTCGGTGGTAATATCTCAAGTGTTAATAAAGGGGATGTTAGAAAAATAAATGTATATTTGATACTAAAAAAATGTAAAACAAATAAAAAAAGCCTAGATAAAAGGATATAAAAAAAACAAAATAAAAACTTAAAAAAAACTTCTAAGAGAAAAAAATTCACAACCTAGGCAAAAGGAAGAGAGATTTAGTGCCTCTACCGGTGGACCAACCCTCTATTTGGTTTTAACACTTTAATATTTGTATACTAATAAATAACAATTATAAGAGACAACACGTGTGACTATCCTATGTCTCTTCAACGTTTTTCTCTTGCAATTCTCTCTTATTAATTATACGAACTTTTAGTGTTCTTATAATTTTATCTCTTTCTCGTATTAAAAACAATTAATATATATTTCTTATTATAATTTTTTTATCTTATGAAAAATTAGTTTAGTTCATGAAAAAAATTTATAAATTGAACATCTGTTTCGTTCGTTTTTATAAAATATTTTTAAAGAATAATTATATAACTTTTGTATGAATTGTATTAAATAGTATGTAATATGTCATAAATATGCTAATGTGGGACTAGCCCACTTGGTAGAGGTTTTGCCTTTTAGAGGGGGGGTTCTGGGTTCAAACCCAGTCATGATGTAGTATAGAGTAATTTAGGAGTAGTAGTAGGATAGATTTGCCGTTAAAAAAAATATGTCATAAATATGTAATATCTAAACTCTTATTATTAAGTATATAGTCTTGCTTTAAATAAATTGTGTAATACACAAAGTTACAACCTAGTATTCCTATATGCAAGCACTAAAACATATGAAATAAAACGGTTTGAAATTTTGGTCCAATCGCATGAAGACACCGGACAAGCTGTCCAAATGAATAAAAATAGGTAAGCAATGGTGTGTTACTGTTAATACTCTTTTACACATTCTTATAAATATATTAAATGATAAATAATTATTATTTTTGCAACTAGTCTCGTATAAATCAGAAGCTCTTAATTTTGTAATTTGTACTATAAGAAACGCAAAGCATGTAAATTTTTTATTTATTAAGATACTATATAAGTAATGTGACTGATATATATAAAGTGACTACTATATAAAGTTTGTATCAAAAACATATAAATTGATACAACACCTAACATTTCCATATAAGGACACCAAATTTATTAATTTATAATTCACATGCTCTAAAATCATTACTAATCTTTTTAGTTTATAAATAATAAAATGTTTGTTTATTTCTAAAAAGAATATGTACAATTAAATAACTTCTTATACCACCTGCAACTAAGATTATTATTACAGAATCAAAAACAACTTTAATTCAATATTTTTTTTGAACAGCTAGCGAATATCTTTTAATCCGGGTCACACGGTTAAATCTATTGACGAAAGGCCACTCACGTGCGCGAACACAGACAACACTGGTGACCCGGCCCGCCGGTCATTTCAATAAACTAATCGATTATTAGATAAAATAATGGTTTATTACTTTGAAATGAATGAATATAATATTTATTTACGATGTAAAGAGTCAAGAAATAAATAATTATTCCCGGGGAAATGCGCGGGGGCAAAGCTGTAAAAAGGCAAGCAGATAAGAAGAGCCGTTGAAGGGCATTTTGGGAAAGTGTGGTTTAGACGCTTTACTAGCATCCCCACGCCCACCCCACACACCCACACACATACCATATGGCCTGTATCTTGCAGTAAATACCAAACCACCACATCAATCTTTTCTCCTACTTATTTTTCAATTTTCCTAATAATTAAACTAAAAACTAAAAGTGTCACTACCTTAATAAATTATTATTGTCTAATAAATTATAATCTAAATCGGTATCAATTACATAAATGATCCTGTAGTGTGGGTTGTAACAAGTTGAGATACTAATTTTCAATTCAAGATGACTTTAGGTATTTAATATAGATTGAAATTTCTATTAAATTAGGATGAAAGGTAATGACTCAAACATGTTACTTCCATTGCTAGATTAAGCTTAGAAGCTAGCCATAATACGCATATTCGTTACAAAATTGAAAACTAATACCCAACCGGTCAGTTATTTTTTGTTTGGTATTTGTTTGTTTCATACAAACCACAAGGACCATATATGTAATTAATCTTTAACTTGTTAAAAGAATTGTCAAGCTTATATGTCACATTAGCAAGAAAAATGCACGGCAAGTCTTCCTGAATCCTACGTAAATGAAAGCTAAGACAAACATTATACACGCTCTATTAACAAAAATTAAACTGTATTAAGTTCATGTTGATTGAATTGTATATAACAAAAAAAAAAAAAGAACACTATGAGCATGACTAATGAGATTGTTAGTATAAATTATTAGGCCCTGAAACATGAGATAGTTAGAATATGAAAATCTACTATTAAATTAAATAAGTTAATTAACAAAACCATAGAAAAGGGAAGGAAGGAGCAGAAAATATTAGAATAATATTATTAAGGTTTTACTTACAGGTTGTTGTGGATGCTGTCGTTACAGTTTAGCTTCTCTCTCTCTCTCACCCCCACCCTTTTGCTGCACTCCACTCATCTCTCTCTCCCCTCTGTCTTTACATTCTCTCTCATGTCGTATCTATTCTCCAGCCCCATAAGCTGCTGATTTGCTTCACACCCTCCCTTCTTCATCAATCACTCACTCTCTCCTTCCTTCATTCCAATTTCACCCTCATTCTCCAACTCTTCTGCTGCTCATTTGATGCAATGGAAGCAGCAGGAGCCCCTGCCACCACGGAGGATTGTTGTGTCAAAGTGGCCGTGCACATACGGCCGCTTATTGGCGATGAAAAGCTTCAAGCTTGTAAAGATTGTGTAGCCGTTGTTCCTGGGAAACCTCAGGTTAACAAATTGTTCTCTTGGATCTTCTTCTTGATTCCCCAATTTGGGTGCTTTTTAGTGGCATTAGGTGTTTTGAGTGATGATTGAATCTGGGTTATGTGAGATCCACTAGATCTTAATGTCAATTGCTTCAATAACGTCAATTACTCTAGTTTCGAGTACTTTGATTGCGAATCGAATTTCGTTTTGATTTCAGTTTTCTAGGGCAATCTCCCAATCTACTTTAATTGCATGTGTTTGCCTTTGTTGGTGTTCGTGATCTGAGTGTTGATTCAATTTTTTCTTATTCTTGAAATGTTTTCTCATTAATGGAGATATCACATGTTTCTTCACTGTAGATGCTAAATTGTGTAATGGCTTATATGTCTTCCTAATTAGATTTGATTTTGATGTGTTTGATAATGTATTAAACGACTCATAAGTACTTGTTTTTATCTGATTATACCATTCATTTACATTAGGATATACTTATATTATTGGTTATGCTGCAGGTGCAATTGGGCACACATTCTTTTACTTTTGATCATGTGTACGGTAGCACTGGAACTCCATCATCTTTCATGTTTGAAGAGTGTGTATCTCCTCTTGTTGATGGTTTATTTCAAGGGTATAATGCTACTGTTCTAGCTTATGGCCAGGTATATTCAAGTCATTAAGATGAATGTTACTTTGTTCATGTTCATGATGGTATTTGACTTTTAAAGTTTCACAGACTGGTTCAGGCAAGACATACACCATGGGTTCAGGCTGCAAAGATGGCTTGCAAACAGGACTTATTCCTCAAGCGATGAACGCTTTATTCAACAAAATCGAAAGTTTGAAAGATCAAATTGAATTCCAATTGCATGTTTCTTTCATTGAGGTATGCTCTCATTAACTTTAAATTTGTAAAGATATATGTATGCTATTATAAGGTTTTAACCAAATGATTTCATTTCAAGATTCTAAAAGAAGAAGTAAGGGACTTGCTGGATCCAAACTCGAGTAACAAATCAGAGGCAACAAATGGTCAACCAGGAAAAGTCAACATTCCTGGGAAGCCACCGATACAAATTCGTGAAAATTCAAATGGTGTTATAACTCTTGCTGGATCTACTGAATGTAGTGTACAAACACTAAAAGAAATGGCTGATTGTTTGGAGCAAGGATCATTGAGCAGGGCAACCGGGAGTACAAATATGAATAACCAGTCAAGGTTGGTTGCTATATTTTGACTTTTTGCGTCTTCGAATGTGTCTTTTTGATACATATTTTCTTATACATCTTAACCTTTTGATGTAGTCGTTCACATGCTATATTCACCATCACAGTTGAACAAATACGCAAAGCGAATTCTGGTGATAATGTAAATGAACCTATGACTGATGAATATCTTTGTGCTAAGTTGCATTTAGTTGATCTTGCTGGATCAGAAAGGGCTAAAAGAACGGGTTCTGATGGCATGCGGTTCAAAGAAGGTAGTCATAAGGATTATTAGTTGTGTTCATTAATTCTGATTTTAAAAATAAGAACACAAAATTATTTTTCTTTTTTGGATGTGTTTTAAATACAGGGGTTCATATTAACAAGGGCCTTCTTGCACTTGGAAATGTCATTAGTGCCCTTGGTGATGAAAAGAAACGTAAAGAAGGTGCTCATGTTCCATATCGTGATAGTAAACTTACTCGCCTCTTACAGGTTGGACAATATAATTTCTTTTAGAACACGAATTGTATATAATACTGTGTGTTCATGTGATTTAATACTCATTTATGGTTAATGTGTTTTACTAAAATGGCAGGATTCACTTGGTGGAAACAGCAGAACTGTTATGATTGGTAACTTCTATATCCTGATTGTACTATTTTGTTATAAAAGTATTTTTAATTTCACACATAATTATTAATATAATAATTTATGTTTTCGCAGCTTGCGTTAGTCCTGCTGATATAAATGCTGAGGAAACTTTGAACACATTAAAGTATGCTAATCGTGCAAGGAATATTCAAAATAAGCCTGTGGTGAATAGAGATCCAATGTCAAGTGAAATGTTACGGATGAGACAACAATTAGAGTGTTTGCAAGCAGAACTTTGTGCTCGTGGTGGTGGTTCTCCTGTTGAAATACAGGTATTTCTTTTAACATGTGTAATATTGTATAAAATACAATTATAAATCATTAAAATTTAGTGTTTTAATTCAGGCATTAAGGGAAAGGATTTCTTGGCTTGAAGCCACTAATCGGGATCTTTGTAGGGAACTCCATGTCTATAGAAGCCGAGGCATTGCCAATCATCATTCTGAAATGGATGATAATAAAGTAAGCCTGAATTAATTAATATCAATTTGTATGAGTAGGTGTAAATATAACTTAATGAATACTTTTTACAGGTTGATGATTCTTTTTGCATGGAAAATGAAGAACTAAAAAGAAGTGTTGATTCATCTGATTATCAAATGAGTGAAAGTGGTATTAATAAAGTTTCTTCTGGTCTAAGTTTAGGTTATCTATCACCTAATCTCTTAACTAATGACCTTTTTCTAACTTAAATGTATATAGGGGATTCTGCGGTTATGGATGAAGCAGCAGCAAAAGAGTGGGAGCACACTCTTTTGCAAGACTCCATGGATAAAGAACTACATGAATTGAATAAACGTTTAGAGCAGAAAGAGGTGTGATTTTTTTTTTTCTTTTCTTTTTTTGTGATTTTGTGCTTTAATAAAATACTTAATGCACACGCCTTTCTTCTGCAGTCGGAGATGAAACTTTTTGGTGGATTTGATACAATGACCCTTAAACAACATTTTGGGAAGAAAATAATGGAACTTGAGGATGAAAAACGCGAAGTACAGGTAAATATATATACATATATGCATATAAGTAATTTTGTTGATAATTTCTGATATTGTTTGATGCTAATGTTTGTTTTCTGCTTTGATTAATTCTACAGAAAGAGAGGGACCGATTGCAGACTGAAATTGAAAATCTTTCATCTACTTCAGATGGACAAACACAAAAATTGCAAGATTTGCATGCCCAAAAGTTAAAATCACTGGAGTCACAGATTCAGGAGCTAAAAAAGAAAAAAGACAGTCAAGTTCAGATAATGAAACAAAAACAAAAGAGTGATGAAGCTGCAAAAAAATTGCAAGATGAGATACAATACATCAAGGCACAAAAGGTCGGTTCTCTTTAAAAAATGTTTACGCGGGTAATATTTGGTGCTGATTTATATGAACTTGCAGGTTCAACTACAACACAGAATAAAGCAAGAAGCTGAACAATTTCGACAGTGGAAAGCATCCCGTGAAAAAGAATTACTGCAGGCATGTATTTCTTTCTTTCCAAACTCTGTTTATGAGTAAAATTTCTTGCTAATTTTTATGGAATTGTTTCTGTCTTTTAAATATATGAATGCAGCTAAAGAAAGAAGGACGAAGGAATGAATATGAAAGGCATAAATTACAGGCTCTAAATCAACGCCAGAAAATGGTTAGATTATAATCAACTAAATAATCAGCTATAGTTTTCTTTATAATTAAATAAGAAAGTTGCAAAGTCTCACCTATGTAATCGATTACCTTTTAGGTTCTTCAAAGAAAGACAGAAGAGGCTGCAATGGCTACCAAGAGGCTCAAAGAATTACTTGAGGCCCGGAAGTCAACTCGTGACAACTCAGGTTTGTTTTGACATCAAAAAAACTAAATTTTTATTTTCCCTTATTCGACTTTTCACTGTGTTGTTTTTGTTTTCTAGTGACTAGCAACGGAAATGGAACAAATGTACAGGTAATAATCAAAGATTAGTTAAATTAAAGTATTCTTTAATTCACTTTCATTAAATCAAGTTTACTTTTTTCAGAACAACGAGAAATCATTGCAGCGTTGGCTTGATCATGAGGTGGAAGTAATGGTGAACGTTCATGAAGTTCGACATGAATATGAGAAACAAAGCCAAGTGTATGCATATTATATAAATCATCTATACTATATTATGATACAATATGGTAAATATGATTTTTTTTTTTCCCTTCTCATTTTGGTTATTTAATTTGCAGGCGTGCGGCACTGGCTGAAGAGCTAGCTGTTCTTAGACAAGTGGAAGAATTTGCTTCAAAAGGAGTTAGTCCTCCTAGAGGAAAGAATGGTTTCTCTAGGTACAAGCAATTAAATATAGTTATCTTCTTTTACACACTAGTTTCTTTAAACTTCACAAAAACTAACTTTTGCCCAATTAACATGATTCAGGGCTTCATCATTGTCACCTGAAGCTAGAATGTCTAGAATATCTTCACTAGAGAGCATGTTAAGCATTTCTTCAAACTCAATTGTGTTCATGGCTTCACAACTCTCTGAAGCTGAAGAAAGAGAACGTTCTTTTGCTAATCGTGGTCGATGGAATCAGCTTCGTTCAATGGCTGATGCCAAAAACCTGCTTCAATATATGTTCAATTCTCTTGTAGACGCCAGGTAAATATTTTCCAATTTGTTATATAACACGTAAAATAGGTAAGTTACTGACTTTTAGTGCTTGAAATAGATGCCAATCATGGGAGAAAGATATTGAAATGAAAGAAATGGAAGAACAACTGCAAGAGCTCGTGGGTTTACTAAGTCAGAGTGAATTAAGAAGAAAAGAAGTCGAAAAGGAGCTTAAAGTAAGGGAACAGCAAACCGTCGCCATTGCATTGGCCTCATCTGCTTCGGTAAATCACTTAGTAAACCATCAATCGTTTCAAGATAATAATTAAAAAGTAAAAATTTTGTTCTTTAATTCTTAACTTCTTGTTGGAACAGGGTAATTCTCACAATTCACTGAAACATGTGGCTGATGACAAGAGTGGTCCTTTATCTCCAAACTCTGTTCCCCTACCCAAACAGCTTAAATACACAGCAGGCATAGTTAACGGTTCAGTCAGAGAATCAGCAGCCTTTACTGATCCGAATCGAAAGGTTTACATCTTAATTAATTACACATTAATTTTATTTTTAGTACTTAGTGATTTATGCAGCTTAATGAACAAGAATTTGGAAGTGCAGATGGTACCCATGACCCAGCTATCTATGAAGAAGCTGAGTCAGCTTGCACTGGTGGGCCATTCTTCTGGTAAACTGTGGAGATGGAAAAGGAGTCATCATCAATGGCTATTGCAATTCAAATGGAAATGGCAAAAACCATGGAGACTTTCAGAGCTCATCAAACACAGTGACGAAACAATCATGAGATCAAAACCTCGTCCACTGCCAGCTGCTGGATCGGACATCATGTATCATAGACATTAAGTTTATATATATATATATATATTTCTATTGTATATTCATTCGTCTTTCACCACGCCTTCAACTCCAACATAAAGTATAGCGAAGATTATGAAATAAGTGCAGGTAACAAGACATTCATATCACCAACTGTGTGTTGACATATGCGTATAAAAGTTGTTAAATTTGAATTTGTCTGATGCAGTGTGATATTAGGTGACTGGTGTTGTGTGTTGGAGATCCTTGCTTGTAGATGATTGTTCGATGTGCTGATCTGGAATAGGTAAGTTTATAGTATTGAAATATAGCTGCTGGGGTTGCTGCAATGGTGTCATCTTGTGAAGGCATGTCAATGGGCGATTTCGTAGACTTTTTTTATGTCTTTCCCCAGATGAAATAGTGTGTTGATGTGTTTTTTTGGTTTGATTTTTTGGAAACATAAAGTGTTGTAGTTGTATTGCTAATTTGTTTGCTAGTCAGTTGTGTGAGTGCAGATGGTGAATTTGTTGGAACTTTAGACATTTATTAACAATGGTAGATGATACAGAATTGTAATGTTTGCCTATAATATACTCTATTTTTTATATTTTCAATGTTGTTGGGTGAGAAAGGTCATTTGAGATTATGCACAATCTTTTGATATTTACATCTTGAATTTGCATGTGATTACTTATTGGTGTCATATAACCTAAAGATGGTTAAAGATGATGCTTGACTTGTTTAATTTAAAGAGAGTTTGAGCTCACCACGTTTACTATTTATTTGTTATCTAATTATTTTTAATTATTTATATTTATAATTATCTATATTTTTTTTACACATGGTCCAATAAATATCCCAACCTTTTATTATTTATTCAAAAAAATATGAGTAATTGATCTTTATAAATTAAAAGTAGAGATTTGGTTTATTGGTTTACATAATTTTTTTTGTTTTTCATTAAAGCAAATCCTATAGTTTTTTATATATATAACATAGGACAAGAATACTATTTACTTATTTTTATTCTATCTTATATGTAATAATGAATACTATGTAATATTTTAACATATTAGATAAAGGTCAAATAAACAACTGGCTTGCTTTGACTAGTAGAGTTCAATCAAGGTTGATATGTAAAATCTAAGCTCTAGCTCATTTATTAAATTTTTTTTTTAACGGCCAACAAATAATTTTTAAGCCCGCTCACCCGGGTAAACCCATTGGCGAAAGGACACCCACGCCCGCGAACACAGACAGCGCTGGTGACCCGGCTCTCCCATCATTCCAAGGGAAACCCACCACCCAAAGGCTCACTGTGGTAAAACCCTTGGCCCACTTGGAGCATATTGCACCTAGTGAGACTCCAACCCATGACCTCCACTTTAAAAAATCATAGGGTGCCTCCTCCTAAACCAGTTGATCTAGAACTCATTGGCTTCCCCCTGATTCATTAGTTGGGTTTTCTCAGACCATAACCGACCCATATAAGCTTGAGCTTTTTTACATGCGCGTGTGCACAAGGGATTCTAGCAAGTAGCAATAAGTAAGGACGGAGAGGCTGCAAAGAGGGGCTTGCAATCGGTTGAGGCCTGAGGGTGCATCTGCATTAATTTGTATCACAAACTTAAATACTTATACATGCCTTGGCTTTTTTTTTAAATTATTAGGGAAAAGGTTTTGATCAATGTTTGTTTGTGTAATTCAATCTTTGATTTGGCGGCCCATTAGACTTTCACAATCGCAATCTTTAACAATATTTTGTCATTCCATTGCCATTGATGCGGGCCGGTATTCAAATAACATTGGAAATGAACATTTTGGGCCGAATGGGAGCCCGTGCTATACCCATTAACTGATTAACCTTATTGGGCCGCCCCCGGGCCGCCCCCGATCCTTTGAACCAATTTTGTGGACAAGACTTTTATCAAAACCCTCTTTTCTCTTTTACCTAATACACAACCCATACAAAACACACTTTAATTTTGCTAAACAATGCCCAAAATTTGTAAATGTTAACAAAGAGATACTGTTTTGGTATTACTATGCACTTAAACAATCGTCAACAAAAAAAAAAAAAAAAAGAAAAGACAGTTTTAGGGACCCACGACAAGTTGGTGGAGCCGGACCTTTATAGGTCCCCAACCATTCTATAATTCATGCAAATAATTGATGATTGGCTTTTCATATCCATCATTGTTCTCTCATCATCATAATTTCATTTTGGAAACCCAAATCTTTACAACACAAAAAAAAAAGGCAAATCACTTCACTTCACTATCAGGTCCCATTTAATTCCTCTGTTACAGCAGCTTCCTTGATCTCCTGAATCATCTTTAATACTTCCCACATGGTTGGTCTTTGCTCCGGCGAGCTCACCCGACACACTATCGCCACTTCGACCATCATCATCAGCCGGTTGTCCTCCGCATCTCCTCCTCCATTCATGGCCCTCATTGACTTCACCCAATTCACCATATCATCTGGCATCAAATGTGGGTGCTCAGTTGCTGGCTTTCCAGTTAAGAGTTCAAGTATGAGAACCCCGAATGAGTAGACGTCGGACTTGGCTGTTGGCTGGTGGTTTAGCTTGAGTGTTTCTGGTGGCTCGTAGGCGGCAGAATCATCAGGTGGGTGGTGGGACAGGGCGGAGAGACAGTAGTCGGAGAGGCAGGCTTCGAAATCGGAACCAAGGAGGACATTTGATAACTTAAGGTTGCCATGAACAAGTCTCCATGCTTGGTGGATGTAAGATAGTCCTTGTGCTACATCTTCCGCTATTTTCAAGCATGATGTCCAGTGTAGAGGCTTTGCTCTTGTTGACTTTGACCCTGCATATGTCAAAATTGTAATCATAAAATATAAAATCATAAATGTTATACCTTAAATTATTTTGTTTAAAATAAGAGAAAATTCAAGCCAAATTTTCCGAGTAAAGTCATTTAAAAGTAAGCTATCTAAATGAAACATACATAAATTTTGGTTACTATTAAGTGAGTATATAATAAGTTTTATTTAAATTAAACTATTATAAAACTTCATTATTATTTAACAAAATTTTTATTTATTATTACAACCTATTTAAGAATAATAATCACTAAATAATATTCATAGATGTTTTCACTAAATTAATTTAAATTTCAACTTTTTAAATTCTATGCCTTACTAGTCTCAATATAAGGTAAAATTTGCTTCCACAATAATCATCCAAGACGTTTATCTAAAACAAATTTAACGTGTCTCTTATAAGTGATAATTAATGTGTTTGGGTGAGGTTATAATGGACACGTTTACTTGTTTGATTTTTCCAACCTTACAATTTACAAAAGGTCAAATTACTAGGAAAATACATCTGATAAACTTGATTAGTAGTATGACATTTTAAAATTTAAGTACGTAAAAATATATAAACATTAATTAATGAAAATAATATGTTTAAAATTCTGAGTATTCACGAAATGAAAGTAAATAAATATAGTTAATAAATTCGGCGTCACTTTCCATAACCCACCAACCTGCAACTCTGAAAGATTCGTACAGGCTCTAGTCCAACTGGTAAATCTAGAGAGAGTCCAATTATATTTAACAATTATAAAACAAAAGTAATTCCACGTGGTTAACCATCTCTACATCACTTGCAGTCAATTGATCAATTTTGACCAAAACCAACCACCGACTCACCGAGTTAACCCAGCAAAAAAAAAAAAAAAGAAAAGAAACTTACCGTGAATGAGAGAGAAGAGACTCCCGTTGGCCTGATAATCATACACCAGCAGCCGTTCTTCTTTCGCCTGAAAATAAGCCCTCAGAGGCACCAGATTAGGGTGGCGCAGCCCCCCCACCGCCTCAATGTGCCTTTCAAACGCCTCCTTGGTGGTTCCCGCCAATCTCCCAGCGTCCAACCGCTTCACACACACGATCAGATGGTTCTCCAGCACCGCCTTGTACGTCGTCGCCATCGTTCCTCTGCCCAACAGCTCCGCCGATGCCCTCATCAGCTGTTCTAGAGTGTACATCTGCTGCTCACCGGCGCAAAACACTAGGTTTCCGCTTTTCCCCATTGCGATCCCTTGTTGCAGCTTTCGCACCTTCTCTTCCAACTCGTTTGATTCTTCCATTCTCATAACTTCAGCCGCAGCGTCCGCCGCTGCGGCCATCTCCATTATCTCACCCGTCGACATTGTGTCCTTTCTCTTCTTCTTCTTCTTCTCTGATGTTTTGATTGATATTATAACACACATGATTGACGATATCAGTACGAGTACGGCAGCGGAGAAGCCGAAGATCAAGGCGAATCGCTTGTGGTTTCTCGAATTCGAGGTTTGAAACGTCGGTATTCCGTTTTCTAACTCTGCGCTTTGCCCTAGCACCACCAGTGGTGGCGGTGGTGGCGATGACGACGGTGTTGCGGTGGCGTTTTTGCCGAAGAACGGGCTGATGATACTGCATTCCTTACGCACGATCTCACCGCAGAGCCCATGGTTAGAGATAAACGACGATGCGGTGAAGTTAACGAGCGTCGGAGTCACCGGAACCGGACCGGTTAGTTCATTGAACGAAACGTTGAAAATCTGGAGAGATGATTGATTGAGAGGTGGAATTGAGCCGTTCAAACGGTTCGAATCGAGCCGGAGGTAGGTTAATCGGTCGAGATTCGTGATACGAACCGGAATGTCGCCGGATAATTTGTTGTACGATAGATCTAGGGTTCGAAGACGATGAAGCGATGAAATCGAAGGCGGAACGGCACCGGTGAAGGAGTTGTGGTCGAGAAATAGGGCTTTGAGGTTCACAAGTCCGGCGAGATCAGGAATCGTTCCGGCGAGCGAGTTGCTCTGAAGGCTCAAAACTCGTAACTGATCGAGGCGAGTTAATGTATTGGGGGCGAAAACTCCGGTGAGGCTTAAGTTCTCTAAAACAAGACGAATAACCTTACCATCGGACTGACATTGTACTCCACGCCATTTGCAGTGAGTTGAGCTCGTGTTAACGGAGAACTGAAGCTTGTTATGGAGGTCTGCTTTGGATTTGAATGCTAGAATTGACAGAGCATCGTTCTCCGGTGGTGAAGGGAGACTTAATGCAGACAGAGGTATGAGGTAGAAGCAGAGGACGACAATGGCGGTGGATCTCATGTTGGTGAAAGGGTTCAATGGAGTGATGGTGTTAGGGTTTTGGATGAGGAAGATGACCAGAGGTGGAAGCCATTGGAGGGTACCTGCAAATAGTACACAGAGAGAGTTGAGATTCACGTGAAAGGTTTTGGATAATAGGAAAAGAGAGAGACATGGGTTTGAATTTAGTGAAGCATGGGGAGTGTGTATAAACTATAAGTATGGCTTTAATTTAAATTTTGTAAATATGTTCACTTTTTAAGTAGGGAATAATTTTATTGTATGTTTAAATAGGTGAGCTGGCTGCATTGGCCATTTCTTTAGCTTCATGGATTAATAACGCAAATATATTATTAAGATTATGAAAAGACACGGAGAGTATAGTTTTTTAAAGACAAAACATCAAATATTAATTGACCCATATAATGTTTGTATGTCCGCTTTGATCATGTTGCAAAATAAGAGTTAGAATAGGTTAAAAGCAACTCATACCTACATGTTTTGCTGATAAAATTTAATATGTTGTAAGTTTGGTTATGTGAGTTCAATTTTTCTTCATGAAAAAGGCAATCGCTATAAGGCATGAATTTTAGGAAACAAACATCTATTACTAATTCATAAGCTCGCGACTCGTTTAAACTAAGGAGAGACTGATGTGACATATTAGTTGTTTTCTATCTATAACGATAAACTTGTCCTCTAAAATGCTATGGACTTTTGGCCACACATTGTCTTGCATTGCTCTTTATCACCAAGAATGCAAATGGGCAAAATTCTATTCCAACCAACATGTATACCATGTTAATATTTACATTGAATATACTTTATTTCTATATAAATGGCTTTTGTGGTGAACGGAATGAAACTGCGAATCATCTACTAATTGTGTGTTCATTGGCAAATATTGGCTGGTCTTTTTATTAGGTGGTGTAAAATTCTTTCAATATATGTTTTCAATATGGGTGATCTCTTAGAGATCCATAAAAATGTCCACGCTACTCGGGTTAAAAGCAATGTGTTAAATGCAATAATTTGTATAGCTTGTTGAAGCATTTGGAACGAAAGAAAAAAAAATTTCGAGAGCATTAGTATCTATTATTGTAAAGTGGTGGAAAAAAATCATAAGTGTGGATTTTTCTATGGCTCAAAAACAAATAGATTTTGAGGAATTTGGAATGGAAAGATCTGTGTAAGTTCAGCATCAACCAAATTGAAATAATGGGTGTGTGTTGTTTTTATTTTTGGTTGGATATTTTTTATTTTCTTGAAGACCGTAAAAGTTTTAGATTCTAGTGTTTTGTTAAAGGTGTGTTGTTTTTATTTTTGGTTGGATGTTTTTTGTTTTCTTGAAGACCGTAGAAGTTTTAGTTTCTAATGTTTTGCTAGAGTCCCTGCTAAATTAATAAAAATTTTATGACCTTTATATATAAATGGCTCTTAAAATTTATCATTGTATTTTACAGGTTGATCACTTATAAATGTCTTAGAATGATTTTTTTTTAATATTTTATAAACTAACTTTTATTACCAATTATATGGTAGTTATTTTATTGTTATTGACGGACTTTCTAGTAATAAATAAATGGATGTATGTGGTCCTATAAATTAATAAATGATGTGGGTAGATAGTTAAAATTTGCGGTTCTATTTTACAAAAGCATACTTCTATTATTATTATTTCCTATTCTCAACTAGCTAAAATTATACATGTTACAAGATTCAAATATAAACATAAATCGATAATAAAAGAAGCAAATTGAAATAACACAAAAATCTTTTAAAACACGTAATTCTAAGGGTGTGTTTAGGATTTTTAATTTCACCTTCCTTATAACTTAATTAACTTTTTTTAAATATTGATAAGGAGGTTTTGATGTTTGGTAAAGTTAAAATGACTTTTAAGTTTTAACTTATTAGTGGGTAAAAAAAATGAAAGATTTGATAAGTTGTGAAAATATAAATTTTCAACATCATTATTAACTTATTGTGATTAACACTCATTACATCACTCATCACAAACACTAACAACTTATTGACTTACAAAAAATATTGTTTATTTTATATGAATAAGCTAAATCAAACACCTTTTAAAAAACAACTTATTAACTTATTAATCCAAACATTTTTCTAAAATTGAAAAGGTATAAGTTAATAAAGGTTGTTTAAACTTAAATAAGAAATCCCAACACACCCTAAGGAGGGTAAGATATAAATTAACGAAGGTAGAATGAATTGGTCTGTTTGACAAATTGACCGAATCCACATCGACTTGTTGTTGCTTCAGTTCAAATATTTTTCCCCATTAAATAAAATGATTTGATTAGGGATATCATATCGCTGTGGAAACCCTAAGCATCGCGCTTTCAACCTTTTGCCTGCCATAACCCATGCACATCAGCTTCTTAATTCAATCTTCACCATCGTTTGGCCACTACTCAACCATCTTTGGACGTGTTAAGTCATATCAGACGAACCGATTTCTGTCATAACCGGGTAATTAAACAGTCACCGATTATTCGCCCACGTAATGGTGATAAGTGATAACTATTCAACAGATAATCAAGCATCCCACTGTTCTTGAAAGTTTTTACTAAAATACAGACAAAACTGTTAAAGCTTTTGCTTTTATTTTTCATTTGTCTCTTCAACTGTTAATCTGGATTGGTTATTTTAGTTTTAGTTGGTAATAGTGTTTCACATCTCACACTATGAAGATTATTTGTTATTGAATACTTGATGTTCTCTTATATGGGTGAGAATCCATCAAATACAAGTTGTTTTTGATTATTCGTATAGGTGACTCAAAAGATTACTAGTAATCAAGTGTCAAGATACTAAGCATAATCATAGAAAACTATTAATGTTCATTTTTTTTTTTTGTCTGAAAACAAGATTTAGGATGCCCTAAAGTGTTTTGAAGCTGTGCCAATCGAACTGTGTACATGGTTATGGAAACAAAGTCTAAACTTACCCCCGGACACCCCCACCCCACCCCCAAACCACCACCTCCTCTCCCACAACCACCCGCCACCTCCACCACTATCGTCATGGCCAAGGTTCATCTCGTCTGCCTCCACCGCGGCCGTCATCACCTATATATTACTTGTACCATAGTCGCAATATGCAATTATGCATGCATCCGGTGCATATAAATAAAAATGGGCTTACATGGAAATAAGGCTTTATCTTATTAACTTGTTGGGCCAAACATATAATTCTTGTTACAAGAAACTGGCCAACCACGACAAGCCTGTAATTTGTGACCAATCCATTGATCCAATGGAACATATGTAGCATGGAACATCAGTCATTTGAGCCATTTTGAGGTGTTTCATGTTTGTTTAATCTTGTCTTTATCTATAATAAAAAAAAAAATTCAGATGTCACGTGTGAGTATATTAAGTTGTTTTTTTATTTTTATTTTCTTCACTTTCTCTTCTTATAATTATAATAATATATATCATAATTATATTATTTAAAAAAAATTAAAATTAAAAAAGTAAGTATTATAAAAACTTAAAACTAGATATTTTTTTATTAAAAAACACTCTTTGAAATATGTATAAGACACAAAAGTTTTCTTGAAAAAAAAATCATTTTTAAAAAATACGAACTAGACGGATTTAAAAGAATTAAACATGTGAAGCACATGATTTGTACCATCACTATGCATACAACATTTAATATTGAAATGTCTTTTAACTCTTTATGGTAACAAAATACTTTTTTATTTATATTACTTATATAACACATGTAACAATTAATTTATAAATATATCTTAAGGTAGTCATAAGAAATTTATATATTTTTTGATGTATAAGATAATTTATTTTTTAACAATACACGACAAATATCTTTTTGGCCTTTTCTATATAGATTGTTCATTGAAAAGGCGCTGCTTTATTTTATGAAATATCTCGCCATCAATAATTGTAATCGGACAATATGATTATTAATTTATTATTGTAGTTAAAGGGCAAAATAGGTAGTACAGAAAATAAATGGTTCCCACCTAAAGTTAGTTTGAGGATTCAGAGCATTCACACTAGTTTTCTCAGTACCAACCTTGTATTTATATTAAAAACATTATTTTTTTATTATTTTTTTAATTAAATAATATTTTTTAAATTTTTTTTATTATTTTTTATTTCTCTTCTACTCACAACAACTTTTAAAAATATTAAAAAATTTATGAGTGTTGTACCGTGGTTCCTCAAATATAGGAAATCATGATACAATCCCCATAAATATTCTTTCTCCTTTACTTACAACCACTAACAACCATCCCTAAAAATATAAAACACACATTCACATAAAAATAGAAAACCTACTGTGAATGCTTTTATATTAGAGTGAAGAGGACTTGTGACATATACTTCTACTTTATTATAAAATCCATCAATCATAATATATCATATCAAGTAATGTCATATTACATCTCACACTCACATTTGAAAAGACAACCCACGTCATGCGAGAACTCGGCGTGGAGAGGAGGAGAATTGACCCCAACATTTGGATTTTGGAGGTGTGATCGCGGCAAGAACTCGCCGATTGTATGCACCATGGGACGTGGAGAGGGGACCGACGGCAATGTTGTCGGTCGGCGCCAACGTCGGGCCTCACGGCATAGGTGCCCTCCCAGCTTAGGCTTAACTATACGGTGGTCTATAGATCTTGCTATGGATTTACTAATTTGTAACATCAATGACACGCACTTCCTGTTTTTTACTAATTCGTAGCTCCTGTTATGAATTTACTAATTCATAAGATCAATGACACACATTTTATTTCTTCTATTACTAATTTGTCTTTGCATATAACAAAAATATTTATGTTATACATACATACATACATATATATATATATATGAAGGTTATAAACAAATTTAAAAACTCAAATTCCACGCACCCCCTATTTTTTTCTTTAATTTCCTTACCGTGTATGTGTGCCGACGAACACTCCCAGTGAGCCACCAGCCTCACCACACACATGTATAGTGTTTTCTCATTTATTTCATCACCTCCTTTAGTTCTTGTCATCTAAAGTCTGTTTGGTATAGAGTAATTAAATAAACGAGTGAATAGAATTGATAAAGGAATGGAATGAAAATAAAAATAAATTAATCATTACATTTCATTATCATATTTGTTTATCCTATGAGAATAAAATGAATTATTACTTTATATTGTTTGGTGTCGGTGACGACTGATCTTGGTGGCTAGTGATGATGATGGTGATAGCCATGGTGGTTGGTAGTGGTGGCCGGTGGTGTTGGTCGTGCTAAGTGGTGGTTGTCGGTGACAACCGATTTTGATGGTTGGTGGTGAAGGCAGGTGGTGGTGGGTGTGGTGATGTTGGTGGTCAGCGGTAGGCGATGGGCGATGGTGGTTGTTGTGGTGGGTGGATAAGTGTTGTTGGTGACTAACTAACTAAGATGCAAGAAGAAATGGATTGAAAAAAAAAAAAGAGAAGAGAGGTTGTTGAGCCACCGACGTATGATACGCCCATACCCGACATATCATATGCCGCCCCTAGTTTCAGACGCCCAACTTTTTATTTATTTTGTAAAACACGCCAATCTGTACGTTCATTATACGCCGCCGGTGTATGATACGCCCAATATGCGCCGACCCCTGTTCCCATCTCATTTCTTTCGCATCTTTTGATATTTAGGCATCCGGTCCTTGTAATTTGCATTTTGCTTCGTTTGCCTCAAAATAAGCTTTCTTTGGCTCCGAACACCTATAAAACAAAACATAACCAAAGTAAACTCGTTTCAGGATGATCATAATATAATTCCATGCATTTAAATTAAATAAAATTGAATTATTGATATGTGATCACCTTCTCCTTTCATTGATTGTTTAAAAAACCCAAAATCTCCAATAAAAACTCGAACCAAATATGATGAGAAATCCATAAAACCATCAAGTGGTCATAGAATATGATGGGTCGCAATGAAGACCCAAGCATCATGAATAAAAGTACCTCTGTTATAACGATAGGAAATATGGGTCTCGCGACCCCCCCCCCCCCAATATTACATCAAGTTCCACCATTAGTTGACGACTATAAGTGTAACTTTTATATTTTAAGGACGATATTCAAAATTTGACTTATAGACAAGAACATTCATTGTAATTATAATTCTAACTTTTATTTTTGTTATAAAAAACGAACACAATAACATAATTATTTATTTGTTTACACTTGATTTCCATTTAATTTTGATTACGATGGTAATTGTGAATGAAATAAAAAGACACACAATGAAATGGAATGAAAAACAAGTGAAAATCAAATATAAATTAATAAAAATTATACTAGTAGGAGTGTTATTGGTAACAAAACTAAAACTTGTGATTATTATAGGCCAATTTGATAATATATATTATTATCGACTAATAGGTCATATTTTAAATTATTAAAAATCCAATTTGCATAAGTTTTAATGGTATTAAGATGGTAAGTATTCTGCCTTTAGTCAACGGCTTTGATACATGTTCATGCGAATACGCAATGTTGACTATCTTGCATTATCTTCCAATTTTTTTGTGTAAACAAATCAATAAACGTGTGCGTGCGAAAAATAACAAGTAATTTCGTTTTTATATATAAACAGTTTAATGTCAATAACTTATGCTGAATTATAGAATTCAGTATTAACACAGAGCATTTTGTTGTACACTGTTCTATCATCAACATCGTGGAACTTTATATTGATTAATTTAAAGTTATATAACATACATAAAATTACAATATTATACAACATAATTATTTATGTGTGTAGAAATAAAAAATCCTAGATGTTTGGGCCAGCTGGGAACTAAAGATATAGATAGTATGTGATACACGCTGCTAGGTCGCACTTTTTATTATTAATAATTGACAGTGAATTCTTCTAAATATCTTTTCGTATTCTAGAATGCTTGTGTTGCTGCATGCATTCACAACCAAGCGTTCTCAGCTAACAAAATAAACATGAGAGAATTATATATATAAAAAATTAAAATATCTTATGTACACAGTTTAAATTTAAATATCTTATATTTCATAAACTTTCAAATATTATGTATAGTAATAGTAATTCAAAGTAAAATATCATATATATATATTTTGGGTAGGTTGTACTAAAAAGAAAATTTAATCTAAAGAGTTTAAAAAGGTTGTGGACTTGACACACTCCTATTGTTTTGAAGAGAAATACATTTTGGTTATTGTGACAAACACGTTATCTCATTGTGTCTTATACGTTCATTATGTTATATATTTTTGCATCATTTGTTATATGATTCGTCATTGTGTTTTACGTTTTAAATCATTTTGTGCTATTTTTGTAATTAATTTTATAGATTATGTAGACTTGTTGTATATAGTTGATTTTTACAATTAAAAATACACACTGATATATTTTCACCAATGCACTTTTCAAAGATATAGTGATGATGATTAACACAGTGTGTTATTTTTTATATAGATTATATAAACATGTTGTTATCTATTATTGTATTTTACAATTAAAAGTACACAATTATGTTATTTCACCAATGTATTTTTTAAAACTTATAGTGTTCAAAACAACATAATGGTAATAAAAAATCATAATGAGACATTGTGTTATTTTGTCATAAAAAACAATCACAAATTAACTAAATATCTCATTGTGTTTTTTTATTATCATTGTATTATTTTGAACATCACGAGTTTTGAAAAATATATTAGTGAAATAATATTATTGTGTATTTATAAAAAATTCACTAAGATAGATAGCATCAAGTTTATATAATTTATAAAAAAACAATGATAAAAATAACAAATTACGTTATCATCATCACCATGAGTTAAAAAAGATGAAAAATACATGGGTGAAAGCACAATCATAGATGACAAGTCTATATAATTTATAGAAATAATGACAAAAATAACATAAAATGATTTAAAACGTAAAACACAATGATGAATACATATAATAAATGATGCAAAATATGTGACACAATTAACTGATATTTGGCACAATGAACATATAAGACACAATAAGCTGACGTATTTGACACAATTACTAAAATTCTCTCCTTTTTTAAAACAATAGAAAGACAGTGTCAAGCTCACGATCATTTTTAGACTTTTTAGATTAAATCCCCCTTTTAGTATAACTCTACCCTATGTATTTTATGATTTTATTTGAGATGTGTATAATTTTTTAGATATTTATTATTTTTTTATTTCACCAATAGCTAATGACATGTAAGATAGAAAATATTTATTCATACTACTATATAAAGCATATAGGGATGATACAATTGTAATTTTATTCAAAGTGTAAGACACCTAAGACAATTTTTTAAGCATAATATACAAGTGTATTATGCAATAGTTCCTAAATTGCCCTTATTAAATATTCTTCTTCTAATTAATATATTATTTAATTCACTAAATTAAGTATTATCTTATTAATAATGCTTTTAAAATAATAATTAAATTTACATGTACTATTTATATATTTAAAACTATATATTATTAAAATTAAGTATTATCTATATCTATACTACTATATAATATATAATAGAAGGATAAGATGGTAATTTTATTTAAAATTTAAGACACCTATATAATATTTTAAGCATAGAGTACAAGTGGTTTATGCAATAATTTCACTTTTGCCCCCATTTGATTAACTTCTTCTAATTATTGTTTTTATTTTATACGCATTATTAATACATTATTTAATAATATGATATTATTTGATTCACTTCATTAAGTTTTATTTTATTTATAATAATAAATTGACATTTAAATTTATAATTACTAATCATACTTTTAAAACTAAAGTTTTATTTTATTTATAATAATATAAATTCATATTTAAATTTATAATCATTGATCATATTTTTTTAACTAAATACTATTTAAATTAAGTATTATTTTATTTAAATACTTATATCTATACTACTTTATAATAAATCTCTTTAGATAGAGATGTAATTTTGTCAAAAATACAAGTTTTGAATCAACATGTACAAAGGAGTGTAAGACATTTAAGAGAGGTAGAATAGATAATTGATCAAGATTTTAAGATACTTTACGGACAATATGATAAATTTATCAATTAAATTTTATATATCTTGGTATTTTTACCCCTGTCTCTTTCATGTATTTAATAAACATTATTGATACATTATTTAATAATATGATATTATTTAATTCACTTCATTAAATTTTATTTTATTTATGATACTATAAATTAATATTTAAATTTATATTTACTAATTAAATTTTTATAATTAAATATTATTTAAATTAAGTATTATTTTATTTAAATATTTAAGTATATAACTTATATATATGTATATTTATATCTCTTCATGTTTATAATAACTATAATACTAATATTTTTGTAGAGGCATATTGTGAGTTTTATAATTTTAATATTTATAGTGAAAGTAGAATTGAATGATAATCTTACATATGGATTAACACATCCATATAAAAAATCATGCTTAAATTTTAAAAAATTAACCATTTTATTTCACGCATACCCTTACAATAAAATATAATATATGATGCTTATAATACAAATACTAAAGCATATACTCGTGACCAAACAAAACCGTCATTTACTTTCAATTTCGTTTATCCACTGCGATTGAGCGGTAATCCCCATTTTCCTTTTCTTTGCCGGTTGTTGAAAGCTCGATAACAATAAAGATGGTAATTTGTTGTGATAATTTCTCCATTAACTTTCTCCGGTCTATGCAAATCACCACCGAAAGTTGCCTCCGATGATCATAAAACTCTAACCTATATTAATAAAAATGAAACCCCTAAAATCTTGGTAATAAATGATTTCCGACCACAAATACCACCCATGCTTTCAATAATCTTTTTGGGATAATATAGTTGTCTTAAAGACTTTTGTAATATACGTAATTTTTTTTTTCATTCAATTTTTTCAATAATTATATTTTGAGTTTTTAATTTACATCATAACGCACCGAGCCAATACTGACTAAAATCGAATTCCCAAAAAATCAGGCAACAGTCATGCCGTCGCAACGTGCGGGCATTTCCACTAGTTAAATAATAATAGTTTTAACATGTTAAATTCAATCCACCCATATAATACATGAGTTTTTAACATAGTACATCATATTTGCTTCATTTATCATTTCATCTTTGAAACTTAAACTTGAATTAAAATGCATATACAAATACAGTAAATACAATATTCAAATTTTTTTAATATTCTTGAATGAATTACAAGAAAAATGGAGATTATCTATTTTTACCAAGAACAATAAACGTTTTGTGTATAGCTCCAAAGAAACCAACTTTCAACTATCAAGCAGTTTCATCTTTTATGAAAAAAAAAATCAAATTTGTATAACTTTCTAAAAAACCAAAAACATACAAAATCGTCATGTGGTAAAAAACATACAAAATCTTCAAGTCCATTGATTCCGTATCTTATCAGATAACATCTCTCACACAATCAAACACAAATACGTGTATAAACTTATCATACATCCAAATGTCAATACAAATATCTCCCATTTAAATATTCCAAAAACCCAATCTACTCTTTTTTTTCTAACTTTATAAATCAATACCCCCACCCCACAACCCTCATCTCATCCACCTGCAACATCATGAAGCTCATTCCCATGGCTACACTCTTCTTCACTCTCATCGCCGTCGCATCCGTCGTCGATATGTCCATAATCAACTACGACGCCGCCCATATGACCACCGCCGGTGCTTCCTCCGTCAACCGGCGTACGGACGACGAAGTCAACGCTCTCTTCGAGTCATGGCTTGTTGAACACGGTAAAACCTACAACGCTCTTGGAGAGAAGGATAAGAGGTTTCAGATCTTCAAGGATAACCTCCGGTACATCGATGATCACAACTCCGACGACCGTACGTACAAGCTCGGGCTGAACAAGTTCGCCGATCTGACGAACGAAGAGTACCGTACGACGTACACCGGCGTCAAGACGATCGACGCTAAGAAGAAGCTTTCGTCGGTTAAAAGTGATCGTTACGCTTTCCGATCAGGCGATTCGTTGCCGGAGTCTGTTGATTGGAGAGATGAAGGTGCTGTTACTGAAGTCAAAGATCAAGGAAGCTGCGGTAAGTTGTTTTCAAATCGATATATATTATTATCATCATAAAAAGTATGCCATGATTAACTTGTATTGTAAGTGTATGATGGAGATTTAAAAGTAGGATTAGAGGATGTATGAACAGTGAAGATGTATTATTATTTTCAGGGAGTTGTTGGGCATTCTCAGCCGTTGGATCTGTGGAAGGGGTGAACAAGATCGTTACAGGCGATCTGATCTCTCTATCAGAGCAAGAGCTTGTGGATTGCGATACATCTTACAACGATGGATGTAACGGAGGTCTTATGGATTACGCCTTTGAATTCATCATCAAAAATGGTGGTATTGATACTGAAGAAGACTACCCCTACACTGGTAGAGATGGTAGATGTGATGCTAACAAGGTCTGTATCATATTAATTAGTCTATTCTTATCTATTTGGTTTGTTGTTAGACTCCAAAACTATCTAAAGTGGTTTATTTATTTAAAATGACACAGAGACGTATATGAATTTATTAAAATCATTTTAAATCAAGTGTATACAATCTAAAGTCTTTTCTAGTTAAATATTGTTAAAAGTGAGAAAAAAAATGAAGAATTTATTAAAATCATTTTAAATCAAGTGTATACAGTTTAAAGCCTATTTTAGTTAAATATTGATAAAAGTAAGAAAAAAAATGAATTTAACGCCCAATAAGGGTTTGGCTATAAATAAGTTTGAAGCTCCCGTTTAACTAGGATGTAGTGGGCTTTAAAGCTTCAATTGTGTCCACATTAGCAAGTTTAACGCTCCCTAAAGGCACCACTACGCACAGTCTAATATGTGTGTTTGCTTTATGTAGAAAAACGCAAAGGTTGTTACAATTGATAGTTATGAAGATGTTCCCGTTAACGACGAATCATCGCTCAAAAAGGCCGCTGCGAATCAACCTATAGCGGTTGCCATTGAAGCCGGTGGCAGAGATTTCCAGTTCTACACTTCGGTAATACAATATATACACACGATTCAAATCATTACAAATGCATAAACAAATTGGGAATACGAGTTAAAATTGAAGTTGTTTATAATTAATGTATGTAGGGTATCTTTACTGGTTCATGTGGAACAGCTTTGGACCATGGTGTGTTAGTAGTTGGGTACGGGACCGAAAATGGTATAGACTATTGGATAGTCAAAAATTCATGGGGTGCGGCATGGGGAGAATCTGGTTACTTGAGGATGGAAAGAAACATAAAAGAGAAAACAGGGTTATGTGGTATTGCAATGGAGCCCTCATACCCCATTAAGAATGGCGATAACCCACCGAACCCTGGTCCAACCCCACCATCTCCGCCTGCACCTGAAGTCGTATGCGATGAGTACAGCACATGCCCCGAAAGCACAACCTGCTGCTGCGTCTATGAGTACTATGGCTACTGTTTTGCTTGGGGATGCTGTCCGTTAGAGGGTGCTTCTTGCTGTGAGGATCACTACAGTTGTTGCCCGCATGATTATCCTATTTGCAATGTCCGACGTGGTACTTGCTCGAAGGTAAGTTCATTGTGAATCAAGATAAGGTTTTTTGTTTTTTTTTCTTGAAAGATGTGTCGATTTGATTAATGTTTGATTGATTGTAACAGGCTAAGAACAGCCCGTTGGAGATCAATGCGATCAAGAGGATTCTCGCAACACCGACGACTTTGAAGAGGAAGAGTGTTTGAGGGTTGGAATTCTTGAGACGGACGATTGATGATTTACACGAAGTCTGATACATACATTTGGTCATCAGATTATATATTTGTAAATATTGTTGAATTGTTACCTGTATTACCATTTGAACTTCTGTTATTTGAACAATTTGCAATCATAATTCTAAACTTGTTATTGGAGCTGTAAGTCACTTGTCATCTAGTTTTAACTTTGAAGCTTGATTCCATGTATGTTGGGTGATATTATTGAGTGGTCGGAAGCTGGAATTTGTGGATGATCATCAAGAAACTTGCAAGTGAAATGGCAAGTATGTGTTTCTGTACTTTTATAATTGTACCAAAAATGTGTATTTTCTATGATGTGATGAATTTACTTTCTCAATGTGTTAGAAATTTCATACTTCTCTACATTTATAAGTATCAAAATATTTTTCTCCACATTTACAAGTGTGATTGTATTGTTATTTGACAAAAAAATAATTTTATATGGCATGAGTTAATGAATTATCTTATTTATTTTTAAAATTGATTTAGTATTTTATAATATATTTTTCTATCTAGAGGTGCAAAAAACCCGGGTTGAGAACCAAACTCACTTTTGAACCGCATTGAACACAATTTTGAAACTACTTGGGTTGAATTCAGCTTGAACTTGGGTTGAAATCGTTGTGTACTCCTAAACTTTGAAATCAGTTTGAAGCCATTCAAATCCGATCTTTTCCATTTAAAAATTGTTCTAAACCTGAATCAGTTTTGATAAAAATTAAACCCAATTTGACCATCTTTGATTCAAAGCGAACCAGTTTAAATTCGATCCTATTTAGGCTAGAACCCAATTTATGTTCTTTCTGTCAATGATTAAAATAAGAATGAGGCATGCTTAGAGTAAGATACTATTTGGGTAAGATAATCTCATTTTTCATCATTAGGATCCGTTAGTATCTTCCTTCCATTTGGGCCGTTACAGATGGAGTTGGGCTTGATCGGTGATAAACTAGGCCTTTTTCTTTGGGCTTTTGGGCTCTAGTTCATCGGGTATAAAATTGTATTTGACTTTAGATGTGGAAAGACTCCCAGCGAGTGGTGTACGAATCGGGTTGAAATCAGCATTAAATCATGGTTCAGGTTGAGTTAACAAAAGTCAAAACCAATTCGAGCTGAAACTGGTTTGACACAGGGATATGACCGGGTTTTAATCATGTTGAAACCAGTTCAATCCAGGTCTTATCAGGTTGAAACCAAGCCTTCTAAACATGTCATGTGTGTATTTTGATCATTTAAAAATATATGCAAGTATTATATGGAGTAATGGTGTAGTTATTACAAACTTTAGAGCTTAAATTTAATATTTTTGTTAAGAAAAACAATTGGTCTTAACTTGTCTTGATCTTGTTAAGAGTTAATCTTTTGTCGAGTTCGAGTTTAAACTCAAATACCCAGCCAAACTCTAGCGTACAAGGTTGCTCGTGTCGAGTTTGTTAAGCTTTATTTAACATATAGGTGAATATATAAATTGAAGTTGCAAATTTTCTAATAACATTCTACACTTAAGGTCAAGTCTCTAGTTTTTTCATTGATGTTTTATATATTTGGTACGGGTTTGTTATTGAATCTAATATGTGTATATTGAAAATTTGTTTGATTATTAAAAGTTACTATGATATAAATATTTGGCTATTTTAAGTTGAGCTAGAGCTAATCTTGAACCATCATCGAGTAGGAGTCCATAAGCATGCTTTATGAAGGCTAATTAAGCTACCAAGTTAAGTTCTAACTTAACCAAAGCAAAGGTAGTCGAAACATAAAGATTACATAATGCCTATCTTTTGCCGTTTAATAACGTTGGCACATACAATGGTTGAATAGGGTCTCATCCTCAATTTTAATTATGACAAATTAACAGAAAAATAATAATAGAACTCACATCCTAATTTCTTTGTCGCTCCTAACAAACAAATATACCATGTAAAATATCACTCGTAAAATAAGTCTCAACATGTAGTAAAAATATTACAAAGGATCAAGAACTGATAATTAGATTATAGCCCGGGGACTACTTTGTAACTTACACCACACCACGAACTTTCTTGTCATAAAGATCCTACTGGCCATTACACGCTTGCCAACACGCAAAAAGAGTCAAACGTTAGAACCAGTCAAAGCTTGACAATACTTTACTAGAAACAAAAGAAAATAAATAAACAAATAAAACATACGGATTATCCAATGAACTTAGTACCGAATAACAATATTCTTGCCATCGATAAGAAAAGGACAAGTCAAACCTTGGATTGTAATAGAACTACTGACTTATTTTCTTATACACACACACACACCAATTCCTAGTTCTTAATCTTTAGATCTGAAATACTCTCATCTAATAAAGTCAACTACCATTTCTCTTCATCATAAAACATTAAAACCCTTCCTTTACATCTCCAATTCTTGTTCCAACATCTCACACAAACTAACTCCAGCCATGGTTGGTGCACCGATCTCCACCGCCAACGCCACGGATACGAGATACGCGCCACCTGCAGGACCATACGCGATCCCCGGTGCTGCACTTTCCACAGTCCAGTCATACAATCCATCAGCACCACCACCAGCAGCCACCCCTTACCCTGCTGTCCCACCACCACCACCAGGTTCAGCCGCCCCCTACCCCGGTGCACCCGCGGCAAACTACTCAAACGCGTCATCTATCTATCCTACAGCTCCTCCTGGTTTATGCACATCTTCTCCTTTCCCATCATACCCTCCTAATTCTAATCCAATTGCATCACTTTTACCACCTTACCCTCCTAATTCAACATATCCTCCCATTGGATCAAGCCCTTTTCCGGGATTAAACACATACCCTCCTAATTCAACATATCCGCCATCAACCGCCACATATCCATCGCAGACAACATATCCGCCATCAACCGCTACGTATCCGCCACAGACAACATATCTGACATCAACCACCACGTATCCGCCACAGACAACATATCCACAATCATTCGCCACGTATCCGCCACAGACAACATATGCAGCGCCACAAGGTTATCCTTCACAGCAAACATCAGGAGTGTATCCACCACCGCCGTCTATTCAGGTGTATCCACCACCACCACCGATGTACTAAAATCTTGTTTCTGGTACCTTTTATCACTGAATTCAATAAACTGTTCAACTTGAGGATGAGCAGCATTTGATATAACTGTTTAGTATTTGTGAATATGTTGTTTTCAATTGATTGATATTAATTACAAAGCATGTATGAATTTATGTTTATCATTAAAATTTTCAAAATTTCACAACTTCCCAGCCTATCTACACAATCATGTGAACCATCCATCAGATTACTTAGCTTGCAAAATAATTACAAAAAACAAATGACTTAATGGTATAATAGCAATAATTACAAAAAACAAATATACTAGTTCTTAATGGTTCAAATCTCTTACTGATTCAGCATTTAATGGTTCAGACTTCAGACATCATAATGGTTCAGCACTTACACATTCAGAAGTTACCAAACAACCCTGGTATAATAACAATAAGAGGTGAGTGGTTGAGCAAAACGCAAAAGTGTTCTTCAACTGTTCATTAATATATACTTCAATTCACAAGTTCAACAATATTTGTATGCATGATGCACATAGTCATCATATTTTAAAGATAAACTTTCACCAAATTTGGGCACCCACCTGCAAGTGCATCCATCCCATGATCAGATACAGGGCAACTCTTGATGCATAACTTCTTCAAAGGTGTATATTTCACAGCAATGCAATTTGTTGCTAGTAGGTCTAAAGTAGAATTAACAGCAGTTAGCAGCAACTCTTGAAGATTAGGGCAATATTTGGATACAGTAATCATACCTTCATCGTTAATCCTATTTGTTTTCCAACCATCAATGTGCAACGAAAGCCTCTTCAAACCCTTGCCCCATCGCGTGTAAACTAGTGATGTTCGTGAGACTGCACGATAAAGGTAGTTTTTTTTTTTTCCTTTTTTTCGTTCTATTGGCAGCGGAAATAGCTTAGGGGAATGTCTTTTCATGGCCGAGTAACCGAAAAGAATTTCAACCGTTCATTTTAGCTTGATGTTTAAGGATGGTGATAAACCCCTCGTTCCATGCAACGAATCAAAATTTAACATATGCAAGATTCGACCGGGTCTCCCTCGTGATAGGGGGACACCCGGAATGCCGCTAAATCAAATGGTCATTGGCGGATAAAGGTAGTTGAGGCGCACCCCTGAAACGGAGACCTAAGATCCACGTGACTTGGACGTTTGGTACCGACTTTTTTACTTTATACGATGTTCAAGAGATGTCATCATGTGACGGAACATATTTTCATGTTTTTTTAAAACATGTTTAGTTTTTATATTAGGAAATTTGTGTAGAAAAAAAGTTCAATAAACCAAACACACCTTGAAGGTTTCAAACTATTATTATTTCTATTAAACTTTTAAAACATAAAAGTATCAAATGGCTAAAGATGATAATTTTAGTAGTTAAACTAATTCCAGGCTCCCAATTAAAGTTTCTTTTAATTTTACATAAAAAATTTAACTATTAGCAACTTTGTAGCATTCATACGCCTATGATCAAGAATGAAATAGTTAAATGATCAGATTCAAGAATCTCATTAAAACAAAAAAAAACATAGTCTCTTGAACCAATCAACTTTCTAATTATTCATAGTGAAGCGAGCAATTGCAAGAAGAGTCAAAGTAATCGTTGTGGGTTGAATCACCACATTCGAGCGATGATTCTTTATGAGGATGTGAAGTGAGTCGACCCAAAAGCTCACTAAGTGGCAAGTTTTATTCATTCATGGAGATTGAAATCACATCTATATCTAGTTGAAGTTCATCATCAAATCCTTTGAGATGTGTTCTATCAACCATTGTTGTAGACGAATCAATGAAGGCACCGATAAAGTGGATTGAAATTAACTCAAACAATCCATTTGAAACAATTTGTGCAAATCCTAAGATATCATTCAATCAGAACACGAAAATCTAGAGAAAATAAGTTTTTTTTTTTTTTTTTTTTTTTTTTATTTTATTTTTTTAATCGTTCACTTTCACCATTCATTCCTCTTCCATTCCTTCGTGCTCTCAATTTGTGGGAGTATTGCTGACGTGACTCCTAGCACAGTGTCCTTCAAATGATTTAGGAAATATCTTAACACATTCATTCCATTAATTCCTTAATGGGGACTTCATTGTTTTGGTCCACGACCTTTGGGCCTAATTTCTTGGTCCATTCAAAATAATGCATTAATTTGCCGTTGGGGCTAAACCTTTTTTTATTTGGACTCATCAAGTTAGTAATATTCGTTAAAACAAAATTAATATTCACCAATGCTAAGGTTTAAACCTTGAACCTAAAAAAAAACAAAACTTCTCGTCTCTCGTTTAACCACTAAGCCAAAATATATTTTATTCAAAATAGTTATTTACTTATTTGAGGCTTACCTAGAGATGCTTGAAAAAACCGCTTAACCGACTATGGCAGCACCACCGCTACTAGGCAGAGCAATCCCTCATCTCCGCCACCACCTCCGCCTCCACACACCGCTTCCGGCCGCCGTATGCTTACTCATAAGAAGACCCTGCTACACCACAACTGCCGACGAATCTCCTCAGCCAATTTCGAAGACCCCTCCCACTACAACATACGATGACAAATCCTCCTTGCTAAGAGCAAAACGATATCAACCTAAGGACTCCAAATGGGAGCATGATCCTGATTATCTCAAATGGAAGGACAAAGAAGCCGAAATCTTCCTAGATATTGACCCTATCACTCTCCTAATCAAAGATATTCTCCACTCCAACAGGTTTCATTTTGTATTTCTCTATATTATTCATCTTACTCGATGCATTTGGATGTTTTCTCTGTTCCTCAGTTAGGATTCGCTTAGGTATTTTAGAAACTTGTGTTATCTTGACTTCTTGAGGTGTAAGCTCGAGGGCATTATGTTATTTTACCTTTAAGTGGCTGTAATTTGGGGATGATTAGACTTTTGAGATGGCTTGATAAGTTATAATTGTGGTATGTATCTGTTAGTCATTGATTTTTTTGTGAAATTGTTAAATAAGATAGATGGTATTGTTAGGAAGCGTGTAGTTTTCTTGTATTAGATTTATATATAGAGTATAATACTGGAAATTGTTCGTAGGGATCAAGAGAGCATGATTGCATGAAGGCTAGAAATGGCTAAAATATGTGACTATAGTGTGAAATTTTATGTTCTATGTCACTTACTTTGGATGAGATTCTTTACATTAGTTTAAAAACTGCAACTTCTGATGCTAAGAGAGTTTATCCAATGTTAAAGAGAATATCGAGAAAAAATTATGATAAGCATTCTTAAGGGTTATTCTTTGCGCATCTTTACGTGCAAGATGTACATATGAAATGTAAATAAGTTATGCCATTTCACTAATTTTATGGAGGTTGGACTATAATAAGAATCCATGTTCATATTTTAAGGTTATCTTCTCAATGAGTAGGATGTCTAGACTCTAGACACACCTTAATGTCAAGTATCTTTCCAAGATTTTGTGTGACACTTGGTGATTCACACGACTCATAGAGGACTACAAGATTATAAGGAAAATGACACTTCGTATTGCTATAGAAACCACTTGCGAGAAAGCTTTAAAACTTACACTCAAAGGTGTGTTTGCCAAATGAAGCCATCTCTTTTCATGCTAGGCAACCTATTAAAGGAATGCATTCTAGAATGTTCATACTAAAGATTATCATACACATGACTCATGTACATTATTCTAGAGAGTAGAGACCTCAAGAACTCTCCAAGAAGTTCCATGAAAAACGGAGATTCTTCCTCAAAGGCTCGATTGAAGACTAGTATGGAACCTTTGAGCCTTTTTGTCCATCTTTTAGGTGGTTCATCACATTAAGCTATAGTCGTGCCTCGTATAAAGCATTAATGCACAAATAAGACCTTTTACTAAAATCCTTGGATTATAAAATAATTGATTTGTGGATGTTGCTCATGTTTATCATGTTCTAGCATTTACATTCTTATGCTTCTTTAAAGTTTTTCTATATCTCTATCCAAAAGATGTATCATTTCTTAAATTGTCATATTGAGGCCCAGTTCTCTTTGGTTTGACCTTTGGGTGGCAACTAAACCTTAACTTTATTATGCTTAAACAAGTATTCAATTTCTCATAGTAGTTCAGGTTAATGTTGCATACAAGTTGAGGTATTATTGAGTTACTTGAGTTAGAACCTAACATAAATTCTTATGGGGCTATTGAACTCTATGCACTATGCAACTCAATTAAGTACTATTAAATAATCAGGGCTGGAAACAATCGAGCTTTTATCTAGTTATTTGAGCTCAAGCTCTTTAACTCTTTAATTGTTTGTTGAGCTTGCTCGTTTTAGTTGTTCGAGAGCTTGCGTATCGAAGCCTCTTTGAGCTATCCAATCAAGTTTGATATTAGGCTAAGATGGTTGAAGTGAGCTCAAGCTTGGCTCATATTCTCTCATTTGCTGCTGTAGGCCATAGCTACATCATACAACTAGGTTCAACATAGCTTGGAAATTTCTTAATCATCGGGGCTCGCACGCCTCTTTTCATGAGCTTTTTAAACCAAAGGATATAGTATATGCACACACTTATAGTTTATTATCTTAGTCTTAACTAACTTCCCTATTATCTCGCTCTATGCCTCGAGTAGCTAGTCTCTTTCTGAAGAGACATCACAAATGCATATGATATAAAGCATTAAAAGCCTAATAAGAAATCGTATGTTTTCAGTGAAAGCTCAAACACCATAGTACAAAGGAATAATTGCTTTAAACTATAAGCTATTAGAATCATAATTTGTCTTTCTGGATCTAATTCTTTTTTTAACAAGTGTTAAACAATATTTTCTCAAATAGTTATTTGCTGTTGTTGCATCTTTTTTATTTCATACATCAATATAATTTTTTCTTTCATAGAAATCTCATTTTTATTTTTCACGTTTTTGCTACTCACTTGGTTCACATAGGTAAGTTGGCTACATGAGTGTATCTGGTAGTTTGCATGATAAGTGTGGTTGTTACTTTACTCACACTACGCTTATAAGAGACAGATGGCTAAACAAAGCATACCTCACAATTTCACAATTGGAATACGCGTTCATCTCTTCATCTATATGGCGCCCGTTATATAAAACTATACGATTGATAAAAGGGGAACTCATAACCATAACATGAGTGGAAGGATGACCCTTTGTTCCTTCATCAGCAATGCAATGCATTGTATTTATTACATCTTTGCTGGAAGAAATGGAGACTCAATCTGCTTAATTTGGGGTGACAGGGGTGTCCATTCTAACACTTGCAATAGGAGCCCTGTGAGTGGGTCACTTGTGCACTTTTAGAAGTGATCCACATATCTTACTATATGATGGATGCAATCTCAAATCATGCATGCACCAAAAGTGACATCTCACAATCATGGGCATAAGTGAAATATTACATAACATTTGTTAAACGTATATTTGACTCTTGTCAACATGTATACCCAAGAACATACCCAAATGGATAAAAAAAATAGGTCAAGAATTCAATACCTTATTTTCCCATAATATCTTTTATGAAATACCTTCTAATTTTATAACCACCGTTATTTCTTTCCCCCCCTTTGTTTGCAAGATGAGGATGGAGAAATGAGAGCTAAAATCTGTAACCCCTCTTCAAATCTTTTGTAGTCAAAATATTGCATTTCCCCTCATACCGTTTGACCTCCTTTTTATTTAGTTGCTTCCTTTTAAACATATTTCTTTGGTATCCTATAAACTACTCCCAATATTAGTATTAAGCAATCAAACTTCCATTTTTCATTTAAGTGAAATATCACATAACAATACTTAGCAGCCAAAATAATCATGTTTGCTGATTAATTGTACTTAACCAGGTATATGGATGGGCAGCAACTTACATCAACAGATGAGAAAATGGTGGTGGAAAAGCTTCTTGCTTATCATCCTCATTCTGAAGATAAGATCGGGTGCAGCCTTGATTCCATTATGGTAAGTTCTATAAAAGAATATTTTGTTTACAGACTTAGGTTCACCCAAGCTTGTGGCTTCCCCTTATAACAATGGCACCACACAATTTTGTTAAGTCATTAATAGTTTAGTGCATTTTGGTTTATTTTTTCATAAATTGTATCCTTGTTCTCATTGCATCCTTTTCTTTTCTTAAGGGACAAATTAAATATTTACAGCTAGCCAATTACTACTGCTGTCACGTAATTAAATCCACTTGTGACTTCCAGATGCCAATAAGTTGCTTTCAAATAGTTATACAATGTGTGTGTGTATTTTAAGTTTTTTAAAGCAAAATTTCCTTGATCTTTGTCTCTTTTTCGTTTTATTAATTGGTGTTAAAAATAGCAATAATGTAGCTGTTTGAATTAGCATTCTATTATAGTGTTTTAAGTCCATATGTAGCAAAGAACTGGTCTTCCCCTGGTTAGTTGCTATACCTTGACATTTGCTACCTATTTAATTGTTTATACATCTTTCGTTACATTCTTTATTAGTGACACCAATATAACCAAATAAAGTTGTTGATTAAATTGACATCATGTCCGATTCACTTAAAGTCTTTGATGTAATAAATCTTCAGCTGTTATTGGCCCACAACTGTTGTCGTATAGATCGCGATCAAATATCTTGACTGTTACGCTTAATTATTGTTTTAAGTATAAAGATTTTCATAATCTTGAAGGTTGATCGGCATCCACAGTTCAGATGTTCAAGGTGCCTGTTTGTTGTGAGAACAGATGGTGTATGGATCGATTTTTCCTACCAGAAATGTATTCGAGCTTACATCAGACAGAAATACCCTTCTTATGCAGATAGATTTATCAAAGAACATTACAAGCGCAGTAGTAGTTGAGTTTAACTACCTTTTCACTACCCAAACCCAAATTCAGTGGACAGTTAGTAACCGATGGGCCATCTGGTTCGAACCGTCAGACACTATTTTAGACTTTGATCAGCCTCTCAAGTCCCATGGTGCTAGATTTTGCATGTAGTTTGTCAATGGTGGTAGATAATAGTTGTTGAAGTGGGAACAATTTAGTGGAGAAAGTGATTGAAGTTGAATGATTTAATTTTGTTGACTTGTATTGATGTTTATTTGACTTTATGTCATATGTTGTCTTGATTTTGGTTTTTCAATGGATTAGTTGGAAATGTAAAAAGGAATATATGGACTAATCTGCTTGGGAAGCATGAAAGATCAATATTTAGAGCTTCATTTGTAGTCATGAACCTACCTTGTGAATGTTTGTTGTGTTGCTGTAAGTGCCATTATTCCTGGTGCCCTTAGAACTTTAAATAAAAGAATTGTATAAATACTCGTATCTATTGTTTTTACTTTGATACGTATTAAATCTAGTTAGCGATAGGTATAAAATCTTAAGAATTTTTTTACTTGTAATTGAAACTCTTTTAATTTCATACACCTCCTCTCCTAAGTTAAATATTTCATATATACATCCTTCTAAAAATTGACATTATTTGCTTGTTAAATATTTCTTTTGCATTTTATTGGCACATGCACCAATATTGAGATTTCACATTTATAAATAATTAAAATCGTAGACCTCACAAAAGTAGCATAAGTCCATTGTTAAAATAATATAATGTACAATTTGTAAAAAAGTTAAGTACACTATCAACTTTTTTTTTATGACCACTGATGTAGTTTTTTTACTTTATTTTTAATTAATAATTTTCTAATAATTCTATATCAAATGCGATTGCATCCCTCACTTCCACCCGCAATTAAAAAAAAAAAAGCTTCCAAACAACAATAAGTCTTGAACATGAACAATGTGCAATCATTCCCTTAGAGGGAAACGTGTGTGCCCGCGAATTGTTTATTTATATTGAGTAACTTTTAACGGTTAAATTAGACTGAGGTGTTTATTTTTCTATGGATTTATGTTGATAGATGAAGCATCATAAGCTTACAATAGTTCTAAACATATTTTCTAAATGCTTTCTATATCTTTCTGCTTTTGTTTTTAGAGTCTTACACTCTAACCCTCGTGTATTCACTAGGGCTGTTTGATAGTCTTTTATGGTAATTAAAAGATTACCTTTTAATGGTTTATAGTCTTTTAATGATTAAAAGATACCATTAAGACTTAGCCTCTTAACCATTCAATAATAATTACCTCTTAACCATTAAAAAACTATGAACTATTAAAAGGTAGCTTTTAATGATTATTAAAAAATTATCAAACAACCCCTTAGTGTTAAATTATATGAAGCGTCATCTTAGGTGAACCAAAATTGAAGTTGAAAATGCTAATTGGATTAATGTATCAAACTCATATAGTGTGATATTTTGAGTTTAATGTATTGATAGGAGTTCACTTACACCATTATAAACTCGTAGTCAGATATTTTATAAAACCAATTTGGGATTTAACTTTTTTGATGTAAAGTTTAAGACTTTTTAACTTAAAGTTTATTCCGCCCTACACTGTTGTGATACAAATCCACATCTTAAAAGGTAAGGAAGATCAACTTAGTACATTATGTTAGCACGTACCATGAAACTAGAACTAGGTTGTTTTCATATTGTACAACGTTGATAGCCCCCAAAACTCCAAAAGAACCGAACATGGAGGGTCATAAGTGGTAGTGAAAAGTGGTGGTGATGGTGGTGTATCCATCATCATTATTAGCTACATTTTCAACGATCAATCATCAACAATAATCAACACCAATTGGTAATTATTTTGTTCAAAATCTCCCAAAATATGTACCTTGTACGATTGGAAATAGGCTGGCAAAACAAAAAACAAAGACTTTGATATGATTATTGTGTGACAAAAGCCATGAATTTTGATCTTTGCATTATGTTTTGTGATTTGAGTGGGCCCCTTAATTTCACATGGTTACCAATGGTAATTGGTAATATAATCTCATTTTGATTGTTTAGTTGAGTCATACCTCCAATATGATGATGGGCCCACACACTATAATAGAGTCAACAACCATATAATATGGTCAACTGCTAGATTTTTTGCTTTTTAAATGATATGATATAGTATGTTTATTTACCTTTATTTATTTGCCTATTTGGTTGAAAATTTGATTACATAAATATATATTAAATATTTATAAAATAAGAAAATGAAAGACGATAATTTGTAGGTATTGGAGGGAAAAACAATAAAGTAAAAAAGAAAAGTAGAGGGCAAGATGAAGAAAAAGAAAGCAAGAGATCACATCAACTAAACAATTCACAAACTGACCAACATTGCATTTATGATGATAGTACAACTTCACTAGCCTAATGTACAATTTCTCTTTTCCTCTTACCCTACACCGATTCACACAGGATCTTCGAGATTTTTTACCTTTAATTACCCAATAATATAGTAAAATAAAAATAAAAATAGGTGAAGAAATTCCACTGCTTATCCTTAAAAACAGTTACTAATCTTTGATCTTCTTTTATCCTACTTTTATTCATTTAATTTTATATGGAATTAATTTGTATAATATTATTATAATAATAAATTCAAAAGGCAAAAATAGATCAATACTATGGGGAAACATAAATTTTATAAATGAAAGGATAAAAGGTAAAAATTAGGCAAAGGTATAAAGTCAAAAATAAAAAATTGAAATAAATAGTAAGAGAAATGAGTTCATCCAAAAGATTTTTTACAGTGAGTAAGTGAACAGTTGAGATGGATGGAGGGAAGACAGTGAGGCAGCAGAGCAGAATCAAAAAGGGTGAAAATGATGAGACATGTTGACAGTTTATATCAATATATATGGACCACAAAACACACACCAAAATTCATATACAACTTTTTTTTGTCTTCCGTTACATTTTTAGTTAAGTATATATTTGTTCATAAATATACATTAAAATTTAAACAAGAGTTTCTTATAAAGATGTCTTAATCACAACAAGGCTTCCTTTGAGAGAGTAGGGAAGTCTAGTCGAGTTTGATTCGTTTCACTCTTATAGGTAAATTTACAAGTTTAAATTGACTTCACTTGTATTTATTGATTAATTAAAAATTTATTTTATTTATGTGCATATATTACTATTTATATAATTTTATTTTATGTATTATCATATGTATATTTTATTCGGTTATTTTTATCGTAGTTAAAGTTATTATTTATTAGATGTTTAGTCATTTAATATTATTATTTTTAAATAAATAATAGTCTTTGCAAAAAACTCGTGAACTCGATACATAAAATTTGAGATCAACTTGTTCAATACTAAATAAGCTCAACCCCAAATTGAGACTCAAACTCGTTTAAATTTGGTTCTATATATTTGAAGTTTTACTGTGTTGATCTCGATTAGCTTAAGAGTTGTTAGACTCGTTTATACTCTAGCTTCTGAGTCAGGTTAACTTCAAAATTGAATAAGAATTTTATGTAATAAAAATATATATTATAAGAAAATTTTAGATGGCTATTGGCTAAATTTCAAATCAAGATAAGATATTACTTCAAAATTTGTAAGAAATTCTTGAAAGAATAAAATTGTTGGGATGTTTATATTTTTGTTATGTGTTAGTTAGACAGATTACTAATAGCACACTACCGCGTGTCGTGTTGGACACAAAATGTGGTCACCTTTGCATCACTTGACGCAAATCTTGCCAGTTTTATATTGTCTTGTTTTTGTGATTTTGATTAAATTGATAATTTATAATAAAACTAATAACTATTATGATAAAAGCAAATTTTATCCTTACTATTATTATCCTTACTAAATTACTAATAAAGCAAATTTTATATTACAATAACAAAAATAAAAAACAAACATATAAATAGGCTTCTAATTCTTCTACTAGTTGGGTATAGTAGGAGTAGACTTACTTGAAAAGCATATGAAGCTACTGCAGCATGCGTATAGGGGTAAACTTTTTTCATGCTTTTTTTCTTAATTTTCTTTTTCTTTTTCTTTTGGAATATTTATCTTTCTTTTTAAAAAAATTATAAAAACAAAAGAAAACGTATATGTATATGCCTTTGCTAAAGGAACGCAGAAAAAGAATTTTTTATAATTATTTATAATTGTTTTGTATAAAGTTATATTTAAAATACCCATAAAGCAAAATGAGATATTCCATTATTCCACCTTAAAAAGAGTTTTTACCATTTTTTATCACCCAAAGCGAGAGTGGAATTTGGGATTTACCAAATTCACTGCTACACTTTGCAATGCATGCTTAGAGTTATGATTATCCTAATGTGGATTTAAAATTACATGTAAAAGCTGGTATAATAGTATCACGTATTATTGTATACTTGATGCATTTTAACAATACTTTAGGATAATTATACTCATCCTTCGTCACACCTTTATACAGTATAATTCATAGTTTTTTTTATCTCTCGAGTCTCAAATACAATTTTAGAATATTGCCGAGTTAGGCGACGAACTTCTAAATTGTAGTAATTATTAACTTTTCATTATATATTTAACAAAAAAAATTAGAATCTATCCATACTCACACATAAAAGTTAACATGAAATATGAAACATTCTATGAGGTGTATAAAAAGATTTAACGAGATTCTCACTGTCTATCGCAAACAAGGGAATGAACTTGTCAGAATCACTTGAGAGGTGTAATGCTAACACTATTAAAGATTCAACGCTATCAAAGGTAATCTTTATGTATATATCAGTGAGTTGATTAAGCAATCTCACATCCTACACGTAACCTTTACTTTGTAGTCACATAAGTTGATATCTTATGTACTTTAAAAGTTGAATAAAGATCTAAGAATGAAATATGTAGGCGTACACAGATGAGTACTCAAATGTCTATCACCGTTGGTAGTCGTGTTTGATGTGTTCTAACAATAACTAACAAATTTAAATCACGATTATGCCAAAAGTAATTACCATATCGATATAACGCGAGTTGCGGATGAAAGTTTATCATCGACGATAACTTTTTAACATTGGCTGATAATTTTTTAATTCTTGATTAATGTTCTCTTAAATGTGTTGGAAAAACTTAATTCCTGATTAAAAACATAATATCCTCAAAACCTTGGATCTTTTGTTTATGTTTAAAAAGATTGAATCATACTTTTCTATTAGGTTATTTGGTTTTTAATAATCCAAACTATTGAGTATTGACCAACATTAATACCAACTAACAATATGATTCGTACTAATTTGAACTTTTGATTTGGTTACTAATAATAGTTTCAGTCTAACTGTTTATTAACTCAGTTGGTTTTTTATGGTTTGTGACGTAACGTATAACATAGTTATAATTAAAAAGCATAAATATATTACTCTAATTTTTTTTTTATAAAAGATAAATTTTTTAAAATTATTCAACGTAATGTTTTTATCGTTAACAAAGTAGTTTAGAGAGAAAGAAATGCAAAATCGATCGATATACATATATTTTATATTTTAATTACGTAATAGGCCATGTCACATGCTACGTCACGAGTATAGTTACTTGCCATGTCATACAAAATTAACGGAGTTAACGAATAATTAGCATGAGACTGTTATAAACAACAAATTCGAAAGTTAGAATTAATAATATTGGATAAATTGTTAGTTGAGAGACAATTTTTCTTTCTATTAATATTATCAAGAAAGAGATTTTGTTTATTTTTCTATTTTCTTATTAGATTTCTTTTTTATCAGCCAATTATCTTATTAGATACATACTAAATTATGTATACGAGTAAAACCCTTTCCATGAATTAAATACAAATACATGTATTTGTTTATATCTTAAAAACAAAAAAAGTATATAAAAAATCCTGTTAAAAGAATGCAGATACCTAGTGAATAAAAAGCACAAACCTCTGGGCACTGCTCACTAGTCTCTTATTCTTCTTCCTCCCCTCAACCTCTACAAACACTGGTTCATCTTCATCATCAACATGATGAATTTCAAACCCTAAATCTCTCCTCTAATAGAAGATGATGACCCTTTTGGACTCACTGTACTGTGAAGAGAAGCATCAATGGGAAGATGATGATGAAGAAGAAGAAGAACCAGTGAACAGCTACAGTTGTGTAGTTAATGATGACGATGAAGACAATAATAACAATAATAATAATAATATTCACACTCAACACACACTTCTCCAACAAGACCTATTGTGGGAACACCAAGAAGAACTATCATCTCTAATCTCCAAAGAATCCCACCACCGCCTGAACCACAATGTCATCTCCGGCGCCACCGCCGACCACCGCCGTGAGGCGGTGGAGTGGATTCTGAGTGTGGTGGCGCATTACTCGTTCTCCGCCCTAACCGCCGTGCTGGCTGTTAACTATCTTGACAGATTTCTTGAGAGATTTGAAGGGTTTGAAACGGAGAAGAAGCCATGGATGACACAACTTGCTGCTGTTTCTTGCATCTCTCTTGCTGCTAAAGTTGAAGAAACTCATGTCCCCCTTCTTCTAGATCTTCAAGTACGTCTGTTTTTCTAATCTTGATCTGTTGTAAGCATAATAATAATAATAGTAGATTATAGTCTCAATATCTTTTGTTTTGATTCAAGTTGGATGGAAGCAAATACGTGTTTGAAGCGAAAACGATTCAGAAAATGGAGATTTTGATACTGTCAACTCTTCAATGGCGGATGAACCCAGTGACACCATTATCATTTCTCGATTACATTACAAGAAGACTCGGGTTAAAAAGCTATCTTTCTTCAGAATTCATCAAGAGATGCGAGTGTCTGATCTTGTGCTTTCTTCCAGGTGACCATCTTATAAATCACCATTTTTATAAACTATTTAGCCTGTTAAACCTTATATTCAAGTTAAGGTCTGATGTTATATTGTTATGCATAAATGCAGATCGAAGGTTTATGTGTCATCTTCCATCAGTGATAGCAACAGCAACAATGGTGCACGTAATCAACAGTGTTGAACCTTGTATTGGAATTGAATACCAATCTCAACTACTGGGCATTCTTGGTATCAATAAGGTCAAGATTTTGACTTTTTTTAGCTAAACAATAAAATTTACGTTGCTTGTTTGTGTAATTCACCGCCACATACTCAGAGTAGCAAAGTTGAACAAGTCAAAAGTAAAGCAGTTGACTCTTCTTTTTCACCGGAATATGCTATTTACTTTACATTTTAGTAACATGTAGTGTTTATATAGTCTTTGGATGTTCATGTTCCCACTAGATGGTTTTATGAGTACATGTTAAAGCGATTTTAAAAATTAATGTTTACAATTATATGGAAAATGGATTTATGTGTAGATTTTAAAAAATAATATTTGTAATTAGATGGATTTATGAGTAGATTTTAAGGAGTGTGCGTGTTTAATGCTAAAAAATAATATTCATAAATTGATTCTTTTTAATACAGGAGGTGGTAGAGGAATGTTGGAAACATATCAAGGAGATGACATGTAGCAAAAACTCGGGTCGGCATTTCAATAAACGGAAGTTCGGGTCGGTACCAGGGAGCCCGGATGCGGTCATGGATTTGTCATTCAGCTCGGACGAGTCGGTGAACCCATCGGCTTCATCGTCGCCTGAGCCGGGAGCTAAGAAGAGCAGGAAGGGGGCAGCCTGAGCTAGCCAAGTGTTATGTTAAATGTTGAATTGAATTGATGTTAAATTGCCAACCATCTTTGCAAATATGGGAATTGTGACTTCCGGTGAGTTTTGGAGGTAAAGATGGTTGGCATTTTATCCGGAAAATTAAGAAAAATTGAAGTGAAAATTAGAGCAATGAGGGGTTGGTTGGTGCTTTAGTAATTTCTTTAATTCTCTTTGTAAAAGAAAAAAAAGATGAACATATATGTTAATGTCAATAACAACTTTCTCATGGTCAAAAATTCCCATGCTCGCATGATTATGTTCATCAAGAATTGAAGTTGATTGCCCCTATTTCAATTTTTGTGAAATATAAATGTTTTTTTTATACATGAAGGTTGAAAATACACAATGAGATTCATCTTAGATAAAAATTTATTTTAATATGATTTTTTTTAGTTTCGATTTTTGGACACATTAATGTTATGTGATCGTATTGCTATAATTGTTTTTAAATAATTAATCTCAATACACATTTTATTTTATTTAGATGTATATTATGTTAAGTATTCAAAATCTGTTATTTTGCAAATCATATGCGGAATGTAGTTTGTTAAGGAATTTGCAACATTTACTTTGAGTCACTAAAATAAGAAGCATATTTTGTTATTTTAAATTACTCAATGTTGTTACGGCATATAAAAAGTTTTAATTTGGTTTACTTTTGACAAATCATTGATATCAATAGTAATACCATCATTTGTTGATAGTTTAATAGAGCTAGTCCCTAGATATCATTTTAGTAACATTAATGTATTGACTAAGAACAAGTTTATATCACAATGATCAAGAGTTGAGATTTTATTTTCTTAATTCTTTGAATAACGTACTATAATAACTTTCTAACAAAATAAAAAAATGGAGTTTATATAATTTATTACTCGGTCTTTATTTAATAGCATAGGCATTTAGATGTTTAATCTTCTATTAATGATCATTGTATTGACTCGATCAATATTTCTCTTATAAATTCATAGTGTTATTAGCCAACGGCTTTTGCATATGATGATTAGCTTGTTATAAAATAAATATTTTTAATATATTTAAAAATAAGTTAATAATTAAAAATTTTATTATCACTATTTGAGTTTTCGAGTAAACCTCTAACTGATCTTGTATCCTCCTTACCCATGAAGGTTTTTCAAGCCATCAATTTGAGCGTAATCTTATGGTTTTGCTTTGATCTGACGACTTTATTTGTTACCATAATTCTTGAACTATATATTGGATATTGTTATTGTAATAACTAGATACTTGATTTAAGAATTATGAGTATTGGTAATTATGGATTTTCTTTGAAACATATTGGCAATTATGTATTATTAGTTTAACCATATTGTTTTAGTCTTCCTTCAACTTTAATGAAGACAGAATCCAATCATGAGATACTTACAAAAGTTAATTAAAATGTACAAAAGATAATAAATATTAAATGTGATCGCGCCCATATATCTTATTGTGTCGTCAAACATTTCATATTATTTATTTATATGATTTGTTTTTATAATTACAATATTCATGTCTTTATGAATCAGCACAACTAACATATCAAAACGTTGTCTAACATGAGTCTTTCGTATTAAATTTACCAGAGCTTACTGGTCCATTAATATGACACGAATTTAAACTCTCTCGTATTTAACCTCTCGTGTCGATCATGTTGAACGAATTAAATTTAGTTAAAATAAAGTATAAGATTCCAAGTTTAACAAAAGTATTTGTTTGAAAAGAGAATAAGAAACTAGAAAGCATCATGTCATTGGTTTGACCAAGAGACAAGTGGCTACATCTTTAACCATGTGTGAGAGTTGAGACTGCTGCTTTCAAATCGAATAGTAATACCGTCGGTAGAATTAATTTATATTATAAAAATATAATTAATTCTACGTATATATATATTTTTTAGAAAAGTACAATATAAACCAAAGTAAAAGGATACCTCAGCAAATGTAGTAAAATCTTATAGTAATAACTAAGCAATACTTTAAAAGTGAAGTAAATAATTCTAAAAATTATAGGAGTTGGTTCAACTTGCTAACAAGACATAGGAGGGGTTTAAAATAACAATCCAATGCTATTAAATAATAAATAATATTGTGATAAGTATGTAGACAAAATTTGATGAGATTTATTGAAGATTAAAAAAGTACATTGAAAGGAGAAATTAATGGTATTTATTAAACAATAATATTGAATTAATTATGTGGAGTAAATTGGATGATATGATGTGTGTGATGAATTCCAATAACAAGAGAAGAGAGAGGAGAAGCATTGATGATGGTGTTTGACTCAATGTTTGCTTTGCTTTGCTGGTTGGAAGTCTAGTGTATGATATGCATATGATACACGCTCAAAAGAGGGCCACTTTTAAAATAATTTTTGTCTCATGTGTAAATAAGAAATTCTTCTGCCTAAATACACTACTCCTGTGTTATAGCTTGCAAAACCTGCTCAAAGGGTCCACTCACGACCACCTCACTTATGTGGTTTGACTAACTTTAATACATATAGGAATGCTTATTACAATTTACATAATAATAATGTTATTTACTATAGAATTATGAGTATTATAATGAGACTATGAAAGTATAAATAATGAGAGCTAGAAAGAGATTTGGGTAGCCGATCATATAATCGTCTTACATCACGTATAGGAAATGTAAGTGTTAATACAATTGCACTTATGGATGTTTCATATCAATCCTCGTGTTCAAAGCTGGTCATATAACAACTCATTGATAACAACAAATACTTTTATAATAAAAAAAAACTAATTTCATAGCAATGTGAATAACACCACCATTAAATTCACTATCCACATAACAAAAAGTTTATGAAAAGATAACACCATGTAATTTCATATATACATTGTTAAAACATTTTAAAAAATGACAACAATGTGCTAATATGATAGCAACACCGTTTTTCGCACAATTTTATATACTTTTTAAAATAAATCATTTTTTTTTAAAACTATAACAATATTATACACTCATTAAAAATAAAAAATACTCAGTTTTATGGTATAATTTTTTTATAATGATAAAGCATATAAAACATATTTGAATCTTAAAAAATTGAGGGAACTAATATTTAATAAAAAATCAAGAAACAAGAAACGAAGGTTAATTATATCTTCTATCCACATAACCATAATTAGATTTTGATTAAAAAAACTGTTACGTGTCAATATTAACCATCAAATTTACTTTGATCAAGGAACTAGATTGTTTGTACACTTTCTACAAAATTAATGTTTTGTATATTGAATGAGGATCCAATGTAATCATACTTTACTTTCAATCTAAATCTATTTAACTCATAATTAAAGCTCGAACCCAACATCACTTGCATAAGAGACGTACACATTTACCACTAGATATTGTATGTGTTTGTATATATGGATAAGAATTGGAATAAAGTAAGGTGCATCACCTCTAGAAGTGAAAATATTGGGTAACGAAATTGCAAGAATCTCAAATCAACTTGTTGAGCATTGAAATCTTCCCAATTTAGTGATGCCAACCAATTTTATAAAAAAAAAAAACAGGTTTCTTTCTTGACCAACACACTATCACTTTGTTACCCAATTTAAGTTATTGGACATGGCCAAATGAGTGTTTGCTTCCCAAGATTTAGGGATGATGAATGCATAGAGATCTCATTCATTTTTAAATTCTCATTTAGGCCCCTCAACTTTAAAAATTCACACTTTTAGAAAAATGCCATGCACTTGGTGGCATCAAAAGAGACAAGAGGAAGAGAGGTAGCCATGTGCTTTCGTTAAAACTTTAAAATACCACTTAAAAAGTCAATCATGGGTTTGATTGATAATGTTTACAGCTTCACCCCTCATACTTTTTTATGTGACTTTATGGTCATAAACAATGATACTTCAACTTATGGATATATACTATTCAGTCCTTTTGTTTTTATATGAGTGGCGTGATTGACGGAGATCTTTATTAGTTTTGTCAAGTTTGTAGCTAGATTTCATGGCATATTCAATCAATATCTTTCCATCTTCTCTATATTTTAATAGCCACGATGGAGTGTATCTTTTGTTGTGTATATCTATTATAATGACAATATCCAAATAAGGAATTTGAAGTTTAACATAAACTCACGCTATTAAACCTACTCTATGCATTTTTAGTTGTTTTTTTAATTTTATTTCTCATTCTTGATATGATTGAAGTGTAGGAGTGTATATATGGTCGGTAGCACAATTGCACGGTTAATATGTTGTTCTTTTCGCTCAAAAAGTTAACTTAAGATAATTTAGATTGTTGAAACATGTAACTTTATACTTAGTGGACAAACTGTCTAATTTGGTATTTGATTGGTAAATGTTTCTACCGATATACAACAGAACTAACTGACTTGGTGAACAACTTAAAATGATCAAGAAATAATGTCTTTTACATACACTTGTTGTTCACTAATATAAGGATATGTTTAACAACAAAAGTATATAACTCATCAAAATTATGTAAGGTACCTAAACATTTTTTCATGGCCCTACAAATTTATACAAAAGAAATCAGGACCTTAAAAAAAGCTTCCAACTTGGTCGATATATTTATAACCCTTTTTGATTGTCTTACGGTAGCAAACATCAAACCAGACCTTCTCAAGGAACTAAAATGGCATACAATTAGAGATTGTTTCTTCTTTCCATTATTGACCATGCATCTTACACATGTTTTGTAGGAATCACATGCTACTCCATTTATCCTTTCTCATATAAGCATGCATTCAAATCAAATTTTCTTAGATGATAGTTAAAACATACTAAGGTAGCGTTTGGTACGCAGCAATTAGGGACGGAATGTAATGAACTATTAAGGGTGAATGAATAAAGACATGTTTGGTTGGTAAATGTAATAGAATGAACAATTACATACTTGATTCCATTTCCTCAAATTCATTCCATCCATCCCCCCTTCTTTTTTTTTCATTCCATCCCTTCTTTCATCATTAGTCACCAACGCCACCCACTCACCCACAGCCATCGACCACCACCACCGCCAACGCCAACCACCAGCCACTAACCTCCGCTGGCCACCACCATCGCCCGCCACCACCGCCGTCGGAAACCACCACCGGCCACCACCATCGCCGTCCAACACCGCCGCCTGAAACCACCATCGGCCACCACCATCGCCGGCCACCACCACCGCCGGCCACCACTGCCGCCGGAAACCACCACCTGCCACCACCATCGCCGGCCACCACCGCCGCCGGCCACCACCATCACCGGAAACCACCACCACCACGGCTACCGGAAACCACCACCTGCCACCACCATCGCCGGCCACCACCGCCGTCGGAAACCACCACCGGCCACCACCAACGCCGGAAACCACCATCGCTGGAAACCACTGCCGGAAACCACCACCGGCCGCCATCATCGTTGGCCACCACCGCCGGAAACCACCGCCGTCCGCCATCACCACCATAACTACTTTTATATTTTATTTTTTTATTTTTTCATTTCTAACAAACAACAAAAATAATGATTCATTCATTAGGGTAACCAAACAGAACAATGTAATGTAATGATTCATTTCATTCCCTCATCTATTCCATTACCTTATTCATTTCATTGCTTCGTCTATTTCATTACCTCATACCCAACATACCCTAAATGTTGAAGTTGTATTCACTCACCACGTAAACTTCATTATTTTAAAGGAAATCACCCATGTATATTGGCCTGACTGTATGAAGTAGAATCCAACCTGGATCCAAATATAAATAAAATTCATCCTATCACAAAATATTTTTGTAGAAAGTTAAAGTAAACAGTTGCAATCCAAACATAAGATCGAAATTATCCCAAAACACTAGTTTGTTAAGTGGGAGATTACATTTGTTTAATAAACCTCACATTTATTGATCATACAATAAATGTGAGATAAGTTTTGAACCTTAAAATGATTAGTAACATAAACTCTACCAGAGATAATAAAATGATAAAATTATAATTTGGTAAATATCATAAAAAATCAACATACTTTCAGTTTCTTCTTACGAAAATCCTTGTACAATTTTTTGCACGTAAAAGACCAACATACTTTCTGTTTTGTATCATAAAAGTCACTTAACACTTTTTGCACATAAAAAACCAACATACTTTCTGTTTTTCACATAAAACCCCTCAATAATTATATACACATTTAAGTCATTTCACTTTTCAAATTCGATCAAATTCTAAAAAGAAACTAAAACAACTTTTGCACCAATTGTTTTATTTGCGTGTATTTTCCGCCCCTATATGGCTCGTTTAAGTTATAGGATCCCGAGTTCGGAATGTTTAAGCTTTTAAGTATTTTCCGCCCCAATACTTTATATAAAAAAATAATTATTTACACATTAAATTCACTTCATTTGTTATAAGTTAGATGAGTTGAGTTTGAGCTCCCACAACTTAAACAATCCGAACTCGAGATTCTATAACTTAAACGATCATGTAGGGGCGGAAAATACACGCAAATAAAACAATCGATGCAAAAGTTGTTTTACTTTTTTTTTTAAGAATTTGATCGAATTTGAACGAATTTGAAAAGTGAAATGACTAAAATTTGTAAATAATTATTGAGGGATTTTTATGTGAAAAATAGAAAGCATGTTGGTTTTTTATGTGCAAAAAATGTTGAGTGACTTTTATGATACAAAACAGAAAATATATTGATCTTTTACGTGCAAAAAATTGTACAATAACTTTCGTGAGAAAAAACTGAAAATATGTTAGTTTTTTATGATATTTATCCATTATAATTCACAATCAGGGCCCCTTGTAAATTTTTTATTGTTATATATATGTGAAAATCTCGAACGCTATCTTTACAATTATACAATCGTTACATTTTTACCCTATTAAAAATTTTTTTGGAGTTTGCCGCTGTTCACATCATCAATTTAGATGGTGAGTTGATAGTTTTTATATTATTACTAATTACAGTAAAATGGTACTCCGGCCGATTAGATCTTAAGTTAATGTGTAAAGTTAAATATTCTAATCTAAAGATTTTAACATAAATCTCATATAAATAAGATATTTATAGGTAATCTAGTTAGACCAAATGTGAGATGCCAATATTACTATTAAAAAGGTAAATAATTTCAAGCAACCCCTGAGTTTAACCATTCTAATCTAAAGTCGGTAAAAATTTCATATATTCTTAATTAATACTGTATAGTATACATTTTACAACGATACAAAATTATATCATTTTTATTGACGAGTGTTTTCATACATATCCAACTTGTGCACATATAGGTCCGACCCTATGGATAGAGTAATTGAAGAAGCTAGTAAAGCGTCGAATCATTTTAAAGGGAAAGTCTAAAGGGTTAGCTATGAGGCAGAAATTGATTGAGGTTGGGTCCAGTTGATTGTAACTAGACAAGAAGGCAGGTGCAGTCAATCAAGAAACAACATATTCAGGCCCAGGGCACACCATGACCATCGAACCACATTCCTTTCGTGAGTGGTATAATTGTGTGATTCCAAATATCAATCTTTAATTCGTTATCCATAACTCAGTCCCCCAAGTCCCAACAATTGACATATCTTTCATACACTCTTCTCTCCAATATTTGCTGCAGATCCATTTATAGCTGTTGGGACCTTTGTAGGGGTATAATGGTAAATTCAAATCACTTCTAGTAAGTGTAGTTTATGAAATCATATTTCACATATGCATTCATTTTAGATAAATGATCATGGCACTCCATATTCACTTAATGATCCACAATTGTTAAATTTTTTTAACAAATGATGTGATAGAATGTGTTTGTATCTATTATAGTTTCAAATCTATTTTCCAACTTTTTTTTTAGAGAAATGAACTATTTTCATGTAAATATCACATGTTACATTGTTCATTCTAGTGTTACATCCTTCACAACCATGATATTGTGTGCTTTGCAACCATTAACACATAGATTTTGTTTTTGACGATCAAATGAGCAATTTTAGGAGGTCATTCATCTTGGCAGTCTAAAATATACACCTGGACTAATAAAATTTAAGTATATTACATGCTCTAAAGGCTAAAGCTTATAACATCTCAATTTGACTTAAGTAGGATGTCCACCCGAGTTTTTCATTGTTTTCTCGTTCACCCATCTAACAAAAAAAATCGCTATTCATGAACTGACATAAAAACATAGTTTTATCTTGTATAAACTTCTCACCTGTGATATTGTCATTTATATTTTTTCATCTCTTATCTTGTGATTCTATTTACCAATTGTAAACATCTAATAATACTTCGACCATTTCCGTAACAATTACCTTTATATTGATCATTATAGTTCTATGTTATTACATTCGTTTTATAGAATGAAGTAGTATTAGTTAAACTAGCTTCATGATTTATCTTTATAAAACTACATTCTTTTTCACGAACATAAGAAAATACAAAAATCTATTTAGATGTTTTTCATAAAAACTTTTTTTATGATATTGTTTTTTTGTCTTAGTAGTATATTTTTACACATAATATCAAACAGTACAGAACTATATATATCTACACTCGTTAAAATCTTATAACCTCATGTCTATTTCACCATTCTCAGAAAACATCACAAGATTCATGTAATCAAAATAACTAGTAGTAAATGCCGTGAGAGACCATTTTGTTCCTTTCAGGGAATGAAATTATAGACTGACATAATATTCCCAAAATAAGTGATGATTTATAAAATATTATAAATATGAATATATGTGAAAAAAATTTAAATCTAAACAAATATGTTAATTAGCAACATGTCTTTAATAACTTTTCTACATGATTTTTGAAGCATATCAGTTAGAACCTATAAATATGAGATTGTATGAATTTTTATACGAAGTAAAATTAAGTGAATATAGATAAATTTTTTTAGAAACCAATGATCTTTACCCTACGTGCTTCAGGTGAGATATCAAGACAATTAAAAATTAAAAGGTCTTGGGTTCGAGTCTCACATCGAGCAAAAATTATCAAGGTAGAGCTAGAGATTTTTTCAATTGTGGATTTGCTCCTGAGGGGGTTGGGGTGCGATACCAACTGGGAAATGAATATGTGGACTTGATTAAGATAATATCTATAAATCGAAGCAATCGTTAAAAAAAAGATAATTGTTTTTGTAGAAAAAGAGTTTTAATAGTTTAGGTTACATTAATATTCATGCTTTAGTTATATGAAGTGAAATTCAAGTCTATCACCTTACTATTATATTATTAAATTTTACATTTATATTTTTACCAGCGTCTGTAGTTTTATAGTTAAGTTATGAATCACACTTTTAATTATTCTATTTGAAAATATACACAAACTAGTTTATTTTATTTTTATCAAATTCTTTATATTATAATAGTGTTACTGATTATAAATTTTTAAAAATTTGTATATATAAGTTTCATAAATAATATTACTTTCTATAATAATTTATAAAAGAAGTTGAAATGCCTAAAGTTTTACAAACCTTATAGAAAACAGTAAATGTGTTATAAATAAGTTAAAACTAAATAAAAAAGCATGAATGAACAAATTTTTATTGAAATGTACAATAGAACTAAGATGGTCAAAGTTTAGAACAAGCAAGCTAAATTGATTATAACTGTAACTATTTAACACAAAAAACTCGTTTTACAGAATCTATAAATTTTCGAGAAACATACAAATCATGAATTTGCACCAAAATAGTAATTTATGAATTTTCTTTCTAATTTGGTAAGAAAATGTTTTTTTAACTCTATTTCAACTAAAATAGCTTTGTGGCAATATTATGGGCCCACACAAAACTTCTAAATGTTTGTCATATTTGGAATAGCTTGGGCCGCATTAATGATCACGAGCCCATCTTCAGATTTAAATTTTTAGGTACCAGTGTAGTAGTGTACCACTCTCAACTCTCAACTCTCAACTCTCAATGGTTCAAATACAAAGACAAAACTATGGTTTTAGTCCTCTGAATCAGGCAAAATAACTTTTCTAGTCTACTATTTCTAATTCCTACTTTTTAATCACGATGGTTTCCAATTTATGTCATCTAGTTTCTTTTTTTTTTTTTTTTTTTTTTTTTTTTTGTCAAGGGTGTGTTTGACAACTAGGCTGAAAGTCTTTGCGTAATCAATACACACAGTCTAATGAAAACTCGTAATGCAGCAGACCTTCTATGTACTAACAATGCCATCGTGATTGCATTTAATCTTCTAAATTCACATAGATACAATAACAGTTGTCCAAGGAGTTGTAAACCGGTGCTCAAGTGCGGTTTAGAAAAATCTCCATGTGCATTAGAGTAATAATCTCTATATGAAGGTGATACAATTTCATAAGATAGTGATACAAGATAATAAGATAGAAATCGGTATATGCATGCAATACGATAATTTGATTATATGTGTATCAACTACTAATTCAACTAAGTTTGATAGTGTTTTTATAAACTAGACTCGGGACATATTCATAGTATAAGTGCTGGTAAATGATGAACGGAGGTATATTGTAGGTTGAGTTTTCTGTTTGGCCATATTTATAACAATAAATTAAGTACAAACAATTTCAAAAAAAGTTTTCATCAAAATCTTGTTTGTTAAAGTTATATATATGTGTGTATATACGGTGGATGGATCAAGAAAATATCAACTGGTGCGAAAACAGTGGATATCACCTCTAGATAATTATATAATTTACGATTTAATTGTTAAAGAATATTTGAGTTAATTATTACCCCTTTAGTTAATTATTATTAATTTTTAACTTAAATCTTTTCATATACTTGCATATATGTCACTTCCATACAAATTATATGAGTTACAAATATATAACTCATACTTTAGCACATATAACTCGTAGTTATATATAAGTAACTCATGGTTTTTACGATTTATTTATAAGTGGTTTTCTTATAAAAGAGTTTCACATACATATAATGACGTTGAAATGCGTTTTATTTGTATTATATATTTATTAGTAACACTTCTTTTTGTTTTTATTCATCTATGTATATTAATGTTCAAACCTACTGTATAACAGATCTTAGCCCTTTAAATATGCAGATAACTCAAACAATAAGTATACTTAATAAATAATGACGAAGATGATGAAATGAAGGTGTTGCTGTGCATATTCTTTTTTATATTTTTTTACTTGTTATACACCTCCACTTAAACTTTGAGATAAATGCAATTTAACCCTTTTGTTTTGTTTTTTTTTTTTGGTCTCTTTTATGTTAATTTGATCTTTTGTAATATCCAAAAATTTAAAATTTATTTAAACTTTTGAGATAACTTATAATATTTTCTGTAGGATTTACACTTTTATTAATACATGTTTTAAGAAAATATCTTTTAATAAAATAATTAAACTCCGGCATAATACTTTATATTTATTAAACCCCATAATATAATAACAAAAAGATATTACGTTGCAATATAATAGTTTATTATAAATTGAATACCGTAAGTATAATTATATATCATGATTGTAATTTGTTTAAAGTTGATGGCATATAATAAGCTTGCTTCATTCAATGTTTGCATTCTTTTTTTTTTTTTTTCTGTTTTTGTTTGTTTTTTTTATAAAATAAAACTCATTTTTAAGTAATATCTACATAATTTGTATGATTTTTAATGGCTTTGTTTTCTTTTAAAAAAGTTCAGATTTTATTGTCAAGTTTATTTATGGTTTCATTTTCTTATATAAACATAAGTTGTTATCATGCCACTACCATGACAGTAAGCTTATTTTTCTCGGATGTTTGACGTAAACTTTTTTAACCAGTTCAATAATTATACAAGCTTTAAACCATCATCGCCGCACTTGTTGTAATACTTGAACTTACATAAAGGTTTTTGCATTCTTACTTTTATCAACGTCTCATTGTGAAATTTTTAATACGCTAGTTTTTTACATCAACTTTCGAGTATTGTCAATGCACTTGCCAAACGTTGCATTACATAAAGGTTTTAGTTGTGTGCCGCAACGCACAAATGTTGATGCTAATTGTATTCAATATTTATATATGTATTGTTTGTCGAGCCGTATACTAATTTAGATTAAAAATGTTTTTTTTTTGTTTTTTTTATTTTGTAAACGAAAATCTATTTAAATTCAAATACCAAACATGATTAAATAAAAAGAACGAAAATTTATTTTATCAAATATATAATTATTACATATTTATTAATTATGTATGGTATTATATATAACCTGAAAAAAAAACTATTTAAAGAATAAATATTTTATAAGGGTAAAATATGATAATTTTTAAAATTAATATTTAACCGGTGAAATATAACAAGTAAAAGAGAAAGATACGTATATCCTAACCTTAAAATAAACGGAAGATTTGTGTCCGCTGGTAGCCTGCGGGGATACCACATCACCATCTTACTAAAATCACATACAATTTAAACACGTCTGCATGCCCCTGACCCTACACGTGGTCCAATCTGTTTCTTTGGATTCGCATAAGATTTGACTGTGATTGTCAATTACACCCATTATTTTCCTTTTCCTTTGAAAATTATAAAATACTAAAAATTTACAATACTCAAAACTAGAAATGATTGATACATTTACGTATGATCAAATACCAACTATTAGTGAACTCATGCAAAGAGAACTATTCATTTGGCTTATAAATATGACGCACCGTTAAAATTAGTTATAGAAATATAATAATCACCACTCACCGGTGCATATTAAAAAAATATCGTTTAATTTATCACAATATGTTGATCCATTCTTTTATCTTGCACCTAATTCGTAATGGTACAGAACAAAATCACGTACCACTATTCTCAACTCTATTCAACCACATGCCTCTTCTCTATCCTTTGATGTTTGTTTGTAACGCTACCACCACAACTTTCACAGTCAATATACCGTCCAAACCACCAAAACACCATATTATGCAAGAGGAACAACCATACGCCACCTCAATCATGATACTTGTTGTCACATGTTTCCGGTTGGATTAGATAGAGGCTCGGCCATCAAGCAACAAGACAATCAATGGCATGAGTTGGGAGTATGGGGAATTTTTGTTAGAGTTTTATATATATTTTTTTAAAAATAGTACAATAATCTTTTTATAAAAAAACATAAATTCTAACATCTGCTAGCAACAATGATCAAACATGTTACGGTTAAGTCAGTAATAATGACTAAAAATGCAATTTAAAAAACTTAAAACAAAAAATGTACTATGAATTTACATAGGACTATCCATGTAATTCTCTATATAAAAATTGAATTGGTCAATAGTTTGTTGGAGGGGGATCATATCAAAAGAAGTTTGATTGAATGGGTGGTCCTGAACAGAAGGGTATCTTTGTTTGTATTGTTCACAATCACAGCTTTATAGTGAACCACATTATTGTTTGTTTATACAACCAGTACTAAGGTACAACTGCTAAAGCACAAAGGGACCCCTTGGGTGTGACCAGATGGGTTTGAAAGTGACAAGACTATATACAAAATAACAAATATTTGGTATCAAAAAGTGGTAAAACTCACACAATGGTATAAAGCCCCTAACAAGGCCTAGGGATGTGTAGGGTACGTTAAGGTGGGAGCAAATATGAGTAAAATACTTTAGGGTTGGATTTCCTATTTGGAACAATTTAGTTGGTGTTATATGATATGATGCAGAGGAAATAAATGTGATATTTGGTGTTTTGTTTGATATCTTGGATGTTTGTAATTTATAATTTTGGTTCAATGTTCCTCAACGTGGGGAGAAGACAAAATGACTATAATCGAATATCATGAAACCTTGGATTTTACCTACAATCTAAACTAACAAAGTTATATGATAAGTCGTTAACTCAATTTTTTTAATTTTTAAATGCAAATCGTGTTTTTGTTGGATATTTTTGGAAATAGAATATTTATCACGAGGTTGTTTTGTGTACATAAAAAAGTTATTATTTATGGGTTAATTACAACTAAAAGAAAACAAACATTAGGGTCAAAATTCTTGGCTTATGTTGCTGATAATTTTCGCAAATGTTATCCTCCTGGTAGTTTGACTTTTAATAAAATAACTCTCAACTTTTTGAATGTATTGGATGTCCTGCCAAAAGGTAAAGACATTGAAGGTAGAAAACTTAAAAGTAAGCATATGGTGTTTAAAACAGTTTATTTTAATAAGGTATAAACATACACTAAATTATTTTCAGTTTTTTCATCAATAGGCTCTCTCTTCATCAGCTAACATGTGTTGTAAATAAACCATTCTATTATTAATTGTTAAATTATAAAGAGGATAAAACTTCTAAACACTCAATTTAGTAGAGAGTGAAAATGTGTGAACACTAACAACCTTTCAATTTTTTTTTTAATTTTTGAAAATATACACATACATGTTGAGTTTGAGTGTATTATCATGTTGTCATCAGACCACTCGGTATAAGCTAGGAAAAGGAGTTGAGGCTTGCTAGATAGAAGGGACACCGATCTGTGATGCTTTGTGCTTCTCACCTCAAATAGGCAAATCATAAACCCTAAATAAACAACGAAACACAATTGAGTGAAGAAACACACATGCAGACCCGAATAAACACAAACGACTGATCATGGAGCAAAACAAAATCAGCGAGCACACATTGGCACATAACCAAAAAGAGACCGGAAATTGTGAAGAATCCAATTTGGGGTAACGCACCAAAACAAATGCGCTGCCTGAATTCAAAATAGAAGCTGAAAAAATGTTAAAGCCTAAAGAAAGCGCACAAAAGGGAAAGTAGGGCAACACGACGTGTACCAAAAAAAACCCGGGCTCAACCGATAAGCAGGTGACACAAAAACCAACTTCGCTACATCACAAACGTGTGGAAACGCATGAAAACTTAGTCTTAACAAAAAAATTAACTGCCACTTATAAAAAATATAACCAATCAACACTTGTTACGCAGGTGCTGAATACTATTAATTGAACTACTCTTTTAACATATAGGGTAATTTGAATTTCCTCTTATCTCTAGTGTTTATCAATTTTTTTAAAAAATCTAATAATTAATTTATAATTTTCTTAACATTCTAATATGAAATTTAATGAAAACCAAGTTATCTTAAAATAAAGTATTTATTGGGCTTGCAAACGACTTTTGCATGTACTTGGATCGACATTTCCAATGATATAACAAAAACAATTAATATTCGAGAATTCATAATTCGGATGCGATTAGGAACCATACTTAAGGTAGAATAGAGACATGACAAACATAACCATTTGTAAAGATATTATATAATATTTGCCAATACTTTGTTTTAAGTTATAAACGTCATAATACAAAAATTATGCAGTCGTCAATTTAGTATAGAGCAACAATCCTTTTAAATAAGCACTAAACTAGGCATCCTCGTCTTTCCTGTTAGATGTCATGAATACATGTAGTTATGTGCAAAACCATTTGTGCTCTCACCTTTTTTATAAGTTGAAAATATTATCGCATAATTGATATTACAAACCAATTATAAATAACGATTGATCTTTTGATCCATCCATTGTTTTTGGCTCATCGAAAAAAAAAAACTTGATAATGATCTTTGTATATGTTTAACTAAGTTATAAAATTGTTATTTTTAACTAGAACTATGTTATTATTGTTTAAACTTAATGACTTAAGTAGTAATCATAATTATTTTATTGTCATTTAGCCTCATGTACACAAAAGGAATGTATATTATGCTAGTCTACATGGCTCATTTGAATTTTCTATGTAACTACTAGCTAAGATACTTTGCTAATGATACATGAATGAAGGGTTGTTGTGCAAAGTAGATACATATATCATAAGTATATATGCTTTTAGTCTTTTAACGTCAATAGATTTTTTTTAATGTTCGGATGACATACTTTTTCTTATAGCATATGACTATCGAAATCCACAATACAACCCGGCAACATTAAAGCCAAACTCAGTAAAACTCGAATCAAATAGTTATACAAGTTGACTCAAAAGTTATCATGTGACTTATGATCGGTGTCTACAGAAAAAATATTAACATAAATTATTCTACGCAAAGCAGTATGAAAACTTAACAATAAACGTATGATGCATTTTATGAAAACTATAAATTTATTTTGTGTGTACAAATTACAAAAGGCGAGAAAGCCCACATTTGAGCATTTGGTTACATTCAAGTGTGGTCAATGAGAGGGTAAGCCCAATTCGAGTTTGTAGTTTCCAGATAAGCCCTATACATATAGTTTTTTTGTCAATAAAATTGGGCCTGATTGGACACTTTTAGATTCCTACAGGCCACAGGCCACAGTTCTCTAACTTGTTTTGTTCCAACATAGTGATGCATCTTTTTTTGGTATTTCATATATCAACTTGTAAAATTATATATTTTCTTAAATTATACCTGAAGATCATTTTACATCATGTATTGAACATCATGTTTTGAATTGTAATTTTACAAGTTTAAGAAATGATACATATGTAATTGTCCATTTCCTTTAAGTAGTCGGTCAATGTTTTGTGTTTATTGTAAAATTTATTTATTTATTTTCTTTGTGTTAAAATTTGACTTGACTCACAAATTGAGTAAGGAGGAAGAAAACATACTCCAATACTCCATTGTACATGATATCACTTGTATATATACCAGATACTATTGCATACACTTTCAAGAGTATAATCATGTCTTGAATTTGATTGGTGATCATGTGTGATGCGCTCCACACATCTTACCTCTTAATGAAGCATTGTGGGTGCACCTGAGAAATCCAAATCGTTCATCAGTCTAGATACTCTGGATTGATATGATCCAGAATTAATGAATTTTGTATCATATCTCTTCAAGTCCCCAGGTGTAGCATCGGTTTTATTTTTACCAAAATAGGTGTTGGACTTGAGATTTGAGAATTATTGTGTTTCGTTATGTTCATTGTTTATTAGAGATGAGAAGTCTTACCAATTATCCTTAGCTTAACTGATTAAGCTGAGATACCCATGACATATAATATGGGAAGGTTATGGTTTAAGTCTTGCTTTAAGCATAAAGTATGTCATCCTTAATCATGGTAACTTTTGAGTCTTACGGTTAAGTGATAAGAATGGTCAAAACCTGGAGACGAGCATGGTCAAAACCTTTTAAAATCTACATATTCTTCTAGTCCAACAAGACAAGCATGGTCAAAACCTTCTTAAAATAGTTAGATAGAGTATAATAAGCTTGTTAAGTGATAAGATATTCTACTAGATGGCATTTATCTTTTCACACTTAATCTTATTAATAAGGAAGCAAACCTGGAGCTAGCAGAGACATGCAAAGAGCGAGTTTCAAGGGAGTCTGGTACGATACCATACGTCTTTAACAACTTTTGTCATACGCTTTCGCTATAACTATTTTAAGAAGGTTTTGGCCTTGTCCGTCTTATCAGACTCAGATTATTTGCTAGTTTTAGAAACTTTTGATAACGAGGAAGCCATGAGTAACCTTGTACAAAAGAAAAAAAGAAACAAAGTATATATGTCTCGTAATGGGAAAGAAAATAAACAAAGAACGAAGAAGGTAAGAAACGTTTTGTAAAGGATGAGGCGTATTAGGAGTTTGAAATGATAAGAATGATGAAGAAACGTGGTGGGTACATGTAGGGTAGAAACATTTAATGTGACACGAAATGCCCTAAAAGTTTTGGCGAATTTGAAATACCCACCATTCTAGTCGCGACATGTTAGCCCGCTAATAGAAAGAATGCCATCCTCATCGTTTGACATGGCATGCATGATAACTCACTGTTACATGTCACTTTTAGGGGCATAGTAGTATCTCGAATTTGATTGGTGGTTACGTGAACATCCACTGCATAGAGTTTATCTCAAGGGTGACACATCGCGTATCCCTAAAACAAGCCAAACTTAATGAGGTCTTGATACTACTGATTGATTCGATCTTGAAAATCAAATTTGCGTCTACAAGTATTCCTTAAAGTTCTAGACAAATAAATGAAAATATGCATACCTATAATTACTAATGACATCTACAGTGATACACAACACGTTAAGCACTAGTTTGAACGCAAAGAGGAATGCATAACGAACATATGACTATATGACATGACTCAGGTACATTTATAGTAAATCCCATTCAAAAGAATCTATATTTTTATACTACTCAACGGAATTAAAAGTAATTAAACTCGATATATTTTATAGTGAATAAAAAAATAAAGTATCTTTTAAGTCTGGAAATATTTATAGTAGAAAAAATTTAAATATTTTTAAGACTCATAACTCGCACAATATCTCCGTAGTGACATGCATCATTGTTTTGTTGATATTTTGTCTTTTTTATTGAAAGGCCTTTTGTAGTGGAAATTGACTATGCCCAATGTTATCACGACCGGATCGGACTGGCCGGTCCGACCGGTTCGATCGGGGATCGGCCACCTAGCCGGTCCGGTTCGGTGCGACTCGTTTTGGACTGGTCGAATCGGGCGGTTCGTCCCGAACCGCTGGTCGGACAGGGAAACCGGACCGGTTTCGGACCGGTTTTTGTATTTTTTGTATTTTTTTACTTTTTTGATTTTAATGGGTAAAAACGGGGTGTTGAACCATAAATTAATGTGTTGGATATAAAAATATAGTTAATTTTTATATATAACTATAAAATACATATATAAATTACTTATATTTAATTATATATATAACTAATATATAATATAGTATATATATAATTATGACGTCATCCGGTTCTTAAATCCTGTCCGACCGGTCCGACCACCAAACCAGTAAGGCGTCCGGTTCGAGGTCCGATCCGGTTCTAAAAACATTGACTATGCCTAAGAGCTTAAGCCATAATTTTAACCATGATGATAAAGCAATTTAGTTCTGAGATCATTCGTAATAGAGTTTTTATTCTTATTTATATATTTATCATTATTTTTTTCTCTTCTCCACAATCACTTTTAAAAATATTAAAAAATTATAGAGGTCGAACAAAGTTTTCTTTAAATATACAGATGAATAATATATTTTTTTTCTCTCCTTCACTTACAATCACTCAAAACCATTCATTATAATATAGAAAACACACTCATATATTTTAAGAAATCCACTGTGAATGCTCTGACCAGTTAAAGTGATGGTAATAACATTTCTATGATTTTGCCATACTTTTTAAGAACAATTTTTAAACGGCTAACTGGATATTTGATGGGCTATTGGCTCACCTAATTATTTCCATTACACAAGTACAAAATTTTATTCTTAAACCTAAGACCACCACAAGGAAGAAATCCACTATAAGTGAGAAGACCAACTGTTTTTTCGCTCAAAAATCAAAATTTATATGTATAACACTGAAAATTTTTACTAGTACTCAGTCCGGCCCTCCTGATTTGTAACCCGTGACTTTTGGCCTCCTCTATACAATGGTTCAAACCCCGCCACTTTATATTATTAAATATAGACTAGTTTATTGGTATCGACCAAGTACCATCCATCTCTAATAACGATATCTAAAATATAGAACAGATGACTAATACTACGTCATATAAGATCTAAAATTCAAACTTTTTGTTGTGAGACTCTCATTTACCACCGTGATGTCCGGGGCTTTAGTAAAAATAAATAATAAATACATTAACCAACGTAAATCATAAATCTTGAATTGAAGTTCCTGAAATCAAATCCAAATATCAGTGGGATCCATACATTAGGTTGTAGCTGACCTGGCTTTCTTTTAAATAAAGAACTTAACGATACATAATTTCATAATTCATCATAACAACATAACATAATAAATAAATTAACACCTCATCCGCTCTAATAAACGGCTAAAAGATCCAACATCCACACCCACCACCATGCTCCCCTTACTTTCCCTCTACGCATACCTCCTCATCTCCACAACAACCAACGCCGACGCCAACGCCAACGCCAACGCCGGCTCCGGCGCCGGCAAAGCCATCTTCCTCCTCGCCGGCCAGAGCAACATGGCGGGGCGCGGCGGCGTCGTCAACGACCAGTGGGACGGCTACGTCCCCCCGCAGTCCGCCCCCAACCCCTCCATCCTCCGCCTGACGGCCGACCTCATCTGGCAGCCGGCGGCGGAGCCCCTCCACCGTGACATCGACTATTTCCGCCAATGCGGCGTGGGCCCAGGGATGGCCTTCGCTAACTCGTTGCTGCGGATGGATTCGAGCCTTGGGGTTGTTGGGCTGGTCCCTTGTGCGGTCGGTGGGACGAATATTAGCGAGTGGGCGCGTGGTGGGCGGCTTTATGAGCAGCTGATGCGGCGGACGAGGGCGGCGGTGGAGAGTGGGGGCACCGTTAGGGGGCTGCTGTGGTATCAAGGGGAGAGTGATACGGTGACTCGACAAGATGCGGAGTTGTATAAGCGGAGATCTGAGAGGTTCTTTCAGCATGTGCGTTCGGATCTGCTTTTGCCTACACTTCCAATTATTCAGGTAAGATATTTAAATCCTAAAAATCGCACTAGGCGCTCGCTCGTGCTCGTAATGTTGTTGGATACCGACTAACGATTAATCTGGATTAATAGAGTTGGAATTTTACATGTAACTTTTCAATTAATATTATTTTTTAATTAATTTTATATATAGTTCTTTAGTTTGACTACTTTTGACCAACTCTGACGGTTTTTGGTGGATTTTTACTTATTTTTACCGTCCGTCAATTTTATGGCCTGTTAGGTTTTAAACTTGATTTTTACAACACTGGCTATTATATATTGAGCAATAATTTCCACACGGCTGTCAATAACAGTTTTAGTCTTTTTGTCACTTCAATCCTAATACGATAATTATTATGATTTATGAATTTATATTACTTTTGTATTTAACTTCTACTCGATTTTGCTTGTAAGCTTTCCGGTTTCATTTATAACCATCATTTATAACAAGACCGAGCAAACATCAAGTGTAAATTAGAATACTTATGATTATGCTACAAATTTTCTTTGATAAGGAAAATGAAAGTTAAAAGTATAACCGGTTAAATTCGTATCGAGTAATAGTTTAAATCATTATAATGTAAAACATAAATTAAAATAAAAGATACTGGCAGGTGGCATTGGCATCTGGGGCAGGGTCATACGTAGAGAAAGTAAGAGAGGCTCAGTTGCGGATGTGGTTAGTGAATTTACGGACCATTGATGCAAAGGGGCTGAGCCTTGAACCTGATGGGTTGCACCTGACCACTCCATCTCAAGTGACCCTTGGGGAGATGTTAGCCCAAGCCTTCCCTCTAGCCCATCATTCACCTGTTACCAGTAAAGCTTCAACAACCCCTCATAATTTTATCACACGATTTTTTAATTGTATAGGCTTATCTAAATTGTTTCAACCGGAATGATTTATTGTCTTGCTGTATAGCATTCTTCCCTATATTATTTATAACGTTACTAATATAGAACTTGTCTGCAAAGCTTTGTTACTATGAAGAAAATCTAGTTTAATCTATATAATCTAATCTAAGCTAGGCTAATTGTGATTATCAATTACTTATTGTTAAAAGATCTCTAATCATGTGTTTATACTAACAATCAACGAACCGCCATCTAACAAAGTGTACCTAACCTAACTAGTATCTATGAACTTTATACTTTTGACAAATACTAATAAACCCCCCTTCAGATTTGTTCGTTAAATGAAATGTCTTTGAGCACAATAAACCCCCTTAAGGCCTTACATTCTTGTTTGTTATCTCAGACTAGAGAGTTCATCATGATAAAAACTACTAGTTTGAATCATGTTACTTTTTAATATATGTATGTTTTATATTATTGTAATTTGTTTTGTACAACCCATGTTGTATTGTATTGTTTCTAAGACTACTTTGTTTATTGAATACAAAACTAGAAGATTTTCGAAAAGTGACTTTGAATTATTTGACGGAAGTCGGTGATCATATTTAATGTCTTATCAGAAATACTTTCGTACCTTCTTTATTCAAGCACTAATAATTGAAATGCATGAATTGGTTGCATTTTTCGTTAGTATGGGCCAATATTCTATTATTGGTGTCGAAGATTGAGCTATCGCAACTGGTCGATAGCTTTCAAAATTGATCTAGAGGACTTACCCAGTGTTTAAGTTAGCTCCACTTTGCGTAGGGGCCAAGGAAGGGCTAGATTTTTGTGAATCTGATGTATGCAACCTTATCCTACACTGTGTACATGAGGTTATTTGTCACTTGAACTCATGACCTCAAGGTCACAAAACATCACCCTTATCAATTGCTTTAAGTTCTGCCCTTAGAAAGGTAGATCTCTAAGAAAAAAACTGTGCTTAGAATTTAAACCATATAAAACTCAACAGTTATGAAGTTGTGAACAAAGGGCTGCTGCTGTTGCTGAACTTAAGTAATATCATAATTTAAACTATTACATATTAATCATTTAATCATCTTCCTATGCATGCAGATTGCAGCAGCATATCCACCACCTCGCTCATAGTCGGTCTTGCATCCTTATCTTCCTCAGAACACCTTAAAGCCACCATAATCAGAGTTTCCATTGCATTGATGTTGTAATCTCCTTTGACACTGGAGTCCACAACTTCTTGTATCCAATCATTCTTTCCACCAGCGGCTGCAATCTTTTCGCGCACCCAACTATCAAGCCTTCTCTCTGACCCGCCACTTTGATTGGCACCTACTGGCGTCCGACCTGTCATCATCTCTAACATAACCACCCCGAAGCTATACACATCCACCTTTGAGGTGATGGCAAGATTACCAAACAACCATTCTGGAGCCATGTAACCTCTCGTTCCTCGTGCTCGTGTGAACTCTAAATCACATGTCCCATTTCTATCAGATAACTTAGACAGCCCAAAATCTGCCACCTTTGGCCTGTAATCGCAATCTAGCAGTATATTCTGAGGCTTAACGTCACAGTGCAAGATCCATTCCAAGCATTCTTCGTGCAGATAAGCAAGCCCCTTTGCGGTGCCCAAAGCAATATCTAACCTCTTATCCCAATCCAGCTTATCGGACTGTAAATTCTGAGACAGCGATCCATTCTCCATATATTCATATACCAGAAGCCTGTGTTTACTCTCGGCACAGTATCCCCATATCTCTACCAAATTCATGTGGTTGAGCCTCCCAAGTGTACTTAGCTCTGCTAGAAGTTCAGCTTCCCCTTGTTTATTACTAGATTTGTTAAGATGTTTGATTGCTACAACGCGGTTGTCTGATAATATTCCTTTATACACAATGCCACCTCCTCCTCTTCCTATTTCTTCACTGAAGTTTTTTGAGGCTTTTTTTAGTTCTGCATAGCTGAATCTCTTAAATCCTGTGGCAGCTTGTATGTAACCTTGTGTATTCAAACGCGAACGCGTTCCATAGAAGAAGTATATTATGCAAATGATCTCTAGCGTACCAAATACATATGCACTCAGCATCATAAACTTGATGGATTCATTTTCGCGGTTTATATCATAACTTCTGTCAAGTTGGATGGTAGGTTTTGCAGAACAGTTTAAGTTTGATCCCTGAATATCTCCATTGTTATTCAAAGAGGAGGACATATTTTTGGGTAACTTCAGATACATGGAACCATTGAAATTTGCAGACCTTAATCCATTCACAAAGAGAAATTTTGGGTAACAAATCCAAAAACCTTTCTCCCAATCATACTTGAACTGGAACCCTTTGCAGCTGCAGCTTTTTATGCACTCTTGCTTACATGCACTTAGAGTAGTATTTGGCATGTATCTGGAATCATAACCCCAAAAATCATAATGGGGAAGGTGCAGGAAGTTGTACTCACTATTACCACATGTAGCCGGTTTGAACTCTGGTTCACAACCATACGACCAATCCGTCTGATTGATCATCCTGTGATGAGGTAGGCAAGAACACCTCCTACCTAAGATAGGATCATTAGAACATGTACTATTTTCTCCACAACTTCCATGGATCTTACATGCTTCAGAAATAGCTTGCCATGTAACTTGCCAAATTCCTCTGGACTCATCTAGACTGTAGGCGCGAAAGTTACCGTCATAATCTACAGTCAATCTTCTTAATGGCTGATCTCCGGCATCAGATGTATTGAAGAGTAGATCATCAGTTGAGATGAAATGACCAGAAGAATCCAAGGTTGCAATCCTTCGGCTTGCGTATACATTCCTACCAGATTCCCATGCTCGGAAATCGGGATCAGGCCAATAGATGCCTGTTATTTTGGAGTCACTATATACAAGTCTAACGACGTTGTCGTTGTCAAAAAAGAGCTTGAAGGAACCCGATGAGCGATTGGTTAGACTTCTTGAAGAAACAAGTGATGTAAACTTTGTGAGTGGTTGATTGGGAAGAAGAGTGTCTGTTGGAAAGTCCCAGCTTTGCCACAGAACATTTCCATCTCTATTTTGAAGGAAAAGGTTTCCTGAATTATTCAATTTCAACATGGCGGTTTCTGTTGAATCTCTTGTGGCTGTAGCCCAAATTGGCAACCCTTGATACGCGTCCCTCAAGATCAGATTACCAGTTTTCAACAAGGAAAGCTTAGAGAACTTTCCGTTAACAGGTAAATCTCGGTTAGCCATCCACAGTATGGTTTTACTCCCGTCTGAGAGCGGCTTAGTTAGCCATATTGAAAAGCAATATGCATTCTCCCCTATACTGTAAAATCCAGCAGTGTAAAGGCTGTTGGGTGAGATCAAAAAGTCATCTTTTTTCTCAACTGAGAGAGATGAGCCCAGTTTTAAGGCAAAAGGTGGTGAAGAAAAAGAAGAGGAGGAGGATATGAATGGTGTTGCATATATGAATATTAACCCAATCACACTTAAAAGATATGAGAGAGCCATTGGTAAATGGTAACTTTCTTTATAACAGCTATATATCCAGTAGCATGTAGATAGAGTCAGATATCAGAAGTAGGAGAAGAAGAAAGCAATGTTGTTTTAGATAGTAATAATGCTAAACTTACCACATGGAAAAGAAACAGAGCAGCCATGAAGGATGAGTGTATATGTCATCTGTGGAAAATGAATAGATCTTAATTCTTAATTCAATTGCATCTAAGATATTTTATGGGACAAAAACACATATTTTCGCCATATTCAATTCGGTAGGTGACATAATAATGCAAACATTAAATTGTTACCCAATATATTACTGGATCATTAGTAATGTTGACTTTCTAATATTATTCTTCCAAGAATGACATGTTTGAGTAAATTTGCATCAACAAAGTGGCTTTGATTTTGATCATCTAAGTGGGCCAGTGGATGCGCTCAAATAGATACTCTTATTATTTCATTCGATTATCTAGATAAAGTCTAAGTCTCCTTTGGATCAATCAAGGATGGGAATTGTCTAACAGAAAACAGTATATGGATGCTTAAAGTGGATCGATGGGAATTTGGATCTTTTGTTTGTTAGGTTAATCTTGATCGGGTCAACGGGTACGGGCCACGGAGCTAAACCGTGGGTTTTATTTGAATGAGTTAGGTCAGCATTGAGTCATTAGAATAAGTCAAATAGACATGTGTTTATTGAGGTTTTTGTTAGTCCGGGTCTTCCAAGTTTGTTGCAGGTGTTTAGGTAGGTTAGTTGTTGACTTTAAAAGTTTCATGTGTAGTAATTGGCTATTTAAAGAGCCTAATAGCAGGTTGAATAGATATAGTTTTGAAGCAGAAAACAATTATCTTGTTTGTGAGTTTGTGTGTTTTGTGTGTATAATCTTGGGCCTGAACCAACATTGTTTGGTGTTCATTTTTGACTGATGTAAGAGTCAACATTTGCAATATATTTGTTAAATTTTCGCTGTTTAATAATGAAATTTGTTATATATATGATTGTGAGTGAATGGGTCTTGATCAGAAATGGAGATTCAAATGCTGAGAAATGTATATATTGGGTGGGATTTTGTTGTCATTAGTTGTTACAACCTGTTTAGATTGGGAACTTGTTCGAATAACTTGTACTAAATATATATCAGTAGTGTTGGGTTAATCGAGTTTGTTCACTGGTCACAGATCATGGGTCATACGGGTCAAACGGGTTGCAGCAGTTAGTTCATTTTAAACATGTTTTTTAATGGTTTTGATTGTGTCAAGTAGTGTAGTGGGTAAAAGTCATGAGTTATGTACTTATGTTGCTAGTTTTTAGTAGTCAATTATGCACATGTTGTGCTATTTAATTTGGAGTCCAGTTTTTTGTTTGTAGATGCTCTCGTTTCCAGTTTTGCTAGAAAAGAGTCAATCAAGATTCTTGATCTATCGCTGTGTTTTTCTTTTGTGTTTGTGCTATTTAGTCTTGATCAAAGGCCTCATCACCACCTGAGATTTATATTCTAGCATTTTATCTCACACAGAAAACTGATCTGAATTTAAATCAATTCCCTAATTATCAGGGTAAACTCTTGTTGGAATTCTTATATACTTGTTCTGGCACCAAGCATGTTTTTTAATGGACAGAAAGTTGTTCCAAAGGTAACATAATCAATAATCATATTTCCCAGTTATTGTAAAGATAATTACAATAAACTTAACCAATTATCTAATACTCCACTGTAGTTTGACAGGAGGAATCAAAAGCGAAAAGAAAACCGAATGCATTGGTATAAGAAGTGTAGACAATCTTAAAAGTCATAAAAAAAACTTGCATGGTAAGAAAATTAAAAGTCATAAAAAAAACTTACATGGTAAGAAAATTTTATGGCGCCAAACAATAGCGACATTTATAAACCTACAATGGTGGTGACATGAGGCATGACGGTAGAGCCATGGTGACAGAAGCTATGACTGCGGCATTATAGTAGTGACAAAAGGAGAAAACAAATAAAGTATAATCTAACGCAAGCTGCGCTTTATATGATCTCAACACTCTTTCTAATAAATGTGACATGCATCAAGAAATATAATTCAGCAAGAACAAAGCCATGTTAATTGCTTACATGTGATTATAGTTGAAAATAAATGTTTTGCCAAGCTAATTCAGCATCTAGTAATGTCAACTTTCTAACTTTTTCTGGTCAACGGTGGCTAGCTAGAAGTCTGTTTTCATTGGTGGTCACCTTGAATTACTTGATCCAAGTCATTGTCACATATAATGCTCACAGATATGCAGAGCTTGTTTTTTAATAAGTTTATTAATTTTAGATGCAAATGCATTATAAAGCTGCTGCTGACTTTTTCATTAGAAGTTAGCATCATATAATATCCTATAACCACCTCTACTGAATTATAATCATTTGCTGAATAACAGCATGAAAGATTAAACCATTTTAGAAAGTAATCAGCATCATATATATGTTATATCTCCTACATATCTTCAAATTCCTAGTTAACCTCTACACAACATCCTTTATTAAATATTATCAATTGAGCATTTGCATAATTAAACATATAAAAGAGATACTCACAAGAAAACTAATAAACTAACACTAGTGAAGATTATAACTAAACACTAATTCTCATAGTAATCAGTATCTTCCTCTACATGTAGCAGCATATTCACCACCTGACTCATGGTTGGTCTTGCATCTTTATCTTCCTCTGAACACAGTATAGCCACCTTAATCAGAATTTCCATTCTCTTCGTGTCATATTTTCCGCCAACTGTAACATCTACAACTTCTTTGATCCACTCGTTCGCTCCACAAGCCGCCATCATCTTTTCTTTCACCCAGCTATTCAGCCTTCCCTTTGACTCTGCACTTTGATCATCTGCAGGACTCCTACCTGTTATCATCTCTAACATCACCACCCCGTAGCTATAAACATCAACCTTCGAGGTTATTGGATGATTAACAAACAACCACTCTGGAGCCATATAACCTCGTGTCCCTCTTGCTCTTGTGAAGAGCGAATTACGCGTTCCATCTCTGTCCAATAACTTAGACAGCCCAAAATCCGCAACCTTTGGATTCCAGTTGCTATCTAGCAATATATTATGAGGCTTAACATCACAATGCAAAACCCATTCCAAGCATTCTTCGTGCAGATAAGCTAGTCCTTTGGCGGTACCCAGCGCGATGTCAAACCTCTTACCCCAATCTAGCTTACTAGAATGCAAGTTTTGAGCCAATGACCCGTTTTCCATATACTCATAAACCAGCAGCTTGTGTTTTCTCTCAGCACAGTAGCCCCATATGTCTATCAAATTCATGTGGTTAAGCCTCCCAAGGGTACTTATCTCGGCTAGAAGTTCAGCTTCACCTTGGTTGTTACTGAACTCTTTAAGAAGTTTGACTGCAGCGACTCGATTGTTTGAAACATCTCCTTTGTACACGATTCCACCGCCTCCTCTCCCTATCTCTTTGCTAAAGTTATCAGTAGCCTTTTTCAGTTCTGCATAGCTGAATCTCTGAAATCCTGTAGCAGCTTGGAGATAACCTTGTGTTGTTGTTGATTGATTTTGAGTTCTGTAGAAGAAGTAGATAATGCAAATGGCCTCCAGTGCACCAAATACATATGCGAATATCATCAGGGACTTCAGTGACTCGTTTTTCGGGTTCTTTTCATACGCTCTATCAAGTTGGATAGTTGATAATTTCTCACTGCAGATTAAGCTTTCTCCCTGAACAATATTATTGCTCTTGGACAATAGGGAGATACTTTTGGGAACCTTTAGATACATGGAACCGTTTGAACTCACTGTTCGGAACCCGTTTAGCAATCTAAATTTGGCGTAACAAGAGAAAAAGCCGCCCTCCTCGTAGTTAAAGTGGAATCCTTTGCAGTTGCAGATGCTTAAACACACTTTCTTACATTCATCTAGTGTTATGTTAGGCACATATCTAGCCTCATAACCGTAGAAATCAAACTGAGGAAAATGAAGGAAATCATCCTCACCATTTCCACATAATGTTGCATTGAACTTTGGTTTACAACCATATGACCAATCCGTGCGATTGATCATCGTGTGATTAGGTATGCAGGAGCATGTCCTACCATAACCAGGAATAACAGAACATGTACTATTTTCTCCACATGTTCCATGAACTCTGCAAGTGTCAGAAATAGCCTGCCAAGCAACTTTCCAAATTCCTCTTGTCTCATCTAGACTATAGGCTCGAAAGTTACCATCAACATCGACTGTCAACCTTCTTATCAACTGACTTTCGGAATCTGACGTGTTGAAGAATAAACTATCACTTGATACAAAATGACCAGACAAATCGAGGGTGGCTGTCCTTCGGCTCGCCCACGTGCTCCTACCAGATGCCCATGCTGTTAACTTAGGTTCAGGCCAATAAGTGCCTGCTGCTTTAGGGCCATTATAAACAAGTCTAATGACATTATCATTGTCAAAGTAGAGCTGGTAGAACCCTGAAGAGTAATTACTTAAACTTCTTGAAGATACAAGTGTTGTATCTCTGGTAAGTGGTTGAAGTGGAAGAAGGGTATCAGTAGGAGAACCAAAGCTTTGCCAAACAGTTTGGTTATATTGATTTCGAAGATAAAGGTTTCCAGTATTGTTCATAATAAGCTCAGCAGGCTCTTTGGAGTCTATAATATTTGTGGTCCAAACGGGCAATGGTTGGGCTGCATCCCTTAGAACAAGATTTCCAGTTTTTAATAACGAAAGCTTTGAAAGCTTTCCGTTAACTGGTACATCACGGTTAGCCATCCAGACCACGGTGTGAGTTTTGTCTGAGAGAGGTTTAGTAAACCATACTGAGAAGCAATATGCATTCTCCCCAACAGCGTAAAATCCTGCGGTGAAAAGGCCATTGGGTGATATCAAGAAGTCATCTTTGTTCTCCACAGAGAGAGATGAGCCCGGTTTCAATACCGAGGGTTGTGAAGCGGAAGTAGGAGAAGAAGAAAGCAGTGGTGTTTTAGATAGTAATAATATTAAACCAAACACATGGTAAAGAAACAGAGAAGCCATTAAGAATGAGTGTGTATGTCATGTGTGGAAGCTATATATAATCACAAGATCACAACATAACATACTTGTGGTATATGGTCCATGGTCAGATGTAGAAAGATGAATGAAACTTATTCAACTGTATCTAAGAGATAATATATTAGGGGACACAAGCAACTATTTTCACCAAAATCAATTGGTAGATGACATAATAATGCAACCTTTATGTTTTTATCCAATATATTATTGGATCATTAGTTGTATTGACTTTCTAATATAAATCTTTCCACAGTGACATTATTTGAGTTAATATATATCAACAAAGTGGCTTTGACCATCCCTGTTGGCAAGTGGAAATAGATACTCTTATTATTCAATTTGATTATCTAGATAAAGTCTACTTTGCAATAGTATAGGGATACTTAAGCTAATCATAGTTCTTAGAAACAGAATAGATGGGAATTTGGATATCTTGATTGGTGTTCAGATTTTGACTGATATAAGAAGTCAACTTTAGCAATATATTTGTTAAATTTGCTGTTCTGGCCCATTTTAAAGTTACTGCTCAATTGGGAAGGATTTGACCATTTCACCAGAATAATGAGTATAATGAAGTCTGTTATATATGTGATTGTGAGGTAATGGGTTTTGATCTAATATGTTTGTGCGACCACAAGAGATTCAAATTAAAGTCAATTCCTTTACTATCAAGGTAAAGTCTTGCTGAAATTCTTATATACTTGTTCTGCCATCAAGTATGTTTTCCTTTTATGGAGAAAAAATGAACCTGATCTTCTTAAAATTCCTACATAAGAATACAATGATAATAGTTATAAAGGGAACACAATCAATATTCGTATCTTCTGATTAATGTAAAGATAATTAAAATAAACATTAATTATTCATAGTTTATCTAATACTCAACCGTAATTTTAACCAGAGGAAGTCGAACGCGGTGCACATAATCTTAAAAAAACACAAAAATTTGAATAATAAGAAAACTATGTTATGGGAACATAAGCGATAGATCTAAAGCTACAAGGGTGGTGGTAGGAGGCATGACAGCACGACTATAGTGATAGGTTCTACGTTTGCGGCATCACAACAATAACAATAGGAGAAAATAAATAAAATATAATCTATATGTATCTACAATGTGTTCTCGAAGCAGGACTGGTGAGATAATAAGAGAAAGAAAGTCATCATACAATGAAGACAATAAAAAAAAAAAGATTGATAACTAACCATAAACTTATTGTGATAGGGGTGGAAAAAGATGATAATGAGAGAACACAAGAAGACAAAAGCCTTTATTTGTGATATTATATATAATAATAAAACCACTAAAGTATTATGTATCACTAAGAAACTATATACAATAACACACACAAACTTAATCATAAAGAAAACCTTCACAAATTATATTTCATAATTACGTTAAAATAATAACCAAAAACCCTAGCTAATATAATTATGTAATAATGATTAGCTAGATCTTCCATTGATTTTACATACTAGATTAATCTAGACGCTATTAAATAAAAAGAGTATTAGGGAAGAAAAAGACGATTGTAAAATTAGGAAGAATTTAATTCCATCGTTCATTTCATGTGAAACTTAAAAATAACGATGCTAGTTTTATAGTTAAATTTTCCGTTGCTCTTTTTGTGAAAGACATAAATCCTCTGCTAGTTTATATCCGATTTTTATCCCGCTAATTTTGAGATGGATTTAAATAAAAATTAGACCCACCAAGAAATATTATTACTTTTTAGACCCAATATGACCCATTAGAACACATATGACCATTATATGTTATTATGACCTAGTTTAACTCATTAAATCCCAATCTATCCTATTAAGACCTAGTATGATCTATTAAACGTTGTCGTTCATTATTAAGATCTAGCAAAAATAATCTATAGCCCAACAAGGAATGAATGTTTAATTATAACTCATTGCAACATGCTACGACTTATCACACCTCAATATAACCCAATAAAACCTAATTATGTGAACTTTTTGAGAATTTATGAGCATGCTAAAAATCATAAACAATTGAGGGATATATGTACGTATAAACAATACCGGTTATACTCACTGAGGTGACTATTTGGTCTAATTTGAATTACGCATGGATGGTTTAAGTAGAGTTGTGTACAAGGATTTGCAAGAATTGTTTATTTATTCAACACTCATCGAAGATATTTAAATTTTCTAAGTTCAACGTGTATGTATTTTTCAGAATTTTCTTGTAAGTGTAAACTATAATTTCTAATGTAATATAGGCTTTTCACTAAAGGATTAATCGATCTTGATAACCCAATAAATTAGTCACGATAGCCACGTCATGATAGGGTGTGACAATTGTGGTGGGCACAAATATCAAATCCATCTCATTAAATAAGGTAGTTGACATAATAATGCTAATATTAAATATATTTTTTCCAATGTTTTGTGGATTATTAATTTTATTGACTTTTATATTCTTCCTACAATGACATGTTTGAATAACTATATATCAACAAAGGGGCTTTGACCATCGCAGTGGGCCAGTGGATGCGCTCAAATGGATCCACTTACAACCCATTTGATTTTCTAGATAAAGTCCAACTATCCTTTGGATCAATCAAGAAAACCTGATATTCTTAAATCCATCGTCTCATTACTTCGAAGTTCGATCTTCCATAGATTTCACAATAAAGATATTACTCCTTACACTAATACAGAAAAGGATATTAGTGGCTGAAATAATCAGCTACAATATAAGGGATGGTTTTAATTAGTTGCTAATTTGTGGTGAACTTGTATCATTCGTTAATTTTATGACTAATTTTTTCCATAGAAAATTTGTGTGGATTTTGTTTTTGTAGCTACGTACTTTTGTGACCGTGTGGACTCTATGACGAAAATACTAACCGAGATAATTGGATAAACTATCGACCAGATTGCACCATTGGAGCAATTAAAATTGCCTTTAGATTAAATAAAAAATTAAATTTATTATTTTTTAAACCATTGTTAGAATTCATAAAACATTTGTGAGTTGATTGAAAATAAGAATTTTAAAACCATCGAAAATTACATAATACTTTTTCTAATTTAAAATTGATTAAATATATGATTTTCTAAAACAAAAAATGATAATTAAATTATAAATTAAATATATAATTATTTTACTGTATTTATTTGTGAAATCAAACTAATATTAGTCTATCGCGTCTGTTGAACACAATCTAACCTGGTAAAAAAAAGTGAAAATGTTGTCGTCATGGTTAATCGGTCAAACACAGTCAAAACGTTGTAACTTGTTAAAACATAGTAATACTTGGTCAGATTATTATAACTAATACATAATCACCATTGGTCAAACATAATTTAAATTGGTAAATAACTATATATGAAAAAACCAAAGCGATGAACAGTAGATCGTTGGTAAATAATAATGGTAGCCGGTCAAACTTAACCATATATGGACGAGAGTCTCAAACTTTTATTTTACTTTAGGCCCCCAGAATCGTTGAGTCAGCTCTGGATCTATTATTTTTATCGTGATTGCATGAATTAGTAATTGTGTTATCATCTTTTTTATCTAACCATGGACATATATTTGCAATTAATAACATAGCATGTATATAATTGAATTTTGAATTTAATATCAATGAATAACAATGATTGAATAAATATCATATGATTTATCAAATAATAAAATATGAAAATAAGCTAGATTAGACACTTATGATTTTCTTACAATTTTAACCTAAGGAAGAGCGTCTAATGTTAAAATAGTAATATGACTTAGGTAACGTTTGGTACGCAGTATGAATGGCAGAATGAAATAAACCATTAAGTGTGAATGAAAAAAGACATTTTTGATTAGTAAAGGTAATATAATGAATCATTACATAGTTGATTTCATTTATTTAAATTCATTCCATCCACTCTCACCTTCTTTTTTTTTCATTCATTTTCTTTTTCCATCATTAGTCACCAACACCACCCACTCACTTACCACAACAACCACCACCGGCCACCAAGATCGATCGTCACCTGCCCTAGCCGCCAACCGCCGGCCACCGGCGGCGCCGCTGCCTCCAACCACCAGCAAACGCCGCCAACCACCGCCTACCGGCCATCCGCACCGCCGCCAACCACCGGCCACTCCTGCCTCTGCCAACCACCGGCCACCCACGGCGCTGCCTACCACCAACCACCTGTGGCACCGCGCGAGCCAACCACTAGCTTTCACGGCCAACCATCGGCCAGCCGTGATGCCGCCAACCACCGGCCACTCGCGACGCCGCCTACCACCGACCACTAGCGGCACCGCGCGCCCCACCAGCCCCTGTCTCCGCCGCCACCAACCACTGGCACCGCCACCGTCGTCGTCGCCGCTAACCACCGGCCACCATCGCCGTCGCCGCCAACAAAAACCGCCACCGAGAACCATCAATAGTATAACCACTTTTACATTTCATTCTTTTGTTTTTTCCTACCTAACAAAAAACACAAATTATTCATTTCATTCTTAAATGGTTACAAAAAACGACAATGTAATGTAATGATTAATTTCATTCTATTGTCCATTCCATTACTTCATTCATTACATTTTTTCGTCCATTGCATTACCGCATACAAAACAAACCCTTAAAGACTAAAGATTAATTAGAGTTTCAATCAGGATTTAAGGTTTTAATAAGTTGTTTAAATAAAATGTAATTACTTTATATGTGACACATATATGCACATTTGATGACCAATGACTAAAAAATACATTAGTTAGCATAACAAAAATATATTAGTGCTGATATATATATATATATATATATATATATATTATATATATATTCACTTTCACTCTAGTTTATTTTTACTTGTCGTAACTCCTAAAAATTCTATTTTATTTTTTCTTCTTTTTTTATTTTGTTTATATTTATTTTGAAGGAGTTATTTTTAAATTAAAACATTAGCTTTGACAATTAGTCTCATTTCAAACAACAAATCCTTATGCAGATATAAATTTATTCAAGATCAAATAAGTTAATGATCATCTAATAAAATAACTTTTTTGAAACAATATGCATATTAAGCTATAACAAAGAATTAAAGCAACAAAACCATTCATAGCTGTCTGAGCAAAAATTAAGGAAAAAGTTCCTTGAAAATTATGTATTAATTCATTTATAAAATGTATTGCAGTCTTGATACAAGCAAACAACTTTTAAACCAAGGAAATAACTAAATCAAATAATAAATTAATAATACAAACTTGAGAAAGCAATAAAGAATTTTGTAGTGCCTTTAAACAATAATAGGCTTATCTCTGATAATAACTCAACACACTAGAACGGGTTTGCCCTTGGCCTTCCATATAATTACTAATAGTTGGTTAGCTAATGTCCTCTTCCTCCAGGGCTTGGACCTGAATTCTTCATATCCCAGATTTTCATACTAAAACTCTGATCCTTTTCTTCTTGATTAGAACCTGGGTTGATTATATTCCAAAGGGTGCTAACACCAATTGGGAACACATGTTGCTTTTTCAATGTGCTAAGATCTGAGTGTTTAATGTTCCCAAGAGATTTGGCATTAGGAAATCCATGTCCCTTGCCACCTGGACTTGGACCGGAGTTCTTAATACCCCCAAGAATACTATCATTGATCAAGTCGTGTCCCTTTCCTCCATGACTAGGACCTGAGTTCTTGATATTTGTAAAAGAATAGCCAGTTAGAAACTTATGTCCCTTTCCATCGGCACTTGGACCTGAGGACTTAATGCTCTCAAGAGATTTAACATTAGGAAATCCATGTCCCTTACCACCTGGACTTGGACCAGAGTTCTTAATATGTCCAAGAATATTATCATTGGTAAATCCATGCCCCTTTCCTGCATGACTTGGACCCGAGTTCTTGATATTCATTAAAGAATAATCATTTGGGAACTTGTGTCCCTTTCCACCTGAACTTGGAGCTGAATACTTAATGTTCTCAAGAGATTTAGCGTCAAGAAATCCATGTCCTTTGCCGCCTGGACTTGGACCGGAGTTTTTAATATCCCCAAGAGTATTATCATTAATAAATCCATGCCTCTTTCCTCCATGACTTGTACCTGAGTTCTTGATATTCGTAAAAGAATAACCATTCGGAAACTCGTTTCCCTTTCCACTTGAACTTGGACCTGAGTACTTAATGTTCTCAAGAGATTTAGCATCAGGAAATCCATGTCCTTTGCCTCCTGGACTTGGACCGGAGTTCTTAATATCCCCAAGAATATTATCATTGGTAAAACCATGCCCCTTTCCTCCATGACTTGGACCTGAGTTCTTGATATTCGAAAAAGAATAATCATTCGAAAACTCTTGTCCCTTTCCACGTGAACTTGTGCTTGAGTACTTAATGTTCTCAAGAGATTTAGCATCAGGAAATCCATGTCCTTTGCCTCCTGGACTTGGACCAGAGTTCTTAATATCCCCAAGAATATTATCATTGGTAAAACCATGCCCCTTTCCTCCAGGACTTGGACCTGAGTTCTTGATATTCAAAAAAGAATAATCATTCGAAAACTCTTGTCCCTTTCCACGTGAACTTGTGCTTGAGTACTTAATGTTCTCAAGAGATTTAGCATCAAGAAATCCATGTCCTTTGCCGCCTGGACTTGGACCGGAGTTTTTAATATCCCCAAGAGTATTATCATTAATAAATCCATGCCTCTTTCCTCCATGACTTGTACCTGAGTTCTTGATATTCGTAAAAGAATAACCATTCGGAAACTCGTTTCCCTTTCCACCTGAACTTGGACCTGAGTACTTAATGTTCTCAAGAGATTTAGCATCAGGAAATCCATGTCCTTTGCCTCCTGGACTTGGACCAGAGTTCTTAATATCCCCAAGAATATTATCATTGGTAAAACCATGCCCCTTTCCTCCATGACTTGGACCTGAGTTCTTGATATTCGAAAAAGAATAACCATTCGAAAACTCTTGTCCCTTTCCACGTGAACTTGTGCTTGAGTACTTAATGTTCTCAAGAGATTTAGCATCAAGAAATCCATGTCCTTTGCCGCCTGGACTTGGACCGGAGTTCTTAATATCCCCAAGAATATTATCATTGGTAAATCCATGCCCCTTTCCTTCATGACTTGGACCTGAGTTCTTGATATTCATAAAAGAATAAACATTCAGAAACTCGTGTCCCTTTCCTCCTTTACTTGGACCTGAGTACTTAGTGTCTCCAAGAGATTCACCAAGAGAAAATCCATGTCCCTTGCCACTTGGGCTTGGACCAGAGTTCTTATTATCCCCAAGAATATTATCATTGGTGAAATCATGTCCCTTTCCTCTAGGACTAGGACCTGAGTTTTTGATATTCCCTAAATAATCACTGGTGGGAAACTCATGTCCCTTTTTTCGTGAGCTTGGACATTCACCGCTTTTAATAGCTGCAATACTAAAAAGACCCCTCACGTATATAGTATCATCATCAACTCCGCTGACAGATTTAGCGATATTGATTGGTCGAGCCAATGTACTTAAGCTTAGTAAGGTGAGATGTAGAAAGATATTTGTGATCATAAAGTGGTAGCTTCTCGCCATTACTATATATGTTTAGATCAACAAGCAAGGTGAGATGGTAAATTGTTCTTAAGGAATGTTTATATGAAGAATGAAGATGACTTGATTGGCAATGAAACTTAAACAAGAACAAATATGTGTTGTAAGAATCGGCATGAATGTGAAGATATATATAGTACTTAATATTGCATGCATGCATGCATGCAAGATGATAAAAGTCCCGGTCTTAAAGCTACAATATCAAAGACGAATTGAAGAAAAATTTTCGTTTTTAGAACACGTGGGTAAATAGAGACTTGAATAATTTATTGTGAGGCAAAGCCGCCGGTGTACATTCCGGAGAAAAACAATGGGCTTCAAACTTGAGCTTTGAATTTCAACTCAAATATATGTGTGAACGTATTTTGAGACATTTTTGAAGGTTATGTTAGTTTCTATCCAACAAAACATTTGCATTTGCTTACGCAAGACTTTGAATTCTTTTAAAGCTCCACTATCTCCTTAATGTTCAAACGAATGCTTTTTTATATTTTATATTTATTATGCTAAATTAGATTATGATACTGTTTTGTACTTGGTGTTTGATTTAACTCTCTCTATGCATAGAATCGGGGAAGGTGCCGAATCAGTTGACGATCTAATGTACGCAACCTAATCATTTGTGCAAGAGCCTGTTTCACGCCTTGACACATGATCTCAATGTCACATAGCATCCCACTTGTTCTAAGGTTTGCGCTCGATTTACCAATTATGATATGATCATATGAGTAGATTTTAATCGTTTAGCCCATTTTTACTTTTCGAATTATTAATTTATTCTTTTACAGTTAGTGTTCTACGTAAAAGTTACTATTTTTTCTGTTTTACCTATAGTTATTAAATTTTATTTTCCTATATATCTGTCTAGATATTCTCTTAATATACAAGGTTTGCAACAGAATTTTGTTTTAAATAACGGGTATAAAGGACATTTTATCAACTGAATTGAATTATATTTGATTTCTCTATCTTAATTAAATGTAAAATTATTTTGTTGTTTTTATTTAATATGGTATATATCTTTTAACTAATAATATCCGATCAGTATTTCATCCTCGGTTATATAATTATTGTCAAGTTTAAAACTCTAGTTCGATCATGAACATTATAAAATTAACTAAATGTGTTAGCTAATATTGGCAGTTAGTTTCTAGAATGGAAATGGGTAGTCAGCTTCCATAAAGTTGCTGGAAAATCATAAGAGTTGCAAATTTGACATAAAATTGCTATTGAAAGGTCGGTTTAAATTAATAGTTTAATTGTGTGTTCTTTTCATAGTGCTCGTATCATTCAAATCGGGGTTTAAATTAAAGAAGAAAAAAAATTAATTCCTCGATCATAATCAAAATAATCTATAATGTATATCTATAGTATATAAGAAAATAAAATTTGTTAAGGACACTCGTGAACTTATGATAAAATTCAAACTTTTGCTTTTCACATCTATCTCCTACCAAATGAAAATGATTTTAAATAAGTAAATTAAATAATTAAATATTCAAAAAATAAATTTTTTTATTCTAATAAATTGTTAAAACATACTAAATTATAAGAATTTAATTATATTTTATCTTAAACTATAAATTTTTAATTATTAAATTTTATTATTTTTATTTATAATTTTTAAATTTTTTATTTATTATTTCATTAATGACTAATGACATATAATATATAAAATATTAATAACACATAATTATTTTAATATGTTAAATTTTTTTTACTCATGTAACACATGACATCTAGCCTAATTGAAAATAATTCAGCCAATTGAGAAATCTTCTGTTATAGTTTTTTTAATGTCGGAGTTTATGGGTTGATTACAGTTTTATAAAGAATCTAATCGTTATTAAAACACACTTTTGAATTTTATTCTTCATAAATAATATATAGTATACGAAGGAAAGTTTTTGTTTAACTTCTTTAATAATAAATTACTTTTCCCTGATTTTCTTTATACATTGTCAGTCTTTTTTTTTTTTAGTTTATTATAATAGATTGGCTTGGATTTAACCTACATTGTTATTCAAAATACTGGATCCACATTTCTTAAAGACTGAAGTAACATTATAATATAACTAATAAACCGGATTAAAAAAATTATAAGCAATACGGCTTTAGAATCGATCACCACTAATTCAAAATATAGATCTACGATTTTTTTGAAAACTCTCAAGTTGGTGTATTAATGATTTTAATGTTATCAAAATTATTTTAGTATATTGAATTTACTTAAGACTAATTAAGATATTGGAATATACATTGACTTGATTAGATGTGTAGAGTGCATGTGGTTAATCAAGACTATTCTAATATCAAGCACTATGGTACATCTAAATTTATTAGATGAGAAGCCGCTAAACCGTGAAAGATTCCAAGAGGGCACCACTCCCATAGCGGGATCCAAAGGATAGAGCCTTAGGGTGAGGCCGACCAGATCCTTGTATTGGAATAGACAATTCTTGTATTAGAATGGCTAGGAAGTTGCTCAAATTCAACAAATTGGTAAGAATGGCTTGAAAAATAATAGTCGGTCAATCATCAATAGCAAATCAGTAGAAGATCAATAGCAAAGTTTATACTTCGGTATCAACTTAATACATTGGTATCAACTGGGGATATCGGTAGCAAATGTCCATTTCAATGGTAATATTGTGATTGGTAGTGATAAAGGTTGCAACTAATGGTTAGTAGCAGCCAAAGGTGGGCGGTGACATGATTGTTACTAGTGGTGTTACTATTGATTTAACGACTAGCAATTGACTAATATGATCTATATATAATACTAAAAGAGTAACTTGAGGAGACACTTGACATATTTCTAGGCCTCCTAAGTTTATTTTTCCCGCATCTCTCTCCTCTTAAATAATAACCTAAATTAAGTATGATTAAATAATTTTAATTTTTTTTAAATTACAAATAATTTTTTAATAAATTAGGAAATATATCTTTTTATTAATGTTATTTATATAAAATTTTTCTACTCTAATAAAATAGTAACTAAGAGAGACACATGACATCACCACATACTTTTTCACCAAAATTTTACCGTTAATCTCTCCTATTATATAATTACATTAAGTACTAATAATATTATTTTATTTTATTTAGATTAAAATTAGTTTTTTAATAAATTAAAAAAAGATCTTTTTATTAATATTATTTTCAGAGAAATGAATTTCTATAACATAAGAAACTTTTTTAAGACATTAAATTTTTTTAAAAATATAAAATATTTTAAAATTTATATTTTTAGAAAAAAAATTTTTATAAACTAAAATAATTAAAATTTGGAGCTATATAAAAAAATTTTAAAAAATATATTTTTTAAAACGGTTTATTTTAAAACAAAATATTTTTTAAAAAAACAAAAAACAGTTTAAAAACAAAAACTTAAAGAGTTAATATCATTATTTTATTACTTATAGTTCTCACTTAACGTAATTTTAATCATATCTTATTTTAGAATATCATTTAATAATTAATAAAGTTTTTATTTTATTTAATATTTTATTTTTTTCAACCCGTGTACACGGGTTTACTAAAGCTAATTTATAATAATCTACTGTAATGTCTTTTCATGATTGGTTATAATGGTTTATTGTAACTTCTAATTAAACCCTTGTATAATGATTCCATTGGTTTGATTTAACCCAAAAAACATATTTACACGTTATATACCAATTTTTAGAAAGAATATATTGATTTTGATTAAAACTTTCCAGTTTTATCCGATTGAAGATTTCATTCACAACCAAAAAATTTAACGTAACAAAGATTTACTCAACTCAAACGTACTATCTAGGCATCATGAAAACAAGAAACACAGTACTCATTTAAGACCTGTGAAAAACATATATACAGCCCATAAATAATCAATAAAAAAGATACACCTATATATATAGTAGTGGGTATAACCCGCGTTACGCAGCGGGGATTATGAAAGTTGAAAGATTTAATTCTGATATTTTATACTTTAGTACTAACCACCAAAAAAAAAAGATTACGTGCGGATCGATAATAAAAAGTGCCATAAAAATACTACAATAAAATAAATACCTCAAAACAGAGAAGAAAAATAGTGAATGCGTAAATGGTAATTTTACTATAATTAACGAGCTCTATTGTAAATTAATTAAAATAAAATTTGACATAACTCAAATGCTTAAGTATAAAACTTTAAAAAAAATTCAGGTGATTAAATGTAATTTGACATAACTTGAATAATTAAGTATAAATTTTAAAAAAAGTTTAGCTGATTACATATAAATTTGGCATAACTAGAATGATTAAATATAAAATTTAAAAAAGACAAAATGAGTAGGTATCAATTAAAAAAACAAAAAGAGAGAGTGCGTGTGTGTTTTAATTAGTTTTAAAAAATAATTAGAGGTTTAATTGTAAAATTATAAAAAAAAAGATAAGTAGGTTTTTATTAGTTTTGAGAAAAAAAAAATTATTGTGATAGCATTGAGAAACCTATACATTCACTGCTCGTAATTTTTTTCTATTTTTTATATATAGTGATGCGTCGGGTGTTATCGAGCCTATTTTCCGACTTGTCTTAAAAGTTGACAAATCTAAGTATTATAATATAATAATAATAATAATAATAATAATAATAATAATATAATAATAATAATAATAATAATAATAATAATAATAACAATAATATAATAATAAAATAATAATAATAAATAATAATAATAATTAATTATTATATTATTATTTATTATTATTATATTTAGTAATTATATATTTAAGTATTCAAATAAGATAATAATTATTAATTAATTTAAATTTAATTTAATTATTATAATTATATAATAAATAATGTAGTGAATTAAATAATCTTACATTATCAAATAATATATTAATAATATACATTAATTATATACTAATTAGAATAAGTTTATTAAATGATGTGTAAAATAAGAATGATTGTATAAAACACTTGTAAGTAATGTCTAAGAAGTTGTATTACGTATCTTAATTTTTTTATAAAATTACATTTGTGCATTAAAGTTTTACTAGTAATATATAAATAAAATAATAATATACATCGCCTCTAAACACACCTAAGTTAATTGGTTACTAGTAGAAGTTTATTTTGCTCTCAAGGGCAAATCAATGGTAACCGGTGAATTAACGAAGTCAGTTACTTGTTTTTACTAGTTATTCAATGGTAGTTTAACAAGAAGTCTCGTATTGGGTTAGGTTCGGTACTGCCTTATTGGAAGAGCACAAACGTCACTAATTGTACATCTTTGAATACATAGTAGTTGGTTTTTTAGCAAGTGGAATTGGTCAATATAATTTATTTCGGTCATTTGCTTTATTTTGTTGTTGGTCAGGAATGACGAAAAGGTTAGAGGGTGCCTCTAGAGAAGACTCGAACCAGGACTCCATTTGGAATATTCCTTAAAACTAACAAATTATCAAATTTAGTTTTTTTTTTTTTTTTTTTTTTTTTTTTTTTTTTTTTTTTACATCTTTGTAAATTCTATTAGGGTTGATGAGTCGATATAAAAAAAAAACTGAAATTAAAAACAATAACTTTTAAACGAAGCTAAGTGAAAATTTAAGAAATGGACATAATTTAAAGTTCTCTCTTGTTAAACCTTAAATTTTAAGCAAAGAAATTTTAAGTTTATTACACGTGTAATGATTATAGACAAGATTTAAACATAACATGAACATGGTTGTATAGAAGTCTTGCTTGGCTAAACCCTATAGTAAGAAAGACGTGTTTGGGTTGAGCTAACTTACAATTATGGTTCACAACTCTGTTGACTTGTATACATAAAGGGGTTAAAGTGTTATGTTCAGATTATATCGTTTTAAGTTTGTAAGATTATGATTCATGTTTTTTACATGAATAACGGGTTTATTAATTTCTATCACTAACCCTGATGCTATTTTCACCATTAGTTTATTGGATGTTTTTATTTTTAAACGTGTTGTATATTTCAAACCGTGTATTTTAATTTAATGTTGATGTAAATGATATTTTTTTAATGCTATGGACGTGATTAACATCTTTTAGCCAAATGAACATGTAATAAAGAGTAAAGAACTATAAATTAAGTGTTGTAGCATCAGTTGCAAAGTCATCCTAATGAAATGGAATTTTATGTATCTTAACGATTATGACAAGTCCTGGTGATGGGCAATTCATCGAAAGAGTTGGTGGGCATGTCTATATATTATTTTCTTGATCTCCTTTGATTAATTATCATTAACCCTAGTTAACCATCGTTTACTAATATTGACCTTATCTGACCATTGTTGACCCTAAGTGGTTGTCATAATCCTAACAAATAAACCCTAACTAATATTGAACAATATTAACCCTAACTAACTTTTATTGACCAATATTGACACTAACCATAATTGACCAATAAAAATAACCGTTATTGACCAATATTAACCCTTGTTGACTTGGGTAAACAATTTTGACCTTCATTTACCAATATTAACCCTATTACCTAAGGCCCTATATGGAATGTTCAAAATAAACATTTGAATTTCACTCAAAATTGACCAACCAAATATGTTATCAATTCTAACAAAATTTCATTTCAATTCCAATTCATTCGCAAAACATTATGCGAATCAAATCGACCCCTAATGGTTTAATATTAGCCACATTTAACCAATACTAACTTGGGTGGTCCAAATGACAATCATTAAACAACACTGATCATCATAATACATAAAAATATTATTGAAATAATAATGTACCATATGAGGTCTTAATATTCATAATAGCAATTAATAGTCCATGATGAACTTCATTAGGTCACGCTATATCTTAAATAGTTCATTAGGTTGTAATGAGTTGTATTGAATTGGGTTGTAATGAGCGATCATTTACCCTTTTCAACCATAGTTGTTCAATTTTGACCTAATTGACAATAAGTGACTATCATCAACAAATACTAGCCCTAGATGACCATCATTAACCAATATTGACTCTTAATCACTAATGTTGACCCTAATTGACCAACATTTACCCTAACTACTAATGTTGGGGGGCCTTTTAACTCTAACTAACCAATATTAGGCCTAATTGGCACTAACTAACCATTATCGACCAATATTGGCTCTAATTGATTAATAAAGACCATAATTGACCAATGTTTGATCTAACCAGCTAATACTAACTATATTGAAACTTGATTAACAAACAAGCCTCAACCAAATTTTAATTTATCAAGCTAGACTAGGCTTGCAAGCCTAAACAAGACTTCTATTCATATTTGTAAGGATCAAACTTAGAGACTCGGGACATCAAAAGTCAATGTTTTGTAAAGATTTCGTGCGAGAACTTAAGTAGCCGCGCCACACAAGAACATTTTTGTTTAGTATATATAGATATTTTGTGATGCAATTAAAAAAAACACTTGTCATAATTTTCATTGTGCATCCTATTGAGACAAAAATATTTCAAAGTTATTTACATTGTATGCTCTTGATCTTGCTTCTTATTGATCATAACCGATTGATATTTATTCCGAGTTTATCATTCGAGATCGATCGAAATATGAAAATCCTGGAATTTACAATATTAATTTTGTTTAATATATTAAATATATTTACATAATAATTATTAGTATATAAAAAGTCATGTTAAAAATAGCCAAAATTTTCTCGTAGCAGAAAATAAGTATATATTTGTATAAGAATGACTCATGTCCTTATAACATAGCGACATTGATGATTGCGTCACACATAAGTGATGCTTGTTTAAATGTTTACAAGTATAGAATTAGATGATATCAATGAAAAAAAAAAGGTTTAATGTAAAAAGAACGACAAGAATAAGATGAAAGCATAAGGCCTTGTGTAGTAAAGTAAGAAGACAAAATGTTAAAAAAATTTGTTAGTATATTGATCACGTGGTTGAATACAAGAACGCACTTTGACTAGTCATAAGGTACAATGCATAAACTATATTTGAACCCTCCAAACTTTTTTACGGCACGTTAGGAAAGACGATTTGTAAGGTATTCGAGTTGGCTCGCTAAAAATTTGAAAGGAAACAACTTATACAGTGGCTCATCTAATGATAATTATTTATATAAATAACGATTATATATATAATTTTTAATAAAAGTAACAAAATAATATATATTATGTTATATAAAAAATATAAAAATAATTATAAAAATAAGTAAATAGAATAATTCAATAGCATAAGAACCAAATTCAAGCTCAAAAATCTCTCATAAATCGAGATTAACCTCATATTCTTTAAAAAGTAATGGTGTGCAATATTTTGTACATATCAGATGTAATGGTGTGCAATATTTTGGGATTAATTAGCCCCTTAATATTGAACGTAGTGGTGTTTTTAGAGAATTTTAAATTTGTTGAGTTGGACACAAATAAGATTTTAAAATCACTATATTCTATTTAAAAGATGCTACAAATTCATTTTTAGTCAAGCTATTAACGGACGTTAAAACAGGTTAATGAATTTATTTTTTCTTATTTGACAACTTTAACTAAAAGGGTTTTTAAAACCATTACACTTGTTTAAAATATACTCTTATAAATTCATGTTTGTCTAGGTAGTAACTAATAAACCATTATAAATAGTCAAATAATATTATGATGTGAAAAATTTTAAAAAGTTTAAAACCAGAAACTGGGATCCAAGATATATGATAAGAATTGTCTAATTATCTAAATACAAAATAATGAAATATCAAAATCTCACGGATATGAAAGGAATTTGAAATAACTGACACAATCTTCGTCCGAAATTCACGCTTCAAAACGAAAGTTAATATTCACCCAAACTTTCCTCTCTTCATCTTCAACAGTTAAAACCCTCACTTTCTCACACACTCACACCCCACCAAGAACCCACAGCAATGGCGATCACCATCTTCGATCACCAACTCCCCGACCACACACACAACCTCTACGACGTCACCTTCTTCCAACACACCATCTCCACCATCGTCACCAACACACCCTCCTACGTCGACTCATGGATCGCCGATATCGAGCGCATCCACCACCGTCGTCTCCGACAACTCATCGTCGGCCTCGATGTCGAGTGGCGCCCCAACCAGAGTCGCAACATCGAAAACCCCGTCGCCGTTCTCCAACTCTGCGTCGGACGCCGTTGCCTCATCTTTCAGATCCTCCACTCCCCCACAATCCCCCAATCGCTCGTAAATTTCCTCCGAAATCCCTCGTATACGTTCACCGGCGTCGGGATCCACAACGACGCTGAGAAGCTTGTGGAGGATTACAACCTTGGGATTGCCAGAATGGAAGATGTACGGACGTTGGCTGCAAATGCGTATGGTTTGAGGGAACTTATGAATGCGGGGATTAAGGATTTAACGAGGAGGGTTCTTGGAAGGGAGATTAACAAGCCTAAGGGTGTGACTATGAGCAGATGGGATAATCAGTGGCTCACTCCTCCACAGGTACAGTATGCTTGCATTGATGCGTTTTTGAGTTTTGAGATCGGGAGGATTTTGATCACTGGGATGCAGAATTAACTGGGGTTTACGATCTATGATCTGAAATTAGGGTTTGTAATTTTCTTGTTTGATTTGACTGTGGTTTAGTATCTGTTGATTGTTTGATGAATTAGGGATTTGTGTTTACAAAACGATTATGCACAGGATTTGGGTCTGTCTGTTTGGTTTAATAGAAAATTTAGTGTATCCGTAATGTTCGTTTTTTCGCTATGAATCATGCGTTCGATATTTGGATTTTTGAATTCTTTTGTTGGCATTTGCTGTATGTTTGACTAACAATTTCAAACGAAAGTCAAACGCTAATTTTACATTCTTGAAGATGTTTTTTGTTGAGAAGATCATTAGAATGATTCTTTTATATATATCTAGCGTAATATGTTGAATATAAAGTGGAATTTGAAATAATTCAAGGTTATAGACATAACAATTTGTTTTACATGAAGATGATCATATAAATATGTAAAAAGATAATTATTCTCATAGAGATTATGGGGGTGTTTGTTACAGAGTCATGAGGATAGGATTTGTTAGTGAACATAAATATTGTTGGCATTTGGCAATGCTACTTACTGGTTACCAAGATTATTTATTCAATAACCTAATTACCTAATCTTCTTATAATCATTGTTATGAATTGTTTACAAAAAATCCAGGATTCGTTTTGAAATATAGTTGACTCGTCATTGCTCACTGCTAGTGGTGAGCAAAGTGGGTAGACAAGGCTGAATCAGGTACATCCAACCCGACCCGATCCGACAACCAATTATACCTGACCTAGTGCTACTCAACAACCGAGTAATAACATAAATGTGAACCGGTGACCAGACCCAAAGGCTGATATCAATCCTGCAAATCTTTGGTCCTTTGGTATTCCTTTACTACCCGATACCATTGATTGCTTTGATTCTGCACAAAGCAGTAAATTATTTTGAATTACCATAAGCATCATATTAAGTGCATGATATCACACCTTCATTTTCACTTGCATCTTAACTATTAGTATTGAGGTTCTTTAGAACCGAAAGTATCTTATATATACTAAATAATATAATACACCTTAAAACCGAGCAAAAATTTAGGAAAATATAGTTCAAGATGCTCCAACAAAGGAGAGAATTCAATGCATTAGGATAAACATAAGCTGTTTTTTAGATATCCTCAAATTGAACTTTTAAATTTGTTTATTCATATTTATAGAATTCAATGGACTTGCTGTTTTAAAGATGTCCTCAACATGAGCTTTGAAGTTTGATTCAGTAGATGTTTTGAAGATGTTATCTCCCTTTTAAGGTTCAATCAACATTAAAAACTTTTAATAAATATATATCTTACATTGTGAGCTGTTCTTGAATTCGGTTTAATTGCTGAATAATTCTTGAAGTTTGGTGTTTGATCTCTTGAATTCGGTTTGACGCTGTTGCTTTCTAGTTTAACAGTTTTGATCTTTTTTCCTTGTCGTGTTAATGAAACATAAACTGTAGGTTAAATCATGGGCCGGTTATTATGATGTAAAATTTAATTGGTATATCTTTCAGGCTGGATATATCAGGTTTCATTGGTCTTTACCTGAGACTGAGACCGAATATTGGTAAAAACAGTTGCCGACAACTGACCTGTTCACTGTGAATCGGCCCAGTTATCGGGTATTTTCAGGTTGGGTTGTTGGGTTTTTCCGGGCTAAACAAGTTATTTTCACCCCTATTTGGCTATTTCCTGTCATGAACAAACCCACTTTTTCAAATTTTGTAAATGATTGTATTTTTCCTTGTTTTTTAGACAGCAAGCTATGTTATAAACAAATTAAACCACTAGTTTATGAGAAAGAAAAAATTATACCCCATAACAAAACCAAACAGCTGGTAAGATTTGTTAGATATGAGGTTTGTTTCTGTTCTTACGGTTTGTGTTTTGTTCTGATTTTGGATTTCTCATTATGTAAGCTCTATATTGGAGGTTGTATTTGTGGCTTTTGATGGTGGTGGTTAGAACTTAGTGGTGGGATAATTGTGGTAGGATCATGATTGAAATAGGTACTATTAAATATTGTTTCACGGTGAACGATGGTGCTGTTGCATATTCGTTCTCAAGAATATACTTTTTTCCAATAATCCAAAGTCAGTTAAGCGTTCTCAGGATGAAAAATTCTCACTTTAACTTTGGTGAGAAAGTGATAGATAAGGTATGTTGAGGGTGCACAAGGTGCTTGGAAATATTCTTCGGGGAGTTGGACTCTTATTGGACTCATGCAAATGATAAGTCTTACTAGTGAATGCAACTTTGGACCCTTCATTACAACTCGCTATCTCCCGATCTCGAACAACGCTGCCAGGTTGAAAAATGGATAAACTGCTTATGGTGTTTAATAAAATTCATACATTGGTTCTTATAAATACTACTATAATGGAAGTGTAGATGTAAGATTTTTAATTTAAACCTGTCATATGTATCTATAAAATTGATTCTTGGCTGTTAAAAAAAAAGGTTCAAACATTCTCATGAGGGTCCTAAAATTATATAATGTTAATTTTACAGTGTACAACTGTTCATGTGTGTATGTACTGGTGCGTTCTTTTATAAGTTGAAAAGGGGAAATGGAGAGAGAGAAGGAAAACCGGATGTGAGAAAGGGGGAGAGCCAGCGGCGGCTTTGCCGCTTGCATCCGCCCTTGGCTGTCAAGCTGAGCCTTCGAAGAGCTTTATGGAATGTTGTTGGTGGTCGGTAAAAAGGTATTTGATTACAAAATGTCGTTTAATTTGTTATTCTCCCTTGGCTATGATGAGACCCTAAAATTTTGGTCGGTTGTCTAGGCTTGGCAACCGTTTTTGGTGTGCAGCCGCAACCGTTCTGAGCCGAGTTTTGACCGTTACATTGTTTCCTGTCTTAAGTAGTAGGTTAGCGATTTGATGCAACGGTTAAGTTGTGGCTGTGATGATGGTTTATCTGAGCCTCGATTTACACTGTTCTTACGATGCGCAACGCGCATCTAGGTATAACACCTAGTTTATATTAATATTTGAAGCCACAAATTTGCATTGTAGATAAAAAAAAAAAAGGTTCTAAGAACTACAACAAGATTATATTAATCATTAAAGTAATGATAACCATGAATGTTGTAAAATTTATATACATATATTTTTGTATTCCTGAATTAAGTAATATTGTATATTTGAATAGAGTCGAATAATATTCCAAACAACATAGTGTACCATGCCACACCATTATTCCTTTCCTGTTTTTAGTTCCATCTATTCTTTCATTCACACATAATGCAAACAACATATAGGACAGATCCCTCCTCCACCCCTACCCCACTCTTCTCCTTCCACTTGTTTTATTGTTTCTTACATCAATAATAATAACAACAACATTCCACAACTCCATTAACAACAAACCAAGTAAATTTTGTAGAATATATCTGTATAAAAACAATTTAAAACTATTACTAATGTAAAACAAGGTGTCAAATCAAAAACTTGTATTCTTTTAACTTCTTCTTCGGGTGGAGTGGTTCCCACAAAAGGACAACTTCTACCCCCTTTTACCCTCCCACACTCAACCATTGTCTGTGTCTGTTTGTACTTTTGCTCACCGCAGCATATACAGTGACTGACCGTCGGTGACTTTAGCGTCTCCCCTTTTTTTCTTATCCTCGTTACCAAACACCCCTCCCGCGACTATCAACAAATCGTTGGTGAAATTCATCGATTTCAGAAGGATTTGCAGTTAGTTTGATGCATTTTAGAACGTTAATATCGATTCGTTGTGAAATCAATCATAAACAAGTTGTTTCAGACGATGAAATCGATCAATTATGCTTCAATTTACAGATACTTCATTGATAGTAGAAAGAAAAAGCTTAGATGGATACATTGAGATGATTAGTTGTTCTTAGTTAGGATAGAGTAGATCAGATCTACGCTTCATACTACAGAATATTACAAACAAACACCAAATTCATGAAACGAAATCCAAACGCAATTCGAAGAAATCGACGAATTTCTTATCATTTTCTGTTACTGAAATTCATCTTCTCGTAGTAACGAATCGAGAGAAGAGATAGAGACAACTGAACCTCATCTTTTCCCCAACGAGTCTTCGCGGCAGCCGCGGCGGTAGGCTTCGCCGGAACAACCGTACGCGACGGCGGTAGACACGGCCACGCCGACGAGGACGCCGCCGTTGCGACGGTGGAAGACGACGAGGAACCACCGGAGGCGGCAGTAGGCTTAGACAAAGGCCACAGGTATTGAGAATGAAGTCGCCGGAAGCCACCGAGCGCAAGGACCACCGAACGGAGCTGGTTGTTACCGCATCCGATATTCGCCCAGTGTTTGGTGCAGATCAGCTCCCATAACCGCTCATCCTGAGCCGTCCGATGCCACTGCTTGTTGACGCATCCGACGGCCCCTAACGTCCGCGCGTCCACATGCTTCAGAACCTCATACAGCAGATTCTCATCCAACAGAACCGAGGTTGCCGTCTCCGGCGTCTCCTCCGCCACCGCCTCCGCCTCCGGCACCAGATCTTCACGGATCTTCTTCTTCATCTTATCACAGTTGATCTGATCTTCTGAAAGCGAAATTGATCTCTTCATAGATAGTAATCGGTGATCACAAAGCGAATTTAAGAGATGATGATGATGTTGATGATGATTAATAATAATATTGTTGTTGTTATTGTTATTGTTATCTCTCTGTTGATTCACGGATTCCAGAGAGGAAAATGGGAGGGTTGGTTTGAGGGGTATGGGTATCCACCTGCTTTAGATCGGTTGCAAGAGGACACGTTAAGAAATGAATGTGGTGAGGGAAATTACGATAATGTCCTTTTGGCATTTATTGGATGGGTGGTCAAATTAGCTGCTGGAGTAGCATGGTTTGTGGGTTTTGTTTTGTTTTCTTTTGTTTGTATGTGCACACAGCCAGCCGCTTGGATACACGTCTTGCCTCACTGGTCTGTACTCTTACCCTTTTCAATTTTCAACAGTCTTGTTCATAATTTTTATATTTTGAAATATACTAAAATGTATTTACATCATATAACTCTTCATATTGATAAAATTAGAGAAAAAATAAAAGTAATAAGGGCTCAAATCTTATAAAATATAGGTGTAATGATTTTAGAAATAGAAGTGGAGAGTGTATATTGGAATCATGTAAGGTGAGAGTTGTTTTGATAACAAAACAAACACCAACTCCTTTACCCTCCCATAAAATTATGAGATTTCATTTGCACTCAACATGTGCGCATGATAATAACTCATGGCCTTTTCGCTATAAATATCCAACTTAAACTTATGTGTTAGAGTATTCAATCATTCACACTAGCAACTACATCCCCATCCTCATATTTACATTAAAAACATTATTTTTTATTTCATATTTTAATTAAATAATACTTTTATTATTAAATTTTTTTCTCCTCTACTCACAATCATTTTTAAAAATATTAAAAAATTTGTGAGGGTTGTACCGTGTTTCCCCAAATCTGAGGAATCACGGTACAATACGTATATATTTTCTCTCTCCTTCATTCACGACCACTAACAACCATCCCTAATAATATAGGGCATACACTCAAATCGAAAATGAGGAACCTACTGTGAATGCTCTTAGGCATTTCACATGTACTTAAGCATTATAGGCGATAACATTATAGACTTGCACATATTCATTCATATACGCCTTATGTACACTCCTTATGCTTGAATGCTTGATTCTTGCCCGAGTGAGGAGCAAGATGATACTTTCCCTTGAAGTCAAACTCATCCTCATCACTCATCTTAGACATATAGTGTCTTGGTGTTAACCGTTAAGATAGGCTCATTAGACTTTGGCCCGAGTTGTTCTAACAAGTTCTTTCTTTGTGTTTCACTCCTTATGAATAGAGAAATGGAGCCTAGTTTATATTCACACACCAACAAGTGACACCATTTTTAGGAATTGAAGATAAACAATCCCATTTGCCATTACCATTGCTAACTAGAAGACACACTAGAGACTTCCCTCCAAGCTCGAGGAGAAAACAATCATCTTGTTAGCACCACTCTTAAAAAAGTTTCATTATGGTTGTTATCCTTGAAATAAGTACACCAAGCAAAAAGGGGTAGAGGGTTAAGTTGTGTTTATACATCTTTGTTTCTCTACATATATTTTGAGAAAAAAACATTATATTAAATTGTTATACTGATTGTTAACAAGTTTTATAAGTTCATAGATCACCTATCCACCCTTTCTCTAGGTTCTTACAATCTATTTGCCTAGGTGTCCACATATCATACAACAAAGTTGCAAGAAAATACAAAGTAAAATATTTCCCAATATGCTACCTAGTTGGTGATCATATATTACCAAAATAAGAAATGTACGATAAGGAGTAAGAGATAAATAATTCCAACTTCATGCATAACGTACCAAATGGGCCTACATAATATACATTTGTGAGATAAGAAACCAAATGTACATAAATCAAATAGCACATACAAATTAAGCAGGTAAACTAACCCTAACAGAAGTTAATTTGATTAATTTGTCCAAGCATTAAAATAATATAACGTTAACCAATTACATTGTACACCGTATTTGTTTATCAATAACTTAAACTAGTTACCTGCTTAACGATAACATTTTTTTATTTATAACAACTTAAAATGTAATTTACCTGATTTCATTGTTAACAGCTTAACCTAAGTAAACATGTTTAATGATTGATTCATCCTGGTGGAGTGGTGGGCTTAATTTACAATACGACCACGTAAATTGATTTCAACTTTCAAACGCTCAAACAGCAGTAGGTTTAGTGGAGCATGGGCTTGACTTAACAAGAGGATTTTACAAATGGGCCTGGGCTCAAGTCATATGACGGCCCTTAAAAATATAATTCTATCACATGGCTGGCTGTTTAAGTCATCTTCTTCCCATCTTATGCACCCTCGCCAAAAAATCACAACATGGATCATAATATTAAGCTTAGGTTTTCCAGAGATATGGATGGAGCTTGGACTAGTTTATAAGGAGGGCTGGGGAGAAATGATTTTTTTCAGGAGGGACGAACTCAATATATATAAAAATAATTATATTTACGAACAAAAAATTAACACTACTAACGAAATAAAAAGAGGAAGCAGTGGGCTCCTAATGAAGCTCCGCCTATGTCCACAGGCACCATACTGAGTCAGGGTTAGGTGTGATCGGAACTAGCCAAAAACATTCTTTGTTTTCAGAATCCCTTGGAACAACATAGCATGAGTGTTGGTGAATTCATAAGGCCACTTGAGTGTAGAAACCAGGCACACATGAGTTTTAATAGATTTTCGGTTACATTGAAAGACACAACTTTTATTGAATCTTTTTCTACAACAACTTTCAATCAACACTTATTAATCATCTATGTCGACACCTTACAGAATTTGAACCCTCAATCTCTTGAATAGAGGTGAGACGCCTTACAACCATGAGTCCATGATGTCAATTTGATAGACGACCTTTACCGAATCTAAGTAGACTTCTACAATTTAATCCAGAAAATCAGCCCCACTAAGGCATTTATATTAATTAATGTTAAATGGTAAAATAGTGAATTGAATATTATTGATAGGTTATGTTACAATATATAGAGATTATAATGCAAACCCTAAAATCTAAATGGGCCCGTGGGCTCATATTAATAACCCTAATAATATTGTCTAATATTCCCCCCGCAGTCGTAGCGGAAGTAACCTGACGTTATGACTGGGAAACAAAAAAAAACATAAAACAATAATAATATGATAAACATGCTTCGATCGACTTGACTATCCAAACTGTTGCCAACAAACAATATTGTGATTGAAGTTGTCATCCATATTTTGGTTGATTGTGTTATCCATAGTTTGCTTGATACTTCATGGTTCTTGATTCTTGGAATAATAAGTTGAGACCTGACGACCGTAGTCGTTGGCGATGTTTCGAGGCTAGCAAGCGACACTCTCTTGGATCCGTAGATCGATCAAGAGATGACAAAAGTAGATATAAATATAAAAAGAAAGCAAGATTGGTGATCGTGGTCAGGTGACGGTCTCTTTGATCCGTAGATCTAAAACAATAGAAAATTTAATCAAACTGTAGTTTGAGATCGATGGCCGTGGACCGTGGTCCTTGATGCGGCTAAAACACCGATAAACGAAAAAATAAAAAGAAGAAAGAAGGGAAATAAAGAAAATATAGTGTTGCTGCACGTTAGAAGCCATAATCCAAAAACGAACCAAGATAATGGATGTGAACAAACCAAGAGAATGGAGATAGGTAATAGGTTTAAATATTCAACCGATAACGAAGCTTTATTCAACTGAAACTAGAAAATAAAGAAGAAACAAACATAAAACAAAGGCGGGACAGGGCGGTGGCGGTGGCAGTGGCGGCACACCGCCCTATCTAGGGTTTAAACTCGGTGGCGACGGCTAGGGTTTATATGTTTTTGTGGTGGTGCGGAGGACAAGAAGGTATCTAGAACTCTAAGGCTCTGATACCATGTTAAATGGTAAAAGAGTGAATTGAATATTATTGATAGGTTAGGTTACAATATATAGAGATTATAATACAAAATCTAAAATCTAAATGGGCCCGTGGCTCATATTAATAACCCTAATAATATTGTCTAATAATTAGATCACCTTTTGCATTATGTTATACGAGCATCAATTATAAAGTTAACCAAATTGGAACCACTTTTGTTGCAGGAGTCTTAGAAAGGTTAACTGCTTTATTCTTTCTACATATTATAACTATTAAAGGTTATTGGATTTGATTATACTTTCAATTATTGGTCGGGATTAATCTCAATTTAAAAAATGTTTATAGACACTTACAACCTTAGAGCTTGTGTTCCTCCAACTATCTCTTACTAATTGATAGTTAATACCGTTAGTTTTTTGATTACATCAACTACTTATATGCCAAAACAGTAAGCAGAAAGTTGAAATCATATATCAAGTTCGTCAATCTGAAACTTCTGCACCCTTAAAACCTGTCAATTTTCACCTCATTATTTGAACCACTTGATTTTTTAGAGGCAGATTTTAAGTGACGATGGAGGCTAAACACCAAAAAACAGACCTAATAGAGGTTGGCGGCGGTGGCAAAGTTAATAAATGGCTCAAAGTAGGCCCCATTTTATTAAAAGAACTAACGAGTGTTAACTCTTATTTAATAATAAATAGTTGAATGAAAATAAGATCAAAATTATGAGTGTATGTAGACAATTACTGAGTTGTGATAAATCTCAGCTAACAAATGAAATTCGGATTTATTAAAGTCCAAAATAACCCAACTATTAAAAATATACTCATACAATTTACAACTTTGTGTGTCCAACAACTTACATTAAGCACAAATTGCATTCTAAAGTGTAATTGTTTGTTTCTGATTCTAATATATTATAAACTCAAAAGGTTTAATTTGGCTAAATGACCGGCTTCTCACTTCGGTTCGAGTAATCACTCGGACGTATCACGTATCTACCTTAAGCCAGCATTTGTCCATGAAAATGTCGTGGGTTTTTTATTCTCTTTAAAGAACATTCATATATAATGTTTATAACACACGTACGTTTTGAACTTCGAAAATAGGTGACGACCTAAACAAATTAAATTAAGTCACTATTAGTGAGGATGTTCCTCGTAAGTTTAGTTTAACTTTGACTAAAAAGTACTAAAATCTTGACCTAAACAAACGATGTCAACTATGATAGGTACTCATGATATTTTTAAGTTGGTAATTTTGAAAGGCAAATTCTCAAAATGAACATTCACTTTTCAGATGAAAACACACTTCACGTGGTGGCTTTAGTGCAAAAACACACTTTACTTGGCGTACTTCGCATGTGCCAACATGTTTACTTTGGCATTACGTAGTCCAAAATTACACAAGGGGGCGACGACGTCGTCCGCACCGACTTCCCCCGTTTTTGTCTTTTTCGTTTAAAGTGATATGTATCGACCTACGAATGTGTTTTTTTTTTCACTCAAAAGAACGCAGGTCAATTCAATAATGTGTTCATTTAGAGTGTTTTCGCACTAAGATGCCACGTGATCAACTTTAATTTCTACACGTATATATTCATTTTTGAAATTTGATATTTTAAAACTTATTTTAAGAACTAGATTAATTTTCGTAACTTTATTTTAGAAATTTTTCTTTAACACAAAAACCAAAGACAAAGCAAAATGACAAAAGCATAGAAAATAAAAAGAGAACAAAATCTAGTAGAACAACTGGCCAAAAAGATTTCCAAAGCATACATCAGCTAAAGTACTTGTCAATCTCTTGTACATTTTAGGTATATAGACATATTTACTTAACTAATTGTAAATCACGTTTTTCTAATTAATTTGCGAAAGCCATCCGTTTTTTTATTGAAAGTACCTTATCAGTTATTATGAATATTATGTTAAAACTTATATTACATAGTTAAATAAATTCAATTTGTTGAAAATTGACCGTTTCTCTAAAAATCTATATGTTAGATATTATCACTGGATATTGAAGATTTAACAATTATAAATAACATATAATAAAGATTTAAGAAAATCATAAAATTATATTAAAAAATTACATATATTTGAAATCTTTATGATTTAGTAAGGTATAATTATTTTTCTTGTATAGAATTGTTATAACAAGACACTATCAATGGTTTTAGTGTTTTACCATGAATGAGATTTATATGATCTTACAACACTCAAAAGCACCATTTTCATCCATATGTTTATAATTTATCAAAAAAATTTAATTTTTTATATGTATATCTTATTTTTCAAAAAAGCTTCACATCTCATTTTTATCTATATTTTTATTCAATTAAATAATACTTTAAATCAATTTTTACTATCATTTTTTTCTCATCCACACGGAGAAGAATTATAGTGATTTAACAGTGAGTTGGTAAATACAAGAAAAACAATATAACCATATAAGTTTTGTTCTTAAATTTTAAAGATACGGAGTAGTTAAAGGAATGAATTGTAGGAGGGATTTGAATGTTTGTCTTAAATTTTTTCTTAGATATAAAAATAAGGGGCATTATACCAACTGTATTGTAAATGATCTTAGTTATGATTATGGTATAATTTAATGCCGTTTAACAGTCATCTAGCTTCATTTTTTTTTTTTTTTTGGAGGGGGGTGGGGGGAGAGGGTGTGAGGGATTTGAAAAAAAAAAAATAGAAAAAAAATAGATACAAGAAAACTTTAAAATAGACACTTAATTACCAATATGCACATTGAGACAAACAAATCATATGAGCTACTAACTAAGCCCATATCGATTAAATATAAAATACTTAACACGTGTCTATTGTTTTAAAAAAAATATATAACAAACCATACAGAAGACCATTAGTTACTCCAAATTACTAAGAAAAACAATTTAGAACTAAACCGTGATCGTACGACCACTAGACAGTTGGTTCAAACCACACTTAAGAAGCATGAAGTAAAGATAATTTGAACTATAGTAACACTAATACACTATGTTAGGGGCGTTCATAAAGAAATTACCCACTAAACTTAGATCAATTCACTAATATGTTTGCATTCAAAAAGAATATCTTAATCTTAACTTACAACAAAAATAGTAACATAAAAAGGAATTGCTGAAACAGTAACATTCATCGTAGTAGAACAAAAGTAAAAAAGAAAATCATTGCATTCAATTCACAATATATTTGGTCCGAACGAGTACAACTGTACAAGACTTACGAGTAGTCGACAATCAAACCAAACATCATCACTACACACTACACACTACACACACTCTTATGTGTTCCAAAACTTTGCTCAAATGTTGATCACATTCATAATATCTTTCTACTCTAGCTAATCATCAGTTGTGAAGTGGGTCTGATGCATTTGGAACTCTTCTTTTGCTAGAATAATAATAATAATCACCCAACCCTTGCTGCTGTTTCTCCGGTGGAATATTCCGGTGGTTTCCTGCCGGAGACGGTCTCTTATCGGCGCCGGAGACCAAGATTGCGATAAGGATGAAGATCACCAAAGCCACTTTTACACAGTGATGGTTTTGCATGTTGTGAAGTGAAGGAAGGAGAAAGTGAATATGGGGTGAGAGAGGGAAGGGGGATATGAATTAAAGGGATGGTGTGTACATGGTGCAATGATGGTTGTACGGTGGTTAGATAGGGAGCCTAAAGAAGGGAAAGGGGAAAAGAGGAGGCTAAAAATAGGATGGAGTGCTCTACAATCTACTACACATATCCTGCAAACAAGGGGCACATCTCACGATATATGTATAATATTAGTTTAGCCTTTTTCCATTAAACTAAATAAAGTAGAGGTATGTCTTAGTACAGTGATAATAATGAAAGAATATCTAGATAACTTAAGTGCCATTTAGAGAGCTTTAAAAGTTTGTTGTTTCAAAAATAGTATATGAATTACTAGCTCATTTTCGGGAACGTACTAGCTAGCGTAGTGTCTCGAATTTTCATACTTGACTAATGAAAATAATTGGGTTGGTCAATGACCCGTTAATAATCTAATTAGTCGTTCAAAAAAATTTTTATTAGGCCATCTTTAATGGTTTAACACTAGACATCACACAATTTTTCGTATTAAATAAAAATAAGAATTGATTATTTGTGTGTGCATGTTTGAAAATGAAGCAGCGAATCATGACGAGCTTTCATCGTGACGCCAAACACAAGCAAAGGCGTTGCCACGGCGCCACATGATCAGTATGTTTGTCATGATATGACCATTAAAGATATTTTTAGTGTTATTTTAAGTAGTTTCTAAGCAACAAGTGTTCTTTACACGTTCAAATCTTGAAAGTCACACGAATCTAAAAATCTTATATGACAACATAGATATTAAAATCTTGTAATTTTACCATTACATTTCACTTTCACCTTTCATTCTTCCATCATCGTATTTCATTTCTTTGTCTTTTGTTGCCTCCCAAACTGCTACTGCTAAAATCCATCCAGAGAGGTATATGGACTCGGGTTGTAGTGCAAGAAGGAAAGAGGTTTGATTTAAGTCCGTCTTGATGTAGTATTAGTGTTGATTTTCATCTTCTTAGGTCAAGTTTCACCACTTCATGAGAAGAAACGCCTTTTGGCTCACAATAGCATGATCGTCATCATTATTATCGTCCTTCAGTATATACAAGTATGTAAACAACAAAGAGATAATAAAAGATTAGAGAGGTTAATCTGGTTATATATTTATTTATAAAAGACTACTTAAGCCCCAACCCTAGTGGCCTAGTAGACCAGGTTTGTCTGTTGGGCTTCTTAAAGCCCACCCAAAGTTGGCTTATTTACTTATCATTTTGATCTGGCTGTGAAAGTATTTAATTTCATCACAAATAGGAAACAATAATAATTTATTTCATTCTATAAACAGAATAAAATAAAAAAATTGTAATGAAATATTTCATGCATTTATTTATTTTATTCCTCATCAATTTATTATCATATACCAAATAAACCTTTAATAAAAGGTTATACGTTGGAACTTGAAAGAAAAAAGAGGTCCCGATATGAATTGTATAGAATAATAATGAAATTTTAAACTTAAAAGATTAAATATCTTTTAGATGTGATGCAAATGCTGAAAGTCAAAGTAAATTTAACCGAGTCACTAGGCGAGCCAACAAGCGACCCACCCCTGTTTAATGCCAAACAAATGATTAACATCTTACCTTTTTTTGTCATTTATTGAATCTCAGATTAGGTCAATTTTTACTAGAACTTGTTAATTACACCTCCTAACCTACTTAAAGCTTAAACAAAGTCTTTTTGATTTCGTTTAAACTTGAAATATATACACAACAAAAGCTTCACACAAAACCATCATAACATAAAGAGTAAATTACAGAAGTAATCCTAGTTGTTAGTTAAAATTAACACATGTTCTGTGGTTGTTATTTTTACCGCCTTTAAAGTCTAACAATATCATAAATTTCTTTAAAATTAAACCCAAACCTAGCCATGCTACTTTTAAATTAGAGTGCACTTGAACTTGTAGATAGTTTTTACCACTAATATTTTTAATAACAATAGGTGCTATAATTTTCTTTTGCACTTTCAAAATTGAGACATGACATTGCAATCAAGAATCACATGTACACCATCTAATCTATATCACACACTATGATGCTAAACATCCAAAAACCCAATCTTTATCCACAGTCAGATACATAAAAGAGCAATGTCAGTCAATACTTCTAGATTGTGTTACGAAAGTCAAAAGACAAGCCTTCTTCTAATCAGGATGCTTGTGATCGTCAGAGCATTGATGATGTGCTTCATAGGCATTATGTTGTTAATGTTCGTGGCTTTTGTAACACCATGAATTACATTCATCAAAAGCAAAAACTCTTATTCTTCGACATCATCAAAAAAGGAAGGTGGTATTGCAGATGGAGATGACAATTGTGATACACATTTGAACTGAGGCAGAAAAGTCAAAATATATAATGAGATGAAAGATAATAAAAGCATGTCACAAATCACTAGAATGTTATATATATACCTTATGTTGCTTGTATTTTTCTCTAACAGCGACAAAAGCAGCTGCTCTTCTACCCAATTGCAAATCGTGTAAGATTTGAACGCATTCTTTCAAGTCAGATGGTTTGTATCCAGAGAGATGCTCCAGAGCTGAATTCTGTAAAGATGATTAGATATTATCATAAGAATAAAGAATTTCAAACCTATATTTAATCAAAAAGAGTGAATTTAAGTTATGGGTGTACCCATGGATGTGACTTTGGTTTGAGCACGAATCTTGAAAGAAAAATAACAGAAGCAGCTACCATAGAAGGCAAATATTTGAGGCATCCATACTCTAATAAACTTAACTCAGCCAAATAGTAACCCAAGAACTCCAATTGCAGATTCGGTTTCTGTAGTTTGTGAAGTTAGAGAAATTAGCATTTGAACATATAGAATGCCAAATCAATCATAAGAGCAAAAACACAAAAAAGGGATGGGGCTTACTTCATAATCCTCTTGAGCAACAATGGTGATTCTTCTGTGTATCAACAATTCAAAAAGGTAAAAAACGATTAGTTAATGAACACATAATCTTGTGTTATATATTTAGATTCTCGGTTGTTTTCATTCATACCTAAGGAATGATTTTACTGTTGGATTTCCCATTTCAAATTTGAGAGCTTTGAGAACATCAGCTTCCATTTTCACAACTTCCTGCTTCGTGTAAGTATTGTCAGTGATGTAGCAAAAATCTTCAGTATGTGGGGGGCTAATTTCTTCATATTTTCTGTTTTGGCGAAGTTGCATATGGTTCATAATCAAGATTCAAACCCATTTCAAAAAAATAAACAGATCAGTCACCAACATTCTAATACTTACGCAGCAATGAGCATTGAAGAAACACCAAGAAGTTGAAGCCTTTGTCTGTTGAGAGCATTAACCGATAAGAATCTATCTATGTAGGAGATGGTGAGATACAAAGTGTCTGAAAGAAGCTTATATTCCTCAGCAACTTCAACCAACCAATCAACCAATACAGCCCTCATATTTACACTAACATCCTTCTGCACTTTCTCAATATATTCTGCCATTGGTCTTCTATTTGCCTCTCTCTGAATTCATAATTAATACCACGGAATAAAACTATAAATTAACGCTTAAGTTAAATGATTTTTGTTGTTTCAATCTTAGCATACCAACAAAAATTAAAACCCTAAATTCAAATACTTTTTTCTGCTGATGACTACAATGAAGAACGATTGAACACCAACTGAAGTAGACAAACATTTAAGCAACCAAAACAGTAGCAATAAGGTAAACCCTAAAATCAGCAATTGAATCGATCAATGAATGATCATAACTCAATACACAGGGCAAACGTCACAAACCTCCATATTATGAAGATAATCATAAATATCCGCAACATAAGCTTCACACATCTGAGGATCACTTGATTTCTCATCAAATTTCTCCACCAACAGTTCAGACGTTTCCACGGCGGCCTTCTTCAATCTACATTTCTGCTTTGTGAACTTCATGGGGCCCGATCTCATCGTCCTGCTCACAGACCCCACCACGTTGTTCGAAAGGTCACCCAAAACCACTCTGTTCTTCTTCTTCGGCTGCAATTGAGACTCGATTGCTTCCATAGCCCTCTTCTTCGCCATTCGAGTAACTCTCTTGTTCTCCTGATCAGCCATGATTTGATGATTTTACAAAGCATACGCAACAGAGTAAAGAGTTGGTGAAAATATGTGAAAAATGGTGTGTGTTTTAAGGAAGAAAGATACCGCCATTTGTGATGGGTTTCAAAACAAATTCAATTTTTGGAAATTTGGCGATGGAGAGGATGTTTTCTATTGAAATTTTGAACAACGAATGAACATAAGACACGTTGGAAAGTTGGTGTTTTGGTCAGAGGTTACGGATCGATGACGTGGCGTACAAAAATGAGCATGATTTTCAGATTCATTTTAGCGCTTTCCTTGAAATAATTCATTTAAGTTTGAAAAATTTTGGGGAAAATTTCTTTCTTTCATTATTGTTTTGTTGTAAAAAATTAGGTCCAATTTTAAATTTTCTGCCAACTATTATATATATATATATTTAAGTGCAAGAAAAATATAAAAACTGTTATAGAACTAAATCAAAACCTTTAGAACATCAACGAATAGTTTGAAAGATGTCATGAGAGCAACGATGGATGAGTAACTGTATGATATATAAAATACACACTATGATGAACAAGGTGACATCTACTTATACTGAATATCCAAGGAAAAATTAATAGTTACACAAATAATTACTATGCTAGATCCAAAATTGAAACCCATATAGGAACCATCTAAGCTTCCAGTTTAGACGAACAAGGATGTAAATCTCATTTATTAACAATTAAAATCGCATTATTGATAAGCCAAGAATTATGTTTGACAACCGACATCATACTTGTTTTTCTTTGAAATTTATAGTAGTACTCAGATATATTAATTGAAACATCTTAAATATCATAGTTGCGTCACAATGTCACATATGTCGAATATTCTCTAGCCATACGAAACAAAACACAATGAACAATGAAACATCCATTTAATAACAAGGAGTTGGTTTCATTACATCTCTTCATATAAGACCCATTTACTAGTACAAAACTCTTTTTTTAGGCGGGTCTAAAATGAATTTTTGGAGCGGTTTTCCAAAAAACCGCCTTAACAAACATTGTTAAACACAAATTGCATCAAAATATCAAAATCATTATCATTTGAGGCGGTTTTGTTTTGAAAGATGATTTTTTGAAACAATTTAAGATTGACCTCTCCAAAAGTTAAAGTTACAAATTTCAATCAAGAGAGGCCCCAATCAATGACCACAAGAAGTTGAAGTTGTAGCTTCAGCAAAGGGTTTCCGACAACAAGGCTTCGATCTGTGCTTGTGGTGGTTTTCACGTCAACAATAACGATGAGAAAAGAAGAAAGGATCCGCTGTCGTGGCTCAGGAAGCGGCAGTGCTCTCACCAAACTAGTTGGCGGCAAAATCTGAGCCGCGAGAGGCGGAGGCAGGATCAAGGGTTTCCGAGAAGAAGGTATTTTTAGGTGAGACGCATGATTTTGTTTGATTTTTACGTGGGTTCAAGTGATTCTATATGAGTATAAACTGATGAAAAACTTTTGGTGGTTGCATGTTGTTTCCCGGCTAGATTCGACGACGGAGAAATTCCATCAGAAGGCTCGCACTGCAGTAGGTTCATGTTGATGCTCGTTTGATGTTCTTAAGGGTCGATGGTGATGCAGGCGGTTGTTGATGTAGAGATTCTAGCAGAAGACTCGCACTCAAATTCATCTTTTCAAGGAATGTGGTTTTTGTTTGTAACTTTGGCGTTCTTTTAGGTTGAAATCATGTTCTTAGAGTGTGAATTTTGTATTTTTTTTAGTAGTAGCAATACATTTTGCGATCAAATATGGTGATAGACACCACATATCAAGTAGGTTTCTTACTCCAGCCTAGAGATCTTAATTATAGTTAGATATGTTCATGTAATCTTTTTATATGACTTTTTGTAGCTATCTTCTTTAGATGAACTCCACTGGATGTGTATTTATGAAAATTATAGATGTACATAAACACGCATTATAGCCATTGATGCCACTAGAAGAACACAAACAGTGTAGTCAAAATGGTAAATCGGATGATATCACAGATTTGGCACGGCTCTTTTTTGGGGCGGTTTTGATAATTTTTTAGGGCGGTTTACTAAAGCAGCTCCTTAGAAAGAAAAAAAAAAGATTATTGTAGCGACGTCTCTTGAGGTGGTTCTAAACCCGGCCCAAATGAACATTTTCGCTGCCTCAAAAAATAACAATTGTACCTGTGATTTCGCTTAACTACGAACCTCATTTTTTTTTCACGAGCCTAGTGTCCCTTATTATTTATTTTGATATAATATTTATACTTTTGATTATCATGTTACTTCTCAAAATGTTACAAATGGTTTTTAATCTCAACAATAATTGTTTGGACCCATCGTAAAATAATTTAGATAAACGCATTATATTCCACTATGTCTCGTTTATACGGCTTTAAATGCGTTAATGTCAAGGTTGATACATCAGCAAAATACACAGATACTGTTTGAGTATGACATGCAGGTAAAAAACTAAAAATAGTACTCCATGTTTATCCTTAAAAAACCCAAACCCGTTAAAGAAAAAGATGCAATGATATTTGTCGCCTGAGTGTGACATCCAACTTTGGGACACCAATGATCATTTATCGTGGTATGTTTATCATAAATCCTTATGCCTAGGTGTAAACCATTTCACCACAAGACCTCATTTCATCATCCCCATTCTTCTCTATGGATTATCTCATCATCACCCTCATCCTCCTCCTCACTGCATTCATCTTCACCACCCACTTCCGCCGGACCTCCGCCTCCAACCACCCACCCACCGTCTTCCCCACCCTCCCCATCATCGGCCACCTCCACCTCTTAACCACCCCCCTCCACCGTACACTCGCCGCCATCTCCGCCACCCACGGCCCCATCCTCCTCCTCCGCTTCGGCTCCCGCCGCGTCCTCCTCCTCTCCTCCCCCACCGCAGCCGAGCAATGCTTCACGACCAACGACGTCGTGTTCGCCAACCGCCCTCGGCTTCTCGCCGGCAAGATCCTCGGCTTCAACTTCACCAGCTTCGGCTGGGCGCCCTACGGCGACCACTGGCGCAACCTCCGCCGCATTTCCACCGTAGAAATCTTGTCATCTCACCGCATCCAGAGTTTCCATAACATACGAGCAGATGAAGGGAGACAATTGATACGTAAACTAGCATCTGCATGTGGTTCTCCGGTGAACATGAAGTCGGTGTTGCATGAGTTGACGTTGAACATGATGATGAGGATGATCTCCGGGAAGAGGTATTTTGGTGGGGATATGGAGGAGGAAGGAGAGAGGTTTCAGGAGATCGTGAAGGAGTCGTTTATGGTGTCGGGTGCTTCGAATTTGGGGGATCATTTGCCCATTTTGAGGTGGTTTGGAGTGAATGGGTTGGAGAAGAAGATGATTGTGTTGCAGAGGAAAAGAGATTTGTTTATTCAAGGGTTGATTGATCAGCTTAGGAAAGTGAAAAAGGAAGAAGTGGGAGATGATGATGATGATGATATTGATAAGATGAAGAAGAAGAACACCATGATTGAAGTGCTGTTGCAGCTTCAAGATGAAGATCCTGAGCACTACACTGATAAACTTATTAAAAGCTTTGTGTTGGTAAGATCACAACTCTCTCTACTTAATTAGATAGTCAATTTTAATTTTCAAAAATTGGACTCGACCTGCTATATTTAAATATACTTTGTTTGATATAAGAGCATTCACCGCCCATTCTCTATATTATTTGAGTGGGAGTTCTTAAATTATATGGAATGTTTTAAGTGGTTGTGAGTGGAGAAAAGAGAAAATGTTACTGTTTATCTGTAAATTTAAGTATTCGCTGATCAACACTTATAAATTTTTTAATATTTTTAAAAATGGTTGTAAGTGGAGGAGAGAGAAAAATTAATGAAAAAAATATAAAAATATATTATTTAATTGAAAGGAGAGAGAAAAAATAATGACTTTTAATATAATTATAAGGATAAAAATAAAAAATGAGATATGAATGCTCTAAGACCATCCGTAGTGATGTGTGAAAAATAGTAATAAAAAAGTGTTGTTACGTAGGGGACATATAGACAGTTGTCAGATCACTGTGAAGATGTGTAATAGTGTTTATATAATATATTAATTTTCTTATTAGATTAGGTCAAGAGTGTATGTTTTGGTATGTTTTTTATTGAACCTTTGAACTTGTTATGCTCTTTTTGATGTGTAGAACCTACTTACTGCTGGTACCGATACTTCTAGTGCAACAATGGAATGGGCCCTTTCTCTTTTGCTCAACCATAAGCATGTCCTAAAGAAGGCGCAAGACGAAATCGATAACCACGTAGGAAAAGACCATCTTGTTGATGAATCAGACATGGCGAGCCTACCTTACCTCCTTTGTATTGTGAACGAGACTTTGCGAATGTACCCCCCAGGCCCGTTACTAGTACCTCACGAGTCATCAGATGATTGTGTGGTCGGAGGCTATCACGTCCCGCGTGGGACCATGTTACTCGTCAATCAATGGGCTATACATCATGACCCTAACTTGTGGAGTGACCCTGAGGTGTTTTACCCCGAGAGGTTCGAAGGGTTAGAAGGCAAAGCAAGAGATGGGTTTAGGTTCATGCCATTTGGGTCTGGAAGGAGGAGTTGCCCGGGGGAAGGACTAGCCATGCGTATGGTCGGGTTAACACTCGGGTTGCTCATACAATGCTTTGATTGGGAGAGAGTTAGCGAAGAGATGGTTGATATGACCGAAGGTCCGGGGCTCACAATGCCCAAAGCTCAACCATTGGTAGCTAAGTGTAGACCACGTCCAGTGACTGATTACTTAATGGGTCGGGCTTGAATTCTTGTGATACATTACGGCATGTTATTACATTTGTTATTAAATGTTCCTAAAAACATTCATTTTGGTTTACATATTAATCTTATTTATGATAATATCATCACTAAGTATATGAATTACTAGTTTTAGTAAACTCGTATATAACACAGGTTTAATAAATAAAATATTAAAAATAAAAAAATTATTAATTATAAAAATGGTAATCTATTATAAGACATTATTGAAATTACGTATGAGTAAAATCTATAATTAATAAAACATCGATATTAGCTTTTTAAACTTAAAAAAATAAAAAAAATTTCACATTATGTTCCAAAAAAATATAATTTTTAATAATTTTCTTATTATAACTCTCAACTTAATTATTTTTGGTTTATGAACCGTTTACTTATTGAAAACACTAATTTTAATCATATTTTTTTAAAAAAATTGATGTTTAAATTTTGTTTATTTTATAAAAATTTATTTCTTCAAAAATAACATTAATAATAAGATCTCCTTCTTAATTTATTGAAAAACTATTTTAATCTAAAAAAATTAAATAGTATTATTACTAGTTAAGTCGATTATTTAATAGCAAAAGTAAGCGGGAAAATTTTGGTGAGAAGTAATGTGATGCTGTCACGTGTGCTCCATACTTTTTTATTAGCGCAAAGATTCAAATTTGAAGCTCAAACGGGCAGTGTTGTAAAGACCGGATCGGACCGGCTGGTCTGACTGGTTCGACCGGGAATCGGATGGCTGCCCGAACCGGTATGTATAGGTTCGTTTTGGAGAGGTTCGACTAGCCGGTTCATCCCAAATCGACGGTCAAACAGGAACCGGACCAATGGTCGGACCGAATTTTGTTTATTTTTATTTTTATTTTTGAATTTTTTGGATTTTAATGGGTAAAAATGGGGGGTTGAAAAATAAATTAGTGTGTTTTACATAAGATTATTGTTATGTTTTATTTATAAATATAAAATACACATATAAATTACTTATACTGAAATATATATATATATATATATATATAATTATGATGTCATCCGGTTTTTAAATCCGATATGACCGGTCCGAACACCGGACGGGCAAGACGTACGGTTCGATATCCGATCCGGTTCTAAAAACATTGCAAATGAATGAAACTGGCTTTGTGGGCTGGGCTAAACAACCATAAGGTAGGCCCGCTAACTCCAAATAGATCAATGGAATGCCCAATTTATATCAGGCTTCTATCCAGCCCGTTCGAGTGTTCGACCCTATTCCTTATCTATATGAACGAGTATTACCTTAAATCGAATTAACTAAAACCAGTTGATTCCTAGGCATCATTAACTAATCCGAATACACATTTTCTGTTACTTGTATTATTGTATGTACTATTTAATAATTAAGATCTATATATGTCATTATTAAGTATATTTTAAACAAAAATAGTTGGAATAAAATATTTTTTCACTGGATGTTTTTTATTTATTTTTAACACCTTTATATATTCATTGCTTGAAGGATCATCTATGTTTCGGGAGATATTATCACATTAACACTCTCTAAAATCATATTTTGTAAAATGATACATGCGTATATAATATTCCTAGTTCTTCATCTACTCCTAATCTTCATTTTAACCCTTAACCTCCAGGAAAATAAACATTTATTACGCACCCGGACACCATTGGTCAGATGTTAACTTATTTCTATAAGTTGTATTTAGTTCTCTCCTACAAATAAACTTTTTACTTTTAAGTTATTTAAAAGAAAAACAAATGATAATTCTATCATAACGATAATTGTAAAAAATTCAAGTTTTTACTATGAAGAAAACATGTTTTTTTAGACTAACTTACACATCTTTTGACTCACTTTTAAATCTACATTAATTTTTTGCCATACAATTCTGACACTCAACCACTTAAGGAGTGACATATTTATTACGTGTTATAATGTTGTTACACTACAAGTCTTTTTAAAGTGGAAAAAGGTATGTAGATATAAGTTTTGATTAATAAAAGTTGACATGAAAATAAAAGGATTGAACTCACTAAGGTAGCATATGCAGTAATCAAAGCCGGAATGAAATGAGCCATTAAAGGTGATTAAAAAAGATATTTGGTCGGTGAAAAGAATGGAATAGGCCGTTACATAAGTACCCAAAAAAATATGAGATCTCAATATATTACGTACAAAACAATATAAAATGAAACCAAAATGAAACATATATTTGCATATGCTATAACAACAAATGTAATTGATAAAAAATACTCTATAAAACTATATACATAGAGATGATTTGACCAAAAATGGCAAGATGCCTTAAAGGCAAGATTTGCTTGACAAGCAATTCTTTTTTGGACTTATAGTTCGAACACCCGTAGACGTAAAATTAGTTGGTTATAGATGGGTGTCTTCACAATAAAAAGAAATGAAAATGATGAGAAAATGCAATGTAAGGCATGATTCGTGACACGTTGGTTCTTTCTCAAATCCTAGTAGTTAATGATGAGGAAACGTATCATTTGTAGTTAATGCAATAACCCTTAGATATTTAAATTTGCCTCACAATCTTAAAATGACTTCAAATAAAACTTATAGCTTTTATCATTGTGTTGCTACATCCATATCCGAGTCGGCCGTTATCGTCGGGCATGGCTAAGCCTGGACTCCATGACCCATTCCCGAACTCTAAACCTGACTGTAACCACAAAGTAGATCTGCTTTAGAGGCCCGAGAGGTTTAACCCCGAAGGCACTCTGACGCTCAAGTCAGTACCGAGTATTATATAATCAAGCATAATATGTATATATGTAAGATAAATGGATATATAAATATAAGAGATGAGGGTTAGAGAGAGAGAAAGCCTTATTGACATAGAACGGCCTGGCGACATCACCGGGACAGGTTCCAGCGAAGAGTAGTGAAGAGTAGAGCAAGACTTGTTGACATATGAGGGACGATCTTGCGATATTACGACACAGCAGGGACAGGCCTTGCGATATTGCAGGGACGAGTTCTAGAGAGAGACGAGTTCTAGAGAGAGAGAGTACCTCACACTCCTGGTGAATAAGTGTGAGCTTTTGGCTAAAGAGGGGATCTCCACAAATGAGAGGTTTACCTCTTATTTATAAAAGGGGAACCCCCCAAATCCTAATGGGTCTACTCAGTGTGGGTGGGCCAAGCCCAATGAGTTATTTTGATTGGGTCCATGTGCTTGGCCTAGTAGTCTAGAGATTGACCAGCGATATCACCATCCTAAAGTGTGTTTGGGTTTAAGTAAGGTTGGTAAGGCCATGCGACGCAGCCTAAGGCAATGCCAGGGTTGGTAAGGCCATGCGATGCAGCCTAAGGCAATGCAAGGATTCGTAAGGCCAAACCAAATAGCTTGAGGCAGGGCAACGCGGGATAAGGCAAGGCCAGGTTATCCAAGGCCATGTAAGGTATCCTAAGCTAAGGTTGAATGTTTCATGTTAGCTTGTGATGCCTTTCCATTGTCGTAAACCTACTTAGGTCATCACATTGCAAATTTATATGGGACAACTAAAAGTAATAACCACATGAAAAATCCTTGAAGGCTTAAGACTGCTTGAAATATTATATGATCTAAAATAATCTAGTCGTATGTGATACAATCTACTTAGTAAATTATATAAGGTATAAGCTTGATAAAATCAATAATGTGTCCATATAAAATTCTCTCTTTAGGGTTCATATAATCACAGTTTACAGTTATGATCCAAACATCATTGGCAGACTTTGAAAGATTGTGATGAAAATAAATTATCTTTTGATATGTAGTTTGAGTATATGTGTCATGGATTTGTTTTAATCTACATTTAGAAAATCTTAGCATATTTTAATATGAACACTGTTCATTCCCTGAGCACATCCATAGCTTTCTGATCGCTATACATTAACAAAGATCCTTATCGTCCTCAAGTAAAGGATGAAGAAAAAATTAGTCCAGAAGTGCCATTAGCTAAACTCGATCGATGTACCGATGTATCTCATAAAAACTACGAGACATGCGTATTGTATTCTTAATACATGTGCTAGCAAAATATAACTTAAATCAATTTCGTTGAACTCTTTATTTTTTCAACTTGCACCGAGCTTGGATTAATCAACGGACGTTTAATTTATGAAGATCAAAGATTCAACATATTCATAAAGAGTCATACCAAGTCAATCAAAGAAGGCTAACCATAATATATGAAGATAACGTTTAAATAAAAGAAGACTACATTTAAGATCAAGTCAGGAACTAAAGATTAGACATGTATATTGAAAGACGCTTATTAGTTTGAGAGGGAGATTTATACACATTTTTTTTTTCTTTTATTAAGTTTTTCTCACTATGTTTTCTTAGTGAGATTTTTAGTGAGACATCATAACTAATCAACTAGTATCAGTTTATCTTTCTAGAAGTAACTGTTTGAACATCATCCTAAAGAATGTTGTTAAAACGTATAATGAACGATAATATGTCTGAGCGGAAGAGTTATAAACAAACATAATTACAGACAATTATAACCGCCATTACTCCTACTTATGACTAGGAGTTTCGGTTACATATTGAATACTATATATGTGTAATGTATATGCTTGTTGACGTACAAAAATGAATCGATAGAATTTGTTCTCTCTTTTTCTATTTTCTGTGTTATTTTTATCTGACTTATAAGAAAACAGAATATATAAAAATTAAAAACACAAATAGTCGTAATTTGAGCGTGTAATTTTAAATTCTAACGCCCAGAATTCGAACATGCCTTTAAATGGAATTTTATTTTTGCATTGAACTTGTCATATAAATGGAAATTAGACAAGATCATCAATGAAATAAAAAAGACACTGGGCAACAACTTACATAATTCTTCAAACTAGTTTCTAGGTTGACCATGTAGTGAACCAAAGAGAAAGTCGTTAAAATACATCTTTATCAGTTTCGACAACTGAACCATCTCCCTCCAAGAGTAATCTAATAAATTTTCAACCCATAGATGTCTCACCTCTAACAGTTTAAATGGATTAAGGAAAAGGATAGAACTAAAAGAAAATGGGTCAAACAAATTGGAATCCATACAAAATGGAAAAAACATCAAACTGATTGGTAACAATAATAGTTTTTATTGGAATTAATCTTTGTTAATTCACATAAAAAAAATCAAAGTCAGATCCTATATGGGTGAAGTTTTAGTTTTATTAAGAGTCTTTTATTTATTATTTAATTAGTATGTTTATCTAGTTATTTAGTTTGATGTTTATCAAGTTGTTTTAATTCCTAAAAGGTAGGAGTATGAGTCATAGTAGGATTTGTTTTATTTAGTATAAATAAAGTTGTTTGGTTGATGTTTAAGGTGTCAAATATTAAGTTTTCTTTAATAAAAATGTCGATCAACAATGTTTGTGATCAAATAGTTTTTGTTCGTTTGGAGATCGTTGGGCCTTCAATTGGTATCAGAGCTATACCAAGCTCTTGATCTGGGTGCAAAAGCAGCAAAAGAAAGGTTGTTCGTGTTCTGGTCTGGCAGAGAACAACAGCAGCAAGAAAATAGAATGCTTTCTGTTTAAACAGAGAAGCAACAAGAAGAAAGTTGGATTCAAATCCTTGAATCTATGTGAAACTAAGTAAGAAAGAGAAAGAAAGAGAAAGAAAGAAAGAAAGAAAGAAAGAGAAGAAAGAAAGAAAGAAAGAAGAAAGAAAAAAAGAAAGTAAGAGAAAGAAGAAAGACAGAAAGAAAAACAGAACGAGAAAGAAAAAAAAGCAAGTCAAAGAAAGAAATTAGGAAGGAGAGAAACGAAGAAAGTCAAGCAAGAAAGAAAGCAAGTTTAGAAGAAAAGTAAGCAAGCAAGAAAAAGAATGGCAGACCAACCAATTGTACCGGCAAGAGAGCAAGGCAACATTCCATTGCAGTGTCCCAAATTGACTTCCACCAATTATACAAGTTGGTCAATCATGGTGGAATCAATTTTGCAAGCGTATGGGTTATGGTAGGCGATTGATCCAGTAACAGGGGCGGCAGTTGAAAGTAGAAAGAATCTGATGGCTAGAGCTTTTATTTTCCAAACGTTGCCTGAGGATGTTCTACTTCAGGTTTCAAAACATAAGGATGCAAAGGATGTTTGGGAATCAATTAGGGTTCGACATCTAGGAGCAGAGAGAGTGCAGAAAGCTCGATTACAAACCCTAAGGAGCGAGATGGAGATGTTGAAGATGAAAGAAAGTGAAACAGTGGATGATTTTTCAAGTAAGTTAACTGGCATAGCGGCTAAGTTTAAAAGCCTTGGTTCAAGCCTTGAAGATGAAGTGATTGTACGTAAGTTGCTCAACTCGGTTCCAAAGAAGTTCCTACCTATCGTGGCATCTATGGAGCAATACTCAGAACTTGAAGATATGTCTTTTGAGGAAGCAGTGGGAAAAATAAAAGCTTATGAAGAACGCCTCAAAAGTCATGATGAACCAGAAGAGAATGATCAAAGTAAACTTCTAATAGTAAGTTCAAGTAATCAAAAGGTTGGAGACTTAGAAAGAAATTTTAAATTATTTTGTAATTTTAAAATGTTTGATGTTTTAAAAGAAATTTATTTTTAAAATTTTTGTTTCTTTAGAAGTTACATTTATAAAAATATCTCTCTCTAAATTTACTAAAAATCTATTATTAATCTTAAAAAAATTAATTAACATCATTAGTATTTAATTTAATTATTTAATAGGAGAGTGAAACGAAAAAATTAAAACTAGATAGTATAGAATTATACCAAGTGTTATCTTAAATCTTATTTTATTATAATATATATTATTTTGTCTTTGATTTCATGCGTTGGATACTTAGTAGTTAGAGTTCACAAAAACATCATCATTTAATCGTATTTTTTCAGCGCATAGATATTACCGCACTTATTCTTGATCTAAATTACAACAGATTTAAGTCAACCCCACATTTCAATCAATTAACTCTCTTTTTGTTTTATCAAATATAATTGAGTAAGTTATACTTTTCGTCCTTAGCTGATCAACAAAATGAAAAAAAAAAAAAGCTAGGGCCTCCAAAGTCTAACTCAGATTTTGGGAATAATAGGTCCGATGTTTAATTTGGGCTCAATTGCTATCAAAACAACAACTTTAGAACTCACGTTTCGTGAATAATAAGACCGATGTCTAATTTGGGCTCAACTGCTAACAAAAGACCAACTTTTAGATAACAAGTTTATGATTTAAGTTTTTCTAGTTATACCATACGCTTTACAAAGTCTGTGAATGAACAAAATATCTGCTAATAAATCATGTGTCAATACAATAAAAGTTTATACCGCGAAAGATACCGAGAAGGCAACCAGAAATTTTAGCAGATGCAAGATTGTTAGAAATAAAAGATAAGGTATGGTGTACAAAAAGCTGTTCCTTAATGGAATAATTGCAACCATAAACAAGTTAAACATTATATATACGGATCACATAGAGCGATATGTTAATAAAGTTTTCATTTTTGCACAAATAAACCATCGAAATATAATGAAGTTGTTAGGTTGTTGCCTAGAATATGAATCCCCCTTAATGGTATACGAATATTTAGTCAATGACACTCTCCCAAAATCTTCATGATAGTTCGGGACATTTGAATTTTTTATGAAAAGATCGTATACGAATTGCAAGGAAGGTTGCAGAAGCACTAGTTATCTACATTCTTATACGTCACCAGCAATACTTCATAGGAATATTAAGTCGGGCAGCATTTTTCTTGATCAGAATTACAAAGCAGTAGTATCTAATTTGGACTTTCAAAATTAGTATCTCTTAGCAGAACTTATCTAAGTACACAAGTTGAAGGCACCTTTAGATACTTAGATCCTGAGTATTTACAGTTGGGAAAACTTACCGCAAAAAGTTATGTTTATTCTTTCGGCATAGTTTTTACTGAATTCTTAACGAGAAAAAAGTCTATTTCCTCAAGTGATTCAGGTGAGGGCTTGGCGGTAAGATTTAAGTATTCGGTAAAACATAATTGGCTTGTTGAAATTTTGTACAAGCAAGTTGTGCAAGAGACTATGACGGACGATGTAGTTCTTATCGCTAAGCTTGCCAAGAGATGCATGAAAACGAAGAGAAAAAAAAAAAGACCAAGCATGAAAGAGGTGGTCACATATTTGAACAAATAAAACGTAGTACAACTAGAACATCCTAATAACTGTATCATTGAATAGGAACTCACAACTAAAAAATTCTGTAAATAATAAAATCAAATGATGCCTAACTTTGAACACATACATCGTTCATATGTCGTTTGTGGTTTCATCTCCTTATGCATGCCCATTGTTTTAGCAGTCATCATAAAGGCAATTAGATTTATGAGTTATAAAAACTTAACTATTTCATGAACAATGTAATTTTTAAATTGAATAATTTTTTATTATTCAAACAGTCTAAACATGAAAAAAGGGATATTGAGACATATGATCCAACTCTCATGGATCAATAACTAATGTTGGTAAGAGTGCTCTCTTAATTTACAGACGTCATTCAGATATATGGGATTTTTAATATCTGGTCTTCATCGCTCAAAGACAAACGTTTAATTCTTCATAATTTTATATTTGTGAGGGTTGTGATGATGATGAAACCCAAATTCTAACAACATATGGTGAGTCCATAGATGATGATCTAGAGCTGGATATAGTGACGCTAGCTCCTCGATTCCTAACAGGAGTAAGCATAGGTCTAAGAAAACGAAATGTTTAGTTTCAAATAATTATAATATCTGCTAATTTTTTAACCCAACCCATGTTGACCCTCACTTGAAATTCAACCATTTTAGCCCGTTACTCAAACCCATCTCGACCCACACATTTTGCCACTTCTATTAAAAAGACAACAATATATCACATAAAAAAATCTCTAGTAATTAGTGTTTGATATCCAAAACTAGTTTTAGAAGAACCTATAAAGCTTTCAAAGCTTAAAAAAAACCTGTTTACTTGCTACCGCATCTTGTTTCTATACAAGGGACCTAATCCTGCAAAAAGGGCATAATTATAGAGTGTTTATAAGTTTTTGGGCTTGATCACACAAAAACAAGAAGAAACTTGTTAAAAAATAAAGTCTTGGGACAAACGCATGAGTTCAGTGAAAGTCATGAAATGATTTTAATAAAGTTGGGAAATTGGCTAGTCAAGCTTAGTAGGTAACAAGAAAAACCAAAAACAGATTACATGTAAAAAAGGTAAACAAACGTATCCAGTATAATGTTAATCATAGGAGATAGATTAGAGGTCAAAATAAGTACATTTTACAGTTCGGATTCAACCGACTTCAAACACTTCGTCAAGATCTCTATAGCTATATAAATATGTACCAATATGACTACAGGTCTACAGCCACTTACATATCTTTAAACAAGTTTCTAGGTTGACCACGGAGATGTCTAGTGACACAAAGAAGAAACCGAACTGTCTCTGCCAAAAGTACTTAAATACAGTTACCAACCTACACAAACCACTGAGGTGAAACTCATAAAAAACACTTGATATTTACAAAATATCTAGATTATTTTTGTAATAACAAAGTTTTTGCTAAGCTATATTTATCACATTAATAATTTTATAATTCAGAGGAATGGATAAAAAGAGTGATTGTAGGTTGGTCGAACCCGTTTTGACCCATTATTCAAGCCAAACAACCCACCCACAATCTATTCCTTCACAAAAATCAAACTTAGAAACAATAAATCTATGGAGAAGGTAGAGAGCATTGATAAAATCAAGGGAAATGATGCTTGACTTCCTTGGGGTACAGAACTATTATCAAATGGTTCTTATGTAGGATCCCATATTGGCAAAGAAACAAATATATAAATGGAAATTAGACAGATCACCAATGAAATAAAAAAGACGGGGCAACAACTTACATAATTCTTCAAACTAGTTTCTAGGTTGACCATGTAGTGAACCAAAGAGAAAGTCGTTAAAATACATCTTTATCAGTTTCGACAACTGAACCATCTCCCTCCAAGAGTAATCTAATAAATTTTCAACCCATAGATGTCTCACCTCTAACAGTTTAAATGGATTAAGGAAAAGGATAGAACTAAAGAAAATGGGTCAAACAAATTGGAATCCATACAAAATGGAAAAAACATCAAACTGATTGGTAACAATAATAGTTTTTATTGGAATTAATCTTTGTTAATTCACATAAAAAAATCAAAGTCAGATCCTATATGGGTGAAGTTTTAGTTTTATTAAGAGTCTTTTATTTATTATTTAATTAGTATGTTTATCTAGTTATTTAGTTTGATGTTTATCAAGTTGTTTTAATTCCTAAAAGGTAGGAGTATGAGTCATAGTAGGATTTGTTTTATTTAGTATAAATAAAGTTGTTTGGTTGATGTTTAAGGTGTCAAATATTAAGTTTTCTTTAATAAAAATGTCGATCAACAATGTTTGTGATCAAATAGTTTTTGTTCGTTTGGAGATCGTTGGGCCTTCAATTGGTATCAGAGCTATACCAAGCTCTTGATCTGGGTGCAAAAGCAGCAAAAGAAAGGTTGTTCGTGTTCTGGTCTGGCAGAGAACAACAGCAGCAAGAAAATAGAATGCTTTCTGTTTAAACAGAGAAGCAACAAGAAGAAAGTTGGATTCAAATCCTTGAATCTATGTGAAACTAAGTAAGAAAGAGAAAGAAAGAAAGAGAGAAAGAAAGAAAGCAGGAAGAAAGAAAGAGAAAGAAGAAAAAAAGAAAGTAAGAGAAAGAAGAAAGACAGAAAGAAAAACAGAACGAGAAAGAAAAAAAAGCAAGTCAAAGAAAGAAATTAGGAAGGAGAGAAACGAAGAAAGTCAAGCAAGAAAGAAAGCAAGTTTAGAAGAAAAGTAAGCAAGCAAGAAAAAGAATGGCAGACCAACCAATTGTACCGGCAAGAGAGCAAGGCAACATTCCATTGCAGTGTCCCAAATTGACTTCCACCAATTATACAAGTTGGTCAATCATGGTGGAATCAATTTTGCAAGCGTATGGGTTATGGTAGGCGATTGATCCAGTAACAGGGGCGGCAGTTGAAAGTAGAAAGAATCTGATGGCTAGAGCTTTTATTTTCCAAACGTTGCCTGAGGATGTTCTACTTCAGGTTTCAAAACATAAGGATGCAAAGGATGTTTGGGAATCAATTAGGGTTCGACATCTAGGAGCAGAGAGAGTGCAGAAAGCTCGATTACAAACCCTAAGGAGCGAGATGGAGATGTTGAAGATGAAAGAAAGTGAAACAGTGGATGATTTTTCAAGTAAGTTAACTGGCATAGCGGCTAAGTTTAAAAGCCTTGGTTCAAGCCTTGAAGATGAAGTGATTGTACGTAAGTTGCTCAACTCGGTTCCAAAGAAGTTCCTACCTATCGTGGCATCTATGGAGCAATACTCAGAACTTGAAGATATGTCTTTTGAGGAAGCAGTGGGAAGAATAAAAGCTTATGAAGAACGCCTCAAAAGTCATGATGAACCAGAAGAGAATGATCAAAGTAAACTTCTAATAGTAAGTTCAAGTAATCAAAAGGTTGGAGACTTAGAAAGTTGGCATCATGAAAAGGGACGAGGTAATGGTAATCAAAGTCATGGTAGGGGTCAAGGAAGAGACTTTGGTAGAGGAGAAAAAGGACGTGGAAGAGGTCGAGGAAACAAAGATAAGAGCGAATTTAGGTGTTTTGAATGTGGTGAATTTGGTCACTTTGCATATGAGTGTACCAAGTGGAAGGATAAAGAGGATGATAAGAAAGATACAGCTCATCTTGTTCAATATGAAAAGAGACCAGCATTATTGTGAAAAAACAAAGATTAAGGGGGTGATTATTGGAATTAATCTTTGTTAATTCACATAAAAAAGTCAAAGTCAGATCTTATATGGGTGGAGTTTTAGTTTTATTAAGAGTCTTTTATTTATTATTTAATTAGTATGTTTATCTAGTTATTTAGTTTGATGTTTATCAAGTTGTTTTAATTTCTAGAAGGTAGGAGTATGAGTCATAGTAGGATTTGTTTTATTTAGTATAAATAGAGTTGTTTGGTTGATGTTTAAGGTGTCAAATATTAAGTTTTTTTTAATAAAAGTGTCGATCAAAAATGTTTGTGATCAAATAGTTTTTGTTCGTTTGGAGATCGTTGGGCCTTCAGTTTTTGCTACTTCAAATTTAGCACATTAATATTTCTAAAATTCAAAGAAATTGAGTTTTGACCCATTATTAAACCAAACGACCCCACACATTTTCCCACCTGTGTAAAAAAAGTATGATAGTTGAACCAAAAACTATCCCTTCACAAAAGTCAAATTTAGAATTTAGAAACAATAATATCAACAAAAAAGGTTGAGAACATAACTGATATAATCGATGGAAAAGGTTGAGAGTTGACTTCTTTGGGTACAAAACTAAAATTAAATGGTTCTTCGGTAGGTTCCTATATTCACAAACAAACATAGAGTAAGAATGGTATGTGATAGATAAGAACACTAGCAAAATAAAAAATAAAAAAACTATAAGCAGCCACTTACATAGTTCTTCAAATCATCCTTCGGTGGGCTTCCTATATTGGCAAAGAAAAATAAAATAAAAATGGATATATAAGGCAGACAAAAATAATAGTAAAAAATAAAACTATGAGCAGCCATTTACAAAGCTCTAGTGACCAAGAGGATGTTCATAACGTCCTTATTAGTTTCGACGACCGAACCGTCTCCTCTAAGAGTACTTAAATATGGTGCAGCCCTGAGCCAATTCTTTTGCTTCCAAAGCTTCTACAAAAATGACCTAAAAAACAGACTTTCATAATTTAGATGACAGACTTTTTTTTAATATGTTGTTTACATGAAAAGCAGCCTTCTCTAAATTAAGCTTAAAATTTCCCTATTAGTACAGTTCTCTGAAACACAACATGCTTGTCAAATATGTACTTTACAACATTGACTGCATATTCTGTTTCAGCCGATCAGTTAGCTCCACCCAGGCTGAGCACTGTAACTGATGTGAACCACATACAAGAACATGATAATCAGCCAAGATGGAAGAAAAAGCAAGTAGAAGTGGTAAAAGTAGCAGCTCAAGTAACAGGCCGAAACAGGTTAGATTGGTTGGCCTGAAACACTTCTTATAGAAATAATCAGAGTCAAAAGTAAAATTCAAAAGTGTGTTATTTCAAAAAGAATCCATTTTCTTATAGTACACATTGGACATCTTTAAACCCGTTCCCTTAGAGATAAAATAGAACCCCCTGACCCCCATCAGATCAAATGGCCGGAATTGTCACCTCTAAGAACTGTTAACAAGTTTGTATTTGATAAGATTATATGTCCAATCAAAGAACCTTAAAAGGCTGTCTGAATGAAGAAAGTTATAGAAAGTAGTTTTCATATGCATCTACTGTAAAATTGGCCTGCTGGAGGGGGGCACTAAGAACAGCATCTTTTTACGAACAGATTTTCTCTCCAAGTGGCTGAGAACAGTGACTTAACTTCCTTGGGTACAGAACTAATATCAAATGATTCTTCTGTAGGTTCCTATACTCACATATAAACAAATAACTGAGGCAGACAAGATAATTAATAAAAATAAAAAACAAAAACTATGAGAGCAGGCACTTGCATAACTTTCTTCAAAACTGGCTTCAGATGAACCTATAAAGGGTTCAAGGTTTGAAAAAAACATGCTTTTACTGCATATAAACAACAAAACATATCGTCGCAAATGCAAATAACCTCATCATCATTATCATACAAGCAATGCCTCAAAAGAACGTATCTTAGGGGCCGTAGTAAAATATATAAATGCATGCCCACATTAGTAGAAAATAAAAGATAATCCAACTTAGAGGAATATTGATATATTAAATGAAAAATTAAGCTTAGTTACCTTCAAAGAATCAACCAATGCACCAGACTTAGCCAATATGCTTACTGCATGACGTTGCATTCTCAAGCATGACACATTATATATACACACAAACATATTATATATCGTATGTATTTGCTAGGATCAGAGGTCTTTGGTCCCTCCACAGCTTAATGAAGCTGTAATTCTCAATTAAACTGTTTCAGTACTATAGCAGAATGTTGTCATTCTACATTTATATCAATATGCAAAGTTGCAAACAATTTTTTTTGTATGAATAGTACTTTGAGCTCATTAAGTAATAAGTCAAAAAGGAGGCAGGGAATTCAAGAACAAAAACTTGGCAAAGTGTATAAAAAAAAAACTCACAAGAAAGAACGATGAAAATTCTAAAATAAAACAAAGCCAAAATTATTGAAAAATACTATATTCAACGTAAACACCTTCATCAAGAAAGCAGTCCATGATACCATAACTACCTACGTACACCCAATCAATGCAAAGTACAAGCGTCAAAGTACAAAACATGTTGAAACGGGTTTTTAGGTGTTCTAGTAACAGGATTGCAATTTCTCGCATGAGAACTGTCAAACCCAAATCAATATAAACTTAGGAAAAGATGAGAACATAAGTAACCAAATTAAGTAAAAGATCAAAATAAGATGAAGTAGGAGCATTTGAGGAAAAACAGAATAAACAGCATAAATGAAAATCTTATAAAGGGAAAAGATGAAACATTAGAGAAAAGTCAAAATCGTTAGAAAAAATTGAGCATCAATAGAAAGAACATTATCAAGAAAGCACTCACGATACCATAACAACCTACATACACCCAATCACCCGCAATGTACAAGCCTCAAAGTACAAAACAAGTTGAATGGGTTTTAAGGTGTTCTAGTAACGAGATTGCAAGTTCTTGAATATGAGCTAGTATTGATTGCAAAACACCAAACCACAAATCCATTATAAACATTGAAAAAAAGATGAAAATCAAGAAAGATTCGGAACAAAAAAAAAATTCATATGTACAAATGAAAATCTCATATAGAGGACGGATGAAACATTAAAAACAAATAAAGACAAAATGATTAAAACAATAGAATCTCAATAGAGAGAACATTGCAATCCACGCTACAATAACAACCTACATACACCTAATCAACCCGCAATGTACAAGCCTCAAAGTACAAAACATGTTGAAATAGGCTTTTAGGTGTTGTAGTAACGAGATTGAAAGTTCTCGCACATGAGCTTCGTCTTGCAAAACACCAAATAAAAACCACAAATCTATTAAAAAAGGACAAGAACATAGGTAACCAAATTAAGTAAAAGATCAAAACCAAATGAAGTAAAAGAATTCAAGAACAAAAACTTTCAAATCAAGTTCACATGATGACCCCATAACAGGGCAAAAATCATCTTTTAACTAATAAAAGAGTACAATGACTGAAAACTGATCTTGCTTAAATGCATAGTGATATAATGATAGGCCATAGTCCCCTGAGTTTGCAATTAACACGTATTAACACACTTTCTACATACCAACGAAAAAGCACATATTAACACACTTTCTACATACCAACGAAAAAGCACATATAATGATAGGCCATAGTCCCCTGAGTTTGCTATTAACACATATTAGCACATATAATGATAGGCCATAGTCCCCTGAGTTTGCAATTAACACATATTAACACACTTTCTACATACCAACGAAAAAGCACAGATCTTACTTAATAAATACATCTTCAAAAGCAATAGTGCATAGTTCCCTAAAACTCCAATTAGCAACACACAACATGAAGTAAACTTCACACCGTTAACATCTAAGCATGCCTCCGTAATCTCATTAATTAGGGTGAAGAACAAATGTTGGATGTATGAAGCTAGGGTTTGTTCCATAATCATGATGCCTGAAACATACGTACATAGAGATTTTACCTTAGCGATCGAATTGGAGACAGTCTCGTTATTAACTGGTATCTTGTTCATCTTCATCTTCATCTTGCCAAAGCCAATCTTCTTCCTACAACGATCGAGCGTTCGTAGGTAACGGGAATCTATGAGTGTGTTTGGTTGGGGGTTCTCATGATCTTGGTATTCTTGTTTTCTCCAAAAGATGATGAGACAAGATTAGGGTTTCTAGGTTATGAGTCAGAACTACTGAGAAGAGAAAGGGGGTTTTATTAACGTTTGGTTGTTTAACAAACGCGTTTTCTTTACGTCTCCTCCAATTAAAATCGTTTTTATTTTTGTCAATGATTTAATGAGTATTTTTGAGTTTAGAGTTTGTTATTTTTATTTATATTTTATTTTTAGTACTGTATGATTATTTAGTTTTTTTTTCTTTCAGTTTATAAAAAACTTATTTATAAATCTTATAAATAAATTGATCCTTCGTAATAAACTAGTTTTTTCACTCTCTACGCGTTGCGGCGAAATCGTACGCAGCGTGATAAAATAAATCATACAGTCAATCCAACTCGTTTTCGAACTAAATTTACGTCAAAACGTAGATTAACTCGAAGTTATACGTTGAATGAAAACGTTTTATATTTAACCAGACTTTTTTTCTAAAAAATTTATGTTGAAACGTATACAAACTCAAAACACACATAAAAAGCACAAGCAACGGCAACGTATGCCACGTGATAAAATATAGATTACAATCGTCACGACTTGTTTCCGAACTAAAATTACGTCGAAACATAGAGTAACTCATGTTTATACCATCAAATATAAACATACTATATTTGTTATATTAAATTGATGTTTTTGAAAATTTTGATAGTAATTTATAAACATACTGATAATGAAAATGAAAATATTAAAGATGTGAGTTCATTAGATCTTATCCAAAAAGAAAAAAAGCAAAGAGGAAGGGCTTGATCGGCTGACCACAGGTTTGGGAGGCAAGTGAACAAATCAACTTCACAACTTTACTTTTCACAGATATTATAGAAGAAATTTTATATAACTTGTAGTAGTGTCATGGTTGATGGCATGTGATTGTCCACCGACCTTATAAATTAAGATACAGTAAATTGTTAATACCGATTTATTTCTTCCCTTATAAATAAAATCCTTTGGATGCAATTTATTATTTGAATTCGTAAATGATTATTTATTGGTATTTAAAAAGTTAAAAGATGTAGTTTTTAACTGTTTTAATTGTTTATGTGACTCAGCTGTAGACTGACACCAAAGTGATTTGGATCTTCATGTACGTATTTTATTTTTATTTTTTGCCATCCTTGAAATATTTTAACTGTTTACATTACCTAGTTTTTAAAAATAATTCTGGTACAATAAAACTTAAACACACACATATTATATTACTAGGTTAGGTCTCGTGTATTACACGGGTTAAATAAATCAAATATTAAATAATTAGTTATAATATCTATTAATTATAAACGATATTTTGAAATAAGATACGATTGAAATTACATATAAGTAAGTATATAATTAATAACATAATAATATTATTTTTTTAAACTTTTATTTTTAAACCTTTTTTATTTTTCTTTTCAAAAAAAATTAAACAATTTGTTTCAAAACAAACCATTTTAAAAGATTTTAATTTTAAAAATGTCTTTATTTTAACTCTAAAATTTAATTATTTTGTTTTATAAAAATATATTTTTAAAAAAGTCCGATTTTAAATTATTTTGTAATTTTAAAATGTTTGATGTTTTAAAAGAAATTTATTTTTAAAATTTTTGTTTCTTTAGAAGTTACATTTATAAAAATATCTCTCTCTAAATTTACTAAAAATCTATTATTAATCTTAAAAAAATTAATTAACATCATTAGTATTTAATTTAATTATTTAATAGGAGAGTGAAACGAAAAAATTAAAACTAGATAGTATAGAATTATACCAAGTGTTATCTTAAATCTTATTTTATTATAATATATATTATTTTGTCTTTGATTTCATGCGTTGGATACTTAGTAGTTAGAGTTCACAAAAACATCATCATTTAATCGTATTTTTTCAGCGCATAGATATTACCGCACTTATTCTTGATCTAAATTACAACAGATTTAAGTCAACCCCACATTTCAATCAATTAACTCTCTTTTTGTTTTATCAAATATAATTGAGTAAGTTATACTTTTCGTCCTTAGCTGATCAACAAAATGAAAAAAGAAAAAAAAGCTAGGGCCTCCAAAGTCTAACTCAGATTTTGGGAATAATAGGTCCGATGTTTAATTTGGGCTCAATTGCTATCAAAACAACAACTTTAGAACTCACGTTTCGTGAATAATAAGACCGATGTCTAATTTGGGCTCAACTGCTAACAAAAGACCAACTTTTAGATAACAAGTTTATGATTTAAGTTTTTCTAGTTATACCATACGCTTTACAAAGTCTGTGAATGAACAAAATATCTGCTAATAAATCATGTGTCAATACAATAAAAGTTTATACCGCGAAAGATACCGAGAAGGCAACCAGAAATTTTAGCAGATGCAAGATTGTTAGAAATAAAAGATAAGGTATGGTGTACAAAAAGCTGTTCCTTAATGGAATAATTGCAACCATAAACAAGTTAAACATTATATATACGGATCACATAGAGCGATATGTTAATAAAGTTTTCATTTTTGCACAAATAAACCATCGAAATATAATGAAGTTGTTAGGTTGTTGCCTAGAATATGAATCCCCCTTAATGGTATACGAATATTTAGTCAATGACACTCTCCCAAAATCTTCATGATAGTTCGGGACATTTGAATTTTTTATGAAAAGATCGTATACGAATTGCAAGGAAGGTTGCAGAAGCACTAGTTATCTACATTCTTATACGTCACCAGCAATACTTCATAGGAATATTAAGTCGGGCAGCATTTTTCTTGATCAGAATTACAAAGCAGTAGTATCTAATTTTGGACTTTCAAAATTAGTATCTCTTAGCAGAACTTATCTAAGTACACAAGTTGAAGGCACCTTTAGATACTTAGATCCTGAGTATTTACAGTTGGGAAAACTTACCGCAAAAAGTTATGTTTATTCTTTCGGCATAGTTTTTACTGAATTCTTAACGAGAAAAAAGTCTATTTCCTCAAGTGATTCAGGTGAGGGCTTGGCGGTAAGATTTAAGTATTCGGTAAAACATAATTGGCTTGTTGAAATTTTGTACAAGCAAGTTGTGCAAGAGACTATGACGGACGATGTAGTTCTTATCGCTAAGCTTGCCAAGAGATGCATGAAAACGAAGAGAAAAAAAAAAAGACCAAGCATGAAAGAGGTGGTCACATATTTGAACAAATAAAACGTAGTACAACTAGAACATCCTAATAACTGTATCATTGAATAGGAACTCACAACTAAAAAATTCTGTAAATAATAAAATCAAATGATGCCTAACTTTGAACACATACATCGTTCATATGTCGTTTGTGGTTTCATCTCCTTATGCATGCCCATTGTTTTAGCAGTCATCATAAAGGCAATTAGATTTATGAGTTATAAAAACTTAACTATTTCATGAACAATGTAATTTTTAAATTGAATAATTTTTTATTATTCAAACAGTCTAAACATGAAAAAAGGGATATTGAGACATATGATCCAACTCTCATGGATCAATAACTAATGTTGGTAAGAGTGCTCTCTTAATTTACAGACGTCATTCAGATATATGGGATTTTTAATATCTGGTCTTCATCGCTCAAAGACAAACGTTTAATTCTTCATAATTTTATATTTGTGAGGGTTGTGATGATGATGAAACCCAAATTCTAACAACATATGGTGAGTCCATAGATGATGATCTAGAGCTGGATATAGTGACGCTAGCTCCTCGATTCCTAACAGGAGTAAGCATAGGTCTAAGAAAACGAAATGTTTAGTTTCAAATAATTATAATATCTGCTAATTTTTTAACCCAACCCATGTTGACCCTCACTTGAAATTCAACCATTTTAGCCCGTTACTCAAACCCATCTCGACCCACACATTTTGCCACTTCTATTAAAAAGACAACAATATATCACATAAAAAAATCTCTAGTAATTAGTGTTTGATATCCAAAACTAGTTTTAGAAGAACCTATAAAGCTTTCAAAGCTTAAAAAAAACCTGTTTACTTGCTACCGCATCTTGTTTCTATACAAGGGACCTAATCCTGCAAAAAGGGCATAATTATAGAGTGTTTATAAGTTTTTGGGCTTGATCACACAAAAACAAGAAGAAACTTGTTAAAAAATAAAGTCTTGGGACAAACGCATGAGTTCAGTGAAAGTCATGAAATGATTTTAATAAAGTTGGGAAATTGGCTAGTCAAGCTTAGTAGGTAACAAGAAAAACCAAAAACAGATTACATGTAAAAAAAGGTAAACAAACGTATCCAGTATAATGTTAATCATAGGAGATAGATTAGAGGTCAAAATAAGTACATTTTACAGTTCGGATTCAACCGACTTCAAACACTTCGTCAAGATCTCTATAGCTATATAAATATGTACCAATATGACTACAGGTCTACAGCCACTTACATATCTTTAAACAAGTTTCTAGGTTGACCACGGAGATGTCTAGTGACACAAAGAAGAAACCGAACTGTCTCTGCCAAAAGTACTTAAATACAGTTACCAACCTACACAAACCACTGAGGTGAAACTCATAAAAAAACACTTGATATTTACAAAATATCTAGATTATTTTTGTAATAACAAAGTTTTTGCTAAGCTATATTTATCACATTAATAATTTTATAATTCAGAGGAATGGATAAAAAGAGTGATTGTAGGTTGGTCGAACCCGTTTTGACCCATTATTCAAGCCAAACAACCCACCCACAATCTATTCCTTCACAAAAATCAAACTTAGAAACAATAAATCTATGGAGAAGGTAGAGAGCATTGATAAAATCAAGGGAAATGATGCTTGACTTCCTTGGGGTACAGAACTATTATCAAATGGTTCTTATGTAGGATCCCATATTGGCAAAGAAACAAATAATATAAATGGAAATTAGACAGATCACCAATGAAATAAAAAAGACGGGGCAACAACTTACATAATTCTTCAAACTAGTTTCTAGGTTGACCATGTAGTGAACCAAAGAGAAAGTCGTTAAAATACATCTTTATCAGTTTCGACAACTGAACCATCTCCCTCCAAGAGTAATCTAATAAATTTTCAACCCATAGATGTCTCACCTCTAACAGTTTAAATGGATTTAGGAAAAGGATTGAACTAAAAGAAAATGGGTCAAACAAATTGGAATCCATACAAAATGGAAAAAACATCAAACTGATTGGTAACAATAATAGTTTTTGCTACTTCAAATTTAGCACATTAATATTTCTAAAATTCAAAGAAATTGAGTTTTGACCCATTATTAAACCAAACGAACCCACACATTTTCCCACCTGTGTAAAAAAAGTATGATAGTTTGAACCAAAAACTATCCCTTCACAAAAGTCAAATTTAGAATTTAGAAACAATAATATCAACAAAAAAGGTTGAGAACATAACTGATATAATCGATGGAAAAGGTTGAGAGTTGACTTCTTTGGGTACAAAACTAAAATTAAATGGTTCTTCGGTAGGTTCCTATATTCACAAACAAATATAGAGTAAGAATGGTATGTGATAGATAAGAACAGTAGCAAAATAAAAAATAAAAAAACTATAAGCAGCCACTTACATAGTTCTTCAAATCATCCTTCGGTGGGCTTCCTATATTGGCAAAGAAAAATAAAATAAAAATGGATATATAAGGCAGACAAAAATAATAGTAAAAAATAAAACTATGAGCAGCCATTTACAAAGCTCTTGTGACCAAGAGGACGTTCATGACGTCCTTATTAGTTTCGACGACCGAACCGTCTCCTCTAAGAGTACTTAAATATGGTGCAGCCCCGAGCCAATTCTTTTGCTTCCAAAGCTTCTACAAAAATGACCTAAAAAACAGACTTTCATAATTTAGATGACAGACTTTTTTTAATATGTTGTTTACATGAAAAGCAGCCTTCTCTAAATTAAGCTTAAATTTTCCCTATTAGTACAGTTCTCTGAAACACAACATGCTTGTCAAATATGTACTTTACAACATTGACTGCATATTCTGTTTCAGCCGATCAGTTAGCTCCACCCAGGCTGAGCACTGTAACTGATGTGAACCACATACAAGAACATGATAATCAGCCAAGATGGAAGAAAAAGCAAGTAGAAGTGGTAAAAGTAGCAGCTCAAGTAACAGGCCGAAACAGGTTAGATTGGTTGGCCTGAAACACTTCTTATAGAAATAATCAGAGTCAAAGTAAAATTAAAAAGTGTGTTATTTCAAAAAGAATCCATTTTCTTGAATAGAATATGATTTAGGAGGTTTTATGCATTATAGTACACATTGGACATCTTTAAACCAGTTCCCTTAGAGATAATAGAACCCCCTGACCCCCATCAGATCAAATGGCCGGAATTGTCACCTCTAAGAACTGTTAACAAGTTTGTATTTGATAAGATTATACATCAAATCAAAGAACCTTAAAAGGCTGTCTGAATGAAGAAAGCTATAAAATAGATAAATAGTAGTTTTCATATGCATCTATTGTAAAACTGGCCTGCTTGGGTACAGAACTAGTATCAAATGATTCTTCTGTAGGTTCCTATACCCACAAATAAACAAATAACTGAGGCAGACAAGATAATTAATTAAAAAAAAAAAAAAAAACTATGAGAGCCGGCACTTACGTAACTTTCTTCAAAACTAGCTTCAGATGAACCTATAAAGGGTTCAAGGTTTGAAAAAAACATGTTTTTACTGCATATAAACGACAAAACCTATTGTCGCAAATGCAAATAACCTCATCGCCATTATCATAAAAGCAATGCCTCAAAAGAACATATATAAGGGGCTGTAGTAAAATATATAAATGCATGCCCACATTAGTAGAAAATAAAAGATAATCCAACTTAGAGTAATATTAATATATTAAATAAAAAATTAAGCTCAGTTACCTTCAAACATATATATACCGTATGTACTTGCTAGGATCAGAGGTCTTTGGTCCCTCCACAGCTTAATGAAGGTGTAATTTTCCATTAAACTGTTTCAGTACTAGCAGAATGTTGTCATTCTACATTTATATCAATATGCAAAGTTGCAAACAATTTTTTTGGTATGAATAGTACTTTGAGCTCATTAAGTAATAAGTCAAAAAGGAGGCAGGAAATTCAAGAACAAAAACTTGGTAAAGTGTATAAAGAAAACTCACAAGAAAGAACGATGAAAATTCTAAAAACAAACAAAGCCAAAATCATTGAAAAATACTATATTCAACGTAAACACCTTCACCAAGAAAGCAGTCCATGATACCATAACAACCTACGTACACCCAATCAATGCAAAGTACAAGCATCAAAGTACAAAACATGTTGAAACGGGTTTTTAGGTGTTCTAGTAACAGGATTGCAATTTCTCGCATGAGAACTATCAAACCCAAATCAATATAAACTTAGGAAAAGATGAGAACATAATTAACCAAATTAAGTAGAAGATCAAAATAAGATGAAATAGGAGCATTTGAGGAAAAACAGGATAAAAAGGATAAATGAAAATCTTATAAAGGGAAAAGATGAAACATTAAAATAAAAAAGTCAAAATCATTAGAAAAAATTGAGCATCAATAGAAAGAACATTATCAAGAAAGCACTCACGATACCATAACAACCTACAAACACCCAATCACCCGCAACGTACAAGCCTCAAAGTACAAAACAAGTTGAATGGGTTTTAAGGTGTTCTAGTAACGAGATTGCAAGTTCTTGAATATGAGCTAGTATTGATTGCATAACACCAAACCACAAATCCATTATAAACATTGAAAAAAAGAATATGAGAAAATAGGTAACCAGATAAAGTAAAAGATGAAAATCAAAGGAAGATTCTAAAATAAGAAAAATATTCATATGTACAAATGAAAATCTCATATAGAGGACGGTTGAAACATTAAAAACAAATAAAGACAAAATGATTAAAACAATAGAATCTCAATAGAGAGAACATTGCAATCCACGCTACAATAACAACCTACATACACCTAATCAACCCGCAATGTACAAGCCTCAAAGTACAAAACATGTTGAAATAGGCTTTTAGGTGTTGTCGTAACGAGATCGAAAGTTCTCGCACATGAGCTTCGTCTTGCAAAACACCAAATAAAACTGTCAAACCACAAATCTATTAAAAACATTAAAAAAGGCCAAGAACAAAGGTAATCAAATTAAGTAAAAGATCAAAATCAAATGAAGTAAAAGAATTCAAGAACAAAAACTTGCAAATCAAGTTCACATGATGACCCCATAACAAGGCAAAAATCATCTTTTAACCAATAAAAGGCACAAAAGAAGTACAATGACTGAAAATTGATCTTACTTAAATGCATAGTGATATAATGATAGGCCATAGTCCCCTGAGTTTGCAATTAATACATATTAACACGCTTTCTACATACCAACGAAAAAGCACTGATCTTACTTAATAAATATATCTTCAAAAGCAATAGTGCATAGTTCCCTAAAATTCCAATTAGCAGCACACAACATGAAGTAAACTTCACACCGTTAACATCTAAGCATACCTCTGTAATCTCATTAATTAGGGTGAAGAACAAATGTTGGATGTATGAAGCTAGGGTTTGTTCCATCATCATGATGCCTGAAACATACGTATATAGAGATTTTACCTTAGCCGCTTGTTATTAACTGGTCTCTTGTTCATCTTCATCTAGATCTTGCCAAAGCCGATCTTCTTCCTAAAACGAACGTGCGTTCGTAGTTAACGGGATTCTATGAGTGTGTTTGGTTGGGGGTTTAATTTTATAAACGTTTGATTTTGTATCCTTAGTCAACAAGACAGATGGGGTTTCTTTAACAAACGTGTTTTCTTTACGTCTCCTCCAATTAAAATCGTTTTATTTTTTGTCAAGGATTTAATGAATTTTTATTTATATTTTATTTTTAGTACTGTATGATGATTATCTATGTTTTCTTTTTTCAGTTTATATAAAACTTTTTTATAAATCTTAAAAAATAAATTGATCCTTCATAATAATCTAGTTTTTTACCCTCCGCATGTTGCGATGTAATCACACGCAACGTGATAAAATACAGACTACAGTCAATCCAACTTGTTTTCAAATTAAATTTACGTCGCAACATAGGGTAACTCGAAGTTATATGTTGAATGAAAACGTATTATATTTAACCCGACTTTTTTTCTAAACAAATTATTTTGAAACATAGAGAAACTCAAAACATATATAAAAAGCACGTGCAACGGTAACGTATGCAAAGTGATAAAATATAGATTACAATCGTCACAACTTGTTTACAAACTAAATTTACGTTAAAACATAGAGTAACTTGGGTTTATACAATCGTATAAAACACATACATATATTTGACGTGGGTTTGGGCTGTTAGATTGACTGATAACTACTTTCGTCACGAAAAATGGCAATGGGGTGCGAGAGAAGATTGGAGGCTCACTGATATGGCTCGACAGCATGGGGAAAACTGGTGGTGGGTTTCGTTCTTTGGTGTTTACCCCATTCAACAGGTAAGATTGATTTTAATTTGTTTGTGATCAGCCACATGGAGTTGTGATTTAGTGTCGTTATTAATTTTTCGAGAAATATGATGTGGGTTCAGATCTTTATAAACACAAGGTATGCTATGTTTAAAAGTTCAAAAAAATTATTTTTTAAATAAATCTTAACGTTTATTAAAAAATTCATAGTAACGTTGTTATTTTACTCATTAAAAAAATACTTTTTATCAATATTATTTTAATTTTCAGGATTAATTACAGAAAATTAATTGTATAAAGCTGAAGTTTCTTAAAGAAATATATTGCTTGTACTGTTTTTTTAACTAAATTATCTAGTAACTAGAAGTAAAATATATACATCTTGGATCATATAAACATGAAAAATTAATACGTAAAACGAAATTTATTTACTTAAATATATAACTACTAGTTTTAGTAAACCCGTGTATTACACGGGTTGAACAAATAAAATAGTAAATATAATAAAGTTTTATTAAGTACAAAATGATATTTTATAATAAAATATGATTGAAATTACGTATGAGTAAAAATAATATATAATAAAATAATTATATCAACTTTTTAAAATTTTATTTTAAAACTTTTTCTTTTCCAAAAAATATAAATATTTTATTCCAAAACAATCCGTATTAAAAAATATCATTTTTAAAAAATTTTCTTATTATAATTCTCAATTTTAATTATTTTTTGTCTATAAAAAATTTACTTTTTAAAAACACTATTTTTAAAAAGGTTTAATGTTTATTAAAAGTTTCTTTTTTTTATAAAAATTATTTTTTAGAAATAACATTAATAAAAAGATCTTTTTCTAAATTTATTAAAAACTATTTTTATTCTATAAAAAGTTAAATAATATTATTGGTAATTAAGGTGATTATTTAATAGGAGAGAGAAGCGAGAAAATTTTGATGAGGATGAATGTGATGTCACCACAAATTACTCTTTTATTATAGAATAAAGATAAGAATAAGAATATGTTTTATTTTCCTTACGTCTCCTCCAATTAAAATCGTTTTATTTTCGTCAAGGATTTAATAAATTTTCATTTATATTTTACTAGGTTAACATCCCGTATAATACACGGACTAAATAAATTTAACGTTACATGGTTAATCATATAAAAACTTATGTCATAAATATTGTATATTATACGGATTGAATAAACCCATATATTACACATTTGAAAAGTTGAAGTTAACATATTTGAAATTTTAATTATGGATAGTTATTAATTAATGAATAGCTATTATATCATTCAATATTAAGATGAGAGAGAAGCGGAAAAACCAATTATTAGATGACCTAAAATGGTGACAAGTGTCCGGATTTATTTTTATTTATTAGTATAGAGATTTTTAGTATTGTATGATGATTATTTAGTTTTTTTTTCAGCTTATAAAAAACTTATTTATAAATCTTAAAAAATATATAGAGTTAATTTCTATTTTGCTCCGTGTGGTTTGACCATTTTAATGGTTTTGCCCCAATAGTTTAAAAATAGCCAAACCCTTTCTGAAATCACTATTTTTTCTCAAAATTGCTCCCGCCCCTAACTCCGTTTAATTCTCACGTTAAATGGGACCCACATGCCCCTCACACAAGAGATAATTATGTCTTTTTTGTGGGTCCTTTTTAACGTTGAAATTAGCATGATTCCATTTTTTGTGATACAATGAAATTAGCATTTTCCATTCAACACGGAGGAATCTTTCCTTTCTTCTCTATCGTTGACCAAAATTAAACGATTTGACATGCACACTTCAAAGTAACTACTACAAGTAGATGAAAACTTATAAGCATTCATCTTACAACAAAATCACTTGTTTAAGTCTACTATGACTTTATGGAAACAAAACCAATTCGCTAACGCATTAAAGCATTGCTAATGTACTAGTTATCATGAGCATATGTTAAACATCATACTTTTATGTTTAATTTGACTTTGTATAACCAGACCCAACCTACTTACACATTATAAAGTTCATTAGGTGAGCATATATGTATCTAACATTAAAATAATTTGTTATAGTCTAATGCAACTTTGTGATGTACAAACCATCTCATACTCGATCGAAGTCATTGAGCTTAGCACCACCACCAATCGAAGCCGCACAACCACCACATCACTTGGTTAATTAATCTAAGAATAACATGTTAATTGATACACCACATAAGTTTAGGCTTCAAAATACCATACTAATAAATGGCAAAGACACATGATTCAAATCTCATATGAGATATATTAGAAACTTATATAGTTAAAAAGCATATAAATAGATGTGTGAGTCGTTCTTATACCAAAGTTAATAGTAAGACACAAAACACAATCAAATAATGGTACATTGATCGGTTCCATTATTATTTGAGGTGATTACCAAAATAAACAATTTAACAATCAAACTTCATATTCGAACCTTCAACTAATGTTTTTTACAAAAATGTCCATTGACCAATGACCACACCACTTTGATTGAAATTTAACCTTTTTACATAAACACTTCTTTTACTTTGAAACTTATATATTTACCCTTCTCAACTTTAAGTTCTCTAATATTTAAAAAAACAAAGAGTTAATATTTTTAAGTTTATTGAACACTTTACAAACATTAATATGTAACTTAAATTTTTTGTCCGTTTTTTTTTTTCATTTAAGCGTTTTTATTTTTATTTTTTGTTTTATAAAGGAAGTTCCATTTTATTATATAGTCTTCTTTAGCAATCTTTATATTATTTTAAATCTCTTTTAGAAAAGTTAAGGGGAAATTACTTTTTTATTTTTAAAATTTTAAGTTATTTGATATATACATGAAACATTTTGGTATTTAAGTTTTTAATTTTTATTGAAATATTTGGCCAAAAGTTTTTATAAAACAAGTAATATAATTTTTAACAGTCACTCGTCTGATCGGTTGACCTAATCACATCATATCATAGGTAAAGTTTTTTAAATAATTAAATTATGTCCAACCACCAGTCCCGCCCACTGGTCTGACCAGAAACCAAAAGTGTTATGATTGATATGTTTTACACGAAACAAAAAAAAGTAATAAAACTTGTTATTTAATACTTTTTGTATGTTATTATATATGTTACCTCTCATAGTTTCTGTATTGAAAGATAAAATAAAATAAGTACCTTTTTCTTTAAATAATAAACAAATAATAATAATATTAATAACATTCGAATATTTTTTTACAGTATCTTTATGTTGACTTTTTAAAAATTAATATAAATTTATATTTGTTCAACCGTGAGATCTTTATAATGTTTATTTAATTAATTTGTAAATAAATTCCTTAAGTAAAATTCTAAAATCTTTTGTATTTTTTAAATAGTGTGTAATTTTAGTTGTTATATTTAAAGGTGGTTATTTATTTTCATGAACAAATGTTAAAAAACAAAAATTTAAGGGGTGAAAGTGAAATAAAAAGAAAGATTAAGGGCATATGTATTACTAAGCAATATGATTTGGCGAGGAAGATGTCACGCATCTTACTTGGTGGCCAGATTCAATAATTGTTTTCTTAAACGACAAGGAATGTTTTTAAAAACTCGTTAATGTGGTGAGGTTTGAAAAGAGGCGAGCAACGCTCCAAAAATCTCGTTGACATGACAAGATTTGGACATATGACATTATCATATTTGTTGAATAATTTAATAATTTTTTTCTAATGATTGTTTTAGTAATTAAGATGGCTCAAATGTTTAGTTTGGCATTTTCCCCTAATTATTTCTCATTAACATAAGTACATATTGGAAAGATTTGAATAGGATTGTGACATGTGTTTACACATAGATAAGTTTATTAATTATGTGATTTTGGGGTCATTTTGAAGCTAGAATTATTATGACAAAGTGGGATGATAAAGATAAATAAACTGAGATTTTTGGACTTTTCTTTGGCCGTGCTTAATTTGCATTATCTTGGGCGAACATGAAACGTTTCATTATGAACCTAGCTAACATATAAACAAACTCTTATCCATATGAACTAAAGTTAATTAAATGTGTACAATTATAATATAAATTTGTTTGTGAATTTACATTAATAAAATAAAAAATAAAATAGTATTTCACAAGTAAAGAGTTTCAACCACATACATGAACTAGTACTTGATCAAACACATTAAAAGTTCAACAAATGTGTATTAAGTTTGGTTAAAGTATGCTTAAAGTATTTCTGTTTCAAAATTAATATTATATATATATTGAAACAAGAAAGAGAAAAACAAATATAAGTTACCTTTTTGACCAAAAAAAAAAGTAAAAAATTTACTAATTAATACAGGTACCCATTAGAGGGTTAAATCTTATTTTATTTATTTCTTTAGATCAAAGAAATAAATAGTCATGGATTAGTTTTTTTTTTTTTACTTCACATGTTATGATTCTTATAGAATCTTTTCCCTAGTCTGTGTGAATATATTGTTTGGTTTTCACCAGAAGTTCCTGGGTATTTCTATGAATATTCACATACAATTTCAACTTAAAACTATTTTGGTTCAAGTATGGACGTTAGTGGTGTATGTGGACCCACCCATGATGCTACCACTTATCTAGGTTTCTATAAAAGGAAAGTGTCCGTACAAGGAAACCTAATTTGATCAATGTCTTCCTATAAACATAGTGTGTACACTGTAAAGTAAGATGCATTTATTTGTAAATTTTTTATTTAAGTTTATACTAAAGTTTTAAAGTTTAAAATAAAAAAAAAATATTTGAAAACCATATACCATCCAAAAGATATGTACGTGACCATATGATCGACGATTAATATATATAAATCTTGATAAAAGCAAGATTTAATTTTAAATTGTTTTTTCTTCAAGATCTTCAAACGATCCTACCTACTTGAAAGAAAACCAAAAGTTTAAACTTGCAACGGTAGAGTAGCATATGATGTTATGATTATGCATCTTGCTTCAATTGTGATATAAAGTTTTGACTAATCAGGTCAAATGCTCATACAATCTTACGATCAAAATTGTAATTTTAATAATCTTGATTTGTACACCTAATTAAACCCATCTTTAAAAAAAAAATGGCTTGTTACTAAAGTGAAATAGTTTAGTACATGATATATGAATAGTTTGATGTTTTTTAAAATGATGATTGACGCACTCATTAGTTGTACTTCTAAACTATATCAAACCTCTTTTAAATAAGTTTAGAGTTAATTACATAAATGGTCCTTGTGGTTTATTCAAAATAACAAGTTTGGGTACTAAGAGTTTTTTGTAACAGGTATGAGTATTGTGTTTTTAATTTATAACAAGTTAAGGTATTAACACTAACAGACGTTAGTTTTTCTGTTAAACCTAAGGGCATTTTAGTCTTTTCTTCTTAAAGGGACTATTTATGTAATTTAACATATCTAAGGGCTTGTTTGTGTATTTGTGTTTACATACACACACACACATATATATTTACATATATATATAAAATGCAGAGTAGATCTCACCACCACCAGTCCACCACCGCCGACCCCCACCACCACCGCCGAACCCCACCACCACCGCCGACCCCCACCACCAGCGACGACCCCCACCACCAGCGACGACTCCCACCACCATCGACCAACGATGACCACCAGACGCCCCCACCATCATTGCCGCCTGAAAACCCTAATCTGCAACCCATCATCACCAAATTCCCCTGTAAAACTCTAATCTCCAGCCATTGAACCACCATTGCCAGCCATTGAATAATGGTGGTGGGTTTGAATGGTGTTTCAGAGACGATTTGCCCATTTGATGATTTTAAAACCCTAATCTCTAACCATTGAACCACCCTAATCTCCAGCCATTGAACCACCATAATCTCCAACCCATCGTCACCAAATTTGCCCCTTTGATGATTTTAGGGTTTCAGTGACGATTTTAGGGTAACAGTGGTAGTTTGAATGGTGTTGGTGGTATGAAATAGGAATGAGCAGCGACGGCAATGTGTTGCGGTGGAGGATTGAATAATGGTGGTAGGTTGCAGTGGTGGATTGAATGATGGTGGTGGGTGGCGGTGGTGGATTGAATAGTCTTGGGTGTCGACAGTGGTGGAAAGAAGGGCGGTGGTTGGCGGTGGTGGTGGATTGAATGGTGATGGGCGGCGACAGTGGTGGATGAATGGTGATGGGCGACGACGGTTGTGGATGAATGGTGTTGGGCAGTGGCTGTGGTGGATTTAAAGGTGACGGTGGTCTGAAAATGGCTAGCATAATGGGAGGATGGGTTGGGGTTGGTTATAACTAAATTGCACAAATGGTCCCTGAATTAAAAATAGGTAAATTTACAAAAATAGTCCGTCAAAGGGTATTTTGGTCATTTTAACTAAATTTAACAGAAAAATTAACGGCTGTTAGTCTTAATACCCAATCTTGTTACAAAATTGAAAACATAATACCTCAGGCTGTTACTTTTTTTGCTTAATACTCAAACTTGTTATTTTAAATAAACCACAGGGATCATTTATGTAATTAACTCATAAGTTTATTAAACATCTATCTAACTAATTACTCTAGTGTTAAAAAATAAATAGTAAGCCATGTCATGTAAGTTTGGTGTTCATACATCATCTTGATCCTAATATAACATGAACTTTATATACGATCATTGAATTTTATTGTTATCTATTATCAAGGACTTTAAGGGCTAAGGTACACAACATTTGGCCGGCAAAGATTTACTATGGATTTGGGTTAGTGTTATGTTACCTATTATAATAATCACACCCTTTAATCAAAATGTACATCTTATATACTTTTTATATTCTTTTTTAAATTTTGTAAACCCTCAATTCACTCACATTCTTACTTTCAGCTACTATTCAATATACGAATTCTTATTACTAGTTTTTTTTAATATTTTATTTGTTACTTATAACTTATTGTACGACTTTTGTTTTATTCTTGATGTTCAATTGAACAATATTGATGTTGTGTCGTACATATTGCTCTAGAGTTGTAGCCGTTGATTTGATTTGCGTATATATAAATAGTAGTTGCCATTTTGTTAGAAGTTCGTATCATTGTATCATGTATGTGATATGTTTTGTTCTATATATATTTATTTCTGGTTATTGTAACATATACAAATATACGATAAACTTGGTTGTATAGTATTGTATATATGCTTCATGTTATTAATTAAATAATCTCGTTTATGTATTATAGTTAACTTGATACACCAAAGTCTTTTTCATATCTTTAAACTTTAATTCCTTTAATTATCTTCTCAATTATTATCTGACTAGGACCCCAAACAAACTCGATACTTTGACAAATGAGTATGACTAGGTCGAATTATGTTGACCATCATTAGACTATCTGGCATGGTTTTATACAAATAATAATTTTATGTTTAACAATTTGTAAATAAAAATTCTAAGTAAATGTAGCTTGTTTACATTAATAATTAAAAGCATTACATAATAAAAAAACAAACTAAAATAGTAAATAACAACTACTAGTTGAATATTATATGGTTAGGATCACTAAAAATAAAATAAATAAATAAACCTTTTTATTTGATAATATTGTTGATCGGTAAAAATATAAATGGTCAAGATTTGAATTGCAGCCTCAGCGTAAACCAGCGGTGGTGTGGTTCAACTCGTAATGCTGGCGGTATCAGCAGTACCCCAACCACCTCCCCTTCACATTATCCATTGATGCTTGGCAGGGATAGCCTAACTTTGCAAAAAATTTCTTAAGAGATTTTATTGAGAAGGTTATAACAAAATATAGGTTAAACGTAAAGAGGAATATATGCAATCTTTATGAAATTATCTTGTAACGAGATATGTTTGTATGATATTTAATTGAGTCTAGTGGTCGAATGCATAGATTATATATGAGCAAATATAAACATCGATCCGAACCTTATACTATTAAAGCGATTTTCAACGATTTGATCCACCTTGTTCATAAAGTTCCTTGGTAAAAAACAAAGTCAATTTGTACACACTTATAATAAAACAAGGCATAATGTGATATGGACGCTCGATCATGACAAGAAACAACCCCTTAACACAAAGTATGTTGAAGACATGTCATCCTATTTAATATGTCACATGCCACGCCTATACAAAACTTTAATGTCGATGAGGAATAGTAATAATCCTAAAAAGAACACAATTATATAATGATGATTTCTAATTTAAAAGCTAACAAAGTCAAAAAGGTCATAAGTAAATGGATGGGTCACATAAACACCGCGTCGACCAATAATTCTCCCATAAGTTGCATAATTGTTTGAAACTCTTAATCACATGAATCCACAATATGTTTGACTACCAACAACAATGAAAATGAAATCCACAACGTCAAAAATGCCTTCATTGCTAAAAGCTACTTCAAAACACCACTTTAATCAAACCATAATACTAACTTTTAAAACCTTAAGGAATGAGATGATTTTCATAAAATAATTGAATATATACACATGTAAATTAAACGGAGATTAGCTTATTTTGACCTTGCGGTAGCTAAAGTATAAACTACTACTCAACAAAAGTGACTTTGTCTTAGAAAAAATAAGACTCAACTATTGATGATTTTTTAACGGTTTAATTTTCTTTTATGATTTAGGTCAATGATACACATCGTCCATGTAGGTTGACTCACTAAAGGTTGTCGTGGGTTCCCCATTTTCACAATAGTTTGTGGTGATATCATGGTAGGCATTGACATTAACTTTTTGCTTTTCATCCGCTTTAAATGTCAAACATTAGATGATGGTTTAGATAGAGAAAGAGAAGGTTCCAACTCACATCATTGAAACTCCATTTAAAAGATAGTTTTGTTAATCCTAATTTCACTTGACCCTAATCGATTTATACATCTTGGCCTTTCAAGCTAAGCCTTACTAGTGTAACACAACGTGCAAAAGTATTGCTATGCATTTTGACCAATCAAAAGATCGATGGTACTTAATGATAATGGCCAATTTCATATATACCCTCACAAAATTAAAAATATCATATTTGCTCAATCAAAACTAAAAATATCACTTTGGTAGCAGCGGCATCTCTATTTCTCTCTACTTGACTTTCTTTCCGATGGTCTTATCTATGTACTTGAAAACTAGTTAAAATATCAAATTTACTTATTTCATTAAATACATTTTTATATGATTATTTTATCCTTAATCTTTTAAAAATATAAATTCCATATTTAATCAATTTTCTCATAAACCATAATATACAATTGATCATCAGTAAATACATAATACCAAAAAGATACATGGGATTTACAATGGAAAAAAGGAAAAAGATACATGGGATTTACAATAGAAAAAAGCACATACAACTTTGAGCGAAATAATACCGTTAGAAAGGATTTGCGATTGAATTATTCAATTATTGGAGCACGATTGTGAATGAAAGCGATCCGACATCAATCTTCATGATTTGTGATTGTGAAGGAATGCGATTCAACATCAGTTCTTCGGTTTTTAATCGGTTCCATTAACGATGGGATGATGAGTTTCAATCAAATATTAAAAAAAAAAGATAAAAAAAGTCATTTGATTGGTAGGGGTAAACTGGTCGTAAAGAAAAAAAATCATTTAATTTGGATATATATGATATTTTTAGTTTTGTTGGGCATATTTTATATTTGACATGTTTATAAGGTTATATATGAAATTTTGCATACGTGTTCAATATAATATAAAGATGACATTACATATATGTTAATGAATACAAGATTTTAACAGTAATAATATATTAAAATATTAATAATATTTTTTTATGAAATTTAAATTTAATTGGTCAACCTTAACACTTTTATATCTAAATACTTTTAAAATTTTTGTAATATGTCACTTTGACAACGAGTCAGGATGATTGTAATCTATGTGTTTTTATGTGCATTTTGAGTTAATTTAAATTTTTACATATTTTGTTTGAAAAAGAGATGAGTTAAGTATAATACGTTTTCGTTTAACGTTATAATTTCGAGTTACTTTATAGTTTAACGTAAATTTAGTCTAGACAAGTTGAGTCGATTGTTAGTGTATATTTTGTCTTGACGTCTAACTACATCACGTCACGTATAATACCCTTACAATGCACGGTGGGTAAAAAACTAGTTTCGTAAAATTTTAATCTAACTCAAAATGTAATTATGGTAAATTTCTTTAATATTTGAACAAAAATTTTAAGATTGGATGGAGGGCACCCGGTTACAGGCGATTGCAGCTTTTAGGTGATAGACGCCGCGTATTGGTCAGGCTTCACCCGCAAGTTTAAAGAAAACTTTCCATATAAATGCATGCATAATCTTTTATTTCTCTCTTTATAAAAATGTATTCATATTTTCAAAAAATCATAAATCATAGTCACATTACAATTCCATATTCACATAAAATTATTATAAAATATTAAACATAAACCATCTATAAAAACCAATCGAATCTTAATAGAATGATTACACTTGAATCCTTAAAAACCCAACAAATCCTCGTATATCACTCCATTGTTGATGATCCAATGAACCATCAAAGAAGCACCCACATGTATCAACCCCAATCGCCACCACTTCCGCCGCGGAATTCCGCCGATGGGTTTCCGCCTCCGGCGTCATCTCCGGCGAGTTTGAACAGTGTCCACCAGTTGCCTGTTAATCTCCCACCGTCGATTGACATTGATCAGACCCTGTACGATTCTTTATCGTCTTTAAGTCTCTCACAGACCAACGACGATAACCGCCGGATATTCCTTCCGCCGGAGTTCACGTACCGCCGCCGTGGATCTCCGATCTCCGGCGAGGGTTTCAGCAGCTCTGGTTATGGTAACACAAGGTTTGAAGAAAGTTTTAGGGCTTCAAACGGTGGTAGCTACAATCAAGGGGTTTATTCCGGTGTGGGCCATACTACCCCTCGTACGGTGGACGCTTTTCTTCATCAAAGGGCGTCTTCTTCTGAGTTTGACCCTCGGTTTGACTTTGACCTAAGGTCTTACTTGCTCGCCAAGGAACGAATTTACCATTCACAACGCCTCCATGCCTTCGATAATCGTCGTTCAACAGCCCCCTCTGCTGCAATTTCTGAAGAATGTCATATCCGCTGCAACAATTTTAGTATGTCAAGTAATAATAATATTATTCAGAATCACGGTGGAGTGTCTAAATTGCAAATTAATCAGTATTTGAGGTTCATGAGTTTGAATGATTTGAGGGGAAAGATATGTTATTTGGCCAAAGATCAAGATAGATGGAGAATTTTACAATCAAAGTTCGAAGAACCAACGAAAGAGGAGATTGAAATTGTGTTCTCTGAGGTGATAGGTTCAATTGCTGATTTGATGACAGATCCTTATGGAAATTATCTGATTCAGAAGCTTGTTTGTGTGTGTGATGATGATCAGAAGGCATTGATTGTTCATGAGTTGACTGAAAGATCAGTTGATATCATTCTTGTTTGTATGAATGTCTATGGGTATGTGTGACTTGTTTACTTCTGGTTTATTCGCGTATATTCATCGATAATGTGATAATGTTCGTGTTGTGATAATGTTTGTGTTGTTTGTTTTGCAGGACACGAGCGGTTCAAAAATTGTTGGAGAATTTGAAGTCTCAGAATCTGATTGTGAAGGTGATCAGGGCTTTACACCGTTGTGCAGTTCAATTGGCCAGTGATCCAAATGGTCATCATGTTCTTCAGTTTTGTTTGCTGCACTTTGATTCTGATTTCAACCTGGTATCATCTTTGTATTCTGTCATCTCGTTTTCTTAATTTCATTAGACATCTTTGTTTTATCACACTCTAGAATCTATTTCTTGTGCCTAAACTAGTGATAATCGTTGTTGATGTGAATAAATAAGTGGTTGTGAACTTGTGACAGATCTTTACATGACTTAATAGATGTATGCTCGATTAAACATACAAACTAGGGGTGTGTAACCAGTTCGAACCGGCTAGAACCGAACCAGAATCGGTTGGAACCGGGAACCGGATAACCTAAATCTAAAAACAAGAGTTTTTTTATGGTAACCTAATCGGTTCGGTTCTTAACCAAGTAAACCAGTTCTGGTTTTGTTGAAGAACTGATAGAAACCGGTTTTGTTTAAGAGCTTAAAATAACGACCTGATGTGATCATCACTTAAAAAACAAAAATATTAATGGGTTGCATGTTCCTCTCTAGTATGAGTTCAAGATGCCTATAAAAATATTTATTCTTTTATAACCAGTTAGAAGTTTATAAATCTTGCTTCATAAATAGATTAGTATTTCTATTAGAATTTAAACTTCTCATTGGATATTGGTTTTTTAGGTACATAACTGGTGCGGAACTGGAACCGAACCGAGAACCGAACCGAGAACCGTTTAGGCATATTATAGGAACTGTAAACCGCACATATATTAATACAACCGGTTATGGACCGTTCGGTCCAGCCGGTGCTGGCGGTTCCGTTTGTAAAGAACTGGTTCTTGCTCACACCTAAAACAAACATACCTAGTAAAATCTCACTCGTAGCAAAACTATAGGTAGGGTATGAGGAGGGCGAGATGGAGATAGACATTTTTTCTAACTTAGGGATAGAATGGTTGCTTATAATGAGACCCCTCCTACAATTACATAAACTGTGAATTCAAGAAACATAAAAAGCTTAGCCTTCACAATATATATTGGACAGTTAAATGAAAGTTTTGACATGAAAAAACTTCTGTAAGCATTTAAACTTGATAAAATAATTTTATCTTTTGAGCTTAATAAATATCAGTCAAACTTTCAATTGAGTTCTTAAACTTAAACTTCTTTTTTTTATTACTATTCTTGTACTTATTTTTTAAACATGCAATTTGTCTTGGTTTAATTGTTTTCCACAGATATTGTTTTGTTTAACATTTGTTCTTAACTTCATTCATTTTCTTTACTTGTTTTCTTTGTATCTTCATTTGTTCTATCAAGTTTTCATTGGATAATTATGTAATTGCCACCTTTAATTTCTCTGATCATATGTTTATGTTACTCCTGTATATGATAATTTACATTGTGATTTTCTGGTATCTATCCACGCATTTAAATTATATAATTGACTTAGTACTTTGCATTTTGCAGCCTATACTCAGTCAAATAGCAGATAATTGTTTCAAAGTTGCAACAGATAGAAATGGCTGCTGTGTGATGCAGGCATGTATTCAACAGTCTCGTGGTGAAGTCAGAAATCGCATTATCGCTGAGATCATGGCCAACGCAATCCCAATGGCAGAAGATCCTTTTGGGTATGCATCTCCGAACCCTTGTCTATAAGTTTCTAGTTATTGTTGGCAATTTTGATCCATTTATTTGTATATGAGTTGACTTGGGTGGTTGTTCTTCATTCAAACAAGTCAAATAAAAAAGTAATGGTTACAACTAAAAGGGTGACAAGTCAAAACACTTTAAATATTATTTTGTTTTTGGGTTTTCTGCATAAAATATCATTGTGCCTTTTCATCTGTTGGTCTTAGTCATTGTACCTTTTTGTGCATCCAAGAAGCCCTTAAAAGATGGTTTTGTTTACATTATAGGTTATTTCTAATCGGTAAATCTAGGTCGAATCTTTATATAGCATTGACATTAACTTAATGTGTTTTCATATATAAATTCTAAATATTTATCTAAAAGCTATCAATTTCAGTGACCATCCTTTTGCATACAAAATTTTAACATTAAAAAAAGACAAAAAAATGTTTGTGGGTTAACTTGACTCAATTTACTCAATTCCGCTGGTTCAAGACGTTTTTTAGTTGAATCCTTTTGAGATATTACCTAGCCCGCTCATCTTGACATATTAACTTCTTGTTTTTTATGTCGTTTTGGCGTTGAAAAGCTAACTTTTATGTATTTTATGTGAAGCAATTATGTGCTGCAACACATGGTAGGACAACATTCTCTCGAGCTAACAACATTGCTTGTGAGCCAACTCCAAGGAAGTTTTGCATATCTCTCCCAAAACAAATACGCGAGTAACGTTGTGGAGAAATGTTTGACTGAATCAGGACCTGATCTTTCAACAAAAATCATTCTTGAATTGGTTGAAAGCCCAAATGCCTCGTCCCTTCTTGTAGATCCCTATGGAAATTTTGTTATCCAATCTGCACTAAAGGTTTCTAGGGTCAGTTAATGCCTTTTAATCCACATTTTACATTATTTACTTTCTCTTTTTAATTAACTAACGGATTTTGTTCATTGCTTAGGGGCTTGCATTCGAATGGCTACGAAAGCTGATATCAAGAAATATAAATTCAATGCAAAGCAATCTATACGGTAAAAAGATACTGGAGAAGCTTGAAAAGAGGAGGATAATACATAATTAGCATTCATAGTGCTATTTTTTTGTGAATAGGTCTTTGTTATGTGGTCATAGTTTTATGTTTATTCTATATGTACTAGGTTATAGACCCGTATATTACATAGGATTGTATATTAGGAATTATATAACTTTATAATAGTTATTAGATGGACTGAATCATTATAATCGTTTATAGTTCACGTCTTTCAATGTGATAGAAAGAAACTTATCAAATTCTCAACCTTAAAAAATCTACTAACTAAAAATGAAATTAACAAATGTGAGCCAACAAACATTATATTTATACTAGTTGTTTCTAGCAGTCACGACAAAATGAATCTCATTATAATAAAGGCATGTTCAAACTAAACAAACTACAGTTTTAAGAAGCTTAAAACTAAGGGGGCGTTTGGTTGGAAGGAATGGAATGGAATGGAAAGGAATTGAGAAACTAGTATAATTTGCAAGTAAAATTGTGTTTGAGTAAGCAATTAAAAGTAAACCCAAGGGAATGTTTCACCTCAAATTCCCTTGGTTGTGGGATTTCAAAATCCTTCCACCTAGAGAGGGAATTTGAAATCCCACAACCAAGGGAATTTGAGGTGAAACATTCCCTTGGGTTTTACATTTCATTACCCACTTAAACATAATTTTGCTTGAAAATTATACTAGTTTCTTAATTCCATTCCATTCCTTCCAACCAAACGCTCCCTAAGAATTTGACAAGTACTATTCAAGTTGTAAAGTAAAGATACTCTTACAAACATCTAAAGCTATCCACTTTAACATAGCTCACAATTATAAAATGATTTGCCGATAGTTACACGTATGTTTCATTTTAAGTTTCATTTTGACTCACACATTCACATAAACATATACATGTCATTCTTGCCAAAAAAATGACCTTTCAAAGATAAGCATAATATCTATTCAGTTTTAAAGCATAACTAAAAAACAATAACATGAAACTATTGAACTTAATTATTTATAATTTAAACTAAAGGAAAATATAAACCTACTTATAAAACGTATTGCATCAAGTATAAATTATAAATATCATTGAATAATCTTGTTTACTGATTGCGGCTGACATTGCAATTCAAGATGAAGAAAATGAAAGAAGTTAAATTATCCAAATATACAAAACTTTTGGATTGAAGATTTAAGTAAATGGCAGAAAAATAATAATAGGATTGAAGAAGATAGTGACATATGACATGTTTTCTAATCATTTTTTAAAGTAAGGATGTGTATGGATGTTGTGGTTTATATTGGTGTAAATCTTTGGTGCTTTGAATTTTGGCTGCGTATACCATTTTAAGAATATATACTAGGAGCACATACATAACAATAATAATTAGATTGCTGGTTCAAGTTTAAGAATATAGTTTTGGTTTTTTGTTTTGTTCGTAAATATACAAATGATATGGCTAAGCTATTTTTGTGTGTCTTCTGGACACTGGACACTGCTCTCCATCTCTCACCCACACATATATGTATATGTGTATATAAATATTTAGGAATTGTAAGATATTATTTTATTAACATGAACACAGTATAAAATTTTTAATGATTCTACAATAAATACACGTATTCGTGTATGATAATATGAATTGATTCTACTAGCTTGAACGTGTTGCTTGAGTATGAACAAATAGCTACTCTTGCAAGTGTATTTCAGTTCGTCTCCTAAAACGGCTTAGGTGTCGCCAGCAATATAAGGCGTCAAGGCCAAAGACGGTTCTCCAAACAAATTGATCTTTGAAACTATTTAATTAACCTCAATACACTATATAACATTTAATGATTCTACAATAAATACATGTATTCGTGTATGACAATATGTACTGATTCGACTAGCTTGAACGTGTTGCTTGAATGTGAACAAATAGCTACTCATGCAAGTGTATTTTAGTTCGTCTCTTATAATGGCTTAGGTGTCGCCCATGATATAGGGCATCAAGGCCAACAACGGAACTTCAAATGAACTGATCTTTGAAGCTATTAACTAATGTGTATGACAAGTAATACTAGCTTTTATGGCCCTATTAATTTAGAAATTGTTGCAAGACTGGTTGGTGGTGGTTTTTAGCTAGCGAGAGAGTGGCTATGTCCCTTGAAAGCCATTCACCAACTTTAAAAGCAAATAGGGTTGGCCTCGTACTTGACGGGGAGGACAAATCGACATGGGTTTGAGAGGCACAAGCTCGTCGAAGCTGCTTTACTTGCTAGACTCGGATGCGAATCTCATCATGTGAAGAGTCATCTCAGGAAAAGATAAGACTTTCCTAAAGCGAGAAATAAGAAAAATAGTAGCAAGATGCTATAGGTCCTGTTAAAACAAGAAATTCCTTATAAAGTTGCAACTATCGGGTAAACTCATCTTGGCCATAATGCAAAAGAAGATAATGACAGACACATTTGGCATGATACGACCTAAAATCTTCCTATTCAAATTAAATAATAACTAAAAGAACACGTGTTAACATTGTATTCTTTCTAATAAAAATTTTTCCGTTTCTCTCTCTTATTAAATAATTATCTTAATTACCAATAATATAATTATCTATTTTTTAGATTAAAAATAGTTTTTTCAAAAATTAAGAAAGAAATATTATTAAAAAAAAGAAATTTTTTAAAACATCAAACTTTTTTAAAATACAAAATATTTTAAAATTGATGTTTTTAAAAGGTATTTTTTTTATAAACCAAAAATAATATAAAATTGGGAGTTATAATTAGAAAATTTTTAAAATGATATATTTTAATACGGTTTGTTTTGAAACAAGATGTTTGACTTTTTTTTTAAAATAAAATTTAAAAAGTTGATATCATTGTTTTATTACTTATAGTTCTTACTAATACCTAATTCAATCGTATCGTATTTTAGAATATTATTTAATACTTAATAAATTTTTATTATATTTAGTAAAGCTCGTTATATATATATATATAATATATATATATATATATATATATATATATATATATTATATATATATATACTTTATTTATTAAGTTTAAATGTGAATAAAAGAAATAATAAACTTATAGTTCTTTTGAATATGTAACTAAAGTTTGTTTTTTTATAGTTTTGTCACAAAAGCTTAACATGTTTATTTTTTATATTTTTTATAGATTTTATTTTCATTCCAAATTATTAAATAAATCATGTATCCGCTTATATATAGTTTTCGAAGATCCTATTATAAATTCTTGTCCAAAAAGCTAACACATTTGTTAAAGAACATAATATATGGAATTTTAAGGCGTGTTATCAAAGTTTAGGAACATATTATTAAACAAAGAAAATTCCCAATCTGATGCGGTGAGAATGCACGGCTCATGTTTTAAAAAACTTTTTACAATACGTAAAAAAAAATTAAAATGTTATAACTATATAATTAGAATTTTATATAATATTATATCCCAAAGTTATAATAGAAAATCAAATTGACATGACTTGGTTTTAAATAAAATTTATGTCGAAACATAAGACTAAATAAGAATGTCCTGACTATCATGATATTCGGAATTTTAATTAAATATTATATACCGAAAGTTATAAAAAACACATTTTGACCACCTTCAAATTTAAGTAAAATCTATATTAAAGCGTAGATAAAATTAAACGGTACATTTGAAAGGGTCTACTTGGTGCGTCGTGAATTTGTTAATACTTGTGGGAATTAACACAGTTTGGTTTTTAATACAATTCATAACAAAATATGAGAGTAATTAAGAATGTTATCATGATATATTCCAAATATTAGAAAATATTATATACCTAAAATTATAAAAGAAAATCAAATATCAACATGACTCGTTTTAAATTAGATTTATGTCCAAACGTAAAAAAAATTAAAACATGTCGTAACTCTATATTCATATTTTTATAAAACATTATATGCCTAAAGTTATATCAAAGGGTACATAAAATTAAGCATGTCACAAATGGTATATTTTAAAGTTTCTAAAACATTATATATAAAAATTATTAAAAAGATAAATGTCTAAACGTATCTAAAAAATTAATAGTAAGGAAAAAGAAAAAAAGGTAACGTAACGGGTTACGGGCTAATTTTTGTTTACAGAGAAAATATACTCATATTGTTTTATAAACTTCTGCTTAAAATTAAGAAAGGTAACTTTTTGTTATAAGAAATCTTTGGTTACTTTATGTAATTCAAAAAGAGAAAAATAAACATAAGATAGCACGGGCACTTTACTTTTTCATATGTGTAGTTTAATTTGTGTTGGAAATATGTTATGATTTTTGCATAATTTTATACTTTTGGTTTAAATTCCCGGTTGAAAAGAAATTGGTATTCAGCTTTTTAAAAGGGTTGATGAAGAAATGAAGAAGAAAGCAAAATAAATAAAAATAACTTGTATGATTCACATGATTAATGTGTGACATTTGGGTGATGACAATTAAGGTAATGTTAGGTTGTGCTACGAGAAAAGTTTGAAAGATATTGTTATATTTTATGAAACCGATATTTATACACCATCCTTGTTATAATTAACAACCCTAGAATTCTATACGGGTTGTATAGTCCTATACGAGTAGTATAAGGGTCTTATAGCTCCATATGGGACGTATAACTTATTTGACAGCCCCTTGAATTTTCATTGTGTTCAGTGTCGAATTTTGCTATACGCATCGTATAAGGCTATAGCTATTTAAAAGCCCTCCTTGAAATTTTCTCATTTTAGTGTCGTATACGAGGCGTATAGAGAGAGTGTCGATTATAAACGTCGGTGTCTTAATATTAGGACTCTTTATTTATTTTACATTCTTAAAATTGTTGATATAACAAAATATTAACAAAAACTCATGACATTTTATGCTAAATATATTAAAATTAATGACGTTGATAGACAAATAAACAACTATAATTTACATCGAATATTCTTGAAATTTTCTTCTAAACATATTATTTCTAACAACTTATTAACTGATACATATCCCAGTTTATTTATACATCCAGACCAATTACTATATAATATCTTAAAAAGAACAAGGACTTCATGGACATTTAGGACCGCCTTTAGAGTTCTTTTTGTCCCGATAACAAGGACACTCATCTTTGTTCCCATACGTCCCTGAAGGCACACAGTGACAAGCTTCACAACATATCCCGCAATACTTAAGACATCTATCTTGTCTTCCTGCCTTTGAGCATCTCACCGCACACTTCGAGTCACAAAAACCTAATAAAATACCACACATACATAATCATGTATCACTAGTAAAAGAATAGAACAAAGAAGCCCATATCGTATATATGTGTGATTTTATAGAATGATTATTGTTACAATAGAAATAAAAATAATTTAGATAAACAAGGTACAAGTTGTTATGCATAGTTTAGGATCTTACTTGAACCAGCCATGGTAGTATGAAGGAGAGAAGAGCTCAAGAGTACAAGTGCCAGAAGCACAAATGTTGCAACGGTTGGCTTCATTTGTTTTGCTTGTAAATTGGGTTAGAACTCGTAAATTGTGTGTGGGACGAATTTGTGCCAAAATGGGGCACTATTTATAGTGTGGAGAAGGTTGGTAAACAATTTAGAATATTTACACAAATGACCCCTCTACTAGTTTCCAATAGTAATTTTGGTCCTTTATGTTTATGGATATTATATGTCAACGCCATAGGTTGATGATGAAAGTTGTAGATGCGTTATTTATACAGTAAATTACATAAATTCCGTGTTTGTATAGTTAAAATTACGGATACCCTTGATAAGCAAAATTACATGTCTTTTAATTAATTTTTAAAAAATCAACTAGAGCTAAAAGAATAATGAAATAAAAAGGAAGGGTAATTTGGCAACATTACTTAAAACAAAAGGCTACGAGTGAAAACAAACAATTAAATAAGAAATATTCACAATTTAATCAAACATAATGAGGATTAATCTCGCATTTATATATAGATATGCAATTTATGGTCGATCAAGGCAAAACCATGATATAGAAAAAGAAACCTGCGGAGCAATTGTATAAAATGTTATATAAAATAAGAATGTATGTAGTTGAACTTTATAATCGAATTTAGTGGACAGCGAAAACTCTAGACATCATGCATTATAAAGTCGCACCATTCCCCACTTTTGCTTTTCATTTTTTATCTAGTATTTGTGATTTACGTCTCTGCACAAATTATTACATAGTTTGAAAAGAAATCCACTATGTACTACTTTTATCAATATAAGACTTTATGCACATTACTATACCAATAAAACATATTCCGCGTAGTTCTAAGAATGTGTCTGGCTCTCAGGGTATTGTATTGCCAAAGATGACCAACGATCCATAAAGATTATGTCTTACTTGTTAGACATTGGGTTTGGGTGTTTCTTACAATTTCAAAGTTTCTCTCAATGTATGAGTAGTATTTCGAGTAGGGCTGGTAAAACATATCTTATCGTATTTAACATGTTAGAGATGATGCGTGTAGCACACGTATCAAACATGAAAATAACTTGTTTAACCACCTATATATCACGTCTGTAATTTTTTAAAAATGTTTTTGTGAACCAAGAATGAGAAATAATAGAGTCTAGCCTCCTAATTTTAATTATTTTAAAAAACTTAAAAAAATAAATAATATAATTTTTATTAAACAGGTCTAATCATGTCATAAACAGATCGAAAATTGCCAGCCCTAATTTCGAGAACGCCTCAACTAAGGTGGAGACATTAAGCAGTCTAGTCAATTAACCGTATTATATAGCAATTTAATATATTGGTTAGATGTTCACAACTATCATAGAAACCTCATCTTGTATTCTTACTTATAATTCATTTATACATCATTCTATGTGATATAAGTTTCCATCTAATTTCTCAATCCATGTTAATTTCAAACACGACACTTTAAACACTGAAATTTCATTCATAACTCCAGTTTGAAAACTTAAATCGTTACCAAGCTCCCATCAAGAAATTTCACAAACCAATAAAATAATAATTATATTAACAATAACTACATATAGTTATTCGTATCCATTATCCAAAGTAAAAGAAAATGACATTTATTTTCACTATTTTTTCCACAAAGCATATATCATTTCTCTATTCGTATTAAGTTAACGATGAACTTAATTGTAAGGTAAGAAAATTTTTTATACAATGGATAAAATCTTTTCTTAAAAGTTCTGTTGACATGGTTTTTAGGGTTATGAATAAAATAATGCTTTTAATGTCTGTTGACATGGTTTTTAGGATTCGCCATTTGTCGTTATAACATAGTAATAGAAAAATATAACTAAATATAAAAAAATATAAAAGTTCAAGGGGTAGGGGGTTAAAACATAGTGATAAGATTGAAGTTTCAAAATAAAAAGGTCATAAGTTGAAACCTCACACAAGGTAAAATTCGCCTGTAAAAATTCGACGTCTTGCTTAAAAAACATTAAATTTGAAGAATATTCATATTTTTTTACTTTACTTTTGGATATTAAAGAGGGGAAGACGGTTACGTAGAGTTGTATAAGGTGGCTTTCGTGGTTTAAAAGAACGGTTAAAAAGAACAAGAAAAATTATTTTCCTTGGACGTCAAACATAAAGTCTTCCATTTTATTTACTTTTTATATCTTAGATCATACGTTTGGTTACATATAATTTGATGTGCATCAGCTAAAATACAAGTTATAATATAATAATGACAAAAATATACAATATAATCAACCTTGTCAAAATGTTATAATTATCTAAACTTCTAAAGTGGGGAAATACAGAAGTTTGAAAATAAATCCGAAAATTTGGTTCATGAGATTGGTAATAATCAACCATCTATAAGATAAACATTAAGAGCATTCACATCCTCCTTTTTTTTTTTGAAGTGAATTTCTATATTATATGAAATTATTATGAATAGTTGTGAGTGAAGTAGCAAGAAATGTTACCGTTAATCTGTATATTTGGTAATATATATATATATATATATATATATATATATATTATATTAATTTTAATTTTGCGAGTGAATTCCTTATTTTGTTTAGTATGTAACAAATTTTGGTATTTTCTCTTTTAATAATCACGTCTTTAGTCTAAATGAGACATCGTATTGGTAAGATGTTTTTTATCAATTCAAAAGCACAAATATTCAATACAAGTGATTAATAAAAATAGATTATAATTAAGTTGTTTTAAAAAAAATTAATCACGTCTTCACTTAAAAGGTGGTTTTAAGGGATTATTTTTAAGGGGTTGAGAAGAATTTCTAGAATAATCTTTAAATATGTTCAAGAATGCTCTAATGATGATGAGCATGATGACATGAAATTGGATCAAGACTTACTGTAATCTTTTTTTAATCAGATTTTTTTTTATATTTAGAACTTTTCAATATAGAAATTTTCAAATATTGGTTTGCTTAACTACTTACGTATCTTCATTACCAAAAAAGTTGATGGTATGATTTGTGGCCATCAAAATTCTCTTAAACTTTTATTATTGTTTAAAGTTTATACAATAAGAAATTATTATTATTATTATTAATTTACATGGCAAATGAATAGTACAAAGAGCAATTCTGCAATTAACTTAAATTTTTATGAATTTTTTTATCTTCTCTGCTAAATCGTAGCAAATCTGTATACGTAATTAAGAATGATGAAATTCATGATTTTTATTTATTACATTAAGATTTTCTTGGAGCAAAAGTTATAATATTCACCAATGTACTAACTTAGCAAATCCAGGTACCATATGTAGCAAATTCTGCTTCCGTCTACTTTGGAAGATGTTATTTTGTATATTTATTCGTTTAATAAGACCGTGTGAAATTGCTTTTGTATAGATTACTTATTTTGGTGAACTATCCGTAGAACTTTTCTAGTTCTTACTACATGATGTATTTTATAAGATGCTACTCCTGTTCTAAGAAGATAAAAAGTATAAAGGTGAATACATGAATTGGCTTCCACTCTCATGAAGTTGGTGAGGATTCAGGAGGACTATCCACATGTCAAAGTGTTGTATATCTTCATATGAATTAAACAATTTGATTTTTTTAAAAAGTTGTGTGTTATTAATCACTAGTTTTTAACAGTTTGATGGTTTCCAAAGTGAAATAAATTTGAGTTAGTTTGATTCGTGATAAAAGGAACAATTAACATTAGAAGAGGAGTGAATGTACGTCCTGATGAAATAAGAAAAAAAATATGACACGGACATAATTATATTTAGGTTGGGTTGTAAATGGTTGATCAATTTAAATTTTATAATAAACAAGTCATGTTTGAGTTAAGTTGTAAATAAAGTGATGGATCTCTTTAAAAGTATTAAAAAAGCGAAAATATATATATATATCTTCCTACTCTAATAAAATGTTAAATAAAAAGAACACATGACATCATCACATTCATAATCATCAAATTTTTTCCGTCTCTCTCTCCCATTAAATAATCATATTAATTACTAATATTATTTAATTCTTTTTTATATTAAAATAAATTTTAATAAATTAAGAAAAAGATCTTTTTATTAATGTTATTTTTAAAGAAACAAATTTTTATAAAATAAAAACATTTATTAAAACATCAAACATTTTTAAAAATGCAAAATATTTAAAATTGGTGTTTTTTAAAAAGTAAAATTTTTATAAAATAATTAAAATTAGGAGTTATAATAAGCAAAAAATTTTAAATGATATTTTTAAAATGTTCATTTTAAAACAAAATATTTTATTCTATTTATAATAAGGAAGATTTCAATCATATCTTATATTAAAATATTATTTTATTATTAACAAATTTTAATTTTATTTAATATTTTATTTATTCGACGCGTGTATACACAGGTTTACTAAAACGAGTGTGTAATACATGGGTTTATTCAATTTGTAAAATACACAATATTTAATACATAACTTTTTATATTATTAGCCATGTAACAGTAAATTTCTTTAGCCCGTGTATTACACGGGATTGTAACCTAGTGTGTGTGTATATATATATATATATATTATATATATATATATATATATATATATATATATAGAGAGAGAGAGAGAGAGAGAGAGAGAGAGAAGGGATCTTAAGAAAACCACAAAGTTATGAGAAAACTAGAGAAAACCAAAGAAAACGGTCACATAATTTATAATTTTTTTATCACTACCCTCTATATATATGTGTGAGTATATATAAATAAAGATATGGATCAAATGAAAACCGTAGCGTAGTTTTACATATACGTCACATATAGGTTACGTATACGTAACTATTTTTCATTCGACATAGTGTTACGTATACGTAAGTTTCTTTATTCTCGTATGTATGCTCAACATATATTTACCAAACACTTAAATAACATTTTAATAATTAAAATAACAAAAAAAATTTGAATTATGTTATTGCTTTCCTTGGTTTTCTTTGGTTTTTACATAACTATTGGTTTTCTCAGGAACCCTCCCCTATATATATATATATTATGTAGAGTAAGACACACGTAGTTTATTTGGTTTGATCCTAGTCATATGTTTGGTATCCAAGATTAAAAAGTTTCATTTAAAGATATATGATAGAATCCACATATGAAGTTGTCTTCATAAACTTGTTTGGGTTATAATTAAAATTGAAATTTGTTTTAAAAGATAATTTGAATTTGATAGAATCTTCGTATAAAGTTAAAACTCGACCGTTAATATATCTTCGAAGCATAAATATGCTTAAAAGATAGGGGCATTTACATATTTCCCTTCATAAAATCATTAATTACATATTTACCCAAATCAAAAAACAATTTCATATTTCCCCTTCCTAAAACATACATATTACATATTTACTCATTTTATTAAAATTATTTATTGAATGATTATATTACTAGTATTTACACAAAATTATTTTTACATATTTCACTTTCAACGACTATCAATTGCATATTTTTCTAAGTTAAAGTCTTCTATGTAAATAGAAATAATAAAATTTCATCTCATTTACAACTTTATATCAAAACAACAACCGATAATAAAAATTACATATTCAAATACAAAACATAATTGCTAAAAGTTTTAAACAATTATAATAATAAAACACTAATTGTGACACCCCGTGTCTTCAGGTTAACACTACAATTCTAATTTTTGTTATCAAATCATTTTCCTATCGTTTTTTTTTTCTACCAATGGTTTATTTATTTTGAGTTCTTTCTTTTTATAAACTAACAAGAAAATTAAACTTAAATTATTTAAACCCAATTTACTTAATTACCGAATCTATTTAAACTCTTGAGCACCTAAACTAAATAATTAATTGTTTAAACTAATTAATAAACAATTTAGATTATCATAAATGTTATCCCAATCTAACAACCTTCACCGACCTCCCCTCTATCACGGTTGGTTTAATTTAAACCCTTTACCCCACGACCTCATCTCCATTTACCTTTGATCACCATTGATCTCCCAATTCAGTTTCAGCGAGTTCTCGTCTCCCGGCAGCCTCCGTTTCTCGATCGATCATCTTCGCCGACTTTCCCCTCTGCAACCGCAAGCACTCGACCATCGACACCGCCCCGGCAGCCGCGAAACCGATCCAGCAGCCCATTCGGTACGATTTTTGTTTTCTTCTCATCGTCCTCTCGTTTTTGCTATGTTACGGTTTCGGGTCCTCGGGTTATGACTTGCGCGTACGTTCATGCTCTCGTGTCTAAGAGTTGTGATGATCGTTTGGGTTCTATGATCGTACGTATGTGTGAGATGGCTTTACGTTGCTGAGCATTGATATAGATATATTGGAATATATGTCATAATAAAAGTATGTACATGTGCAGTGTGTGTGCCTACGAATATATAAGGATTGCTAAATAATTGGTTGTGTGTGGATTTAGAGTGTATGTGTGGGTTCTTTTCTGTCATGTGTGTATAATGTGTGAGTGTGTGGTTGGTGAGTTATGGTGGGTGTTCATAACTGTGAGATTTTGGTATATATATGCAGTTATATATTTATATTCATGGAGTATGTGGGTTATGTGTGAGAGCATGAATGATGATGTGGTTTCATGGTGGGTATGGTACAGATTTTGTAGGCGTGGGTTTGGATAGGGTGCATGATAGAGTTGCTTAATAATCATTGTTTTAATGCATGTATATTGTGCATGTGCATTTGTTAGTTTGTGGTGGTTGATGTTCATTATGAAGTATGTAAAATGTGTGTACCAGATAGATTCTATTATATTATATAATTATGTGTGAAATTTAATATATGGAGGTGTTATATGCAATATATATTTTATAGGAGTTATATGTTATGCTTTATATATAACATGTATAGTATATATGTGTTATATGCTATGCGCGTTATAGACTCTAGGTATAGTAAAAGTGAGGGTTGTGTTGAATAGTGTTTGCTTGGGAGTGGGGATATACCGATGGCTCGCATTGTAACCGTATCGAGAACGCGAAACCATGCAATTCTAGTACTAATATTTGATATTAATTAAATATTAAATGGTGCGTTCAGGTTACTTGGAAAACTAGACAATTTTGCGTGCATTTAATTGTTGCTGTGCATAAAAGGTGAGTTCTCAGCCCCACTTTACTTGCTTTCTTTGGGGTGAAAGAAACGTGTGTTCTAAATGTATTTTCATTTGATCAGTATTACTGTAATATCACTTGTTTACTAGTGTTGTATTAACTTAAGTCCTCACTTTCGAACCGTTAATGTATGTACCTTAGCGAGGTAATTCTGAGTAGATCTACTGGGTTTGACAAACCCCACCCGGGCTAGTCGCGCTAGCACAACGGTACGTCAAACGGGTGTTTAATTGACCTAATTTCAGTTGCTGTGACCTGGTGTTCACAGCCGAGGCATTCCTTTACATTGTCAGCTTCGGTTGCGAACTTCATACACTTAATAACTTGTTGAGTAGACTAGCTATCTACTGATATTACTTTGTTTACTGTATCAGTTTACTATTATGTTCTATTTATCAAAACCTGTGAACTCACCAACATTGTGTTGACACTTTAGCATGTTTCTTTCAGGTTCTTAAATCGAGCACGACTAGGATCATCACTTCATATCATTCATCATTTATTGGGTCAACAAAGAACAATTGCATTTTTTTCTACATATTATACTTATATGGTTTTGCGCGTGTTTGCGCCGTTTGAATGATAAATTTTTACGCATCCGCATTACTTTCATGTTTTTATTTTTAACTTTGACTTGGGAAATTTTAATTTAAAATGAGCAATTATATTTTGTAATTGTTGTGTCATTTGGTGTAATTAATGGCTGAGATCCTGGTATGTCACGCGCCTAACGGTATTACCCCGCTCGTGGAAATTGAGGGTGTGACACTAATATCTTCTCTAAGTAAAACAAGGTAAAATAATTATTTAATATATAATGTTTAATAAAATGGATATATATGTAATATATATGTTTTAGGAAGGAAAAATATGCAATTAATTTTTTATCTTGGGGAAATATGAAATTTATGGTTTTAGGAAAGGGAAGTATGTAAAAATTCCTAAAAGATAAAGCAAGTTTTTTTTCTTTCCAAAATACCAAAGTAACTACTTTCCATTCTTGTGTTAATTTTGTAACTAATGTCAAATTAGGTGTTTCCAATAGTAAAAACTTAGGGGGCGTTTGGTTGGAAGAAATTGAATGGAATGGAATGGAATGGAATGGAGAAACTAGTATAATTTTCAAGCAAAATTATGTTTAAGTGGGTAATAAAATGTAAAACCCAAGGGAATGTGTCACCTCAAATTCCCTTGGTTGTGGGATTTCAAATTCTCTCTCTAGGTGGAAGGATTTTGAAATCCCACAACCAAGGGAATTTGAGATGAAACATTCCATTGGGTTTACTTTTAATTGCTCACTCAAACGCAATTTTACTTGAAAATTATACTATTTTCTCAATTTCATTCCATTCCTTTCAACCAAACGCCCCCTTAGGGTAAAGATGTATTTATTAGATCGCAACAATGATCCGACCCCTTCTCGATCTTTACATATAACAGAAGGTAAGTCAATCATTGATACACCTTACGCTTCTAAAAAAAAAACTTAGTAGTTTTATATGAAAAAAGCTCTGTGTGATATTAGGCAATAAGGTATCTATAACCTTTTATCAAAAAATATGCATAGTTGATCTCACTATCGATGTAAGGCAAACTATGCACCGTTTGTCGGGTGCAAGTAGGAATATTAGTCTTTTTCATTTTGCTTTTAAAGCCCATATTTTTAACTAATATCTTACAGTGCAAAAACCACAAAAAATAATATTCAATTGATCTCCTACGTTCTTACATATAATCCAAGTATTTCAAGATGATCAAAGCATAAAATAAGAGATTAAAGCTACTTCATCATACTATATATGAATCTTTAATTTGTGTTTGGTGATTACTACTATATTTAATGAATTTGTAATGTGATCAATACTTAGTTTTAATGTGACGCTATTACAAGGTGATCACTAACATCGGTGAGAAGATTGTACACGATGATCTCTAGTGCCTTACAAAGATGTTAATTTTAGTGGATCAACTTTCGAATGTGAATCAAGGAGATGATGTAGAGTGGACAAGATTATACACCAGCGATTTCTACTATATTAAAGAGGCGTTTTAGGAAAGTAACTTTCAACTGGTGAATCAAGGAGATGTTAAAATGTGGATAAATTAACATTCACTTAAACCTCTACAAATCAGTTTTGTCTTCTCATCCCTTACACTATTTACTTATCACAAAAACTTATACATTGAAGTGTATTTTCTTAAACAAGCAAGTAACTAAGAACAATGTTAGAAAACTGTTCACCCCTCTATTTTTCTATCAATATGTCAAGGCATGACACTCGACAAGCAAAAAAAAGGTGACAAGGAGCAACAAACCCTCGTAACTAAATTTAGCCTGATGTATTAAACACAAATAAGTCGTATTATCAACTTAAACCCGTCAATATAACACAATAACCCCTGACAAAAAGAGAATGCATATAAATCTCAAACATGCTTGATTTTTACGAAGGAACTTTCAAACGATAAAACTATCATTTCCTTACATTTTCTCCAAATGCTATAACGATTTAGATTAGTAACTTTTTCCTCCCAATCTTCTCAATTCTCAAATTGAAAAACATGAAATGTAGTTACACTAAAACCGAAATTTTGTTTAATATTCTTATGATCTTTTCAGTTCAACAGGACGCAATGACGCATATAGATCATTCAACCCATTAACACCGGCCCGGCCCGGACCGGCCCATGTGATTCTGAGTCTATAAGGCTATCCTTAAGCAGAAGGTTACTAGTGTCCGATGATTGTGGGGGGCTACTATAGAACTCGCTAATACTACTCTGCTTTCGCCTAATCTATTCCCAAATCGAGTCTTCAATTGGCCGTTGGTTGAAGTGATTCGATTCATCAACAATGTCTACTGTTCAACCGATTCCTGCTGATACGTACAAGCTAGGGTTCATCGGAGCTGGTAAAATGGCCGAGAGTATAGCCAGAGGCGTCGTTAAATCCGGCGTTCTCCCCGCTTCGCGTATTCAAACTGCTCATAAAGGAGCTCGCCGTGCGGCTTTCGAATCCTTCGGAGTCGGTGTTTTCGAACACAACAATCAGGTTTAGTAATAGTTTGATTCAATCTGTAACTGCGATATGCTGCTGTGTTTTTGTAGAAGGTATGAGCTTCAGAAAGTGAATCAGCATACTGCTGAAATTTTTACGGTCTTTTAGTTCGATGTGTTGGGCTTTTGGGGATTTTGAGTTGATCTCCCTTTTTGGGTATGTTGATTAGAAACAAATAATTGCCAAGGTTAAAATGGTTAGCGAAATTGATCAGCTTAATATTGAAGTAGGAATATGAAAAAATGAAAGTCATGTGACAGTTACTTGATGGTAGTGCAATTATTTGGAGAACGATAAGCAATCCCTATTGTATAAGATCATCAGTTACAAATATTTTGATTCAAGATGTAAGTAAAAGAGATTGTATTTAAAGTATCCTGGGGTTGTAAATTGATGGCTGGGTTAATTGTGGTTGTAGATTGTGATCCTTAATTTGTTTCTGTTTTAATATACCAGCTGGACCTTTAACAGATAGTTCAAGCTCTATCTTGTTGAAGTTTATGGAGCTTGAGTTCAGTACAAGTATAGATACCAGCTGAAAATTTATAATGAGTCTATTTTGGAGTTCATTAGAACTTAAGTAGACTTTTTATTAGGCTTTTCAGGCCCTGCGTATGCGTATACACATTTGAGTGTTTATTGATTCAGTTTTGTCTACATCCTTGCAGGTTGTTGAAAACTGTGATGTGGTGATTTTCTCTGTCAAGCCACAAGTTGGTAATTCCATGATTTTCATGCCTTCTCCATTTATGCTGTTATATATCACTTCTAGTGCTAATAATATTGCATACCGTCAAGTACCTCATAGCTGCTTATTAAACAGCTTGATGAGAACTTTCTATCAGCATTTTTTTCTATATTTTATATGTTTTTAATTTTATTCTTATCTGACTTGCGTTCATCTATTTTACTTCTTTCTCCATTTACTTTCGTGAATATTAAAACAAAAATCTCGTATAGCCCTTTTAGTCATTTAAACAACCTCCACACTCCACAGCATAACACATCTTTAAGAGAGTAGAATAAGGTCTGGTAAATAGCTATAATTGGGAAAACTTGCTTCTAAAATTGTTGATTTTGGTAAATTTGCTATGTTGAAACTATTCAGCTATAGGTGGTGGTGAAGCCAAGATTTTGTATTAGTCATGTGGGATCACATTAGCTTGTAAGTACATTGCTGATTACGCTTTTGCCTTTTATATATGTGGGATGTACTTCCTAAACTCATAAACATAATTAAAATAAGTTAGTTCCTAGCAATTTATCGACCGTACAGCAGAAAATTGACTTTATACATTAACTGGCTGGCGGCTACTAACGTTGCTATATTGAAACGGGTTGTATCTGGTTCTTTAAACTAGATGGGAAATCTACAGAGCTCACTAATAAATTGGCTCTATTTTGAATTGAAAATTTATTATGTTTTATGTTTTTTGCTGCAGCTAAAGATGCTATTTTGCAGCTGAGACCACTCCTGTCTGAGAAAAAGCTTCTGGTCTCAGTAGCTGCTGGTGTCAAATTGAAAGACCTTCAGGTCTGACTACTGTATTTTCTTGTGTATCATTTTGAAATAAAATCAGATAATTGTTGATTATATTGATAGTATACATACCAACTGTTTGATCCTTCGAGCATATGTACTCATGCCCAAAGGGTTTGTGGCCTACTACTATCATTGTGTTCACTAAAGGTGTTCCTCTCAAGTGGTTGCGGCTTCTAGTCCCTTGGTCGACATTGGTGTAGATTTAGGAATATGTTTGGAGAGCGTATGAGTTAGTTGTTCTATAAAAACAAAAAAACAAATATGTAAGATTGTATTCATGTTTCATATTGGATTACAATCGTCACACTTATTTTAAATGTTAAGAAGAAATATAATCTGATACTACAGTTTATGGTGTGATGTGTTGATAATGTTTTATATCTAATATAAATATTCGATATTATTTTATAGCAGTGGTTTTTAATAATGCAGGAGTGGGCTGGTCATGATCGCTTCATCAGGGTAATGCCAAATACCCCTGCTGCTGTAGGCGAAGGAGCATCTGGTATGATTTTTTTTTAAACTTTGCCTTATTTGATTAAATGTTTTCATTGATTTGATCCTGTCATTTTGTGGATTCACATGATAATGTTGACTCGAATATAACTATATAAGCATGCTATATGATGATATTAACAGCACTTTTGCTTAGTTTAGAAAAACTATATAAAATTTTGCTGAAAATAACCACTAGTGAGGTAGTGATTGAAAAGTTAAAATGTGTTGTGTGATTTGAGAAGTCTTTAAAGGTTGTAAATTGGCTTGTCCTCCATAATTATTGGGGAGTTCCCAAACAACATTGTTTCAAATAGCATTTGACTCTTTGTTTACTTTATTCTATATGAACTTTCATTTAGGTATACCATGCAAAGGACCATATTACTCTAAACACACCTTATATAGAGGGTCTAGGATCAAAATTTCTCTGATTTTATGATAAATATGTGAAGTCTTTTTTGTCTAAAAGGTAGTATGTTATGCAGTTATGAGTTTGGGAGCAGGTGCAACATCAGAAGATGGTGAAATAATAGCCAAGTTATTTGGAGCAGTCGGTAAGATATGGAAAGCTGATGAGAAACTGTTTGATGCAGTCACGGGCTTGAGGTACTTATCTTTCATTTAATATAACACCTGAAGAATAATATCAATTATCTAATTTCTATAAGTCTTTTCTAATTACAGCGGGAGCGGACCAGCATATATATATTTAGTAATTGAAGCTTTGGCTGATGGAGCTGTAGCTGCAGGTTTACCACGGGAACTTGCCCTTGGTTTAGCATCTCAAACGGTACGTTTTCCCCATCGAACATTTCATTAATTTTTCAAAAAGAGAAGAAAAAACAGTGATCGTGATGTGTTCATCGTTTCAGGTCCTGGGAGCAGCATCTATGGCTACTCAGACGGGGAAGCATCCAGGTCAGCTTAAAGATGATGTCACCTCACCAGGTGGAACCACCATAGCTGGAGTCCATGAACTGGAGAAGTCTGGTTTTCGTGGGATATTAATGAATGCGGTTGTCGCTGCTGCAAAGCGTAGCCGTGAGCTTTCCTAGAAATAGGTTTTTTTTTATTATAAATTTTGGCATGCATTGAACGGGTTAAGAATGGGTGTCTCTATTTGTAGACTGTAGTGATTGAATAATATCTTCACCAGTTGACCTCCCTGGCCTCGTATATTTTATGTTTACCATGACCACAATTAGTGGAGTTACCGGTTATTCTGATTATTTGGATCATTCTAATTATATAATGCTTTGTAACAGCTAATATCACCCACCATCAATGTCTATTGCCACCACCACTGTCATCACTACCTCCATGCTCGTGTTGTCATCACCACCACAGCCTTCACCATCGCCACCTTCACTACCACCCCCACAGCTGACGGCACTGCAGCCACTGCTTTGCTTAAGACTTGCTTTAACCTGAACTATTACATCCTTCTTTTAAAACAACTCATTTTGACTTGAAACTAGTATGACCAGCTAACCCACCGTATCCTCCGTGTCCGTGTTTCCAGACTTAGTTGTTTCAAACCAAAAAAAAAAAAAAAAAAAAAAACTCATTCATGTTTAGAAATTCCAAGTGGAACAAAGTTTACAGTTACAGCAAAAAAGAGCATACATGATCCCCCCTAAAGATCTACGGTTGATGTTACATGACGATACAAAATAAATTATGAATCTGTACAAATCTGTTTTTCTGAAATGGGGCAGAGCACCAGGTTTTTCCCACAGCCCGACCACAAGATACTAAGAATATTGGCACAATTCGCCTGCAAATTATGGTTCTTAATTGCTGATGTAGAGCTCCGAAGTGGATGGATGTACGACTAGATCCCCAGCTCAGATCACAAGCACAGTAACTAATGCTGCAACAACAAAACAAATATGAGCTAATACGTTAGCCATTTGTATTTTCTTATTAAAGAAAACAATTTCCAGCGGAAAGCTTATGCTATAACATGAATGTCAGAGATATGAATAGCACTGCGCAACATACATCACTTGGATCACTTTTCAAATGAGCGTATTTATAGATCACTACGCAACCATTCTGAACAAAATTTTACAAAAACGCAAAGAAAACCAAACGCCCCTATGAGCTATAAATCACGCCTGGAGGGATCATGTTCTTGGCCGTTTATTGCAGTTGTACAATGATAAGATGAAGGGATAGTGTATAAGGAGGCCGTCTGATTATTCAAGTTTTTTCATTAAGGCCACCCAACCATCAAACCACATATTTAGTTTTATTCATATCAAATCTGGTAAAAAAGGTTGGATGATGTATACAACATAAAACTTTTGAAAAAACAACATATATACCTGGTTACTTTTTGATTCTGTATAGTAAAAATGTATTAAACAGTCAAAAAATCAAAGTAATTTTTGTCATTAAGCAACTTTTTGAGTACAATTTGGCATAAACAAAAGTAAATGCATAGACGGCAGGCCTTCAAGCAACTGGTGATGTTATTGTTTTGTGACCATGAGGTCATGGGTTCAAGCCGTGAGAAATGCAAGGCTGCGTACATCAGATCGCGAAGCGATCCAGCCCCTCCCCCGAGCAAAGTGGAAGCCAAATCAAGCACCTGGTACACTCTTTTAAACTAAATGCATACTTGGTTGGCCTAGAAAGTAGTTTCAATAGTTGGGTTACCTTATGCGTCGTCCCTAAAAGGAAAGACAATATATATGCCTCGTTCTGGAAAAAGATTCAAAATTCCCCACGCGTAATATAACATGACATAATTCATCTTTTCTCCATACGCATTATTTACTTCTTACTATACAAATTTTATTAAAGATTTCGTAATTGCAAGCAAGTTCAACAATATATCTACTTCCTATTAGCCTAAATTCAAAGATATATGAACTGTTTGGCACTATCCCGATCTATGATCATAAGTTCATAACCTACATTTAAGGTAAGTTCAGGAAACATTAACCTTAAGTAATGAACAAATTATATCAAAGGAAAGCAAACTCACCAAACAAGAAAATCAGAACAAGTACCCAGAATATCATTTGAGTCGGTCGACTATACTGCACATAATACTGTGACCTTTGAAGCTGTCTTTGTATAGCACCATACCACCCATAAAGTTGCTTCTGGTAACAATCATCATCTCTCTCAATGCAGCTCTTACTCCTTTCATAACAAGCATTAATACCCTTTCAAGAAAAACAAAACATTATCAACATCAATCTAACATATTAAATCAAGATTCACCACAATCGCATTTGATTCAAACACTTACTCTGCTCACAGGCTGAGTCTCAGGCAATTTGTGATCTATAAGCTTCAGTTTCCTGTAACCGTTCTTTGACCACTGTATTTTCGATGCAAATTCCATGGTATTTAAAAAACCAGAAAAACTTGGTGTTTTCCGAGGGGGTTGTTCTGTTTTCCCATCAACACCACCAACGGAAACATCATCAGCAACCTCAATACTCCAGGCACCAATGTCGGCATCAGCACTCAATGTCCTCCTATGCTTAGAAAACTTGTTTTCATTAGACTGATTGTTGGAGAATTCAGTTACATCTTGTTTCTGTGTTTGATCATCATTAAGGCAAACTTCTGCGGGGGTCCCTGAAAGGAATGCTGCAAGTTCCTTGCTTTCTCCTTCATCTAGGCGTACCCATGGACGAGGCGGCTTTTTCATAGCAACCGTTGATTCGTTTAAACATTTTTCAACTTTTGGAATTTGGCTCTTCATTGCACTAATGAATTCGCGATGTCTTGTTCTAGCATCATCACTAGCCGACTTACTGTAACTATGATCAACAGCCCTTTCAAACTCTTCCAACTGCAAATTCAGCAACAATCAATATCATAACAAAAGTAAGTCAAAATCGGAAGCTACTAATCATATATATAGTGTCAATCACCTGCCATTTAGCAGTGCCAAGGGCAGTACGTAAATCCCTTCGAAGCTCTTCTGTCTTCCAGACAGAAGGTTCTTTCAATGCGTGAATCAACGTTCTGTAGGTTGATTCCATCCTTCACCAGAAAATTATCAACTAATATCAGTAACAATTGAATAAACATAGATCTGTAATACAAAACCCTAATCGACAAAACTCAAATTCAGATACCTGTCGACGGATTCCTGAACTTCTTCAGCAGCAGAAAAGAACGGATCTTTCTCCCACTGTTCGAAATGCGACGCCATAGCTTTTATCGATCTCCTTAACAAAAATCAAAGTACCAATTTGGGAGCGAAGATGTATCAATCGGATACAACGGTTCACACAAGAATATAATCAAAGTGAACCCTAAATCACAAACAATCCTACAAGATCAAATCGATAACAGTGGATGTTCGGATAGATCAGTAGACAAAATCTTGAAAAGATCTCAGACCCGTGTGAAGAAAAGTTAACCCGTTTTGGGTTAAGTTGATTAATTTTTCAGGTGATGAAGATGAAGATGAAGATGAAGATGAAGATTAGGATTAGGGAAAGTGGGATTTTTATTTAAGGTACGGTGGCGCCGTCGAGAGCCACCGGTCTTCCGGGGAAGGTTACCGTGTCGTTGTCGTCGTAGAGGTGCTTGGTCAGACCGAGTGTGGAAAGATAAGATATTCAACACCAAAGCAAGCAAACAAAAAATATGTAATTTTTGTATCACGAGACCAAAATAGAAGTTACTTCAGATACAATTTTGTTTTTTCACGGATTTTTGGCCCAATCTCATATCTTACTTGTAAAATTATGTTTTCTCACGAATATTTTACTTATGCAATATAAATTTATGTGTTTGGGATACATGTTTTTTAGGTGAAGATGAGGGTATATGTAATTTTTTATTTTTAACAACTAGATCTATAAGAAAATCAATTATGTGACAACTTATAACTTACAAATTGGAAGAACTAATAGTAATAGTTTATAGTTTTTAAATTTTATGTTTTTGACTACAAGTGTTTAAAAATATCTAAAGAGAACCTAATAAATTAGGCTATGAGACCACGCCAACATTTACCACTTGTGAAAGAACATATCATATGAGATTAAAATAATAAAAAAAAAAGAAATATAAGAAACATGAAAAGTTAATCTCAGATGGTGAAAAACGTTTCAATCGTGCGTAAACTTAAAGCTTTTATTATGGGGAAACATAGGGTTGCAAAAACCTAAGAAAAGTTATAAAACGTATGATCTTGACAAAAATTGTTGAAAAGTCAAAACTCTAGGTCAAAATTGAAAACCTTGACATGCTGTTTATTGTTCTTTTCCGTTCACCCGGTATCAGTTGCAAAAAATGACAATCAATGTTAGCGACATCCCTAACCAATACTGGTTATTCCATCTTCTTCAACAACATTCTTCTCGCCCTTAGACTTACTATCGTCGTTTTCAATCATAATCAGTTTTAGATGATCAAAACCATTTCCTTAGCTACCGCTCAGTTGCTACCTCTTTTCCTCTTTAGTAAGATCATAAGCCTTTTTTTATGATAATTTTGTTGTTAATCAAATCAATAACATGTTACCTAACCTCTGGTGTATCCTAATGCATGAATTGTCTATTATTCTTTTGTATCACTTTTAGGGTTTCACTCGTCATTTTATAGCATTGTGGTTAGATCACTGTTTTCAGTGTTTAAGGAATGATCAATGATCTGTTGATAGTCAAATCGCTGACGGAAGTGGCATTAAGAAATTGGAATAGAAAAGTTGAGTGGTGTGATTAGATGCCACTCAAGGGGATTTAGTGCTATCAGCAAACTCCATTCAAACCCTCAAATCTGTTTGTATCTTGTATTGATATGATAAGATCTTAAGGTACAAATATGGATGTGCATTAAAGATACCTAGATAGATCACTTACAGGTTCAAAAGATAACATTTGATATTGTTGTTCTTTTTATCTCCTGGTTCAAATATTTTATGACAAAAGGGTTGATGATTGGTTTTGGTTGGGATAAGCCTAAGCCCTCACTTTAGGTTAAGATCAGGAATCATTTTGTTGTAAAGTGTTTGTTAGTGGAAGCACTATGTCATGAAAAGTTTTAACAGTTATCTTAAAATTAAAATAAGGCAACTGGAAACGATTGATTTTCTATTAATTATTATGATAAAAGTGCTCTAAGTTGTTGCTTTGATCCTGGTGTTGGCTATGAAATCTTCAAATCCTTTTTATTGGTAATTTTCTTGCGTTTTTTAGATTATTTCAACCAAACGATGATCAGCGTGTATCATTTTTTCCTGTTAATCTAATGGATATCCCTAAGTTTGATTATTAACTTGTTGTCTGGTTAATCACCTAAAGTATGGATTGACTATCTATGTTTTATGACCCAAGGTGATGGAGTATGAAACACGAAATCTGTTTAGTTGTTGGCAGAATGTCATTTTGCCAACTTTTTTTTTAACATCAATTTGACACCATATGTGATAAGGGTTCACTACCGAGGCTTGAACCCTCATTACTTAGGTGGGCCAGCACCCATACCTTGGTAAAATTGGGCTAGAAACTCTTTGGTTGTTTCTTGCCAATTAAAAAAAGCATCTCTTAGACCTTATTACGTTTCATATAATAGGTAGCCTGGAGGACCATTTGGATGTTAGACACAGACATAAGTGCCTCTAAGACAAGATAAGTAATTCGGTTCATTTTCAATTAGGCCTTGCTCTAGCTTCTTTAAAGATTACTACTTCTTTAGGTTTTAGAGCTTACTTGATGTTGTGAATGTTATAAATGTCAACACAAAATACATAAGACATCTTTATATTAACTAGTTGTTTAGTTGCAGCAGTTGATTTGACCCAAAGATGTTTGCTTGTGATTTTTCTCTGTCTGCAGTTAACATATAACTATAAGTAGCACGCATCATGAATCATAAAACTTATTTCATTTAATCTTCTTTACTTGTATATCAAGGAAGAAAATGTTACAGATTTGTGCTATGATAGCAAATAATTTACATTGCTTGATCTAAGCAATATCACAATATTCTTTACAGTAATCATACCCAGCTAAAAGCTATTGGACTACTTACAACATATTTTCCACCAGACCATACTAGACGGCCGAAACTAGTTGTCCCCGATTCCATGGAACTAGCAGTAAATGTCACAGTATACACCTTTTTCTCATTTTTCTCAACAAATGTTATCTCTTCTGGCTCAACTTTGATCTTCACAGCCCTCGTATTTGACAAGACCGAAACCTTGTAAGTTTCCGGTGTACCCACATTTGTCAAAGTCCTTGTATACTTAACAACATTGGCTGCACTGCTTCCACCGCCTTCACCGGAAGCCGTCATCAAAGGAACCGAAAACGATGGGTAGTTAAGATCTTCTACCCTGTATTTCTTTCCTGCTGTACACGTGGAACTTCCACCTGTAAACATTTTAATAGAAGCAGAACTGTAGTTCAAAGCACAAAGGAAGCTCAGGTAATCGTCAGCAGAGGCATCATAGACAAGACCAGGATCAACGGCTAAAACTGGGTCCACATGCCCTGCACCGTGATCAAACGGTGTTGATGGCATCCCAGTTGCAACATCCTGCAGCCCTTCACCGGTTTTGTATGTGCTATACGCTGTGGTCATAAGTGCTGATTTTATAGCCGCTGGGCTCCACTCTGGGTGAGCTTCCTTGAGTAATGCGGCTAGCCCACTTACGTGCGGGCAGGACATCGACGTTCCAGACACGATGTTAAACTCTACACGCCGTGGGTCTTCGGTTAAGCCGGTGGGACCTACTTTATTGGTCCAACCAGCTAAGATATTCACCCCCGGTGCTATGAAATCAGGTTTGAGTATTTCTGGTGTGAGCAGGTTTGGACCACGGGAACTGAAAGCCGCAACTACGGGTGATGGGTGAATGCCTAATTGAGTTCCTTTAGATGTAATCGTAGCAGTTGGATTATGGTTCGAGACTATGTATCTTTTTATTTCTTCACCACCTCTTTGGCCTATGGCGGTACTTGGTATGAGATGGGTGTCAGCCACAAGTTCTTCACCAAATGTATCAGTGTTAGCTAATATCATTCCTACACCACCAGCAGCCTTCACCACCATCCCCTTTTGGACCCGAGAATTCAACCCGCGTTCGCACATCACAATCTTCCCACTAACACGCCCCTGAGGCAATGAACCGGGTACACATAGACTGCCAGTTGTCGTGTTACTCATATTACCAGCAAACACGAGTGGGATCATTGAACCAGATAACGGTTTTCCACTGTAAAGTGATACACCATACAATTTCTTTCCATTCCCGAGGGTAACATAAGCCGGGAAATCACGATCTAACGTTCCTGCTCCTACTGTAGCTATCCACGGGGCGACGTTTGATACGCTTTGAGGCGTGGGCCCGCTATTGCCAGCGGAGCATGATACGAATATTCCATGGGATACTGCTTTAAACGCCCCGTAAGCTACAACATCATTAGGATAATCAGAAACACTACCTCCTATCGACAGCGATAATACATGAACACCATCTACGATAGCCTTCTCCATTGCAGCTAATATGTCACTGCCAAAACACCCACCGAGCCAGCATGCTTTATAAACCGCTAGCCTGGCACGCGGGGCCATCCCACGCGCTTTCCCTTTCGCAAAACCAAAAAGACTCGCCCCCGCGACTGCAGACCCCGCTGCTGTAGTTGAAGTATGTGTCCCGTGCCCATCATCATCCATAGGAGACTTGGATTCAACAGTTTCATCAATCGACCCGTAAGCCGCTTCATATGCTCTAGAAAAATACCGCGCACCAATCAGTTTCTTATTGCAGCTCGTTACGCTAAACCCCGTACCACTCTCACACTCGCCTTTCCACGAACGAGGAACGGGTCCAAAACCCGTATCGTCTAAGCTCTTACTTCCGGGCCACACGCCCGTGTCCACCACTCCAACGACGACATCACCGCCTGATCCTGACTCATAATGCATCATGTCACTCCTCTCTAGCCCAAGAAACTCGGGCGATCGAGTTGTATGAAGCTCGTATATCACCTCTTCTTGAACCGAAACAATCCCAGGCTGTTTTTCAAGTAAGCCCGCCTCTTCAACGTTTAGCCTTGTGGAAAACCCGTGCATGACCTTGTCGTAAGCATACAACATATATGTAGACTTAGATACTGATCTCATGGACGTTTCATACCATTCCACATGATCAGAAAACACCGATGGTTTAACGCCTTTGTCCATGTGAACAATATAAGTCTTCTGGTGGTGTTTCGGGTCTGCAGCCACGTAATGGTAGCAAAACACCGCGATCACCGCCATCAGAACAGCATTCCTTGGCTTCATCTTTGAGAACTTTTTGGCTGTTTTTGTAACTGCTGGTGGTGAACATAAGAGATCAAGATTGAATGAGTGTAATTATAAGATTATAGTGGCATTAGCTGCTGTTAACGTATATATTATGGGGCATGCATAAGCTGTTGTTATCATGGGTTTAAAGTGAGTGGACCTACTGAGTGGACTCTTAATCAATGAGTCTTTTGGTATGTGCTAAAAAGTCACTGGAAAGGAATCTAGTTCTTCATGTGTGGCTAATATTAGAGTGATGGTAATCAGTCCCCATAATAATTAAATATGTTTAAGTCATTAATGGTTCAATTAAATGTCGAAAACAACGCAAGTGGTTTACAACATTTTACTTCAGTTTTATTTTGCTGTCAGTGATACATAACTAAATACTAATATTATTTTAGGATGCTAATATTATTTGCTGTCAGTGATACATAGATGATAGATGCTGTAGCCCAAATATTATTGATCAAATTTAGGTATATTGTTGCTCTCTCTGTCTCTGTAATAATAGAGTGAAAAGGGTTGGTGATTGGTTTTAGTTATGGATGAGGAATCAACGTCTTTTTGAAGAAGCACTATGGCATTAAAAAACTTAGCAATATTTGAATTATTGCCTGACTTTTGTTTTAAAAAATGGATATAATATGAAAAAGAATACCAAAAAGAAAGAAAGTAATCTCCACCTAGTAATGAAATAAATTATAACCAAAAGCTGTTTCTTCATCTTTATCTAGACATTAACACTTTAAGTTAACATGAACATGATATGAGTGTTACGGGTTTGGGTTTAGCTTAAAGGGGTCTTGCTTGTTTTGGGCTTAAAACCCACAAACATCTTAGTCTCGAGTCAAGTTGACGGGTTCACAGGCTGACCCATCTATTTTATTAACTTTTAAAGAGTATTTTTATGATAAAACTTATAGTAGTTGTCATAATCATAAATATAATCATAACCACACCTAATATATCTTATCAATAGTCAAGTCACTGATGACGTTTGGAGAGGATATGATGTAAGTAAATATTACCTTTATCGCAATAGACAGACAGATTGCTTCCAAAATTACCCATCACTCTAAAGCAATCAAAAATACATATAAACGATACAATATACAATCACTTATAGTAGACCTTAAAACTTATAGTAGTTGATGGCTAAAAAGAAAAGGGGCTTCACTTTTGTAGTTTAATCGCAATTGTTTATAGACATATACATTTTTAGTCTATTTTTTTATAAAAATTTCAAGTAAAACATGTCATTTGTCGTGTCTACTTGTAATACGAGGTTTGTATACAGGTTCGTGTCATGTTCTGGAAACAGATAATTGCATAGCATTTGCTTTCTCAAGTCTACATCCTCCAACAACAGTTGCCACAACACTGTCATCATGCTGGCCGCCAAATAATTATTTATTTAATCTGTAAGTATGTTTCTTCTTTTACTTTGGTTGATTTGAGTCTTAAAACTTGATCAGAGAATTCAAACTTGAAACTTGGTTAATTAATTATTTAGTTTAATTAACTATCGTTTGTTTCCTGGTATTTAATTATTTGTTTAATCAAGTTAAAAGGGTTATGTTGATTACAGAAGTAACTTGCAAGTTATATTAAATCGTTGTTATCATCACTAAAAGCCTTGATAAAAATTCGTGTATCTGTAATCTGCCACTGCTAGGAATGTATTATTCTCTTTCCAGCTGTGTAAGTGAAATTAGAGTATTTGAAATCAATACTTTCTATAGTCATATTAATGTTTTTCAATAATTGAATGCAAATGGTGCCAGCAATTAGTTGATAAAGTGAAGTTTGATTAGAAATGAGTTTGGAGTATGAATGTGACGTATGAGGAGAGTATTTAATAATTATTATCTTTTTTTTTAGGTTTGAATTCAGAACCTCCCTTTTAAGAGGTAAAGCCTCTGTTAAGTGGGCTAGCCCCACATTGACAATTATTATCTATATATGATTTCTGAAATTTGATTAATAGTGGCTAATTGCCAAGTAGGAGGTGGCATGAGGTGGTTGGTTGGCTGGACATGCGATAGTCTACGTTTGGATCATAAAGGGTTTTATTTATTTTTTTTCAGATTTTAATATGTTTATAAAAAATTTGTTTACAGAGGTTATACCCAAAACCGATGGATGTCCCATGGTAGGCGGGTGCGCTAAACTATATAATAACCCTGGTTTGATTCTTATTCCTAATGTTTTAGTTTTTTTTTTGTTTTTCTTTATCCATTTTTTCTAGTTTTCTTTTCTCTATTTTCCTTTTTATTTTTTGTATGCCTTTTAACCTATCTTACGTTTTTGTTGTAGTGTTCAATTACGTTTTATTTTTCTAGTATTTTTTCGTTGCCGATTTTAACACTCCCATTTCTATTATTTTGCGTATTTTTTCGTTGCGGATTTTAACACTCCCATTTCTATCAACGCTCGAAAAATTACAACCGTGAATTATGATTATAGTATGGAAAAAAATTACATGTTTCGAAACATAGTACGAGTCTAGGGGTGCAAACGAGCCGAGCCGCTCGTGAGCTACTCGAGATCGGATCGATAAAAAGCTCGAAACGAGCCGAGCTCGAGCTTGAAAAAAAGCTCATTTAATTATCGAGCCCGAGCCGGAGCTTCACGTATCGAGCTCGAGCCGGCTCGTGAGCCTAAACGAGTTTTTTATTTATATATTTTTATTTAATTTATTTAATATATTATATAAATAATATCTATTATATATAAAGTTATGATAAAAAACAATTAAATAATATGAATAATCTTTATCTTTATCTTTATATCTTTATATTATAATAAAAGAGTAACTAATGGGGACACGTGTCAGCACCAAATTCATCCTCACCATAATTTTCCCGCTTCTCTCTCCTACTTATAGTTACTATAATTATTATAATATTATTTAATTTATTATAGACTAAAAATATATTTTAATAAATTAAGAAAGGAATCTTTAATCAATATTTTTATAAAGAAACAAATTTTTATAAAATAATCTTTTTTTCAAAAACATCAATCTTTTTAAAAAAATATAAAAATATTTAAAAATCATATTTTTTAAAAGTAAGATTTTTATAAATAAAAAATAATTATAAAATTTTATAAAACTTTTTGTTTTGAAACAAAATATTTAGTTTTAAACAAAAAAGTTTTTAAAAACTTAATATCATTATTTTGTTACCTATAGTCCTATAATATAATTTTAACCGTATTTATCTTAAAATATCGTTTTATAATTAACAAAATTTTATTTTGTTTAATATTTTATATATTCAACCCGTGTAATACACGAGCTATTAAGCTAATGTTCTAAATAAAGTATATAGTTATAAATATATATATCAAAATTAAATATAAAAATATTAAAAATAATATTTAAATATAAAAACGAGCCGAGCCGAGCCGAGCTCGAGCTTGAAAAAATATTTGTATAGCCGAGCTCAAGCTTTAAAAATAAAGCTCGAAACGAGCCAAGCTCGAGCTCTTCTAAGTCATCACGAGCCGAGCTCGAGCCCATACGAACTCGGGCTTGGCTCGACTCGACTCATTTGCACCTCTAAGTACGAGTGATAAATCTAGTTTAATTAATAGACGGTGGAGCACTCAAGTTGTGTCATTCTTTTAATATTTTTTGTTTTATTAGTTCTTTACACATCAACATCCATAATCAATTGCCCAGGTCACTTCCTCGTCACAACATGTCTGCTTTTTAATATCGCCTTTTTTTAATAAAACATAAATTTTTTTTGTCACATGGTATCTTCTCACATTTCTCACGTTATCTTATCATACATTTTCTCATACTTAGTTTAATATAGTTCTTTCTTAAAATGATGTATTTAAAATTTTATTTACCAGAGTAGAATAATTGAAAAAATATTTATCAAAATAATGTTTTTTTTTAACTTTCTTGTTTTCTCACTCTTATTCATATTGTATAGTTTACAAAAGATTATTTAATGTTCTTTATTGTATTAGAGATTATATATTATACTTTTAGAAATGTTTTTAAATAGAATTTATTTAATTTTCTGGAAATAACTTATTTTTTTAAAATGCTTAATTGTCGAAATGTTTTTAAGCTCTTTAACTTTACTAAATGGAAATGTTTTCTATTTATTTTAATCTTTTTATATATAGATTTTTTTTTTACTTGTTTTAATTCGTGTGAAGTGAAAAAACCCGCTCGGTTTCTTATGACCTTAACCCTAAACCGAATCGTCAGCCGTATGGTGTATTGGTATATCTTTTTAGCAATACATATATTTTTTTTATCTCAATGATATACAACCATGTGATGTCTCTTAATAATTTCTCAACTTATATATGAAAGTAATTTGGGATATTCTAATTCGTTATTCGTTAGTAAGATAAATGAAATTTGATTTTGGCCTAAATATATTTATAAATTACTTTTGATATGTAAGATTGTGTTGTTTGCAAATAAAAGAAGTTCATTTATTAAATAAATGGATAAATGATCGATGTAGTTTTATTTTTTATAAAAAGTGAAAAGTTCAGGTTTCGGATTTGATAACAACATCATATTTTTATGATTTCATTTATCGTTAGTTAAATATTACTTGTTACAAAAATTGTGAAAGAAGTTAAAATTTTCTACGGAAACAAAAAAGACATTTTGTATTTGAAGTACGTTTCAAAATATTTTAAGAAATCTTGTTTCAATAAATAAGTATAATTTAATTTCTTTGTATAAAATATACTCAATATATTATAATATTAAGAGTGAGAATTAAGAAAGTTTTCTAACTAAACCACTTTAGTAAATAAGTTTTCCAACTATACTATTTTTATAAATATTTTTCTAACTATACTATTTTGGTAAATAATTTTTTCACCTATACTCTTTTGAAAAAAAAAAACTCCATTTTAACACATCATTATCATAGCAAGTTAAATATTTAATGATGATATTAAATGCTAATTATATTATTTTTATCATTTTCAAATTATAAAACATATTTTTTAATAAATTAAAAACATGTTTTTTCTTATTAAAAATGTAACATTTATAAAAATAAAATTATATGAAATTCCAAGTTTTTAATACAAAGAAATTTTAAAAAAATGGCATTGTTTAATAAAGAGTTTGTTCAGAAAATAGGATGTTTAAAAACATTTTATAAAAACAAAAGTTTTTTAAAGATGAAAGTTTAGAAAAATATTGTTATCGTTTTATTGCGCAAGGTGATTAACTATATGTAATTTCAATTATATCTTATTTCAAAAGGTTATTTCTAATTTAAAAATATTAATTATTATTTGTAACTCGCGTAGTACACAAAATTTTAAACTAATCAGTATAATACAACAAGATTTTAATTGTTCACGATTTAACGTGTAAATGTGTGCATAATCTAGGTGGAGTTGAGACAACCTAGAGCGACAAACATATTCATTAAATTGTTAATACCACATAAAAGCTATACTAAGTAATCATTTCTTCTTTATTGTAATCGTAGTTTTAGTCCTTAAAGCCTTTTGATGATAATTTTAGGAATTGTGATCTACAAACTAAGAAACATAAGATATTTCAAATTTAGTAATTTATGATTTACATTCCATAACTTTAATGATTCTGGTACTTTATTTCTTCTAATTGAATGATTGCACAAAAGAGTCAAGTGAGTAGGTAAAGGCTTGTACCATGGTAAGGTATGCAAATTAACATGTATTAGGTTTGTGTCAGCTCAAATCTCGGTTGTTAGATCCAAAGTGACGTTGCATGATCTTAAATATCTTTTGCATTTTCTTATTTTTAATTTGTAGAATATGGTTCATAAAATTAGAAAAAAAAAAAACATTTTTAAAACCAAATTTAGTAACAGAAGAAAACAAGTAAATTCCAATGTTCGTTTATAACTGAAATAAAATAAATCAAACAAGAAATGATGAAGAAGAAGATGATAATAGTTAAGGATTTTTGTGTTTTAATACTAGTCTCTTAAAATATACTACGAGTATTCTAGGAGTACTCATCATGTTTTTGGAGGATATAACAACCAAAACAGTATGTTTTGTTGCTGAATATTCAAGCTTCAAGCTTAAACTTTTTTTACTCAATGAGTTTTGAAATCTAGCGTGTTTTTCAACTTAGGAGTCAATTAGTTCGTCGGATGCCTATTTTTCTGCTCTTCCAAGATTTCTTTGACCGCTGTCTGTTTATTTTAGTCCACAGATCCAGTGGATTTCGGCCAATATAGTTTTTGTTTTTCAACTCTTGGCTTGATAGGCCAGAATTTGATTCTGTAATTATTAATGCTAATGCTTCTTTTAGTTTTTCTTGTCTTGGTTGGGAGATGTTTGGTTGAATAAGAGGATGAATTATCTAATTCCATGGCTTTGGAGCTTGAATAGTTGGATGAAATTATAGAATCTAGGAAGTATATCGGATAATTGGTTAAGGCTATAATGAAAAATAGTAGCTAACACGGTGTGTAATATATACTTGTTCTATCATTGCGTGTGATTTTGAAATTAGGTGGATCAGTCGCACGTGCCTAACGAAATAATAATCAACGGCCCATTTCGAAATATGCGTAAAGCATCGTTTTCGGCTCATTTTTTATCAGTAAATCAATAATTATGGACGCTTGTAGTCACTAGGCTAAGCATACAATACAAACTTGTGTTTACGGATCTTAACAAACCAATCACCAATGGGCAGACCTCAAGATCGACCCAATTCATAGATTCATAAGATTTTTATACTGGGCCTCTCAAATGGGTTTAATTATAACTTTTTTAATAGAGTAAAATGTCTTTTTCGTCCATGACGTTTTGTTAAATTTGTCATCTCAATTCAAAAACTATTTTTTTGTCATTTCAGTCATTGTACTTTACCAAATGTTACCATTTTCATCCACTCCACTAACACCGTTAAAACTTCGTTAAAACTCCGTTAAATATGAGGATATTTTAGTCTTTTTGAACACCTTAATTATCCTATTAAAACAAATTAATCAATTAATATTCAATTAAAATTAAAAAACACATGAAACGACCGTTGAGAACGGTCGCTTCGATTAATTCTAACACATGTTGTTACATTAAAATCTGCTGTAAGATTTCAATGAAAGACCTCAATCAAATAAAGCATGTCAACAACAAACCTCAATCCCACACCTCAATCAAATAATGGTACACGTTCGAATAAAACGTGAAAATTAATTGAAATCTCACGGTAGACCTCAATCGAACAACATGAGTTAGAGTTAATCGAAGCTTTTAAATCGAAGCGTCTGGTCTCATTAGTCGTTTCATGTGTTTTTTAGTTTTAATTGAATATTAATTGATTAATTTGTTTTAATAGGATAATTAGGGTGTTTAAAAAAACTAAAATACCCTCATATTTAATGGAGTTTTAATAAAGTTTTAACAGTGTTAGTGGAGTAGATGAAAATAACAACATTTGGTAAAGTAGAAATGACAAAAAAATAGTTTTTGGATTGAAATTACAAATTCAAAAAAACGTCAGGGACAAAAATAACATTGTACTCCTTTTAATATCTTTTTACTCAAATAGAAATTTAACTTGATAGGCCATGTGAGAACACCATAATCTTTTTCATCAAAATTTCACGTTTTTCTCTCGTATTAAATAATTACCTTAATTATCAATAATATTATTTAACACTTTTTTAGATTAAAAATAATTTTTTAATAAATTAAAAAAAGAGAACTTTTTATTAATGTTCTTTTAAAGAAACGAATTTTTATAAAATAAAAATTTTTTCTAAAACAATAAATTTTTTTAAAGATACGAAATATTCTAAAATTGATGTTTTTAAAACGTAATTTTTTTAAAAACAAAAAATAATTAAAGTTAGAAGTTATAATAAGAAAATTTTTAAAAATGACATTTTTATACGGTTTGTTCTAAAACAAAAATTTTATTTTATTCTAAGAAAAAAATTAAAAATAAAAGTTTAAAAAGTTGATATCTTTATTTTATTATTATTATACTTAATATAATGTTTAAGTAATTATATTCAAAAATTATAATTGTATATTTTCAAACGTCGATACAATGTGGTGCTTAAATATTTGAATGGAAATAGTCAAGATGCAAAGCAATCTATTTACTATAAAACGATGACAAATTTTATTATTCAAAAACACCAACGTAATATAACTGCTTCGTACAGAGCAACATTACAATATTCTTTAGAGTTATTATTCAAACCCATTCGAAAGCAATTGGACTACTAACAACATATTTTCCACCAGACCATGCTAGACGACCAAAGCCAGTAGTTCCTTTAGGCATAGAAGTAGCATTGAATGTCACCGTGTACACCTTCTTTTCATTTTTCTTGATGAACGTTAGCTCTTCTGGCTCAACCACTATCGTCACCGCACGTGTCTTTAACGTTGTCGCAACCTTGTACGTTGTCGGGTTGCCTACATTAGTAAGAGTCCTTGTGTACTTAATAATGGTTTGTCTTGAAGTCGTCGACAAAGGAACCGCGAAAGAGGGGTAGTTAAGATCCTCCGCCCTATACTTCTTTCCTTCAACACATTCGAAACTTTTATCGTAATAAGCTTTAATAGAACTGGAACTGTAATTCAATGCACAAAGGAAGCTCAGGTAGTCGCTGCTAGACGCATCATAAACAAGACCAGGGTCAAGTGCAGAAACCGGATCAACATGTCCTGCACCTAGATCAAACTGGGTCGCGGGCTTCCCTGTTGCAACGTCCAGTATCTCTTTACCATTTTTATACGTGTTATATGCAGTGGTCATAAGTGCAGATTGCATAGCCGCTGGACTCCATTCGGGGTGCGCTATTTTGAGTAGAACCGCTATCCCACTTACGTGTGGACACGCCATCGATGTCCCTGAAATGATATTAAACTCCACGCGTCGAGGGTCATCTCTTAATTTGGTGGGACTATTTCTAGCAGTCCATCCTGCAAGAATGTTCACTCCTGGTGCTATGATATCAGGCTTGAGTATATAAGGCGTATCCGGATTTGGTCCCCTGGAGCTCAAATGTGAGACTACAGGGGACGGTTGGACGCCTAATTTGGTACCTTGAAATGTAAACTTAGCCTTTGAATCATGATTCGAGACTATATACCTCTTGATCACGTCGTGAGCCCTCTTATCAACCACCACAGTTGGTATGAGCTGGAAGTTGATTTCGAGCTCTTTAAAGCGGTAAACAGTGTTAGCTAGGACCATTCCTACACCACCAGCTGCCTTTACCACCATACCTTTTGCAACATCTGAAACCAACCCCATCTCACACATCACAATTTTTCCTCTTACACTTTCTGCTGGCAATGAACCTGGGTAACATACACTACTGTTTGTAATGTTACTTATATGACCCGCGAAAACCAGTGGCATCATGGAACCTGATAATGATTCCTCACTACTATACAATGATATTCCTGAGAATTTCTTTCCATTCCCAAGGGTGATATAAGCGGGGAAATCGCGATCCAGACTTGATGAACCAACTGTAATCACCCATGGGGCGACGTTCGTTAAGGGCATTGTAGTGGGTATGTTATTTCCTGCAGAGGTGGATACAAATATTCCATGGGATACCGCCTTGAATGACCCGTGAGCGACTGGGTCAAAGAAAAAATTGTTAGTCGCGCTTCCGACTGACACTGATAATATATCAACACCATCAGTGATTGCGGTCTCGAATGCAGCTAGTATGTCACCTCCCATGCATCCTCTAAGCCAGCATGCTTTGTAAACAGCTAACCTAGCATTAGGAGCCATTCCTCTTGCGGTCCCCTTTGCATAGCCAAAGAGACTAGCACCCGCGACTACTGAACCAACTGCAGTAGTCGCGCAATGTGTCCCATGTCCATCATCGTCAACGGGAGACCTCGACTCCACACTCGGGTCAAATGTGTCGTTGATCGACGCCTCATACGCCTTCAAGAAATATCTAGCACCGATTAATTTCCTATTACAACTAGACTTGTTAAAGCCTGGACCTGTCTCACACACACCTTTCCACCTACTTGGAACCGGGCTAAACCCGGTGTCATCTAGACTCTTACTATTCGGCCACACCCCGGTGTCCACCACACCGACGATGACGTCACCTCGTGAGTCGGACACTGGAAGCATGACGTCACTTCTTTCTAGTCCAAGAAACTCGGGTGTTCGTGTCGTATGAAGCTCGTATACGGGCTCTTCTTGAACAGACACGATCCCATGTTGTTGTTTAAGTCGCTCAGCTTCATCGACAGTGAGCCTCGTGGTGAAGCCGTGCATAACCTTGTTGTAGGCATATAACATATCGGTTGATTTGGACACTGATCTCATTGTAGAATCATACCATTGCAAATGGTCGGAAAATGGTGATGGCATGAGGGTCTTGTCCATGTGAACAATGTATGTCTTTTGATGGTGTTTACATTCTGCAGTAACGTAATGGTAACAAAAAATTATTGTCATTAGGATAACAATATTCATTGGGTTCATGGTTTTAAGATTTTGGGTATGATGATGCCTATTGATATTTTGGTAAGTGTTAAACTGAATGAAATGGCATTTAAATATGTGACATCAAGTTTGTTTAAAAATGTTATCTTACTATATAATATTGTAATTGATATTTAATATGGATAAAAGAAGAGATCAGTTGTGTAATATAATGATGCATTTCATTGAGTTAAATTAAGAGAGTCATATAACATCGTTGATCTTTTCCAGTCACATTTTCTAGAAGAGAAATATCTTATGATCAATTTGCACACATATAATATAGTATAATAATATATAATATAATATAATAATTGAGGGAGGTTTATAAGTAAACCAAGATCAAATAAAAAAAGTGAGACGCATTTTCATTCACAAGTTTTAAAAGGAAACAAGAACCATTTTCAGTCGCAAGCTAATGTGTGTTACAAGCTCGATGACATGTCATGTGGGTTGTATCAGCCTGCAATTTTACACGTGATCTTACCCTGGACTATCACGTGTATAATTACATATCTTTCTGTGTCGGGCGCACATGCTTAGCCACTATCTTGTAGGGAGAGAAGATCAAAAGTTGAGATTGTTGGATCAATGAGTAGGAGACTTTTAGGCTTAATTTTCATGACCATTTTGGTAAAAAAAAGTTGGTCAATTATGACCATTTTGGTAAAAACCCCGCAAATTATTTCTATTTATTCTCGCTAACGAATATTTTGACAGTTAATACTTAAAATTTAACTTAGGCTATAAGATAAAATAAAAAATACGTTTGTAAATGTGTAGAAATAGAGATCAAGAAAAAATAAATAAATTTCAAGTTTTAAGAGCGAAATTGAAGTTTCTAATCTATTCAATTATTTCATCAAAATATGAAATGAGTAGGTGTAGGATGTAACCTAAAGAGGGACGATGTAAACTAGTTGAGACAATTTATAGAGAAAATGATAGGTTACCTAATGAAGTAAATACAAAAGAGCCATTAATTGAAAAAATAGAGTTTTCTTTTTTTGACATTTTCTTTTTAAAGAATGGGTGCTTTTGACATGATCAAGTCTTTGAGTTGGGCCTCTCACATGGGACACAAAGAGAATTATTTAAATATGCAAATTCGAGATGTGAGATGCAACATTCTACTTCCAAAAAAGTAAATTTTGTGCCATAGAGAATCCACTTTGAAAGGCTTCTAACACGAGTAACTTAACAATATCTTTGGCTAAATACGTTATACGTTAATCTAAAATCATGAAGAAATAAATATACTCCAAGCCGTGTTAGACAATATGCATGGACACAACTAGATAGAACCAAGTGTAGTTACAAAACTTTACTCATACTTCAAATCGTCGAATCAACCTTACGGAATTGGTTAGGTTCGGTACTAAATGCTATTTTATTACCAGTTGAAAAACCGCTTGGTTTTTTTAATACGTTAAACCTTCGGGTTGAATCGGTTACAACAAGAAACCGGCGATTGGATCAAGTTGGGTTTAGCGAAAAACCGGTTAGGCGGTTATGGTTATTGTAACCGGTTATTTTGTGCATATCAAATTCTTAGTTACAACTAGAGGTGCATGAAAAAATCAGTTAACCTGACATACCAAAAAAACATACCGACTATTAACCGGTAATGCGAAACTAGTTTGTAACCGTTGTACATGTCTGTTTGTACCCAGTTTCGAGTTTCTAGAGGAGCAAGTGATTAATTTAACTGGCAAAAAAACCGGTCAACCAGTTATTCTTGTTGACTTTTTTATTAAAATACTATTTAAAAAGTAAGCTTTTTAACCGATTACAGTAACAGGTTTCATAGGTTAGGATATTCGAGTAGTAGAAATTGGTTACTAACCAAACGAATAAGTTATTAACATCTGGACCTCTGGTTACTAGAGGTGCACAAACCGGGTTCAATTTTAAAACCGGTCGGGTTCAACTTGGGTCGACTTGTGGTCAAAAAAGTTTTCAAACCGGGCCGGGTCCAACCCGGTTTCAAGATGGCAAAATTGTAAAAAAAATTCAGGTTTAAATCGGGTTTGAACCGAGTCGGGTGGGTAGAACCCTCGGCGGTTCAAACCAGGTCGGGGCTTTGGGTTGGGGTGGGGGGGGGGGGGGGGGGGGGGGGGGGGGGTTCTGAACCCGGGTTCAATGTGCACCTTTACTAGTTACAACTTTGCATGGGCTGTTATGATTAGTAGGCTGTTCAGTCACCATGGTCCAAACGTGGCTTTTTCTTTGATTGTGCACAATGCCCAGCCCATTGACCCATTCATCCAATTTAATTTTTCAACCCAAATTTAGTTGTATTCAAAATTCACTATTTCGCTAGCTTTTGTTTAGCTAACAATTTCAACACGCTCTTTCATTTTCTTCATACTTGACTTTCAAGAGACTTTACTTTGCATTTGAAATTCTGATGACCATTTAATTGTTCAATCAGTTGATAATTTGTTTGATAAGTATCAAATTTGTATATCGTTTTAGTTAGTTGTTATCTTGAAGCTTATGAAATATAAACTAAGCTGAAGTAGAATTTTTTATAGTGACATTGAGTAATAATTACATATCTAGTATGCAATAAATCATATATAAAACACACCAATCACTTATCATCTAACATATCTCATTAAAATATGACTAGTTCCACTAACAGTGACTTAACGAAGTAATTTATATGAGACGATGAAAGTTAACTTGATGACTAATTAGCGACAATAGTTAATTTGCGACGGTAGCAACCGTCGGTAATTTAGATTAAACATTTCAAAGAATTCAAATAAAACAAGTTAGCCTCACACAATGATGCCACTACTTCCACCATCTCTTGAGCTATGATGTCTCCCAATGTAAAATATATTGGTGAATGTTTAAGGAACTAGTTAGAGACTGTTTTTAGTAATCTGTAAGTAATATCATAAGTGAAAGCACTTTAGTTGCGTTTATACTCTTCAACGGGGATCCCTTGGTAAAATTCCATTAGTGAATTCATTACCCAAAGTCATGTTTTCCTAGAAGGGAAGTTTACCAGATGGTAACACAAGTGCTTACCTTCGTATGTCACAAGCCAAACATTAGGAACTACATCAATACTATTGATTGTTCTTTAAGAAGTTGCTACAAATTGCAATCAAGAAAATGCTTACAAACTTAAAATACAATCTCAAAACTAGGGGTTTATTTAAGATACAACAGTTAGAGCTAAGAAGTAAATTTTATCTTATGATTGATTTGAACACGTACACTTAAGTTAGTTTTATTTGTCGCTTACTCATGTTTTTTAACTAGTCGTAACTAGTTCACGCTAGTACGCTACTTGGAGGTGGCATTGTGGCAATATAGGTGGAATGTGTTGGTTAGGTAATTAGGCCAAAATGAATTAGGTTGGATTAACCAACAAACACTTTTGTCCATTCCTGGCTATAATTAACTTATGTATAAAAGAAGAACAAAATACTCTTGAATAAACTAGTCTATAAAGTTGCAAATATTTGAATACCTGTTCGGCAACTTTCAACCAATGTGACCATGTTTTCTTTGTACCTAGAGAAAATTTTAATAAAACACACCAAAACTAACCCATTTTATGATTGAAACATACACTTCTATTGCTTACATAATATGTTTAGTCTCTAAATGATTGGGCTTAACATTTCTAAACAAATTTCAACTATTATGATTTTTCTCATTTTAGATTATGTGTTAAGGGATAGAGCCCCTCATGTTATTCTCTAATATTGTTTTATGTGATGTTGACTGTACATTGGATAAACCCTCTGATCAAGTAGTCTAACCCTGTTGTGGTTCAAATGATCAGGGGCATTAACGAATTATTTAATTTAAAATTTTTTAAATGTAAAACGATAATATAAAATTAAACATTATAATCAAATAAAATTTATTAAAAGCAAAACAAATAAAAAACACATAATAAAAAACATAATAAATAAAAAAACTAATCTAACTAATATTCCTCTTCCAATTCCTTCCGAATACGATTCTTTTCGTTTTCCATTAAAGCTTGGTACAAAACTAAAGTTCCAGTAAGAAAAGCCAATGACTCGACATTTTCTAGTTAATAGGGTTTTTAAAAAATTCAAGAGAGAAAGGAGAGAAAATAGATAGAAATGTGATGATTTTTTATATAGTGACAGTTAGTATTTATAAGGTAAAATGTAAAATTTTTAAAAATATATATATTTTTTTAATTAATAGAGCCCAACGGCTCTTTCCACACACCCCAATATCCAACGGCTCTTTTTTCCCCCTGCTACCATGCTCGCACTCGTCCCAATAATGCTCTAGTCACGCCTGCATGTTATGATGTGCGCGACCAGGTGCCAAAGCCATGTGGCTCGCGCCCCTGGTCCCGACTCGACAACATATGGCCTTAGGAGAAGCATAAGTAGACAAATAGAGTTTTAATAGGACACGATCAGAGTCAATGCAGGTAGCAATCAATAACTCTAAAATATTAGAGTTCGTTGAACAAATCCAGTTTCCAATCACCATAGTCCATAGCAATTAGCATGCTCCTCTTAAGTATCATGCAAATTGTTCTCGCAACCAAACTAACCTTAGTCCAGATCATGCTAATTGCACTGCACCTACAATGTATCTAGTCTTTTGTCCTACAAACAACGAACATGTATATATAGAAGATCAACACAAGTAAACTACACATTGACTCTCCCCTAATGTGTGATATCTTCAATCTTAGTCAATTCCATTGTCAAAGTTGTTAACAAGTTAATGAGATACGAAAGTTAAGGTTTTAGTCGATTACGAGGATTCTTCATTCATATATTTGTTTTGAGCAGACCATGGGGAGAAACAATGTTGTTTTCTGCTGTTTGTGTTTCTTCATTACTGTTTGGAGAGATCATTATATCCAGGTAGTTGTTGGAGCGGCTAGATTAGGGAGCTCGTTGAGTAACAAGACCAAGGGAATGAATATAAGGCATGAAGATAACAACACTAGGGTGGCTGCTTATGGCGGATTGGGAAATGGTGGCGTGGGAGGTTCTGGCGGAGGGGTTGGGTTTGGTAATGGAGGAGAGAGGGGATACGGATCAAGAAATAGGGATGCGAATGGGAATGGTGGAAGAGGTGGAGGTAGAGGCGGAATAGGCACCGGCAGCAGTGGATTTGGTTCTGCTGGTGGTAATATGGGCAGTGGTGTTTCTACTGGTGGTAATATAGGTGGTGGTGGTTCTGCTGGTGGTAATATGGGTGGTGGTGGTTCTGCTGGTGGCAATATGGGAGGTGGTGGTGGTTCTTTTGGTGGTAATATGGGAGGTGATGGTGGTTCTGTTGGTGGTAATATGGGAGGTGGTGGTGGTGGTTCAGTTGGTGGTAGTATGGGTGGAGTTGGTGGTTATGCTGGTGGTAATATGGGTGGAGGTGGTGGTTCTGCAGGTGGTAATATGGGTGGAGGTGGTGGTTTTGCTGGTGGTAATATTGGTGGAGGCAGTGTTCGTGGTAGAGGGTCAAGTCCGGGTGGGGGAATTGGTGTTGGTAGAGGAGGTGGATTTGGTTCTGGATATGGCAATGCAGGTGGAGGAGGTGGTTTTGCCTCAGGATCTGGCAACTGGGGTGGATATGCAAATGGAGGAAATCCGTTTGCAGGTAGTACCAGGGGAGGAGTTGTGGGTGGTGGCTATGGTTCGAAAGGAGGTTTTGCTAGTGGTGGAGGTGGATTCGGTTCTAGGGCAGGTCCAGGCTCAGGTTTTGGTAGTTTTGGAGGTTCAGGTGTCGGTTTTGGTGGTGGTGGCGGTGATGGTGGCAACATTGGTAGAGATGGTGGAGGAAATGGGTATGTAGGAGGAGGTCCTAAGAAAACAGAAAACAAGAAATAAAACAAAAGAATGACTCAGAATAAGCATACTTTTAATCTATTAATCATGTAATCCTATTTTATCATCTGTTGTTACTAGTAAGAAGTAAGCCTTTTAAAAAATTCTAAGGCGGACCATAATGCCAAAAGAATTCATTAGGAAAAGTGTCAATTTTTTGTTCTTTATTATATCAATCATTAAAGTTGCTTAATGCCGACCCCTACGGTCAATGCAATCAATCTATACAGATAATCATATAATTCACTCCCGTATATATAATCAAACCATGATCATACAGTTGAACACACCATACTAGAATATCATAAATTGATACCGTAAATTTCACAATCACCCTCCATCTCTTGCAGCAAGACTTACAAACTTTAGCAGCATAATTACCATTGCTTTAGAGCAATCTGAACCCAGAAGATTGGCTCCAGTAGGTGGAAATTACAGAAAGTAACCAGTTAATGTTTATCCTGAAATAGTCAACCAATACAAAGTAAAATACTGTTCTCCGATTCTTTTATCAATATCATACAAGTAACTCATTATAAAAACTAGATCTGCTGTGCCAGTTATAGAAAACTTGATTTTAAACAAATTATATTAAGAGCACTCAATTTCCCATAATCCATCTATCCTTGAAATGCAAGCTTTAAACCATGTTTTAACCTTTATTAACAATTTTACAAGATTCATGGGTTTGAATTTTTTAATAAAACGCAAACTAGGCAGGCATAAAATCTCATTTCCCCTTGCGTAAATCCATTTTGTTCCAACTCTTGGTTCATGACGTTTTCCACTCTAAATTATTAGCCATGTCTCTTTGATCCCTAAAAATAGGTTAAAATCGTCATTTCAAAACCACACGAGATTTCTTAAAACAAATTTTGACATAAAGTTACAATTTTTAAAGGGCAACTAGCAAAGCAACTAACCAATTTTTGTCAATTACTGTATCGAGCAACCAACTAATTTTACCCTAAAAAGAAAAACCCATCAAAACGTTTCAGATACTAATATTAAAGGTAAACTTCCAGAATACATGTTTCATTTGCCATGTCAGGTGAAAAGAAAAATTAATACTAACGTGTTAGCTGTCACATCATCTCTTTTTGACCGGGTAACCAGGTCTCATTACCATAAATTGAATTTTAAAAATTAATAACCTTAATATAACTTGATTGTAAGAACCAGAAAAACTGTTTCCGCAAAATAGACATTTGACCAAGTTTCTTCTGCCAACCTGCTAGGCTCTGCTAGTTTCTTCACATTTCTTTCAATTAGACTTTCAAGTTTTAACTCTTGGAACACACTCATTACAACATATTAAACATGTTCAAAAGGTTCTTACATTCATTTCATTCAGATCTCAAATAATGCATTAAAACTCTCTTTTCAATGCAACCCAAACTTAAATATGCCACCAACAGGTTGGACGGATGCAACACTCTCATGCCTATTTTATAGACATATACCTTCAATTTCAACCTATGTCGTACTCAAAATGTTCTGATTTGGGTTTCAAATGTAACAGTTCGACTTTCACAAAAAAACCAATTGTTTGGTATAATCATTTAAATCTCTACATTAACAAGCTTTTATGCAGCGTATCCAGTTAATATACAGTCATTAACACAAATTGTCATCCAAAACAATTAAACCTTTAATACTGTATTTCTTCATAGTATTCAAATCAAGAACACAGTTTGACTTTATGCAAAAGTTAACTGTAACTACCTTACAATTCTATCAAATAAAAACATGATTAAACCTCCAAATAGTAATTCTCAGTTACCGCACTTCCCAGAAACACACATGTAAATTAAAGATTTAAAGTGTAAACACTTACAACAGAATGTATCCCTTGAGACCATCCAGGAACTAACTCGGAAAGAAGAGCTATATACTGCTCCATAGCCACATCCGGATTCATATTCCCAAGCTTTTGCCATGAATTCCTTGTACAATTCTATTCATCAGTTCATCTTTGTTCAAGCAATATGTATCAAAAACAAATTATAACACATTTCATTAAGGAGCTAATGTCATAGAACATTGGTGACCCATTTTGTTAATCATACTCATTAATGTCTCCACCTGGTAACCATAGTTTTCAAAAACAAAAAACTTATGCTATTCAATGACACTAGTCCGTTAGCCTGCCATTAAGCAAGTAAGCATACAGTATGAACAACATTAAGTTCAATAATACCATTTAGCTCTAGCGGAGACCTTTAGAGCAATCGGCTGAGCTTCATGGCAAGGGCCTTCGGTTGCAACCTTATGAAGGGCATACAATTGCATCTGAATATCACTTACTAAACTCTGTAAATTATCATCCACTTTACAATAATCTGCAGCCATAGCGAACACTTTCTCCAAATCACTCCTTTCAACCCCTTCCCAATCATCATCAGAAGAATCATCTTCCTCCGAAATCAAACCTTCTTTCTCCTTCTCAGCTTCATCAATACCATCATCACACAGCAATTTCATACACATCCGATTCTCGTTACATTTACCTACATTTTCTTCACAAATCATTGTTCCTTGACTTTCTTCAACCAATTCTATTTCGCCCTCTTTTATTCGATCGCAATCAACATAACCGCTCACAGATTCCTCTTTTACGCTATGTTCATCATAATCAGTAGCCTCATTTCCACAATCATCTTCCACTTCACCATGATCCTTCTCAAAAACGATCGATTTCGCTTCTGATGGCCCAGCGACAGTCTTATTGACAACAAATTCATCGTGATCAACAGCAAATCGAACTTTCTTCGTACTTTTCTTCTTGCTACTCTTCTCCGTCTTACGAAACTTCAATTTCTCCTCCAAAACGTTACTGAATTCATCGTGAATGCTTGTACGTTGAGGATGATCTGAACCGCCATTGATGGCAGCAGAAGCGATCTTTGCGATGAGGATTAAGAAGGCGAAAGCTGCGATAATTGTCATGAACATCTGGTGGAGAGACTCCATTGATTGAGGAAGAAAGGTAAAAGTAGAGGAAAAATGAAAAGAGTGATTATAGGAGGGGTGAGACTTGAGGAAGAAGATGAAAGATTTGGATGTCAGAGATGAGGGAAAAGCAAAGCATATTCGGTTTTTGCTTGTGTGGGTAACCTTTACCAATTGTAAATTTTTCACATGTTAATGTGGGGCCAAAAGGGACTTTGTGATTTCGTAATGCGTGTGCCGCCCGCCTATGGATGCATTTCAAATTTATTCCTTTTCGTCGTTCGGTTGGACGTAAAAAACCTTCAAACTAAGATCATATGTAACTTAAAGAGGTATTTTCTGGCATATAAATACCAACTTATTATAATTTTTTTAGGCAAAAAGCCCTTATCAGGCTTAGTTATTACCTAAATATTATATTTATGAGAAATTATAACTTTATGATAAAAAATTTCTCTACCTGTAACGCATCTATAATGCCCATGGGATGGTGTAAGGAGCGTTTTAAGATGTTATAATGCCCTTTAATGTCCCACTACATTAGGTCTAATACTGATATATAAACCGCTAATCATTAATCTGATTAAAGTGAAATAATCAAGACAGTTAAAAGTAAGAATGTCTTGCGTTTGTGGAGTGGATGAATATTAATTGGTTAATTTAATTTAATTGGATTATTAGGGTGTTGAAAAAGACTAAAATACCCTCATATTTAACGGAGTATTAGTAGAGTTTTAACGGTGTTAGTGGAGTGGATGAACATGACAACATTTAGTAAATTACAGTGACTGAAATGGCAAAAAAAAAATTTTGGATTGAAATGACAAATTCAACAAAACGTCAGGGACAAAAATGACATTTTACTCTTTATATATTTTCAGTAATATTCATACTTATCACACTAAAAAAATAAATAAAAAAAACTAGTTTTAACAACAAATATATTACTTTGTTTTGAAGGATGTGTGTTATTTTTATCGGACTTACTTATTCGTTCGCCAACCGTGATCTCAACCCCAACCCCTAAAGAGAAAAACCATAACTAAAAAACCGATGGTTCAACCATAACTTCTTTGCTTCGAACGAGATTCAAAATTAAAGCATCCTATTTTTTATAGTCTTAAATGACTCATCTCGACCATTAAAACCGAAAATCTCATTGTTTAAAAAAACAAATTAGAAAAGGTATATTTAATTAGGATGCTCTAACGGAAATAATACAGAATATACGAAAAAAAATGACAAAAAGCTAAAATAATGGAGTATAAATACCTTCGGTTTCCACCGATAGAGGTGCACCAAACTGTAAAATTAGGGTTTCTATTTCGGTGGGTGAGAAAAGAAGAAGCAGAGATCAAGAAGCCATGGGTGGAGGAAATGCTCAGAAGTCAAAGATGGCCCGTGAGAAGAACTTGGAGAAAGCTAAAGCCGCTGCTAAAGGTCCGATTTTCCACCCTTTTTTTCTTCCGATCGATGAAACATGTCACGTCCTGATTTATATATCATCATCTTGCTCCGATCATGTCTTTGATCTTCGTAATCAACTGATTTTCTGTTTGAGTTTTTTGCAGGAAGTCAGCTTGAAGCCAACAAAAAAGCTATGAATATCCAGGTTTTCTTGTGATCTGTTTAATGATTGGCAGTAATGTTGTTTTGTGACTATAAATCGACTAGTTGCCTGCTAAAATAGTCATAATTTGATGATCGACTTAATGATGATTCAATTTTTTTCATTTTGTTTCGACTTTCAGCTAGGATCTTTCTAGATTTTACTTCTGGAAGGTGAATTTCCGCTTTAAAAAGTTGATTTTGTCCAGATTTTGTCAGTTTACTTGCTTTTGTCTTCTTAATACTTGACTCTTTCTGAATAGAGGATTTGATTCTTAGTTTGAAGCTGTTCATGTGGTTGTTCTTAGGAGAATTGCTAAAGAAATTTTCTCTCAAGTTTTAAAAAAGCTTAACTGTTTTGAGGGTGGTTTGAGATGTATAATTATCGGTTCTTATTCCATTGCATTCAATGAGGTTAGATTATGAACTGTGCTCTTGGTTCTTGAAGTGCATGAGGCAATCTGAAAAACGTTTGTGGACCTCGGTCTTCATGACATCTGGCCCAAAGATTGTCAAAATTCAGGCGTGTAGGAGGCTGATATAGGCTTCAGGAGATAATATGTAAAAACATTCACAAGGATAAAGAGTGTATGAATGGTTTATTTGATAAAAAGGCCAATATGCAAAACAAATGAGATAGATGCGACTTTTAGTCATACATAAAGCTTATTTGGTTGTTCTTTGAGCAATGCTTTGTGTTTGGAACCTAAACGCCTCAAGGCAGCTGGCTCTGTTTAAAACCGAAGTCTGTGATGTACTTTGGCATTTAGTTCATCTGTAGGCAACAACCCAAATGGTCAAATGCCCATATTAGTCTTGCTGTCTTATGGCTAGACATCAAGAAACTTTTATCATGTTGCATATAACTTGTAGTTGAGATGTTATTGTGGATTAGTAATCTGATATTTGTGAGTTGTTGAATTACAGTGCAAGGTGTGCATGCAAACTTTCATCTGCACGACTTCGGAGGTGAAATGCAAGGAACATGCTGAAGCAAAACATCCAAAAGCTGATTTGTACACTTGTTTCCCTCATCTGAAGAAATGATACCATCAATATTTGGAGGTTTTCATGTATGGTTGTGTTGTTATGTTGTGGTTGAAACAGTATGTCTATAATATTATTAACTAATATCACTTGTTATCCTTGTGTTTTAAATGCTAAGTAAAGAGAGCACCTGGTTCCAGTGTTTGGAATAATGCGTAGATCTAACTACTATCACATGAAAGTCGATGCATCATTAATAATATCACTTGTTATCCTTGTGTTTTAAATGTTAAGTAAAAAGAGCTCCTGGTTCCAGTGTTTGGAATAATGCATAGATCTAACTACTTTCACGTGAAAGTTGATGCATTATTGTTATCTTTGTTTATTGGGGAATTAGAATTAATTCCTTTGAAAACTGGTGTTTGGTTGGTTAAAGATGGCGTTGGAATCAGAATTCATTCTTTTTGATTCCCTCAATGAGTGGAATTCAGTTTATAAGTGATGAAATGAGGAATATGTGAATATTATCAATAAGTCTTTTAGCTCTCTTCTCTTCATCACTAAACAGTCGCACACACCTCTCTGCTATCTGCAAGTGTTCCATGCCATCGACGCTCATCCTTACACAGGCGAGGACGCACCCCCGTTCTCTTGTTTGACGAAATAAAATATATAGAAGCTCATTACCAAATACAGTGAAAGGTCGTTTCTTCTTGTTATATATTTCAATTCCTTTTATGGTTTTATTAACTAAACATTACAAATCAGATGATTTCATTCGATGATCGATATATCGCATGTCACCTTGAAATTTCTCTAAACTAAAATATAACAGAATTACAGAGTTCAATTCTTTTAAAAACATTTTACATGTCAAACCACACGTAATGACGCCTATTGCTTGAATTCAAAGCAAAACAAGATATTGAAACTACACAATCATATTCAGTGTCATTTCTATCTGCTTTTCCAATCCTGTCATCTTCACTTCTTCAGTGTCGTCTTTGTCTTCTTTTCCTAACTAAAAACCTCACAACAAATCAACTTGCATGCAGGAGTCAGACACATGCATGTGATGCTGAGCTATGGCAATGGTGAACTTCCCCTGCCCATACATATACAAACGTACGTCCACAAACTACTCACAAAAAAAGACTTCTTATGGGAACTTTCTTAGCGATGATAAGGCCTGTTGTGTTGTTTTCAAGGGGATCAAACTTTTTCAGCCACAGAATCTGAATGCACTTGTTCATAGAGGTGATATAATAGTGTGGATCTTGACATCTGAATCTCCCTATGAAGAACAGAGATTACATCCTTCACTGAAACAGTATGAAGAAATGGCATGCTGCCACCACCTGGACACAAACCTGTAACATGTCTACTTGTAAGAATCTGAAGTCCCATAATAATCAAATGTGTCATACTTTAACTAAAGCGAATAAAAGAGATAGGATACTAACCACAAGTAACAATGACGGGACCAGAAGTCGTCTCTGTATCTGGATGATCTATAGGAGAATTTCTCTCAGAAGTTGACACAGGCTTAGGCCCAAGCCCAACATCTGCACTTGGCTGAGAAGCAGGTAATGCATCAGGCCCGCCTTCGGGAATCTGGCGGACCTGCTCAGCCATTAGTTTCCATTTTGACATCATGTCATCTACTCCTACAGCCGCTCGTGCAGCAACATTTGCAGTTGTGGTCCGCTTCGTATTATCTTCCTCTTTGTTTACCTTCACATATAAAATTTTCTTTTACAAATTTACTACATGAACTTCAAATGGTTACAGAACATATATGTATCATGTATGTCTAGTGGTAAGTTGGAAGATTTCCCACCACCATCCTCACCATCCCTGTTAACTCCAGGCTGCTAGTTACAAAAGTCAAATCTCATTGGTATGTTGTAATTTAAACTTGCAAACAATATGGCACGTACCTCATCTGCTCGTTTGAATTTATCTGCATCAACTTGCCTTTCCTTCCATTCTTCCTGAGCTTTTTGATTCAATGTCATGATTTGTTGCCAAATGTCTGATGGGATTACAGTACGGTGTCTTGGCTTCTCAATATTGACCCTCTAAATAATTTCCTTTTGGAAAAATAATAAGTTTAACCCTCTAAATTAAAGGAAAATATGAAACACAAAATAATTACCTGTTTTGAAAGTCTAATGAGGTTGGTAATCAATCCATGCATTCTTTCTTCAACACACTGGATGCCAAAAATTGCATTAAGAAATGCAAATTTTCATAATTAAATAATAATAAGGTATGATAACTTGAAGCTCACCTGTGACAAGCATCGGTTCACATCATTGTTTTTGTTCTTTATACCACACTTTGCCACTATAAAACATTTATTATAACAATTAAACTGTAAGCTGCATGCTGTTGAGGTTGTATGTGCATAAATTGCATTATAGAATTATAATATAATCATCATAAATTAAAGTCTCAACTGATTTCAGCCACTTTCTTCTGGAGTGGAATTTTCTGCAAGAACAGCCTTCCTTCTTCTTCTTGAACAACCTTTCTAGAAGCTTCTGAAACTCGAGTATCTTTCTTGAACCCGCAAAAGAGTTGTTGTTCTTCTTCCTAGTGGACAACATCATGACAAGGACAAATACTGAATTGTTTCAATGCTTTTCCTTTAAGAGGAGGCTATTTTGACCCGTTTACGTACAAATAGGTTGAAATGGGTTGTGTTTTATCTTAAACAGTTCAAATAAGACATAGTTAAATGGAAAGGTTCAATGGGTAGGTCAAATAGGTAAAAATTGTATTACAAACTCCTAAATTGTTTTATTTCAACATTCAGATTATTGTCGTAATAATGTTTTTGTAATCATTGTTGATGCATAAAATATTTATCAAACAAAGTTAAAGAAAGAAAAAATGTGTTTGTTGGTCAACCCAACTTGACTCGGGCCATTCAACACCCGTACATTTTTTACAGGTTACCGAACCCACTTAACTTGCCCATCTGGCCACCTTTTGTTGTCCTGGAACGCATGTGATTCAGAATCCATGACACAGGAAGAAAACATACCTGTAGATTCACCCCACTGATAGCAGTTACATCATTAAGTTGCTCAATACTTTGATCAAAAAATGCTCCAGATACTTTTTGCTTCTTGCTGACATATAACAATAAAAGATCAAAATTACATAAACGAAAAGAGTACAAGTCATATAATAGCTTAAACCTACAAAAGTCAAACAACCTTAGTGCAGAAACAGATGGTACTTCCAATGGTTTTTTCTTTGAACCAGTTGGCTTTTTTGGGGGAGTCATTGCATTACTTCCAGCCGCCGATGACAAGCTTCCACCAGACTGTGATCATTACCAAAGTAATAAACTACTTGGAAAATTATTAAAATTAAATCAGCTACTCTTATATAAAGAGAAACTGTTACCATACACTCGCGTTCTAATTGAACGGTGATGGACTTTGGCATGATCTTATTCATAGGTGTCAAGAAACCAGGCCTTGAAGACAAAATCTCAAAAGTACTATCCTTTGAAGATCCTGGAACTCCGCTTCCTAGTGAATCTTGAGGTTTCTTTGGTAGATTGCTTGGAGCCAATGATTGATGGATAGATGATGCAGCAACAAATGGAGATGATTTTTGAGTATTTTGTTTAGCACAAAGCTGAGCAGATGAGAAATTAGTTAGATTCATATTCCATGTTTGGAACATGAGAACAAATCATAACATCTAAGAATAACTAAATAAGCATTATCTTCTATTTTGTAAGAACATTGCATTACATCTACTCACATACAAGTGCCAAACTGAATCAAAAACGATGACATGGTAGATGACATGTCACTAACTTCAACCATGTTGACTCGTGTTCCTAATCTGGCATATTAAAACCGTTTAACTTACAAAAATTCCCTTTGAAAGTTCATAACTGGTTTAAAAAATCTGATTACAGTGCGTTAACATTTTCTTCTTCTAAAAAAATCAAGTTGTTACATGAAAAAACAATGAGATTGCATCTTATATTTATAAACACAAAACCTCAATGAAAAAAAAAATCCATGATGGGCATATGACAACATGGAAAGAAAATGTTTTATTACCTGCCCATGTTGTAACTTGTAGACTGTCATCTTAATGATATGATCTCCTACAAGGGTTCGCATTTGCCGAAGAAAATTGTTTTTGTTAATGTTCTTACTCTGGGAACAACATAACCATTCAGCATGACAATGAGTTGATATGACAAATATATAACACACAGAAAATAGAAAATACAATAACAAAAAGAAAAATTTCCAGATAAATGTTACTAAAGGGTCACCTGTACTTTATACCTTTAATCTCTTATATAGAACATGGAGTTGCATAGCCCGATCTTTATCAAGTTGTTGTTGTATAGCAGGAAGCAACAGACCAATAGGCACCAGCTTGTCAGCCGTCGGATTCATTGCATTAGCTGCTTGCCCTGTTGTCATATCTAGCTGATTATTCATTCTTTGCAACTGACATTCATTGCCTAAGTTTTGTGTTATATTTTGAGAAGGAATTCTATCAGTATTCTGCATATTCATAGCTTCAGAAATACGAATATTATGTTGATCATCTTGGGGTCTGTTGGGTTCTGATGGGTCATGGTTTATGTCACCTGAGGTGTGATTTGGTGTATGCTGACTTTCAAAACTGGACCCATGCCGATTGACTTCCATTGCTGATGATCGTTGGTCTTGTATCTGTGCCTTGACTACTTCTTCGCTTTTGGAAGATTGACACCGTTGAAATAACTGGCCTGGAGTATTACATAAAGATACATATCTTAAAAGAACTATTGGTAAGAATAAATCAAGATTGAAACATGAAAGAAGAAAAAGAACAAAAAAGATGTATCTATGGTAATAATAATAAGGGTCGCAATTGTATCAGGTTGACAGTTTTAAATAGTTTAACTCCAACACAACTAGATATATTTATTTTTGTCAAACGCAAACGCATCAACACTAACCTAAACACATTTAAAATCATGTAACCTGAACTTTATCCGTTAATACCATTTATCGAAACAAGTATAAACAGGCTTTAAACGTGTTAAATGGGTTGACGGGGTTATAAACAAGTTGATGGGTCGACCTATTTAACTAAACGGTACAATTTGTTTGATTGTTTAATCAATCGGGTTAAATATGTTAACCAAATAAGATCTATTTGATTGGTTAAAACATAAACGTATCATCAATGGTGGAACACTCTTGACATTATGTAACCAAAATCTAATCCCAATATGAAGTATTTATTTGAAATCCAAAATCAAATCTGAAAATCAGTATACAAAGAGTAAGAAATAGTTGAAGATTAGTGAGGTACCAACGCCATAATCTGTTCTAGAGGGCGGTGGTGAATGGCTGAATGCCTCCAATTCAGCCTCTGAATGCATAGTTTCATCCCGTGAACATAAAATTCCCATCTGTAATAACAAACATATCAGACATTTCATACCCAACAAGACGATTAAGAAGAAGAAACACACACACAGAGAATTCTATAGGTATATAATGTCGTTTTCCTCAAGAAACTTCATCATAGAAGAATCCATCAGCGGATACGTATATTTGAGAAGATGCGTGCATATGATTACCAAATTTTGGTAAATATTGAGAAGATTTGGTCGGTATCGGAGGAAATCTCTGGTGATGATTACGTTTCGATCAGTGCAGAACGGTCGATAGAAAACGCGAATGATGAACGAGTTCTTGAACTTGTTTCAAGGGGTTATTCAAAGTTACACAAATTGTCCATGCGATAATTTCTGATTTTACTTTTTTGTTTCTAACAATAAGAAAATACAAGATCTATTAAATAGTCGGCACAAATGTAACATTTTTAGTCTTGAACTAAGCATTTAAGTTTTTCTATTAGATATTTAAAAAAAATAACCATATTATTTGGGACAAGAATAGATGTAGCTGATCTTTTAATCGTGTTAAAATGTGCTTTGTTCTTATATTTTTACTTCCTTACGTACAACGAAAAGTTTAAGTTTGAAAATATTTTTCGGTTACACTAGTTTTATTAACTCGTCTATCAAACGGGTTAAATAATTAAATATTAAATATAATAAAAATTTACTAATTACAAAGTGATATTTTAAGATAAAATATTATTAAAATTACATATGAGTAATGATTATAAGTAATAATACAATCAACTTTTTAAACTTTTGTTTTTGAATTTTTTTTTGTTTCTTAAAAAAAATAATAAACATTTTGTTTTCATAACAAACCATTTAAAACAGTATCATTTTTAACTTTTTGTTATTATTACTCCCGATGTTAATTATTTTTGGTTTATAAAAAATTCACATTTTAAAAAAACCAATATTAAAATATTTCTTATTTTTAAAAAGTTTGATGTTTTAAGAAATTTTTTATTTTATAAAAATTTATTTCTTAAAAAATAACATTAATAAATTGATATCTTTTTAAATTCATTAAAAGCTATTTGTAATTTAAAAAAATTAAAATAATATTATTAGTAATTAATGTAATTATTTAATAAAAATGATAAACGAATAAATTTTAGTGAGAATGAATATTGTAGTGCTGCCATAAGTATTCATTATTTACTATTTTATTAGAATAATAACATTTCTAAAACTTTTTTTATAACAATCTTATGGAATATTTTGCTACATATTATGCATTTGTTACACGTATTATTATTATTTGTTTTGTAAAGCACCCGTTGGTGAGTGAAGTTTACTCAGGATAAGTTTTGTTTTGTATTTTTGAAGTCTACTTATTGCTACGTATTTATGTTTATTATGCATTTGTATGTTTTGTTATGAAAATATATGTATATTATAATATCCCCGTTTATTAACATTCCTAACATCATAGAAATAAAACTTACAATGAATAGTATAAACATATATATGTTTGATATATATATAGATGTAATATGAAATGAAATTGATCATTCTATTGGAATGAAGAAAAAAATATGTATATTAATCGTATAAAAATGAAATGAATATATGATTTATTTTATTTTTTCAATCCTAAGAATAAGGAGTCCCAACACATGTCCCAACCCCACCAACAATACAACCATCACCACCAGCCAACCATCACCGCAACCAATCACTAACACCACCGCCGCCTCTTTATTTCATTCATTCGTATTTTCTCGTCTATCAAAACAACACAAAAATAGTGATTTGTTTCATTCACATAGGATAACCAAATGAGAAAATAAAATGGTACTAGTCTAATTTATTTATTTTCTATTTCATTACTTTGTAATTTCATTATCTCATCCATTGTACCCCAAATAAACCCTAATATTTCTTCCTTAAAAAAGCGACAACCCATACATTCAATTATTTATATTTCAAAACTATGTTATCTCCTAAGGTACCATTCTATCTCAATCAAAAATTTAAACCTTGGTTTTTTGGTGGTATCGGTGGTTGGTGGTGGTTTCCGTTGGCTGGTGGTGGTGGCGGACGATGAAGGTGATTATGGTGTCGGTGGTGGCCGGTGGTAATTGGTGGTGTGGCCGATGACGGTGATACACGGTGGCCGGTGGTGGGACTGATGGTGGTGGCTATGGTGGTGGCCGGTGTTGATTGTGCTGGTGCCTGGTGGTGATTGGTGGTGGTGGCGTCGATGGTGGTGGCAATGGAGGTGGTGGTGGCAGGTGATGGTGGCTAGTGGTGGTTGATGATGGTGGGTGGGTGGTGGTGGTGATGGCGATGGCCGGTGATGGTGGTTGATGATGGTGAGTGGGTGGTGGTGGTGGTGAGGCTAAAAGAATGAATGAAACGAATAAAAAAAAGAACAGGGTGTGAATAAAATGGATTTGATGTGATTAGAGTGAATGAGATTACTTGTGTAATGATCAATTCAATTGCCTTTGTCAACCAAACATGTTATATTTTATTTACCCACAATCGTTCATTTTATCCCGCCTCTTATTTCTGGATACCAAACGTTATGTTAGAGTGATGGTTTATGATTTGTTCATGATGCTTAAAGAAAGAAGTTAGTTGCCAAATTCACATCTTTCTATTATAATAAAAGAAGGATTTAGGCGACACTTGATACAATTATAATTTCTAAGCATCCTAATTTTTATTTGTCTGTTTCTCTATATTATTAAATAATCACATCAGTTACTAATGATATTATTTAGTTTTTTTAGATTAAAAATAGTTTTTTAATATATTAAGAAGAAGATATTTTAAAAAATATAACTTTTAAAGAAATAATTTTTTATAAACTAAGAAAAAATTTTAAAACATCAAAATTTTTCAAAATACGAAATATTTTAAAATCAATGTTTTTAAATAATATTTGTTTATAAACCAAAAATAATTAAATTTGGAGTTATAATAAATAAATTTTAAAACATATTTAAAAACAAAAGTTAAAAAAACGATATCATTGTTTTATTATAGTCATTACTTATACGTGATCTTAATATATTTTATTTTAAGATATTATTTTGTAGTTGATAATTTTCTTATTAATTAATATTTTTTTATTTAATTCGTGTAACACACGAGTTATTAAGACAATGTCATTCATCAAACAAACAAAATACTAAGATGTCATTGTTTCGCCTTTATAAGTATGTTACTGGTATCACATAGTCACGTACAAATACAACTCCCTCTTTCTTTTCAAAAAGCACAAAAAAAAAAAAAAAAAAGAAGAAGAAGTTTTTTCCTTGTTTATCTCACACATTTCAACATGGTTTTCTCATGACTACGAGGCACGATGTTTCATAAATACGTATTAAAATGATTCACATTAACGACAATGACATTTGCTATTTAATAATATTATTTAAGAAAATTGAATTTTAATAATTCGTGCCTATTATTTAGAGTTAATTTCTTTTTTATTATTTGTGATTTGGTCATTTTAACGGTTTTGACCAAATAGTTTAAAGATAACCAAAACCCTCCCTTAAGTTACTATTTTTTCTCCGATTTGCTCCTCGCCCCTAACTCCGTTTAATTCTCACGTTAAAAGTGAACAAAAAAAAGACATAATTATCCCTAATGTGAGGGACACGTGTTTCCCATTTAACATAAAAATTATATGGAGTTAGGGGCGGGAGCAATTTGAAGAAAAAATAGTGACTTCAGGGAGTGTTTTGGCTATTTTTAAACTATTGTGGCAAAACTATTAAAATGGTCAAACCACAAGAAGCAAAACAGAAATTAACTTTATTATTTATTTACCGTGTTCGTTACAAATACAACAAAAATTTGTTGTTAACATAAAAATTCATCTGTTTCTTTTTTAATAGAGTAAATTTTATTTTGGAATATTTGTACATGTTTAACTTTTTTAGCCCCGAAAATCTTTTAATTGTTTTAACCTTCGGTCACTAAAACTAGTTATGTTAAAGTTTTCTGTTAAGTTGAAGGGTATTTTGGTCATTTTAAACTTAAAGAGCTATTTATGGAATTGTTTAATCATTACAGGGTATTTCTTAGTATTTTTTTATCAAATCAATTTTTCTTAAACTATTTTTATAATAATTTATTTTGTTTTATTTGTGATAAAAGATTATTTGTTTTAAACAAGAAACGTTTTACATTTATAATTTTCATGACATCATTTTTTTTTCTTTTGGGTAACAGATTTGATTATATGATCATAAAATAATAATTGCATTCTTTTATAATACTTCATTATTTGATGTTTTCGTCTAAAAATGCTACAAAAGTGCATCTAAAATCTTTATAATAAATTAACAGATGACTTGTCTTGGTTGTGAGTTTCTATTCATTTTATTTTTTTCCATCATATAAATATTTTATGAATTTAAAAGATTTGCTAGATGAAATAGCCAAACAATTTCATTCATGTTTATGTAGCTTCTAAACATTTAATATTAACTTTCATAGCAAAAGAATAATGTTTTATGTATTTAATATATTTTTAATGATTAAAAAATAATAAATAGATAATGATTTTTAGATTACTGATTTAGATCTTAAATCATGTTTCCACGAGGTTACTAATAATAAATAAATAACTCTTTTGATTTTAAGCAATATATAAAAGTTCTTTAAATGTGAAATGATTAAACTATCATCTAATTTAACAGAAACACTAACGAAATTAATGTTATGTGAAATTAATGTTATGGACCAACATTATTATCAATTTCAAAAGCTAAAGACCAAAAGAGTTAAAGTATTTTTTTTTGACTAAAATGATTAAACATATCAAATCTTAAGGACCAAAATAGTATTTTACTTTTTTATAATACCATGCAAGCATAACTAAGGAATAACAATTAAATAGCTTATTTGAACTACACATATAAACAAATTAGGGTGGGCGGGGCGTACGCGCCGTGAGGCAACAGTGAACCTTGGCGCCGCCCAGACCACCGCGCCACCCCCTTCACGCCGCACTTTTCAATTTTCACGACGTCTACTCGCGTGACAATGTGACTGTTGGTGCGTGCGCATGTGGTGTGGCATGAGAGTCTCTTTAAATGTGATTGTGTGATTTAGTATAACATGGTATGACATAACAAAATTTTATCAGTGGGATTCATGGTGTTGGGGGGGGGGGGGGGGATGTGCGTTGCCCCTCCACCCTTAAAATCATAATCTTTTTAGTGAAAATACATATATATTTGTAATTAGTTTCAAACACATATAACTAAATATATTTATAAATGGCGTCAACACCGCAAATAACTATAATTAGAAGTAGATTAGATAGATGTTTAAGTTGTGCGCATATGAAAAAAAATAATTTTTAATAAATAAAATTTAGTATTTAACTTAGTCTGATTAATGTGACATGCCCCAATGCTTTATTTAAATAGGGGAAGATATTGGTTTCAAGTTCCCTCTGTGATTAAAAAAAGGTTTCACGTGATGTCAGAGGGTTTTCTCACCTAAAATGAGTTTACTTCTTAAATTGATCTCAAATTCGGGATTGATGGGGACACACTGATAACGACAGACTAATGTATAAGCTTTCATTCGGAAACATGTCATCCTAGTGTCACAAGGTTCTGTGCTCGAATAATAAAGATGATCGAATATCCCAGTAACCCATCGGTGATCAATTAGTCGTTAAAAATGGTATTTAACTCTACTTGGGCACAAGGTGTTTATGTCATTTTATTTTTTACAGCCACAAGCCCATAAGGTTCTTTTCCAAAAATGAAAAATTCAATTGAAGGAAAAGGTGCGTCTTGTTGAATGACCAAGTGTTCAAAATTCATGCCCTCTGCACAAATTCAGATGGAGTTAGGGCTCGCATTCCATCACTCCCTCTGTTCTTCGCATTCAATGCCTCTGCAACACACAGACAAATCACCATTTAATACCTCCTTCCTTTATCAATGGAGCACCGGCAACCCACATGACCTCCTTCATTACCCTCCCCTCTTTTAATAACCCACGCCATTTACTGCTCAATTTCACCTTATTTCTCTCAAAATTTGTTGTCTCACAAATGTGTTTTCTTCTTATTAGCAACATTTGCTTCATGGGTTGAGGGGATTCACCGAGATACGAGCTTATTGAAGTGGGTGTGTGAAGAACGAACATACGTCTTCTTCCATAAAGGTTTTAAATCTTAGGGTTCGATTAAGGATATAAATAGAACAGGGGATCTCGCTTACTGACATCATGAAGGGTTTTGGATTGTGGATTTTGTTCTTGGTGTTTGGAACAGCTTTGCTTTTCGTCTGCTTATCTTCAATCTCTGGTAATATTAATAATCTCCAACGTTTGTGTTTTCAATTGATAAATCCTGCAAATATGGTTCAATAACGTGTACTTCATGCATTAAAATTTGTACTTTCCTGTTGGATCTTGTATGCTCTGTACATTTGCATGTGTCCTCTGTTTATCATCCCATATGCTGTAAACAATCGTCATTTCAGTTTGTTGACTTTTTGTACAATCCAAGTGGGTCAACGAGACTTTTTCAGTGTAAAAAGGTCTTAATTGACCAACATTCTCCTTAACAGGCAGCGATCTAGCTCCAAATAGAAAAATCATGGAATTAACAAATCCAAGCAGAAAACTTGAGGTATACAACATACAAACTTTTTTAAAACACATTACTTTAAATTATATAATCTAAAATTCACTATATTTTACTTACAGGAGTATATCTCTGATGAAGGTGACAGTGGAAACGTAGGCGTATACGATTACGTCCCGAACGATCCGGTTCCGAGTTCTAAAGCCACGATAAGGCCCGGCCCGATCGAGCACGGCACGCCGCTTATGCCTTACATCCCGAAGCCGGCGCCTCCGAGTCCGGGCCCGAATGAGCCGGAGAATGTGGGGTTACCTTAGCCGATGTTGGTTTAGTATTATTACTGGTGTGTGGTATGTTTAGGGTTGTAATAAGTTGTGAGGTTGTATCTAGTGGTATGTAATAGATAATTACATACTCTATAAATGGACGCTAGTGGGCATCCTTTGTTCTCCTTGTAAGGTGAATTGGCCCCAAGTTCCAATCGGTAGTGTGACAGTGTGTTTAACTTTGGCTATGATAACGGTTGTTTTTGTGATTTTTAGAATGTCACAATGCAGCATATTAGTTGTTTGTATGAATATGTTGTGATAAGGGATGATTAGAGCATCCGCAATCGTTGAGCTTACATCCATCTCTCTTTCCATATGGGCTCTTTTCAGCATAGGACGGCACGATCTTCTAGGAATGACGTGGCATGATCTTATTGCTATAAACCAGACAAAAATAAACATGTTTTAGGTTGGCTAACATGACTTCTTTCATGTTAAACGTGTTAACTTGAACATTACACTTGTTAACTTGATCAGGACACTGCTTCTTTAGCATTTAGCATATGGTTTTACCAAAGAAACTGATTTTTGATTTTAGAGGGAACTAAAAATTGTTAGAATTTAATGTATGGTTATTTATTTTTAAATTTTCATTCTAACAATTAATTTTCAGATTAAATAAATTTTTTGTATTGAAATCTTTATCACCTCTTAAATTTCAAATAATTTTTTCATCAGTTTTAACTATGTATTCTCGAATCTTTTTATTTGTCTTGTATAGTCTCGACTCTTAAATTAAGTATATAAAAAAAGTTTGTTAATTGCTAATGCGAGATAAAGAAATAGAAAAATTTAAAAGAACATGTTTATTTGAGTCATAGCAATTGATTGTTTATATTGTTACTAACTAATAAGATACTATTAGTATTCACTATGAACATAAAAATACCAATTCGAAGGATCAAACAATCTTAACCGCATCCGACACAACATGAATAAATAAATAAATGGATCTTGTTCTTGTTACCGTCACTAATTTGAAAACTCATCACATACAATTTTACCCTAAATACTATATTCAACATCCGTGACAACTAATAGTAAGTAAATCGTCAATATTCAAAAATAATTATTTAAAATCGATAGTATCCTACTATCCCTTTATACGTAGCATGAACTATGAAGGAATGATGGATCACTTGTTTACGTCTGATACACAAAAGCTCTTTCATTTGTCTGTCTTTTGAATTGGGCCCTATCCGGCTATCCGTCTTTAAAAGATCCACATGCTTGGAGTTGGTGGATTTGAGATTGGGCTCTTTATTAAACAAGCCTCCATCGAATCCATATAATCACGTGTTTAATGTACAAACTCATGCCTTGCTCCCCAATGCTCGACATTCTTCTCAACCTCGGACATTGGCGATGGCTCATTCCCGACCGTCGATGCTTCTCCGGTTGCTGCCGTCCGATCATTCCCACCGCTCATCTTTTGTTTACCGGGTCAGTACTTTTCTAAATAACAACTTCCCATCGTCTTCAATTAGGGATCACTCCTTCACAAACTTTTGATTTCTTTTGTCCAAAATACTACTTTATAAGCGTCGTTGGTCATCCATCTGTTCATTTGCGACCTATAATGCAACACATTCTTGTTATATGATATTATTGTACAAAATTGCATGGTCCTAAACTTTAAAAATTACAAAGATAATTTAAACTTTTGTGTATTGCATGTTTGGTCCCTAGCATTAAATTCATTCAATTTTATGCGTTTCATAAAATTTAAAGTAACTTTTAAATTTAATTATAGTGACCAAAAGTGCAACGCTCATATAAAAGTTTAGGTTAACTTTGAACTTTTGTAAAATTTGGGGGCCAAATTTGCGATGATTACACAAAAGTTTGAACTAATTTTGTATTTTTCTAGTTCGGGGACTAATTATGCAATCTGATCAAACCACATGAACCATTTATGTAATTTTCTCATTATTTTAATATGCAACATGGAACTATTTGAGGGCGGACCTTAAAGCAAGAATAATTTTTCTGTTTTGTAATATTGAGGTTATAAGTTCAAGGCTTAGGATGTTACGAACTTAAACCATTGCAGGGTGTAGGACTCGTCTTGTGCTTATGTGCAACTGACGAGGGATTTATAGACCAAATGAGCTCTCTCACATATTAAACTGGTCTTTAGGGTTGAGTTGTCATGTTCGGTCCGAAGCATAGGAATTAGTCTTGTGCACAAGGTGTAGGATAATGTGTGTACATGCAATCTGATCCCTGCAGGATGTATCACGACATCTTTTAATTGGAAAATGCAAGCAGTATCACAACATTCCTGCTGAACATTTGCATCAAACCCAACCGTTTAGTTTGATCCTCCCCGGTGCTAGTACCACAAGTTCAGCGTGTAAAGGGACCGCAGTCGAACCCGAGAGCAATCAGCAACCTTCTTATCAAATACTTGAACCTGGAATGATTCTCATGAAGAATCACATCAGCCTCAGGGACCAGGTATTGGTTCTAAAACTAATCATGTTGTTTTGAACCTTTTGTATATATGGTTGTGATACTGCTTGTTACAAAACTAATTTACATGTTGAGTTAGTGTTAAAATACATAATCTATCGAATCGGATCTAATGTTTTAGGTTGAGATAGTGAATATATGTCACCAGTTAGGGTGTTGGTCCTGGAGGGTTTTGCCCGCCTGGTTACCATACGGGATCAAAACTTCGACTGCAAAGGATGTGTTTTGGTCGAAACTGGGATCCGGTAACAAAGTATAGAGAACTTTACAGAAGTGATGGTTCTACACCACCACCAGTCCCACAAGAATTTGTTTCATTTGTTGAAACTTTAATTCTAGACGCTCAAGCGCGTCTAAACTCACCCGATGAAATTCCTTTAATGTGTCCGGATATCTGTTTAGTCAATTTCTACACATCCATTGGTCGACTTGGTCTTCATCAGGTTAGTTCTTACTTATATACACATGACACATCTATGTTTTTAACTTAAGTTGTTTAACCCCATAAAAGATATTAAAACTGACCCGAATCGACCCATTTGTAGAAAATGGTTTGGAGTAGTCGGAGATGAGTATTTGTGTGTTTTTGTTTGAATGTAGGATCGCGATGAGAGCTCTTATAGTATCAGAAGAGGATTGCCTGTGGTTTTCATCTCCATTGGTGACGCTGCAGAATTCTTGTATGGTCATTCTAGAGATGAGAACGATTTAAGCACAATTGTGTTGGAATCAGGTGATGTTTTGATATTCGGTGGAAGGTCTAGACTTATTTATCATGGGGTGAAGACCATCTTCCCGAATTCAGCTCCTCCGCCACTAATACAAGAATCCATGCTCAGACCGGGCCGTTTAAGCCTTACTTTCCGACGATTTTAAGCTTGCTCGTTTTGATAGAAGTGTAAGGAAGTGGATTGTCTTCAACCATTAATGGTTTTCTATCTCAATGGATCTTGTAGGTGACCTATGTTTGGGTTTCATGTCATGTTGGTGCTCATCACATATTAGTTCAATATGTCATGATCAGTGTTTTTTTTTTTTTTTTTTCAATCGTTTTACAATCTCTAAATTATCATAACCAACTTAAAATTTTAATTGTATTTAGTCAATTACATATAAACTCAAATTAAAATTTTAATTACATATATCTATTTCTAAAACTTAGTCAATTACATATACCCAAATTAAAATTTTGATTGCCTCTATCCCTTTTATTAGATATAAATATTACATATTTACTCATTTGATTATTTTATTAAAAATAACTTATATAATTAGTAATTTATTCTTATTTTTATTAAACTATAAATTTTCTTTTTTTTTCTTTACTAATTTTCGAGTTTGATTATTTGTAATGTTTTTATACTAGCGTTTTTGAAGTGCTTTTGTTTTTTTTTAATCTTGTTTACCTTTCGATACTAACGTTTTCTGGTTCACATACGAGACACTTTCAATCTCGTCATGCAACACGATCCGAACACATGATTTCACTCATTTTTGTGGCGCGAGTGATTCTTCTATCACAAATCCTGCTTTTGTACATGTTTGGTTCAAAAAATTGTAAAACCCGAACCTTCTCAATCTATTTGAGAGCTTGAAACGAAATTGAAACTGAATCTAACTAATTGCATTGGAATCGTCTTATCACCCACCATCACCCTTACTTGCAACCGTCGTTGTAGGGTTAAAAAACATAATTGGTTGGAAAAGTTTGATTCGGCTAGAGTTTTAACCCACAACATTAAAAATAATCTATTCTAACATCTACTAGCCTTCAAATATAACTTCCGCAGTTGCGCGTTTGAAATTTTAGTTGGATCACGTTTTCTTGTCCGGTTACATTTTTTGGCCATCGATGTACAACGCATGCGACATGGATGGTGGATGGTGATGAGACAATTCCAACATAATTAGTTTGTGTCCATTTCGAGTTAGTTTATACTAGTTTCGAGCTACTTGAATAGATTTGTGAGAAAGTTAGTTAAAAGAGAAAAAAACTAGTTAAGAGAAATGAGTAAATACTTAATTTTATAGTCTTCGTAAAAAAAGAGTAAAATGGTAATTATATATGTTATTTTTAATAAATTATATTCAAATGGGTATATTATGTAACATTTATGTTTAATAAAGAGGATATATGTAATTAAAATTTTAGTTTTGGTATATATATAAATGACTAAGTTTTAAAAGGTGAAATATGTAATTAAAATTTTAAATTAGGTATATATGCAATTCATTAAGTTTATAGACGGAAATATACAACTCTCCCATATTTTATTCAACCTGATTTCTAACTTAGTTCGTAAATAAATAAAAACTATAATAATCATCAAAGAACCAGATGGCAAAACATTGCACCCAAACCCAACCAAGTTAGATCGGTCCACTTCTGTCAATGATCTTTTGGTCTAGTAGTTTAAAACGGAGGTAGGAGGTTGTATCTATTTTGAAGATCCAGGGTTCAAACATTGGCATTAATGAGTTATTACGAACTTGATTTTATTAACTTCCAATCACTAACCATGCACCGGCCATTAAAAATAGAAAATGGGTCCACTTCTTCAGTTCTTTGTTGGAATTTGGAACTTGGAAGTAGTTACCTTCGATGTGAGCCCAGTAAGATTTGACATGACCAAATAGTCTGTTGGGCCCATTCAATACGCATTGTTAATTTGTTAAGTTGGGTTGCCACTTGTCCGTTTGCAAAAAGAACAAAAAGTGATCCGAAACCGGAATCGAATATGGGTTTGAGACCATTTGGGTGAAAACCGTTCGGTCCATTCAGTTTTGATACGATCCGGAGGTTTAAAACTTGCTTGGGTGTTGACCACTAGAACTACTTTGGAAATAAATCGGGAAAACCGGTTTGAGAAACCAATTTTAAACTCAATTAGAAACCGGTTCAAACATGGAAAAAAGACTTGCAATTAGTGATCGTTTACTACTTTTTTCTCGCCGTCATTTTACATTCTTTACCCTTATTCGCTTATTTGTTACCATAAATAAGTATTGAATGTGTTGGTATCACTAACATAAAAAAAAAAATCTATATATTCTAAATTCTAGCTACGAATAAATACCAAACAAGTGAACAATTACAATAAAGACGACACGTATTATTATTATTGTTGTTTTTATAATGGATTACCTTTTTTTTCTCTTCAAAATATCCAAAATCAAAGGGTAATAATAATGTTTGTTACTATTTTATAGCTTTTTTTTTTTTTTTTTTTTTTGGCATTTGGCCGTTAATTATTAAATTATCCATTATTAAATATTTAAATTATATTTAGATCCATTTATATATTTCTAGGTTCTAACCAGCATTATAATACACCCCAGAACGCACTTGAATCAACTTTGATCGCCAAGTTTAACTCTTGATGTTGCATCCACATTTACCATGTTGCTAAAACAATCAAATGCACCAACCATAGTTAAATTTAAAAAAAAATGATCTTATTAGACCTATGGCATGAAGATAGGACAATATGCATATGTCATGAGTGTTAGCTTAACATCACAATCAAAAGTGGGTTATGGATTGTCATTGATTTGTAAACATATGCAAATTGGTTACTTTATTTTGAGTAATTTCTAAGTTATGATTATTTTCTTGCTTTCCTTCATCTATGAGCATGGACCCTTAGGACGATCAAGTATTTAACTTTCATCACTCTTTCCTTTATTTCATGAAAATGGTGCTTTTATATACTTTTTGAAAAGGAAATCGTGACACTTTTTTTAGGACGAATCTTTTGAGTTTTAGAAAAAGAAATAAGCTAGCTTCTAATCGTTAAGATCCATGGAACTAATTAAATGACTTTAAAGTAGGAGTTTCTATACAAGTTTTAACAAAGGGTCATACCTAATTTTATGTAGCAAACGTGTTATCTTTGAGTACCTTGATATTGTTATGTATCATGATAACACTAGAAAGATAGAAATTTGGTAATAAATTCAGCAAATACTGCAACTTGTAAGAAATTTTTGTTATAAATCTATGCACTAGGGTTATAGTCAAAGGGGGAGAACTACTAAATTTCTTAAGAAACAGCCAGAACTAATATTAGTAGTTTATATTTTTATAATTTTATACGTTTACATAGAGTTATGTATGTTATATGCATTAAAATTTATTAAAATAACATAAAAATCCATCAAACTAATGTTTCATATGTTTTAAGATTTTTAAATATGTTTAGCTATATATACGTAGATAGTATAACATACAAATGACTTACTCATACATAGATATAAATTCATTCATTGTTTTTTTTTTTTTTTGAACTTCAAGAGAGATCATCTTTTTATATAAAACATAAAAGAGTTGTATGTTGATAGAAGTTTTCTTAATTCTAAAAATACTTGTGAGTCTTCAAATGATCCTAACCTTATAATTAGTTAATTACTATTAATGTTTTTGACATAGCATGCCCACTAAAATAATTTTTTAAAGATAAAAGTATGTAATTTTACGTATCTCATTAAAACCACATAAAATACTAGCCATGAGTATATACCATGCGATGCTTGTATATAACTGTGTGAAATTGCATATTTGCATTCTTGTGGTCTAGTATCACTTATATATTTCATTATGTTTTCCTTCTAAAAATATACAGATTATATTGAGAACGACATGTACGAACAACGAGAACTGAACAGCGTTATCATTTCAAGTTACAAGAAATACATATACGCCGAGCATAATTTATGTGCTAGTAAAAAGACATCTCCAAGGTGTAAATACACATTTTAAAACCTTAAGTAATAAGCTATTAATTTATTATACCTTTTGATTTTTTAATAACTATTTACGTAAGCATATAAAATTACATTCAATAATTAAGACAATAAGCCTATAGGCTCCTACCTAAACACCATATTTCTTCCAAGTTCTTTTACATATTGTGGCCTTTTCTAACGATTAAATATTATGTAATCGATGCTCTCTGGGTTTGTAACGATTTAATTAATTTTCCCGATTTCCATAATGTTAAAAGATCCAATGATGATTAAATTTGATTCGCATTTTGGTTACCTGACTTATTTCCGATTATTATTTGAGTGATCTCTAAGTTATGATTATTTTGTCACTTTCCTTTATCTATGAGCATTGCCTCTTATGCCAAATAAAAAATAAGTATCACTTTCGCCGGTACTTTAATTCATAAATACATTTAAAGGTAAATTAAACCAGAAATGATTTTATTAAAATCAATAATTATGTAAAGTCATTCCTTCTGTGCTACCACATAGGCAAATAGTAATATAGCTCTACCTTTTTGGCACTAAGGGGCTGTTTGATTTGCTTGTGACCCGGTCAAAATGTCTGACCCACTAACCCGGTCAGATATTTTGGCCGGTCAGTGCGTTTGATTTGTACTTTTTCGCCCCGGTCCGACACCACTGACCCATGCATATTTTTCCACTTACCCGGTCAGTTTTGGAACAAGTTCTTACCCGGTCACCACCTTCTGACTGAGTAAGATATTTCAAGCAGCCCCTAAATCTAATAGCTCGATACTTATGCATTGGTATTTGTATGGTTTGCTTGTATAAAAAATTAACTTGTCATTTATTTTTTATTTTGAAAGCTAAATAATAACAAATCATGAGTCAATGCAAGAGGCGTTTAGAGCTACGAGTTGGGGAAAATATGCAATTTTTATTGGGTATCCGAACCATGAACCATAGTTTATTTAAGGATATAAAGACTCATTCAGACAAGGGTTGTCTCGTTAGGGTAATGGTGGGGATAAGTGATAATGACAGAATATCGTTTGTGATTATGATAACTGGACACTAGCGGGGATAGTGACCGGACGGGAGCCTTGTGATTATGATAACACAACGATGGTGTGGGTGTTGACCACGACGAGTGGAAGCGTTGTGATAATAATTATATGTTCATTGGTATCGTAGAAATGAGATGGAACAGTTTATTTGTATAATTGTTACAAATTATATGGTCACATAGGATAGATGCTAAATTAAGTAATTTAAAAGTGATACATAATTTTCTGTATGCCCAAAATTGAGAGATGGAGGGTGTAGATGTAGGGTACCTAAAAAACCCGAATTTGGGATCAAAAGCAATACTCGACCCGTAATAAGGCATGAACATATGTCACACATCTAAGGAATTACAATTATCATCAATCCTAATCGTTAATGTGACACTCTCAATTGCATGAGGAATAGGATCCAATTGCATATCAAACTCCTTGGTAACACTCTCATCATCATATATGATGTTTTTACATGCATTATAGAACATTATAAATACAAGGTAAGGATGATTGTTTTTTTCATGTACAAATACTTCCTAAACTCTCTTTTTTCATTAAAAATCCTTTTCCGATAACTATTACTTATTCTCATGTCGGAGGGTTATTATAAAAAGACTTCCATCTCTGTAGCGCTTTAACTGGTGGTGTTTGATTGTATGTAGGCTTGGAGCAGAGGAGAGTGGCTTGATAAATTAGAGTTCTATCGGAGCAATCAAGATCCATTTGAGACTTGCATTTACAGAGGGCTTTGTTTATACTTTATAACTACTATCAAATATACATGCTACATCGGATAGATGCTAAATTAGGGTCCTTAAAAACGGTACATAATTTTCTGCATACATCTGATATATGCTAAATTAGGGTCCTTAAAAACGATACATAAAAACGTTTTGTATATGTATATTAGTCGCTTTGTGATGTTTGCGTGGAGCATTTACATCTTTTTTTTAAAGTTTATTTTATATATTATATGAAATAGTTATAAGTGGTTGTGAGTAAATAAAAAAAAATATTAATGTTTATTTGTAAATTTAATAATACACTATTCATACCCTAAATTTAAAATAAGAAAGGAAAAATAGTAACTTTAAGTATGATTATAAAAATGAGAATGAAAAATGTGATGTGAATACCCTTAATCATATTTCTATGCACGTACCTAATATAAGTATTTGGCTTTGTTTTACTTTAATCCCAATAAGTGACACTAAACTTTAAATATTAAAACCTTTTCAATTGTATTTGTAGTGTTTGTATTCGTTCACATATATAAAAACGTAAAAGACTAAATGATAGAGCTTATAAAAAATCATCTTACTTATGTATAGAAACTAGATAAGTAGTTTAAACGACCTTATAAGTCTCGAGTAATACATAGTCTACTCATGACTAGATTCATTATTGTTTTAAACTAATTATGAATTTTTTCTCGTAATAAATCATTTTAGGTTTAAGGTATTACAGATAGTATAACGGAAATAGTTTTCGTGGCTGTTCAAACAACTCATCTTGTATGAATATAAGAATGGTAGAGGTTCGAGTCTCCTTCTGACGGGATTAAAGGTGCGGTCTCGGCTGGAAAACGGATAGGATAACCTAATTAAATTAACGCTTATCTTACGAAGCATGTTCGTACATTTGTGTTCAAAGAAAAGAAAAATCCTAAGGAAAATAAACGAATAATTTATATCAATGCCTTATGAATAGAAAAATAAAGTTTGAGCATGATATATTAACTTACGTGCTCCTAATAACTTGTATAATCGCTCTAATTAATTCCAATGTTGATGTATAACTTTCATCACAAATTGAGGTGTTCTAGCTTAATTTTGTTTTGTTTATTGTGATTTAACTTTTGGTAACTTACGCGTATAGTAAACCAATAATATTTCTTTGTTATCGGTTTACACAAAAAAGTATAAAAATATTTTTCCACAAACATTACCGTGATAAGCATGGATTAACAAAAAAAAAAAAAAAAAAAATTATATTCATAATCATTATACACCGAAGCATACCATTTAATAGCCTGAATTTTGTTCATGCTCATAAATAAATGGAATCAGGGTATTTGTTGCTATTGAGTAGTGATAACGATATATATTTACCTTCAAGCTGGATTTATTAAATTTGATAAAAACATGTATACCTTGTTAATATCAGAGTACGTATTGATACATATTTATAAATTAGATATTAGATATTTGGTCATGATACTAGAAACTTATTTGACCAAACTTGTTTTCAAGTATGAGGTCAATGATAGATTGATATACAACAGAACCGAAGATAACGTGAGAAGCTCTTTCAACATTACGTGAGAGAGAGGGAATGAACCCATCTCATGTGGTCCAAGCCTACACAACCCCGTGATGTGTCTAATATCTATATCTTTTGGTTTTTGATTTTCTCCTCTTACAATCAACATTTTTGTGTCTATCTTTTAGGTTTTATTTTCCAAGGATTTATTAAAAGGTTCTAAATCATAACTCAGATTTTATAAACAAGTGATCCTAATAATATTAGTGGCGAACTCAGAAATTTTTATTATGGGAGGCGGAAATTTATAAGGGTCGTTTGGCTATTGCAATATAATATATTTTTTCGGTCTAGTTCGACTCAGATCTGGTCGGATCTGGTTATTCTCGAAAAACATCATTAGAATGATACTTAAACTATTGTGTGTGTGTGTGTGTATATATATATATCAAGAATCGTATAAAATCAATTATACTTATAAAATTAGTGATATGTGATGTCTGAAGCAATCTATATATAATACTAAAAGAGTAACTTGGTAGAAACACTTGTCACATTTCTAGACCCCCTAAGTTTGTTTTTCCCGCATCTCTCTTCTATTAAATAATTACCAAAATTAAGAAAGATTAAATAATTTTAAATATTTTTTAAATTACAAATAATATTTTAATAAATTAGAAAAAATGTCTTTTTATTAATGTTATTTTCACATTCTTTCTCACTAAAATTTTTCTGCTACTCTCTACTATTAAATAATTATATTAATTACTAATAATATTATTTTATTTTGTTTAGATTAAAAATAGTTTTTTAATAAATTAAAAAAGATCTTTTTATTAATTTTAGTTTTAGAGAAATAAATTTTTTTAAAATAAGAACTTTTTTTAAAACATCAAACTTATTTAAAAATACAAAATATTTTATATTTTATATTTTTAAAAAGAAAAAGTTTTATAAGCTAAAAATAATTAAAATTCGTAGCTATATAAGGACATTTTAAAATTATATATTTTTAAAACTGTTTCTTTTGAAATATTTTCTTTAATACAAACAAAGTTTAAAAATAAAAATTTAAAGAGTTGATATCATTATTTTATTAATCATAGTCCTCACTCATACATAATTTTAATCATATCTTATTTTAAAATATCATTTAATAATTAATAAATTTTTTATTCTATTTAATATTTTATTTTTTCAACCCGTGTGATACACGGGTTTACTAAAGCTAGATATACTTATAAAATAGTTAATATGTTATATGTTTGAAGCAATTATACTTACTGTTAGGTTTCCAAACCCTTTAATAGCGATGATTTCCAACATGTGTTGAAAACGATGTTGGTCTGTAAATATAACATCTGATCCATCATATATTGAAACCAATATAAATTTAGCTTGTGTTATTGTAAAAACATTTATCTCGATACATGGTTCGCCGGTTACAGATCCCAGTAACAGATCTCCCGGCTATGAGAAAACGTGGTTCGCAGATGGTGACCCTATTGTAATTTCGCCCCCAACAATGTGTTTATAATAATCTTGCTTTTTCTTTAGTTTCAAAAGTTAAGGAGGACGATTGCAACATTTTATAAGAGGCGGTTGGGTGAGCGACTTCCCCCCAACCTCATAACATAGGTTCACCTCATGAATAATATGATATTAAAAGTTACAATATAGTATCTTAACTATTATATAGATATCACGTTTGCATGTATTTTTCCTTCTGTCACGAACCAGTTATGTTTGAAAACAATTGATGAAAAAGTTTGGAAATTTTCATGAGTGGTGTTATAAAGGTTGTGACAGTTCATGTACTGTATTATAAGTTTTTTGAAAAGAAAACGATGTGTCAAGATGTCATTTGTCAAGAACTAAACATTATATGAATCTTTTAATAGTTCTATATTTATAACTATATAGGTACTAAAATGTGTTATTTTATTTGAGATACTAATATATTGTTGTCAGTTATACTTCATCTATAAACAGAAAATATTGTGTACATTTTCTTAAATGTGTGTTTTTATCTTATATAATCTTTAACGGTTAAAGACTTAAAAGAGTTAAAAGGGCCCTAACTAGGTTATCAGGCTTTAAAGTTGAAGAGTTAACAAGTTTTAGTTTAAAAATATAGCTAAAAAGTATAATGGGTTATTGACTTCAAATGGACAGAGAATTTAAAAGTATATAAAACGTTTTAGTGCCAATGAGCCCAAAATTAATTGTTTTGAAAGTAGGCATTCCATGGCTTTTCAAAATGAAGGTAGTGGGTTCGAGTCTCATTTGGTTCAATATGCTTCAAGTGAGCAATGAATTTTACCACACTGGGTTTTTGGGTGGTGATTTTCCACTGGAATGGTGGGCGGGCCGGGTCATTAGCGCTGTCTGTGTTCGCGAGCGTGTGTGGTTTTTCATACCCGGGCAATCGGGCTTAAAAGTAAAAAAATAAATAAATAAAGTTTTAGTGTATTAAATTCGTAGCATTAATAAGTTTGAATTTATTAAATTTGTCGAATTATTTTATAATGATGTTTAAATAATTTATAGATGGATTTAATTGGGGGAGATGTGATTGGTTGGTTGGTTTGTTTTGGTAGCTAGCCCACAACCAGAAAAAAGTGATTATTGTAACTTAGGATCAACACAAAAAATAATTATTCAATTTTGGAGTTGCTAAAACTCAAAGGGTAATGGTGATATCACGAGATTAGTTGAATATTGGTTAAGTTAGTTGACTAAGTGTTATTGTCCCCACTTGTGAAATAAATCAAGCAATTCTACATACACACAGAAAACTTCAACTAGTGTATGTGACATTTATTATTTAAGCTGGTTTGTTTTTCTATTGGTGAAATAACAAGATAGAATAAATAAAATATTTAATTGCATCTGGTATGTGTACTCTTATAGTCTTATATCAATAAAACTAGAACTATGTATTACTTGTTGGTTATAAATACTCATGGTAATATTTATAATTGATTATTTTTGTCATTAAACCTGATAAGAATTAGATATTCAAGTAATTTTACATATTTTTTTTATATATAAATACATATATGCAATGCTTAAACAATGCAACTTATTAGTATGTAAAGTGAAATGTTAACTATTGCATGTTCTTTTATAAATAATAGTATGTTAAGAAAGTGAATATTGCGAGAATCGCAAAAGCACGTGTACAGGGTTAATAAATTAGGTAGATCTAATAATTAATTTATCTTTTTTTACTCTTTTATTTTACCTCATCTCTTGATTAAAAAAACATATAAAAATATACACATTTGCATGTACTATTTAATTTCATATATATTAAAATATTTATTAAATTGAGATAAAAATACTAGAAAAAACAAATTGAAAATAAAAATCCTGATTGCTTAAATCGAACCAAGTAACCCAGCGAGAGAGGTCGTTCTATGCCACTAGGCCAAAGAACTTATACTTCTTGCATTTCACTATTTAATATATTAAAACCCGAGTCATTTGGAAAAATTTACCAATAATGATATTATTCACAAGGTCGGTAGTTAATATTGACAATATGTCTAGTGACCCGTTAAATAGACACCCCATTATTTTAAATCAACACCCCAAAATTTCTATACGTGTCGTATAGCCCCATACGCGTCGTATAGGGGAGGTCGTATAAGGCTATATGTGTCGTATAGCCATCTGACAGCCCCCTGAATTTTTCCTCGTATTCAGTGTCGAAATTCGCTATACGCGTCGTATAGCCCTATATGTGTCGTATAGGGGGGTCGTATAGGGCTATATGGGGCGTATAGCTCTCTGACAGCCCCCCTGAATTTTCCTCGTTTTTAGTGTATTCGACCCTATACGCCGCGTATGGATCCATACGCGACGTATAGGGGGTGTCGATTTATCTGGGTGGGTGTCTCTATATTAGGACCCTATGTCTATCATATTTAATTCACTCATTATTTTAGATATGAAGTAAACATTTTTATCTCGACAACCTTTTCTTTTCTAAATATTTTTGTCATGCCTCTACTATTTTCATTGAACAAAATCATACACACAACTTTTGAACATAAAAAATCATTTCTCCAAACAAAAAAAATGTTGTTTATTATAAGTGTGGTTTAAGAAAGAATAAATTTTTTTTAATATATTTACATCACGCGCTTACATACACACGTGTTCAGAAGTCACGTAAACAGTTATGCTAACCCAATTTCCCCTAAACCCACCACTTACCCCTCTCCTCCGCGAAATCTTCTCTCCGGCGATACGTAACGGTCATATCTCCGATCCACCACCATCAAATCTTCTGTCGGTTATGTCTCAAAATCACTTATTGATCTCATTCTACAATTCTTATTATGATAGTTTGGAATTTGATCTGAATTAGGGTTTATAACTGTGAATTGTGGTTGAAGGATGCGATATAATGGTGGCTAACGTATCTTCAACACCTAAGGTATTGTCTCGAGCTCCGTCTCCGGCAAAAGTGAAGCGTGCGCCGTTGGTGGATTCCGATGCTGATAACAATGCTCCGGTGCCACGTCGCCCGAAATCGAGAGATGTTAGTTCACGATACTTGTGTTCTACTGCTTCTTCTGCTTCCATCGCAACTACTATGACGTCGACGTCGTCGTCTGCTTCCTTTTCTTCTACTACAACGACGTCGTCTTCGAACTCCGGATGTACGCCGAGGAGGCGGTTTCCGTCGCCGTTGGTATCGTCGACGAATCTGATGACGCCGGCGGTGGCGGTTAGTGGTAGTAAGCGAGCTCAGTCGACGGAACGTCGTCGTCCTGCGACTCCGCGAGGTGAGATGTCGGTCACGGCGAAGATGTTAACGGCGATGCCGACGAGGAAGTTGTCAGCCTCGTTTCAAGGTCCGTCGTTTGCGCCACCGGCGAATAAGGCGTCGAAGCCACCGCCTGCTGCATCTAACAATGGATCGAGACCGAGTACACCGGAGAGGAAGGCGGTGACTCCAGTGAGGAAGCCAGGTGGTCCAAATTCGATTGATCAGAAACGGTGGCCGGGGAGATCACGGCAGGGTAGTTTCATGACGAGGAGTGTAGATTTGACAAATGAGAACATGAAATTGAATGGATCTGGGACGGTAACTGCTGTGAGGGCTTTACAGAAGTCCATGATCGGCGAGATCAAGGTGAAAGCTAATAAACCTGAAACGCCGGAGAATAATAAAAGTATTGATAAGCTTTTGAGTGATTGTGATAAGATCGATCGTGCTATTTCGGATGCCGAAAGTGTTTCCTCTGGTAGCACTTTGGGTAATGTTCGGGGTGCAACTCCTCGTGCCATTGTGGTGCCAGCTAGATTTAGGCAAGAGACTGTTAACCGTCTCAGGAGAGTACAACCGGAGCCTGTTTCGCCTCCATTATCTGGAAATAATAGGTATTTAAAAGATGGGCCAACACGAGCACCACGAGGATTGTCTCCCTCTCCGGTTAGAGGAGCTGTACGACCTGCCTCACCAAGCAAGAGTGTGCTGTTGGGGCCTGCATCATCTCCATCAAGGGGTATGTCCAGTCCAACAAGAGCACGTAGCTCAGTGGGGTCTAATAGTAATTTGGGCAACACACACTCAATTCTCAGCTTTGCTGCTGAGACTAAGAGAAGGAAGGCCGGAGATAATGCCATTATTGATGCACATATTCTGAGGATGCTACACAACAAGTATTTGCAATGGAGGTTTGCAAATGCTAGAGCAGATGCTGCCATGGTGGTCCAGAGAGCAGCTGCTCAGGTAATGCTTATACAATATCTGTAGTTTTTGTATGCATTAATGGAAGCTACTGTGTTGTTTGCTAGCTTTATTTCTGTGTTGTAGTTAGCTTGATATCGATTGATTAATATGCTATTGTTACAGTCTTCTTGTTCCAAGTCATTTGCTTTTGGCTTATTTGTAAATTACAATTTGTTTGGCCAGTGTAGGCAGGGGTTAGTAGTTCTCATTTAGATTCCAGATATGTAAAGTATTGATAAACTTGAGTTGAGTGTATGGACAGTGGATGAGTGGAGTTGATGAATTGGTGATCTACTGATGGAGCAGGATATTACTTTGATTTGCTTGATACCTACTAACCAACATCTGTGCATGCTAGATAATTGGCCTAAAGCATTCTAGTATAAAGCTATTAATAGACCTAGGAGAAAAGTTTAAGTGTAGGGAATGTTTGCAGGAACATCAAAGTTTATTGTGCATTGTTGTTGTAGTGGTGGTAGTAATTTCAGATTGTCTACTTTTCTGCTTTGAGGTTTGATAGGCTACATGAATCCATCCTGATTCCAGTGACCCCGGCAGGTCAAATTGTTCATGTGAATTGTTCACTTTTTATGGTAGATAAACTATAAAATGTGTTGGTAATTATGTTGGAGGTATGACCTTTTCTTTTCTGATAATATTGCCGTCTAGCTACTCTTACCAGGGGACATGTTATGCAGCATGTTCAATGTCAGTTGCAAAGATGGGTGTACACTTCCAAGGTGGCTCGATAATGAGTATGCCATATGATCTGAAATAAATTTATATCTATCTGGTTTGAATAAGGTCAAGTTAGTTTTCGCTTGAACACACTGCTGAATAGTGTGCTGTAGCCTAGGTTTTGTGTTGATTTTCCTATTTTACACTTTTGTTGTGTGCTATTAAATTCCAAGGTGGGTTACATGCTGGTTCTTGTAAACAAATAGTAAGGGTACTTTAGTGGATGTTTTTGAATTCGAAATACAATCAATATACTCATCTTTTGAATTAGATAAAGGTAAACATCATGCTTTCTAAGTCGTATTTTGCATTCATTCATATGTGTGCTGTCAATTTGAAGATTATAGTGGACCTATTTACTCCTTATAAGCTGATTTAATTAGTTTTCTAGTCAATGTCGGGCCCTCACACACTCTGCAGTGCAAGTGGTGCTTACATGAACTATTAGTTATTCTATCATGATGGAAGTGTTACTTGATTCTATATGTATTTCACTAGGCTATCTTCATGTTCTCACCTATTATCCACGTTAGATGGCTGACAATTTTGTTAGTAGGTAGCAAAAGTAATGAGGCGGATGTGAATGATGTTTCTTATTGAATGTTAACCAATTTTGATCTCTCTCTCTCTCTCTCTGTGTCTCTCTAAATACACACAACACATTTTTGTATATAAATTATGCATTAATTTATTAATGTAAGAGTGAATACCTTCAAATTAATTCAGTAGGAATATTATGATTTCAGCTGTACCTTATTCTCCCGACAGGCACTCTAAGTAACTTCATTTGCAATTGATACAAGCAGTCCACTAATATCCCAATACCTTTATGTATAGTGCCTTCATGTGTACTTAAACGTTCTTTATTTATTTATATACATGGTTTATATAGTCATGCAACTTCTAGCGCTTTTTTATTTATCTGTCACTCTGTCTAATGTTTGATTATGTTTCAGAAAAGTCTATACAATTCATGGGTGACTACATCAAAAATGCGGCAGTCTGTCATATCCAAACAAATAGAGATACAACAGCTGAGACAGAACTTGAAGTTGTACACTGTCCTCAAAAATCAGGCAAGAATGTGAATTGTCACTGTTACTTCATAACTTTTTTATTGCTACTTTCTTACAACTGCTATTTTATTATGTAATTGTGTGATTATGTTGGTCATCCTTCTGTAGCCTGTTTTCTTCTCGTTTTTCACTGAGGATGTCTTGCATATTTTGGATTAAAATGAGAATAGGTTATAGACGTGTGCCTATTATTTATGGTGCTGCATGCATACCTAGTGTCTTGAATGCTTCTGTTTACCATTTTGTGTGTATAATGAAATATGAGCAAATGGAGATGTGTGTTTGTGCTACAGCTCATTACATTAGTAGTGGTATCCTTTGGTTATTACTACCTTGTTATTGTATTCTTTCTTGGAAAATGCAGATACCATATTTGAAGGTTTGGGATCGTGTTGAGAGGGATCACATTGCCTCTTTGTCTGGGACTGTTGTATCTCTGGAGTCTAGCACCCTACGTGTTCCAGTTGTTGATGGTGCAAAGGTATTTTGTGTTTTGTGCGTACAATAAATTCTAAATAAAACCTACTAGGTTTCATGATTCTGCTTCGAAAGCATCTAAAAATTGTATCTAATTGCTGTTACCTTTACAGGCAGATGTACAAAGTTTAAAAGAGGCTATCCGTTCGGCGGCTGATGTGTTGCAGGCAATGGCATCCTTAATACGCTATTTAGTGACAAAGGTTTGTTGAAACTTTTTTGAACCCCTTTCCTCACTGTTTGATACTTTGGATACCTTAATTGTTGATTACTAGATAGCACATCAGATTTTCTTGACAAAAGATCACAATTGAACCAACCATATCTCCTTACACAAAGTATAAACCAACTCATATGGGAAATTAGTGAATTATATATTTATATTTGACTAGGTATTTCCCACCAATTTTTTTAATTAAAGGCAGAAGACATCTAATAAAGGTTTACTTTTTTACGGGGTTTGGTCATAGAGTGGAATCACCAAAGCATCCTTCCCTTGCACTTACTGACACATAGTCATCTTTCGAGACCTTGTTGGGTACCGTTGAACTCCAAGAGCCAGCCTTTCCATCCTGCTTATGATTAGGTTCACTTGTTTCGTCCTGCATTGGACTCATCAGTGAAGCAGCCACAACCCCTTACTAGTGATGAGTCCAAGGCAGGACGAAACTAGTGAACCTTATCATAAACGGGATGGAATGGCTGGACCTTGGGCAACCAAGGGCGCCACACGGGGTCTTGAAAGATGACTCCATGACAAGTGGAATCAGCAGTGATCGTAACTGTTGTTTATTTTTTGTTAGATTCTTGAGTTTCTCAAGTGATCATAAACTATTCTGATCAGCTGTGATACCCTCTAAACACTTGCAATATGGCTCACTATATATGTCAAATGACAATGATTTAATGAAGGAAATCGTTAGATAAGATCTTGAAATCAGGTAGGGAGTCTATCTGACATTGTTGAACTAAATTAAAGTAGACTGGAATTAGGAGCCTGTATATAGACTTTTTTTGATGCGAGAATAATAGCATATAGCCTTCACTTTTCTGGCTATATTAACTTTTGCATGGCAAGTTCATATACATTAATCTAGGTTGAGTGATCCCCAACTTTAGCATCGAAGGCCATGACCGCTATATTGCTGTAAGCAATGGAGTTTAATCAAATATATTTTTCATCATCTTATTGTTTTATGTGTGCATCTTAATATACAACTTTATATGTTAGTATGTTACTTATATAGATTTGTACTTCAATCATTGAGAATATTCAATTTTAATAATTAAAGAGCAATGAGATATAGGTTTAAAAATCAACCTTCACCATTTAACTAAAATGTTTGACAGGTGGCTTAGCCATTTTCTCTGTCATATATTTCCCTTTAATTTTTTTCATTATCGATTTCATTTTAGGCATAGTGTTAGGTACATTATTAGGTCTATGAACCATTCTTAATAAAATCTGCGTAACCGCTATGTTGTTTTATCATCAGTATGCATCATTTAATTATTGATCTACCTTCTCTTTTAACGTTCATAGTTGTATGCTATGTTTGTGAGCATTTATTTTAGTAAACAAAATGATTTTTATTTTTTTGATAGCGTTGTAATTTGCTTAATAAATAATTTAAAAATACAAGGATGAACTCAATACAAAATCAATTTTAAGTAGAGAATAGAGAGCTGCATAAGCACTTGACCAGATATATGTTAGGTATCATCGCGTCTAAAAAGTAATAAAATGATTACTAGTCATTTTTTTTTTATGTGTGTGTGTTTTGTTTGATACCCTCACAATGTGGGAGAGAGAGAGAGAGAGGCGGATATGTGGTTACAAAAAAGGTAGTCAAAACAATAAGTGTTTATACAGTTGTCTACCTAACATTGGTTTTGTGTTAAACAACCCTCTACAACTATTTGTTACTTATTTTCTCTCATTGTATTGCACATAGTTTTTTTTAGTTCTCCATTAGAAATTCAGTTGTGAAGTTTGTCATTTCAAATTTGAGTTCAGTATTATATGTTAGTGACTTATTTGCTGAAAAAGTAAAATTACAACATTGAATCAGTTCTCAAGTTGAATCTAAATGGACTTGCTTTTAATAGAAATCTAACACAATATTCATGCATTTAAAACAAAATCCTTTTAACAGGTGGAGCATGTGAACACATTGGCATCAGAACTTGCAAGCACAACAACAAATGAACGATCTATGATCGATCAGTGCAATGATCTTTTGTCGATACTGACACGCATGAAGGTAAGCAATGATCTCATTTCTTTCCAGGAAAGTTAACCTAATAAAACAATCAACTTAGTATTCTGTTTCAGTTATTGACTGGAGTTCATAGTTTTAAACCAACTTTTACTCATGTTTGAAATTGACTTGTAGTCGCTGGAATACACTCACCTACTTTGTTTTGAAACCAGGTGCAGGACTGCAGCTTGAGGACACACATATTACAAGTGCAACACCCACCTCCAACAACAATAACCGAACTGTAAAGCTGATTTCCATTTTCTTTGACTTCTTACTGGAAAATTGCTAACCATACTGGAAATTCCTACTCTGCCCCTTCACCGCGGTACCGACTGGAGAGTATGAAATGGTTCTCATTCACGGGCTTTTGCGGGTGTGTGACATCCTGTATATGCATAGTGTAGATCATAAAGATCGTTGTATTTCTTCACTTTCCAGTTATATATGCAGGCGGTTTCTCTCTTAGGTTAAAAAAAATTATATATATATGTATATATGGACTTCAAACAATGATATCCAACCCCCTCTCCCTTAATTTTACTTTTTGTTCAAGGTTATATGATTTGGTATACTGGATTAGTCTTTAGAATGTTATAAAGCTGTTCTTTGGATATACCAATATTTTCAAAAAAGAAGTAGTTTATCAAAATGAAACTTTGTTTTCTTAGCTTCATTTTTAACTTTAATACGACGTACTTACATTTTCTTAATTGTTTAATAATAACGTTGCATTAGCCTAAACAGTATAGGTCGGTCTTGGTTAAACTAGTGAAAGAGCTTTCTAAACTGGTTGGTTTTTGGTTAATATGGTGGGGTTGAGGGTTTACTTGTTTATTTTTATAAACATTTTATGTTATAAGAAAGTTAAAATGGTTGGATGACTTTACGACACAGATTTGTGAATGCTAATTCTGTAGTTAAAATTTAATAATTGAATTGTTTAGTTAATATATTAGGTTTTGATATTTAACCTTGAAAAGAGGGTTCAAGATCTCATAAAAATTGGTGTAAGTTTTAGGGTTAAAGTCTCACGTAATTAAAAATAAATGAAGTTTTAGGTGGGTGTCAGTGATCCAATTTATCATTTAAAAAAATTAAAAGAAAAGAGTAAAATCAATAAATTACATGGATGGTTCTTGTGGTTATGTTAAAATTTTGGATTTGCTTATTTAAGTTTAAAATATTTGAATATAGTCCCTAACATTTCTTTATTTTTCATATATGATCTCTAGGTTTGTTGGTTAATAGTTAGTGATGCTAAGTATTGTAAAAATTAACATTTTATTCGTATTAGCCATCTATTTAATTTACCTTTTAAACTATTGTATTATTTTTATTTAAGAAAATTTTATATTTTTATTTTTCAAAATTTTTTATTTTTATATTATTTTTATAATTTCATTATTAATAAGATTATTATTTAATAAAATAAGTTTTAAATACACAAATAAAAAACTTGTTAAAAACATGCTTTTTAAAATGTTCGGTTTTTTAACCGTTCATTTTTTATACGTCATTCAAAAAAATTTTGATTTTTTAAACTTTTTTTAAATTGGTTGGTTTTCTAAAGTTCTTTTTTGTAAAACCATTCATTGTTTAACACATCTTTTCTTAAACAAATTCTTAGTTTTATAAACATTTTTTAAAAAATAATTCAGTTTTAAACGTATTTATAAAAGAAGACATGTTATAAAGGTTTAGAAAAACCCTCATATTGGTTTAAAAAAAATTATAAACCACATTTAAAAGAAGACGTTTTTTAAAATACTTTTTATATGTGTATTAAATAATAAACATGTTTATAATAAAAAGATTATAATAAAATAAAATTACATTGATATCCTTACAAGTAAAATAGTTATTTTAACAAATTTAACATCACTAATTGAACTAACATAGTAGGAACCATTGATAAAAGATAACTATAATATTAGGGACTAAGTTCGTAATTTTAAAACTTTAAGGACCAAATCCAAAATTTTAACCAAATCACAGGGACCATCCGTATAATTTACTCTAAAAAAAACATAGAAAAGACAATATTTGATTTTCACATACCTTCAGAAGCATGAAGGAGGATTCATGTGGATATGATGGAAAATAGGGGTAACTAGTGCGCATTTACAAATGCTTAATTACAAGTTGATTTTGTTAAAAAATAAGCACGTCGTAATGTTATGTTCAGAATCTTAAAGAGCATTATGTTGTTATGAAACCGAGTGTTCAAGAAGAAGAAATATCGTATATAAAAACAAGAACATCTCAAGGGTACATCCAGAATTATGTCGAGCAAAGGAGTATGACATAACTAAAAGATTAAAATAAAAAAGACTCAGATTAAAATTTTTTAAGTTTAAAAGAAAATTTACAAGGAAAATGAGAAATTATATTAAAAGACAAACTTTCAGTGTACACAATGCACACCTTTTAGTTATAGATATAATTGACCTTAAATATATATCATAAACGTGTACTAACATATTATGTACTAGCTTTAGTAACCTGTGTATTACACGGGTTGAAAAAAATAAAATATTAAATAAAATAAAAAAATTTATTAATTATTAAACGATATTCTAAAATAAGACATGATTAAAATTACGTATAACTGAGGATTATAAGTAATAAAATTGTGATATCAACTCTTTAAATTTTTATTTTAAACTGTTTTTGTTTCTTTTTTTTTTTTAAAAGCATTTTTTTAATAGAGTAGAAAAATTTTGTAGAAATAAGATATCTTTCCTAATTTATTAAAAATTTATTTGTAATCTAAAAAAGAATTAAAATTATTTAGTCTTTCTTAATTTAGGTAATTATTTAAGAGGAGAGAGAGGAGGGAAAAAACAAACTTAGGGGGCCTAGAAATATGCCAAGTGTCCCCCCAAGTTACTCTTTTAATATTATATATAGAATATAGATTATTATTAATCACAACCGGTATCATCATGTTTTACATGATAAAAGATATGCAGATAATCACGAGGATCTGCTACGAGTTGAGTCAACATAAGAAATATATTTATTTTTAGATATAGATACTATTAGACTATCTTTTATAAAAACATAAATTAATAAATGGTATTTTATAAAAGGCACATATAGTTTGAGTTTATTTATATATTTATTTGAATGGCTGATTTTATTGAAAAAGAAAACGAAGTTAGCAAGAAAAAGAAAACCCCAAGAAAACAAGTCATAGAAAAACAAAGGAAAACATAAAAACATTAGAACAACCCCACTATAAAATACATTGTCTCCAATCCATGGTTGTCGACCCCATCCTTTGCTTAACCCATAGAGATCCGAGGATTATTTGTCCTCAATGATATTTGGCGGGTTCACATCATTTGATTAAAAGCACAATCATTCTTAGCCCTTCATATGCACCAACAAGAGATTATAATAATGGCATGAATGAGGTCATTGCTTTCTCGTATTGGATGTTAATAATAATTAAAATATTTTGATATTAACTAGGTTATATAATTAAAAGAGCCTATGTGCTATGCATAATAAAGTTTAATGTTGATACGCAATGAAATGAAAGAATTAACAAGGCAATTTGGGAAATGGACAAAAGGAGCCTGAGGGCTATGCGTGATAAAGTTATGAGTTATGACCCACGTAATAATATAAGGCGGTACGCATGGAGTTGTGCATATTTCAACTTGTGTTTGCCACGTTCGAATCAACTAAAATCACTTCACCAAGCCCCCACAAAATGTTACTTTTATCGTTCCACAAGACAAAATATACGAAAATATGTTTGTACTCTTCTATATTTATTTCCTCTTTTTGAAAAGTTATCCTTTACATATGATCTAATTCAAAATATCATTTATATGAACATATCACATTTATATAAACACAACTACTAAGGTTGGTGTCAACATTTTTAAATCGACTGGCCACACTAACCTTCTCCAATATTTTCAACTTAAAACCCTTGACTTTATAAACTTTCATGTTTAACCGGCAAAGTTTTTAACTTAAACCCTTAACTTTCTAATGTTTCAACTAGAGTTCTCATACTATACATCATATACACTCTAACCTGTTAATTTTTTTATTAAATTACTTTTTCTACAATAAGTTATTGTAGAATACAAAACTAGTATCAAATATATGAAATAAGTATGCTCAAAGCATGAGTACAATATAAATTCCCTTGACAATTAGCGAAAACCTAGTGATCACCAAGAGTTTTCAATAGAATTTTAATTCAAGAACAACCTTTGGAACCTTTATAAATAGTTGCAAGACTTTTTTGGAAAACTACATATAACACAATCACGTAACTTTTGTGAAAAAAATATATATATAAGGTGTTTCAGTTTTTGAAAGTATACAATATGTAAGCCAAGAAAAACATAATAGTATGCTTTACTAGGAAGAACAACACAATATGTTGTTTGTCATAGTAAAATCTTAAACGGGTAAATGAATTATATTAACGAGTCATGTATCTTATGTTGTTCAATTTCAAAGCTTTATTTCCTGTTGTGGATAATCTTAAAAGAAGAAAAGGGTGGTTGTCCCGGAAATCTGACCCAAAAAAACCCGATAACACCAACCTCCAGAATTTGACCTAGATGACCCATGCTCCTTCGTATCCCTTTAACATCTAGTACATTTTAGTTGAGAAATTTATAGCTTATTCTAGTTTGATTTTTATTTTCATTTTAAGCTTTTTTTTTATTATAAATTACCTTTTATTTATGAAAGCTAAAAAACCTTATATTTAATAGCTAAAAATTGAGAAAATTAAAATGATTTACGCAATTTCTTAAAAAAATAAAGAAAATAAATTGTAGCAAATTGTCACGAATCCTAGCATCTCATAACAGTATAAGATGGTAAAATATAAAAATAATCCTATCACCAAAAGGTGTAATAAGAAAAACTAGATAGTACGGTAATACACATAAACCAACAAGATGCTGTTTTCATTATTCTCTCTATTACCAGAAAACATAAACATCCATCGGCCAACTCCGATCACCGACTCCAAATTCCACCGTAGGAAAGCAAGCAATTTACAGAACTCCATTAAGTTACAAAATGAAGATTACACCTCAATATACTTTAAACTTTAGTTAGTTATTAAATTAACTAAAAAAAAGTAGTCACCTACATACCATCCCAATCTACTATGATCTTATTTAGGGTTTAACTCGTTTATTATTAATTATTAACTTGTTATACAAGAAGGTTCAATAGCTTCGGTTCTTCTCCATCACTGCAACGAAAACTCATCAAACCTCGTGATGTGCTCGATGCCGGAACGCCGGCGAAACTCCGATCATCGTCTCCGGCGGATGACACAACCGTGAGATTCTCCGGTGGAGGCAAGTTAACGAGACTGAGCTTTCCTAAAGGCATCCGATTCCCGATCATCATCTCCGACAACTCGCCGGCAGCTTCAGAGACTCCAGAACTCCGGTAGATTTCCGGCACCGGAGAATTGTTCACGAGAACCGCCGGCGTACCTCCGGCGAGCACCGTTCGTACTCCGGCTTGACACAGGTGCCAGTTACCGGAGGAAAGGAGTCCGATGGCTCCGTTCACCGGATTCACTGTTCGACCGACCGCTTCAAACAACAGCGATTGGAACAACGCTGCGAAAATCGACAATCAAATGCAAAAATTACAACATAATTACGAATCCGTGGAGAAATTGTGATGAATTAGGGTTTAGAATTGGAGATCTGACGTACCGTTTCGTTTGTGGATGGGGACGGAGGAGATGAAATTGAAGAGGTCACCGCGGCCGAAGAACTTGGAGACGAAGAGTGTGGCTCGAGCTTTGGCTTCTGGAGATTCGATCCAGTCTAAACAAGGTCGTAAGACGCAGCTGTCACCGCATCGTTTTCGTAAGACTCTGCAGCCATGGCAGCTCATGGTTCGTTTTCTCAGGGTTTCTTCGAATCGAAGTGAAAAGGAGGTGAGTGTGTTGTGTGTGTGCGGGGTTTGTTTTGTAGTGGAGAAAAGACGTGGATTTCAAATGGGGATTTAATTATTTTTAATAGTGCTTGTCAAGTTAAGTAATTATGGCATCGTTTAAATTTTTAAATAAATCTCATTACTCTAATCCAATAATAACTAAAAAAACACGTCACAGTATCACGTTTCTTCTCAATAAATTTCTTTATTAAATTATTATATTAATTACTAATAATATTATATATTTTTTAAATTAATTAAGAAATATTATGAATTATTACCATAGCAAGTGGATGAACTCTTTGTCAAACTTGTAGATAGTTTACTATGCTACTTATTTACCAAATAGTTTACCTTGTCTATCAAAATGATTGATCTTTGTAGTAATAAATACCACCTCAATGTAGAGGAGAGATGTACCTCTTGTATACACTTGAATAAGTTATACACTTCTCTTCTTCTTGCTCTTGCAATTCTCTTTAAAGTTCTTAAGGTTATAACACTAATCTTGTGGAAAATTATTGTGATTCATAACACGTTATCAGCACGAGAGCTTTTAAACTCTAAACAAAAAGATCAATAAAGCTCAAAGTCATCCAATAATCAAGGTAGGGCTTTATTAAGTAATAATATAACATATCTTATATTGAAAGAAGTAACTAATATAAATAAAGTAAGCATAAAGGAGATCTTATTATGGACTTGAAACCATGGGACTACTACAAAATAACTTTTATTTATGCATCTAACTTTTGATTATGCAACTAACATTTTATTTTATGTCAACTAACTTTACTTATGCAACTAACATTTACTTATGCATCTAACTTTTACTTAATCTTTATTTATACAACTAACATTTCCTTTTATGTCAACTAACTTTATACAACTAACATTTTTTTGATTATGTTTACTAACATTTATTCGTACTAACGTCTTATTCTTATCCTAAATTGTCGTTCTTTATTATACAACTAATATTTACGTTTTTGTAATATAATCTTACACTTATATATTTTTAAAAAAATTATTGTCGATATATACACACACGAGAGTTATATAGCCGTTATAAACGGTTATATAGCCGTTGTAAACAATCACATAACCGTTACAAACGGTTATAATTTTAAACTATAAATTGACCACTATCAATCTATTTTCGTTTACAATAAACAGATCATCTCTTTTCTCAAGTTTATTCAAGACAATATTTCAAAGATGATACACTCGGTTTTAGTACTGGCAACCATAATGCTTATTTTAATTCTTATCCCCATTGCTGAACTACCACCCTAAGAATTTAAACTTTTCTTATTTCTGTATTTGTTTATAGCTCTACCGCTTTATTGTATCGCAATGTTTATTGATATATATGGATTCTAATAATTATCTTACTATTTTTTTAATTATTGTTTAGAAATAAAATGTCGAACATTGCCAAAATAGAATTCCCGGCTCTTAATATCAATGGTGAAAACTATATGCCGTGGACGGCCCATGTAAAAAGACATCTTAAATCCATGGGTGTCTTAGAAACTATACAAGAGGGGAATGCTTGCTCCGAACAAGACAAAGCGAAAGCTTATGTCTTTTTACATAAGCATATTGATGAGATGTTACAGTTTGAATACTCAAATTGTGAAGATCCGTATATTTTATGGAAAGATTTACAAAGCAGATTTGATCACCAAAGGGAAGTTCTACTTCCCACTGCTAGAGATGAATGGAACAATCTTAGGTTCCAAGATTTTAAAAAAGTAAACGAGTACACCTCTGCTTTGTTCAGAATATGCTCGACCCTTAGATTCTGCGGGTAAAATGTAACCGAGGAAGATATGTTGGAGAAAACTTTCTCCACATTTCATGCATCAAATATAAACCTGCAACAACAATATAGGTTGCAAAAGTTTAAAAGATATTCTGATTTAAATTCATTTCTCCTCGTAGCAGAAAAAAATAATGAGCTTTTAATGAAAAATCATCAAGCTCGCCCCACGGGATCGTTAGCAATTCCAGAGATAAATGTTGCTACTAAAAACTCTGGAAGAAAGTGGGGACGAGGTCGTGGTCGTGGTTCTTTTGATAAAGTTTACCTTAATAATCGCAACCATTTTTTTAAGGGTAATAATAATTACCGAGGTAACTTTTATAACCGTGGACATGGTCGTGGCCGTGGATATGGCCGTGGTAGAAATCAAAGAACAGTCCATTACCACGCCCCACAAAATAACAATTCCAACCAGTACAAAGGGAATGAAGCTAGTAGGTCCGAAAATAATGGCACTTCCTGTTTTAGATGTGGTAGCACAAACCACTAGTCGAAGGCTTGTCGCACAGCTCCACATTTGTGTGAACTATACCAAGCCTCTATTAAAAGAAAAGAGAATGAAGTGAACCATGTTGATAATTTTAATGATCTCAATGTTGAGTTGAACACTGCAGACTTTGACATAGAACTCTGAAACACATGTTGCTTAACCATAATAGTTATATGCAACAATTAAGTGTTTTTCTATCTTCAATTATGTATTTTTCTTCATGTAATGTTTTCTTTCGATTAAATAAAGTTCTTGTTAAAATATAACAATGTTGTCGTTATTCACTTATTATTTTTTTTTATACTTTCAAGATTAAAACGAAAATCACCGGAGCGCAAGATCAAACAAATGAAGCAGATATATGTATAGCAGATAGTGGAGCCACGCACACTATACTTAGATCTAAGAAATATTTTTATGAACTTAAACCAACAAAAGGAATCGTTAATACAATATCAGGCCCTACAGACCTGATAGAAGGAGTGGGAAAAGCTAATTTAGCATTACCAAATGGTACAAAGCTTATAATAGAAAATGCTTTATTTTCCCCAAAATCAACAAGAAATCTGTTGAGTTTTAAAAACATATATAATAACGGATATGATACTTAGTCAAGGACTGTTGATAATGAAAAATATTTGCATATCATAAGAAAAGATCAGATATTAGAAAAACTGCCAATGCTTCAGTCTGGTTTACATTATACACACATGAATGTGCCTCAGGCATATATGGCAGTTAAAGAAAAATTTTGTGATCCTGAAACACTTAACTTATGGCATGACAGATTAGGCCATCCAGGATCTACAATGATGAAAAAAATAATTGAAAACACTCATGGGCATCCATTGAAATATCAAAAGATCCCACAATCGAATAAAATTCCTTTATGTACATCTTGTTCTCTTGGAAAATTAATTACAAGGCCTTCGCCTGTGAAAATTGAAAAGGAATCATCTTTGTTTCTTGAAAGAATTCAAGGAGATATATGTGGGCCAATTCATCCACCATGTGGACCATTTAGATACTTTATGGTTTTGATAGACGCGTCAAGCAGATGGTCTCATGTCTCTTTGTTATCAACTCGTAATGTAGCATTTGCGAAATTTCTTGCACAAATTATCAAATTACGAGCACATTTTCCTGATTATACTATTAAAAGGGTGAGACTTGATAATGCTGGTGAATTCACATCACATGCTTTTAATGATTATTGCATGTCTGTAGGAATTATTGTTGAACACCCTGTTGCTCATGTACACACACAAAATGGCTTAGCTGAGTCATTAATCAAACGTCTACAGCTAATAGCTAGACCATTAATAATGAGGACAAAACTCCCTGTGTCTATTTGGGGTCATGCAATTCTTCATGCTGAATCACTAATTCGTATGAGACCAAGTGCAAATCTTAAATACTCTCCGTTACAGCTTGTTTCTGGCAATGAGCCAAACATTTCCCACCTTAGAATTTTTGGGTGTGCTGTGTATGTCCCTATTGCACCACCACAACGCACAAAAATGGGTCCTCAAAGAAAGTTGGGAATATATGTTGGATATGAATCTGCTTCCATCATAAGATATCTTGAACCTTTAACGGGTGATGTATTTACAACACGTTTTGCTGATTGTCACTTTAACGAGTCAGTCTTCCCAGCATTAGGGGGAGAAAAGAAAAAACAAGAAATGATGTCTCATGGTATGTTCCTTCATTATTGTATCTTGATCCAGTAACTAAACACGTGAGACAGAGGTCCAAAAGATAATACATCTGCAAGAAATTGCAAATCAATTACCTGATGCATTTACTGACACAAATAGAGTTACTAAATCTCATATACCAGCTGCTAATGCCCCAGCTCGAGTTGAGATTCCAAATAAGCAAATAGATAACACAACGACTCATGAATCTCAAAAACGTTTGAAACGAGGAAGGCCAGTCGGTTCCAAGGATAAAAATCCTCGAAAAAGAAAAACTAATGAAAAGGAAGTTGACCATAAAATGAATGATCTTGATGCAACGCTGAATACCAAAACCTCTCATGAGGAGGATTTGGATGAAAATAACAAAGAAATATCAATTAACTATGGTCGCACACATATCTTATGGAATCGAGATGAAATGGAAAGTATTGATGAAATATTTTCTTATTCCATAGCAAGTGACATCATGAGTGGAGATGATGATCCTGAATCAAAATCAGTTAGTGACTGTCAAAATAGACATGATTGGGATAAATGGAAAGGAGCTATGCAAGCTGAATTAGATTCACTAAACAAACGAAAGGTCTTTGGACCTATTGTTATTACTCCGATGGCTATAAAGCCTGTAGGGTATAAATGGGTTTTTGTACGAAAACGAAGTGAGAAAAATGAAGTTACAAGGTATAAAGCTAGACTTGTAGCTCAAGGTTTTTCACAAAGGCCAGGGATTGATTATGAGGAAACATACTCCCTTGTTATGGATGCAATAACCTTTAGATACTTAATCAGTTTAGCAGTCTCTAAAAATTTAGAGATGCGTCTTATGGATGTTGTCACAGCTTACTTGTATGGATCACTAGATAGTGACATTTATATGAAAATTCCTGAAGGTTTTAAATTCCCTGAAGCATTAAGCTCAAAGCCTAAGGAAATGTATTCCATCAAATTACAAAGATCCTTGTATGGACTCAAACAATCTGGAAGGATGTGGTACAATCGTTTGAGTGATTATTTGACAAGTAAAGGATACACAAATAACCTTATTTGTCCATACGTCTTCATTAAGAAACAACATCAGGATATGTGATCATAGCTGTGTATGTTGATGATCTAAATATAATTGGGACGTAAAAGGAAATTAATGAAACAATTGCTCTTTTAAGGAAAGAATTTGAGATGAAAGACCTTGGAAAAACCAAATATTGTCTTGGTTTGCAGATTGAGCATATGCATAATGGAATACTTATACATCAGTCAACTTATACTGAGAAACTTTTAAAACGTTTCAATATGGACAAGGCAAATCCTTTAAGCACATCGATGGTTGTTAGATCACTCAATGTTGATAATGATCCATTTCGTCCTTGCGAAGATAATGAAGAGGTTCTTGGTCCAGAGATACCATATCTCAGTGTAATTAGAGCTCTTATGTATCTTACTAACTGTACGAGACCTGACATTTCTTTTGCAGTTAATTTGTTAGCGAGATTTAGTTTAGCCCCTACTAAAAGGCATTGGAATAGGATTAAACATATTTTTCGATACCTTCGAGGTACTATTGATTTAGGATTGTTTTATCCTAATAATTCAAAAGAAGGGTTGGTTGGTTATGCAGATGTAGGTTATTTATCTGATCCCATAAAGCAAAATCTCAAACTGGATACGTATTTAAGAATGGAGGAACTGCGATTTCATGGCGTTCTCAGAAAGCAAAATCTCAAACTGGATACGTATTTATGCTGAAGTCATTGCACTACATGAAGCTTCAAGAGAATGTGTATGGTTAAGATCTATGACACAACTTATATCAACTTCTTGTGGATTGGAGAAAGATGAAAATGCAACACCAATCTATGAAGATAATGCAGCTTATGTCTCACAGATGAAAGAAGGGTATATCAAAAGTGACAGAACAAAACATATACCACCAAGATTCTTTTCATACACTCAAGATCTTATTAAAGATAAACAAGTCGAAATGAGATACGTTCAATCTAGTAACAATTCAGCTGATCTTTTCACAAAGGCACTTCCTAAAACAACTTTTAGAAAACATGTTTATGATATTGGCATGCGGCATTTACAAGCAATGTGATGATCTACAGAAGACAATTTGAGGGAGTTATAAGCTGCACTCTTTTTTTCTTAGCTAAGGTTTTTTCCCATTGGGTTTTTCTTTAGCAAGGTTTTTAACGAGGCAGTACTTAAACTCTTGAAGTTTGAAAAGTGTCATCCAAGGGGGAGTATTATGAATTATTACCATAGCAAGTGGATGAACTCTTTGTCAAACTTGTAGATAAGTTTACTATGCTACTTATCTACCAAAATAGTTTACCTTATCTACCAAAATGATTGATCTTTGTAGTATAAATACCACCTCAATGTAGAGGAGAAGATGCACCTCTTGTATACACTTTCATAAGTTATACATTTCTCTTCTTCTTGCTCTTGCAATTCTCTTTAAAGTTCTTAAGGTTATAACACTAATCTTGTGAAAATTATTGTGATATCATAACAAGAAACATTTTTTTATTAACACTATTTGTAAAGAAATAATATTTATAATATAAGAAAATGTTTTTAAACATTAAACTCTTTTTAAAATACAAAGTATTATGAAATTGCTGTTTTTAAAAAAATAAAAGAGTAAAATGCCATTTCGTCCCCAACGTTTAGTTGAATTTGCCATTTCAATCCAAAAACTTTTTTTTTTTTTTTTTATTTCAGTCACTGTAGTTTACTAAATGTTGCCATTTTCATCCACTTCACTAACACCGTTAAAACTCTGATAAAACTCCGTTAAAACTCCATTAAATGTGAGCGTCTTTAGTCTTTTTCAACATCCTAATTATCCAATTAAAACAAACTAATCAATTAATATTCAATTAAAACTAAAAAACACGTGAAGCGACTCGTGAGACCGGTCGCTTCGATTAATTCTAACACATGTTGTTCGATTAATGTCTTCTGTGAGATTTTAATTAATCTTCACGTTTTGTTTGAATGTGTACTGTTGTTCGATTGAGCTCTACTGTTGTCATGTTTTGTTCTATTGAGGTTTGAATTGTCACGTTCAAAGACTTCAATCAGATAAAGTATGTGAACAACAAACATCAATCCCACAACAGACTTCAATCAAATAACGGTACACGTTCGAACAAAACGTGAAGATTAATTAAAATCCCACGGCACGCTCAATCGAACAACATGGGTTAGAGTTAATTGAAATTTAAATCGAAGCGACCGGTCTCACGAGTCGCTTCACGTGTTTTTTAGTTTCAATTGAATATTAATTGATTAATTTGTTTTAATTGGATAATTAGGGTGTTGAAAAAGACTAAATACCCCACATTTAACAGTTTAACGGAGTTTTAACGGAGTTTTAACAGAGTTTTAACGGTGTTAGTAAAGTAGATGAAAATGGCAACATTTAGTAAACTAGAGTGACTGAAATGGCAAAAAAAAGTTTTTGGATTGAAATGGCAAATTCAACTAAACGTTGGGGATGAAAATGGCATTTTACTCAAAATAAAATTTAATACACAAAAAATAGTTAAAATTGGGGGTTATAATAATAAAGTTTTTAAAATGACATTTTTTAAACATTTGTTTTGAAACAAAATTTCATTCTATTTATAATAAGTAAGATTTCAATCATATGTTATAATAGAATAGCTTTTTGTAATTAATATTTTTTTATATTTAATATTTTTTATTCAACCAGTGTAATACACGAGTTCACTAAAGCTAATACAATGCTAGCCTATTTGGCAGACTTTGCTTATGTTTTTAGTTCAATCCCAGATATGATATAATTGGTGTAAATTGGAAGTGGATGTATAATACAAGCTTATTGTTTTTCTTTTCTTTTTATAATTTTATACAGTTGTTACTTCTTTTCAAAATTGTATTATTTACGTGGAATAAGAAAAATATTTATTGTATTTAGTAGAGAAAGTACCATTACAACTTGTTTCTAGTTAAATTATTTGCAATATAATACTTTGTGACTTTGTGTACAATGACCAAGACAAAAAAAGGTGTAAATGGATTACAGGCTGAAAATATTTCTAGTTTACTTAAAAATATTTAAAGGTAACATCACAATTGAAAAGTAAAAGTTAAAAAGAAATTGTCTTTTAGTTCGTATGAAGCATTTTCTAAAATCAATAAAGGAATAATAGTAAATCACTTTGATTCCGTAATAAAAAATTCCAAGTTTCTCAATATTTGTTTTAAGCTCGAATAAATATCTATATTAAAATAAAATGAATTACATAATATAATATTAATTTTGTAAGAGTATGAACAGTAACAGTCTTCTATGTGGCGGACTTTATTGCGTTTTTTCAGTACGTGTCAAGTTCTCTATTACGTGTCAAGTTCTTTGCATGTTTCTTCTTTAAGATTCCAGCACCATAGATGATAGAGAGAGATCAGGGACTTTCTTACACCAGCTAATCATCTACTCCTCCAACGAAGATAAGTTCTCTTTGTCTATCCTTCTCAGCTATTTCATTATGGATATCATTGTTGCTACTTGCTAGGTTTGTAGTTAGGGGTGCTGGTTAGGTTTACCCTCTTGAAACCCTAGGTGGCGATCGTGTGGTGGTGGCGGCGTCATGGTCGTAGTGATTTGCTAGCAATGGGTGGTGGTAGTTGTCCTTCCGTAAGAAAGATGACTAAATTTGAGAGCCTAGGCGGTGGTGGCGGCTCTTGGTTAGATGAGCGGATTAGAGACCCTAGGCGGTGGTGGCGTAGTGATGCTTCTTCGTTGTTGACGACACGTAAAATCGGCATGTTTTTTTAGCATTCAATCGTGACGTACATAAAGGCAAGCCGTGGAGAATATGACATTTATTAGATAATTTGACCTTTGACACTTGTACAAGCCCTTTGATTGCCACCGTTTTTGCTGTAGCCGCGTCCACCGCCTACGTGTTTACGACGTATTGAGGTTCATCAAGTGCAGTAGATTACGCCTTTACATGCTCATTTCCTATGATACAGACATCTGTTATTTAATTACGATCTCATTAACAGGCTTTTTGCATGTCACGTTTGACTATCAAGTATTTGCAAAACCTGAACTTGATGGACTAAGGTTAGCCCTCCCTACTGCTACTAGAAACTTGGCTGTGTATGTCTACAAACCAAAACCACATTAGAAATAATCGTATTTAACACAAAAAATAGTTTTTAAATAGAAGGATAACGATATCCCACCGGTGCTTGTCGACTGAATTCATGTGAATAAAAAACATTAGAATTATAGAGGCACACACGTAGCTTGAAATGATGCTATCAAATTGCAAGCTACAATTTGTGGCACACATTCAAATTGTAGGACAACATGCATATACAATATTTGCATTACTATTGTTCCTAAATACACGACGAACGTGCTTTTGAAAACAATTAAACTCTAAAATATTTACTTAAATATTTATTGTTCTATAAATCATCGAGGGTTACTGGTTTTCTGAAATTACTGAATCTGATGATACCAAAAATCGTAGGATCAATTGGTATTTTGTTATTGATGTCATTTTTTTAATGGTAAACTAAACAAAACTCTAAAATATTTACTTCAATATTTATTGTTCTATAAATCGTGAGGGGTTACTGGTTTTCTGAAATTACTGGAATCTCATGATCCAAAAATCGTAGGATCAATTGGTATTTTGTTATTGATGTCATTTTTTTTAATGGTAAACTAAGGTGTTACACGAGAGCCTATTGTGATTGAAAGATTTAGTGAAATTGCTCTCCATATTAGATACCGAAAGACTTTATCAAAGTCAAAATTTGGCATATCGCTGAAACCAAACAATTTAATTCACCAAGTTTGGTGGTCTTGACCTCTTATTTGTTTGGTCTTTCCTTCTTTTAAAGCTTGTCACATTGGATGTTTAACCATAACATATTCCGTTATGAATGTGCATTCCAGCCATTATCACGTGGAGAAAAGAAAAACGGGTCATGTTAAATGCACACCGCTCTCCAATTTGAGTTTTTGGTACGGACGCTTTGCATTTTACTGCGGGTGATTTTCATTTTTGCTTGGTGAAAAGATTTTGACAAATCTTTCGATGTGAATTTATAAAAAATGAGTTTCCCGCCGCAACGCGCGGTAGGGAAACAACTAGTTGATTTAATTTAGTTCATGGCGCCTTCTATCCTATTTAAAACAAAAAAAAAACAAAATTTTTTTATGTCTTTAATTAATTAGACTCAAATATCTTTATTAGTTTTATTGGAATGATTAACATCTTAGATGATCGATGTGTAAATGTGATAACAAACAGATCACTATTTTGACGTTTTTCTTATCTTCAAATTTCATAGGAATGGAAAATCACTAATGAAAAAAATTGCCTTTGTATAAATTAAAGTAGGTAAAACGTCGTCTATTTGGACGTATTCTTTCGTCGGCGCTAGAAACATTGAACAATCATCTATACTTTTTGAAACAGTACAACTTGTTTTTATTTATTGATAGCCCACAAGATTATTAAATTGTAAAATAGATTATCATTGGCGTATGATATGCAATTATATTATGGGTTAGGTTTTTAAACATTAGCAATTAGACTAATACTTCACAAACTCGTCCCTATTGCTTTTGTGACATTAGATTAAATATAGGCTCAGGTGCACTCGTAAAACAAAACCATTGTCCAAGTCGTTCCTTGCCTTACGTTAGGCACATGATGACATTCGGCTTTTTTGTCCTATGATATCTTCGAATGGTAAACAAAGAAGGTGTGTATCATATGTTTACAAGAACTTCCCGTCTGTTTGCTCATTTCTTCAAACCAATGTGTTTCTCGTCAAGCTTAGAGTGAAATTCATTAATTCCATTACCTCGTTGGATATGAAGAGGGGGTCATTTCCTTCCGATGGGATGCCAAAAATTTGACCTAATTGCGCTTTAACTAGGCCGATTACTGCTACTTTTAAGATTTGGTATAAATTTAGAACTCGATATTGCCATGAAATAGGTCTCGTCGGATCTAGCAGGATCATGGGAGAGGCCTTACTGGTAAAAGATTTTAAACTAAGGTTTGAATAGGGCCTAAAGTTAGGATCAGATTCCACCTGATTTGACAATCTCTACCCTATGCACAAAAATATTCTTCCAATTATACCGAGGAAATGCCTTAGTATAATGAGTGGTTTTATCCATAGTCCGAATATATTATGGTTTTTGAATACATATACTTCGAGCAACAAACAAATTCTTCGTCAGGGGATAAAAGCAATATCCTTAAAACTTATATTTAGAAGTATACTTTTTTTTTTAACATTTAGGACAACTTATCTAAATTAATCTTGACGTCTTGTGTGAGTCAGTCAACCAAAAATTAAGGAATATGACAAGTTGAGACTCTTACTGAGTGTAAACGAGTCTAAGTCGGTTCGTGAGTTACTCGTAATCAGTTTGTTAAAAGTCGGTTCGTGAGTGTAAACGAGTCTAAGACTATTTATACGTCGTTTTAATATTTTCAACCACTTCAACTCTTCCGTTAAATTTCTAACTTAAGAACTTTTAAGAATTATTAATACAATATAAGTTTATTAATAACAATTCTACGTACAGTTAACCATTTAAGAATTTAAAGTTAATTACACGATTGGTTTCTGTGTTTTGTCCATATTGCAATATAGATTCCAACTTTTGAGAAATTACAGGTTTGGTCCTTACTGTTTACCAAACCGTAACACAATTGATCCCAGGCACTAATTTCTGTTAACTTTCTTAGTTAAGTCAATGTGAAAAGTCTAAAATACTCCAGAATTAAAATACCCTTTCTATCTAGAAAATAATAACTTTCCAATATAACATGGGTCCCACTTCTTGTACTCCACCCCACCCCACCCTGTCATCTTCTTCAACAACCTCCATCACCAACAGTCCAACACTGTAACCATTACCAACATGGCAACATTGCCCAGACCACCATCTCCAACAACCTCCACCACCACCACTGTAACCATCGTTCAGGTGATGGAGACGGTAATGATAATGTTTGTTCTCAGGTGAAATCGCCGGCGTGTAGTAGTACGTCGGAGACAAGCAAGGGTTCGGGGCTCTTGTTGTCGCGATCTAAGAATCAGATCAAATCGAGAGAACGAGGGAACTGAAATAGAATCGTAAACGAAACTATTGAACTGAAATAGAATCATAAACGACGTTGTTCTCAGAATCAACCCAACCCCCAAAACACCTGAGACGTCACCGGGAAGCTATCGTGATTCGTCGGTGAGATTACGAGAGAAGAGATCCACGTTGTTGTTGTTCAAAACACCTTGTGGTTGGTTGTCGGTTGGTTGTCGGTCGGTTGCCGGTGGTGATGGTGGGTTGCAGGTGGTGATGATGGGTTGATGGTGATCGGGATGGTGCCATGGTGGTGCTCTGGTTTGTGTGTGTCGCGGTGGTGCTGCCCCGTAGATGGTGGTGTCGGCGATCAATGTTGAAGATGATGATGTATGTATGTGTGTGTATATATATATAATATAATATAATGAATTTAAAAAGTGGGCACTACATGAATTAATATATAGAGTTTTTTATATATTTTAATAATAAGGGGTATTTTGGTCTTTTCACATTCACTTAACTCAGAAAATTAACAAAAGTTAGTGGCAGGGACCAATTATGTTACAGTTTAGTAAACAGTAAGGACCAAACCTGTAATTTTTCAAAAGTTAAGACCAATATTACAATATGAGCAAAAGCAGAGACCAATCGTGTAATTAACTCAAGAATTTACAATATATACAAGATAAGTTTTTTGATGCCACCTTTATTTAAAACAAAAAAGAAAAAGGTATGTATATAAAATAACATTAAAAAAGATAGGAGTGAGTGGGAAAGCGATAGGGGTGATGTTTCTGAAGGAGGTGTTGCGGCTCCGTGTTTTCGCGGCTCTTATTGCTTTCAACTTTTTTCTATCATGGAATCTGTACTTTCTTATGTTCTCTTGGGATTTGTTTTCGATTTTTTTTTCTTTTTCTTTAATAATTTTCTATAATCATATATTAATAATACAGCAAACTTGTATTTTTTTTATATTATCATGTTATTAATTTAAATTTAAAAATTTCTAAAGATTGGTTCTGACTTTGTAGTTTTTTTTACACGCCAAAAATACTACTCTAATTTAAATTTTAATACTTTTAGTAACGATGTATATGGTAGAATTCAATCTACTTTTATTATTTTCCGTTTTAGAAATTTCATGTATTGCTATAAGATTCGTAATTTTTTTGCTATTGTTTATCACACATAGCTCTTTATAAAGTTTTAACTTATTTTTCTATAACGCTTTTTCCGTTATTTTTATATTAATGTTTGTAAGGCCTTTTAATGTCACTATATTGGCTTTTCATGAAACAATGAAAACCTTCTATCAGCACATACTCACACATAGTATGTCTCTCAGAATAAGAAATGGCAAGTCCACAACACACATTTAAAATGGTAAAAAATTTAAGAAAACCAATTCTAATCTAGATATACCTAAAATCATGTAATCTTAACACAATGCTTTAACTTGTTTATCTCAATAACACAAAAGAGTTGGTGGATTTTAAATAGGTTGTATTCAAAATGTAAATGGATGTGAACGAGTTTACTTATTATTAATAGGTTGTGATGAACGTTACAACTTTGTTCCATTGTATACGAGTAGGAATCCAAGGTTGTACTTTTTTTTAACAAAAATCCAATATGAGACCTTGCAATCCTTTATGGGCCTATGACCTTTGATATTCGATTTCAGACCACAGCTGAAGTTCATACGATAAGGCCAACCGGCCCCTTGCAATACTTTATGGGCTTTGTGGGCTCACATATCATACTTGCAAGCTACAAGTTGCAATATTTTAACGGAGCGGATGATTGGGCCTTTAGTGATGGGCTTGAGGATAACTATATCACTAAATCGATCATAATTTATAAAAATTAACAAATAAAATAAAGTTTTACTAATTATAAAATGATATTATAAGATAAGATATAATTAAAATTGTCTATTAGTAAGGATATAAGTAATAAAATAATATTATTAACCTTTCAAACTTTTTTGTTTAAAACAATTAAATATTATGTTTAAAAACATACCGTTTTAAAAAAATATTATTATAACTTCTAATTTTAATTATTTTTATTTATAAACATTTTACTTTTTAAAAACACCAATTATAAAATATTTTGATGTTTAAAAAATTCTTATTTTATAAAAAATTATTTCTTTATTAATAACATTAATAAAAAGAACTTTTCTTTAATTTATTACAAGGATTTTCATAAAAAATAAATAATATTATCAGTAATTATATAGTAACTATTAATTAAGAGAGAGAGGCGAAAAAATTTTGATGAAGAGGAATGTGGTCAGTGGCGGAGCTTGAACACTCCACTAGGGGGGCGGGGGCGAAATTAATTTATTTTAATGGGGGGCGAACTCGATATTTATATTAAAAATTTACACTACCGGACCAATAATTTACACTACCGGACTAAAATTTAACACTACCGACGAAAAACAGAGGGGGAGTGACCCCCCCCCCCCCCCCCCCCACAACCCCCCCGGCCCTTACTATGCTCCGTCATTGAATGTGGTGTTGTTACGTGTCTCCCTCATTTACCAGAGTAGAGAGATAAGTCAAAATTCTTAAATCTTAATACCAAAAATTAAGATTAAAATGACGACATGTATAAGTAAAACATCATTCTTAATACCAAAAATTACGAAACGACCATAAACAAAATTCTTAAATCTCTTCTTGCTAAAATAACAAAATAGTAGGTGACTGCCTTCGTTACATTATGTTTGTTGGTACATTGAAATGGTTGTTTGATACACTACCGTCGCTACGATTAAAAAACTGGTTGAATATAGGATACTTGGCATATTCAACTATAGTTTAAGACCCAATGGTTTTATGTTTAGATTTCAAACCGTTTAATATATAGTTAATTTTAATTCGAGAATCATGAAAATTGGTTAAATATTTATGCACAGTGCTATCAAGATACAATAAAGAGAAAAATGAGTAGATTATATGGTTTTATAACCATCTTGTGTGTCATAGTTCAAACGGACTTAGTTTTTTCTAGATTGAGAAGAAACTGCAACATTGAGAAAACCTGTTAGAAGGATCAAGAGCTTCGAGACCACCTTCCAATGATCAATTCATAGTCCCTAGAACCAAAGACGTATATGTATGTGTGCGATGAACCACGAGTGAAGAGAGAGAGAGGAGGAGCACTCTGTCGGGTCTGTCCATTAGTTGGGCCTCTTTTATAGGGAGACGGGTGCGGGTTAGATTAGACCCAGTGGGTCGAACTCCATCTGGATAAAATGACAAGTCTCATACATTGTCATATTAGGCCCAATCTCATATCATAAAATCACATAAAAAACTAAAAAAATACCATCTTTACAGTTTCCAACATCATGTATCAAAGTTTGAGTTGTTATAGGAGGGAATCTGAAATGACCCATTTAGATATGCAAGGTTTTACCATCGTTTTCCAAAATAAATTTTTTTCCTAATCAAGTAAGAACAACCGTTAATGATAATAACGATGATGAACAGCCTTATATGGTTGTCTTGAAGGCTATTAGCGACGAGCAAGAGGAATGTGCCAGCCAATGTGGGGCTAGCCCACTTGATAGAGGCTTTGCCTCTTAGATGGGAGGTCTTGGGTTCAAACCCAAGCAATGATGTAATTTGGTGTAGTATAAGAGTATAATAGATTTGCCGTTCAAAAAAAAAAAAAAAAAAAAAAGAATATACCCCAAGTGATTGATGTATAAAAATTCAAGAATAAACGTTAAAGTAACAAAATTCACTAACTCACTAGCTGGTTAAACCAACTTGATTTGTTAATAACTACGTAATACAGTTTATTAAACCGATTAAACTGCTTCACATGAACGTCAAATGCTTATTAAAAGAGTTAAAACTCTTTAACTAAAACCTAATTATCTTTGTGTCATAAACTATCTACCAGACTAAGACGGTCAATAAAGGAGCGAAACCCAAGTCAAATCATACCTACACAAATTTCATTTTAAAAATTCTAACAAGTTGAGCATCAACTTGCACTACTAAAGAGTAAAGACTGCTTCTCTGTTTACACAACAGTAACAACACTTCTTTTAAACAAAAAGAGATAAATATACTATCATACAAAGAATTCAAGTATTCAACAACTCCAACCAATCTTCTAATCAACTCAATTGCAGTAATCCAATCACTATTAACTAATCTAACAATCTACTAACCCTTAATTAACCGAATCAAACACCCGAGATCTTTTAGCGGGGTGAGGGCTCTCCACCTCCTCGTCGGAAAACCCCGAACCCATATTCTCCTGCAACGCCGGCAGGTTCAAGTCAAAGCCACGTTGACTATGACCGGATGACGTGGCACCGGTGCTGACGTGTCCGGCCCCAACAGTACCTTCATAGTGACACCTTTTATGTCCACCCAACGCTTGTCCCGTAGGAAAACACCGATGACATATAGAACACTCGTGACTCCTTACACCACCCGCGCTGGTGGTGGTTGAGGTGTCCACGTCACCACCACCACCACTAGCGTTGTTGGTGGTGTTGTTTTTTCTATGACTAGCTTTGTGACCACCGAGAGCTTGATATGATCCAAAGGCTTTATGGCACACGCTACACTTGTAAACAAGTGTAGAATCATCAACGGTTCGGCGAATCGGCTTATCGGAGGCCGGAGGACCGCCACGGGCGAGAAGCATGAGGCAGATGGCTAGGTATTCTTCTTCGGTAGGTGGTTGATCAATACGGGGTCGTTTGGAACGTTTTCCTTTGGTCCATGAGTCCGAATAACGGAGATGATTGAAGGAGTCTTGGCGGAATAGAGGTGTTGGTGGTGCGGTTGGAGAATTTAAAGCTTCTAGCGCCATTAGATGTGAGTAAGTTGTATGAATGATGATGATGATGATGCTGGGGGTGGGGTGTATATACATATATATATATATATATTATATATATATATATATATATATAAGGGGGGGGGGGGGTGGGGGTGGGGTTGGAAGTTGCGTGAAGAGTGAGAGGAAAGAAGGGGAGTGGAGTTGAGTGAGAAAGGGTGGAAGTGTAGTCGGTTAAGCCTTTGCGTGTTGAGGTCACTTGTGTGCGTGAAACTAACGTCTAGATTATTATTATTATTATAATTGACTTTATATTACTAAGCTGAATTCATATTTGGTTGGCTTTCTTTTGATTAAAGATTAAGACCTTTTTCGTATCTGATTCGAATAATATTCCAAACGTTAGTGTATGTGAACTTTGGAGAGTTTGAGATGACAAAGTCTTCAACAATAACCCAAAATTAATCCACAAGTTGATTGAAAATATCAAAACCTTCGGGTTTTTTTGGATGAAAAATAGGATAAAACCTATGATCTTGGTTTAATATGTTAACATAAGTATATTGACTGTATTCTAGCTTTATGCTAATCTCTTTTATTGGTAAATCTTTATAGTTTAATGTTTTTAACGACTTATGATGTCTCTCTGGGCCAATTTAAAATTTTTTTTTTTTGCCAAAAATGGTTTTGGGAGCTAAAGGTTTGAGGTTAGTTGGTTGGTTAAGGATTTATAGTGATTAGTTTATCATTTGTTTGACTTTAAGTGGGGTGTAATGGAACTATTAATAGTTATGAGTAAATATTAAATAGCATGTGGTAGGCGGCAAATATTGAGATAACTCTCACCAACTTGCACACGTCACGTACTTATCACTCGAGGGATCATATGTTTCACACCACTTAATTATGTGGCATGCATTAGGCCTTATGATCATATCTTCGTCGGTGATGATAATCTATGAAATTTAAAAAGTAAAAACTTTTCTCATCCATCATTAGATAACTAAAAAAGAAGAGATACGCGAAAAGATGTGAGAAAAGTTTAGTTTAAAGCATAAAGAAGTAGAAGTAGTGAGAGTAACGATTAAAGAAGAAGAGGGATCACGTAAAGGGAAAAACGTGGGGGACATTCAACGGTTGGTTGATGTATGGCCATACGGGAATAAATCTAAAGAAACAGATAGAATAAATGTTAGCCGCTATTATTTGGTAAACTTATTCATGCATTTTTTTAATAACATCATAAAATTTATACAAATACTTGGATTTTACTTTTATGATTTTATTTAGGCCTGGCAATCCTGACCCGAAGTTAAGAAAATGAGTTTTTATGGGTCATCTTATTAAAAGGTCGGGTTGAGTTGGACTCCTCCTTCTTAACCAACGGGTCAGAATGGAGTGAGATGCTTTCATCTTAATAGTTTAATGGGTCCAAATGGGCTCATGGTTTCAACATATGGGTAGTTTTAACTAGAGGTGGGCATTTCGGGTTCGGTCCAATACCCGAAACCGGGTACAACCCGGGTTGGGCCTAAACGGGTTTTTTTGTACCCGGGTATTGGTGAACCCGGGTCGGGTTCACTTGCTTGAAAACCCTACCCGCTATACCCGGGTAGTAGGGTAGGGTCGGGTCCGAAACCGGATCGAATACGGGGTTTAGTTTTTTTTTTCTTTCTTTTCTTTTCTTGTGTGTGTCCCCAATACCGGGTTCAAATCGGGGTCCAATACCGGGTCCGAACCCGGGTTCGGGTCGGATTCGCTAAAAAACTCAAAATCTAAAACCGGTTCCAACCTTATGGGTTTAAGCGGGTTCAACCCGGGTATACCTCCCATCGGGTACTACCCGTACCCGGGTCCGGGTCGGGTTCGCATCAGCTGCATCAGCGTATCCATCTCAAGAACAGGCTCCATCGTCATCGTCGTCGCAAGAACAAGCATCGTTCAATCCATCTCAAGAATAGGCTCCATCTCGTTTGCATTATCCATTTCGTTTCCATAACGTATTGTTCAATCCCCATCGCAAGAACAAGCATCAGGCTCCAATTCGAAAATCAATACACCATTTGTAAGTTCGATTAAACTACTTGTGATGCTCAATTTATAAAATTAGTGGGTTTTATTTGCTTAATCAATTTATTAAACGAAGTTTGTTGTATCATTAGGTTTTTTGATGGGTGAAATAGGGGTGTTTGGAGAAACTTGTGAACTAATAAATTGTGAATTTTGTAATTTTCTGAATTGACCCATGCTGACCCGAACCCATTCTGACCCGAACCCATCCTGATCCGTTTCTATTCCGAACCCATTTTGACCCGAACCCGTGTTGACCCGGACCCGTCCTGACCCGACACCCGACCCGACCCGCCCCGCCCATTTTGCCAGGCCTAAATTTTTATTTTATGTTACGGACGGATGTATACTATTTTTACTTTACATTTACTGTACTTAAAAAATTCACAGATGCAAAATTTGAGCTCATAAATTTTGATTGTGAAATATCCTTTACAATGAGAGTGCCCCGAAATAAGAGTTAAAAAATAAAGAATTTCTTCGGCAACTGAAAGTTTCAATTTTAATCTTTAGTAGAGATTATAAATAATTAATTTATGATTTATTGATTTTAATAATCTCAAGTTTCATTCAATGATCGGGATTAAATCCAACTCAGAAAATGTTTGTATATACTTCCAACTTTGAGTTTATTTTTTTTAACGATCACTTACTAACTGAGAGTTAACTAGTATTAGTTTTTTTTTTTTTTTTTTTGATGAAATAGGGCCAACCTTGATCCGTTTTTCAACTCTGCCACTGCCCAGCCTACATCAGGCCCGTTTTTCGGTATCTAACCTCCATCGTCATCTAAAAGACTAAAATCTACCTCGACAAGTCAAGCGGTTCAGATCAAGAGGAGGAGAAGATTGACGGGTTTTATGATGCGAAAGTTTCAGATTGACGGATCAGATAGTTGATTTCAACTTTCTGCTTAGTGTTTTGGCCATATAAACAGTTCATGTTATAAAAGACTAACTGTATTAACTCTTAGTTAGTAAGTGATCGTTAAAAGAAAATAAACTAAAAATTTAGAGTGTATGTGAACATTTGATGAGCTAGGATTAATTCCGGACAATAAATGAAAATTAAAATTATTAAAATCCAATAACATTTTTTATACTCAACTGCTGTTGAATATATTATTTTTGTGATCTTCTTCGTTCTTTTTCCAAACTTGGATAAATAACTAGAATTACTACTTTACTAGACACCAAAAGGGAATGACCCAGTGATCGATGTCATATATGTCCACAAAGATCGATGTCATCCATCAATATATTGTTCATATCATAATTCAATATCATCAAATGAATAATTATAGCTGAGAGCTTATTGGTTACTTATTATACTTCTAATTAAACCAATTTATCTAAAGGCATAAAGCCATAAAATAAAATATATTTAACATGGAAAATAGGAAATTGTTGATATCAACTAATCAACTATAAATAATAACTTGTTCTTGTGAATGATTCTTCACATGATGCTACTTAAAATGATATATGATTTTTCAAAGCACTATAACCAACACAAAATGAAAGTCGAAGCACCACTTGTTTTTTTTATCAGAGCGCTTAAACTTCTTATTGGCACCTGAAATCCTAAAGATTAAACAAACACATCCAGTAGAAATCTCACTTGTATTCATATCCAATAATGTAAAGAATTTTAGGACTGATCTTCATCTGCGCTTCTATGTTCTTACTTTGGTATGCCTCTCGCCTCATGCTTGTTAATTAGTTGTCTTCGAAGATTTTAGGTTCTTAGAACTTGTTTAGATGTGATGATATACGCATATCAGTAGCTTGGATTTTAGATTCAACCTATGTTTTTAACCCATTACAACCCGAACCAAATTGACCATTTTTTTTTTTCAAAAACGGCATGTTTGACCTGAACCTGATATGAACAGTTACATGCGCTTCATCAGGTATATTCATAAGTGTAGAAGCGTATAAACAGAAAATAAAAATAAAAATAAAAACTGTATACCAGATCAACCATATGATGCAAATAAAGAAAACAAGGTAGTTTATATACAATCTAATTAATGTCACAACCACTGGTAACTTATGGCAGTAGTAGTATCAAGTTGGTTCTAGCTATGCATGTCCCCTGGATACACTAAACAATATTAATTTGCAACAAAATGGTACCTGGAATCCACATAGCTTTCAACATCCCACAAAAATGAACCAAATGTAACAGCCTCCAGCACAAGCCTCCTCAACCCAGCAAAGCTGATCTTAATAACTTCATCTTTAGAAGAATCAACTGTTCCTTCAGGTGTAATCACAATCTCAGGTCGACCAAACAAAGCTTCGGTGTGTTTTTCAATAATACTGACTGCTTCCTTTGATCTGATTGTAGCGTATCGTTGGAGTGATTCAGCGTCAAATGACATAACGTAATTTCTCAACCGAGATGCTTTCAAAGGCTGACCAAAGCCACCCGAGTTGGGGAGTTCTGACCAGGAAGTGACTTCAGGGTGAGTTGATGGGACACGCTCGTCTCCTGAGGCATGCTGTTGAATGTTACTGTTTTCTTTGTCAATACCTTCTGGAAGAATCTTTGTGGTTTTCTCGAGCTGGAAGCGTTGGTCGACTCGTTTTAGGAAGTAACCGTACATCACAGAAGCTGCGTATACCTGCCCTACTCTGAGTTTGCTGATCTCAGCAATTGATGAGGAGTCGCCTACACGGTTTCCAAGAATTAAGGCCAAGTGATTTTGAATCATTTCTAGAGCTTCTGGGGAATGTAGTAGTTCCAGCTTGTCATCTTGAGCAGGCCATGAAGAAGGGGAGGGTGTTACTGATGGAATTAAGGAGACATTGGCATCCATGAATTTTTGCACCACCAAAGCGTATAAAATCTCCTCAAGAGCCTTCTTTCTTTCATTAGCTTTAACCTCAGCTATCCTCCTAAAAGTGATCAAGAATTCAAGATTATTAAATGGATGAGAATTAAGATTTGTTTAATATTGTTTCCTAATATCTTCATATTATCATTCACCTATGTGATTTAACTATGAACATCAAAGGAAAACTAAAAATGTTAAGAAAAAATGAAAAAATATATATTAGTGTCATAAGCAATAAGTAAAGAATGAACTGATCTCAAAGAGATACAAAACAGAATCGAGAGTGATATAGGGGAAATGGTGCTAGAAATGTTTGTATAAATTTCAACTCTTTCCATTCCTATGAATCTATATGTTTTTAAAATAAGTTGGTCTTCAAATGAATAGCATGTTGTTTGAATTTCTTTTTGTTGAATTACTAGGGAATGGGATTTGATGAAGTTCATGATACTAATTAGGGGTGGTCAATACAAATCATTTACTTATACATGGGTCTATCTAGGTTATGCTTGTATCTCTAATCGGTCAAACAATTAAAATAAAATATCAGCTCAAAAAGAAATAGGCCAAACATTACTCAATAGCGTATTTTAGTGCATGTAGTCTCATTGAAAAAATGGTTGTTATTTACTGAAGTTATTTAACTACCTAATCACATTTGATACACTGCTTTTAATAAGAACATGAAACTTTTAAATAAATAGCGTTTCGGGTCGATCCAACTCAAATAATTACTTCTTTTAATCCAAAGTTATTTCAACCGGTTAGGCGGTCCGGGGTTGCCCAGCCAGCCCGTTTTGCTAACCCTACTATATATGTGAACATGATAGGTCAAAGCAATATTCAATCTTCATGTTTTACCATAAACAATGTTCATTGCATCTCTTCACCTACTTGCATTACTGCATTAGTTTCACAAGAAAAGATATTAACCAATACCAACAACAGATATTCTACTCACCTGTACAAAACAAGATCAGTGCTTTCAGCAGAAGGTTCTTCATTTTGTTCCTGAGCATCGCGATCAGTTTGAAGCTGTTCAAGCTGCTGTTCAACTGCTGCTGGCACCAAGTGTGGGTGGCTAATAAGAATCTGAGAAAGAAACTGCCCGATTGGTGATTCGAGTTGAAGTGGAGCAATTGGGGCAGTAGGTCCCCCAGAATCAGAAGATGCTGAGGCTTTTATTGCACTTCTCTTCTTATGACTTTGAAAAGATACACTTTTAAGACCTACTCTGGGATGAGAAAATGAAGGAAATCCCTGCTTACCCATCCAATCAAAGGAAAAAGTTATAACGCTAACTCAGGAATACGTATCCAATAACACCAGAAGAAAGTATTTAACATGGAAAAACAGGAGCATAATGACATCCGAAAACATGCAGTATTTAACATTTATGTCGTTGTAAATAATAGGTAAATTTGAATTGTATTTATTCAGGTTAAGTAGATGATTAGGGGACCAAGCAAAATATTTAACTCTTAATTATAATTTTTAATATAGAGATAGTAGTTGTTAGTATTATGTTCCCATGACAGCCTCTGTGCACCAACAGTCCAATACCATCAAAGCTGAAACTCAGACATCTTAACGTGGTTCGTTATGTAAATAAATAACATAACTTTTTTGAAAGTCTATTAAAAGGGCTCTACATATGAGCACAATTGATCAAAGTACTCCAGATTAAAAAACTCATACATTCAGAAAAAGAGTTAGAGATTAAATAGCATTCATAAACATGTAACAACTTATTGGAGACATAATCAGCTGTTCATCTCTAACATTTATAAATATGAGTCAACTTAATCTCAGGTCATGCTTCATACATACAAAATAACCATCTTTAAACAGAAATCAAACTCGTGTTTGACTGAGTTTTTCGGAATAATCTCATAATTGACCCGGTCAAGGTATTGAATTTATTATTCGGAATAAACATAACAAATTCAGCTTAAACCTTAGCATATTCGCAAGTAAATACTCCACAAATCCTTTTTGGAATTCATAAATCCTAATTCCTTTTGTAAAAAACAAAATTGTTATCAACGTTTCTAATTTATAACTCCAAAACCTAATCTACCATTCAACGAAGATATTTTATTCTGCAACCATCATATATCTCACCTAAGAACTTAAATTTCAGACTGTCCACTTACGAATCAAACCTAGATTACAATTTGTCATCGATGTAATACCGGCATCCTCACTCAAACCCACAGATATGTAAACAGTACAAAATGGAAAATTCATCAAACAGAACCACTTAAATCACATAAAATTTTCATTTCTCTTCAAGCACAAACAAGCACATGAACATACCTTATTTGAAACAGTAACAAACGCAACGGATCCACTACGTGAGCGCCCATGATCGGTTCTATTCGATGGTCTAATACAAGTACTGAAAGAAGATCGTAGAGCAGTTGCAGTTTCCATCTGTGATCAAATAATCAGAAACCCTAAATACCTAAATTAGCTCTAACGACAACGAATTTGTGATCGTTTTGAAGATTGAGAGAGAGTTGGCAGCAGACAAACTCACAAGATATCAATTTATGGATCAACGAGATAATGAGTTTTCAGATGAAGGAAACCATAATTTATAGTGCTCGATGTGTGAAAATGTATTTTCAGAAGTTGAAATCCAGACCCCTCAACTATTACACTATTACATATAGCCACCATATAGTTTTAAATATAAGTTAATAATAGCTTTTATATTTATTGCCTGTATGAAAAATTTTAGACGGTGCATGCCCGTTGAAATATTATATATATATATATATATGTGTGTGTGTGTATATATCAGTGTACTCTTTTATAAATAATAATAATAACTAGTAGAGAAACTCAGGTGTATGATCTTTGTGTTAAATTTTAAAAGAAAAAAGTTTTGTGGTCAGTTTTAAAGATTGCAAAACTTTCTTAAAGCTAAAAAGTTGTATTTTTATATAGATAATAATAATAATAATATTATTAATAGACTATTCAAACAAAACCATCCAACCCGCCATAAAATGTGATAGCCATCCTACTTCACATTGACATCTAGTCGTATTTCCATTAAACTCTTTTGTATATTTTTTTAATCACGTCGTTTGTTGTAATCATAAAATGTCACTAGTGTGGTCATTGATGATTATCAAGTTCATCTATATTTTTAGGTTAAACAAATGGATGGTAACTTAGTGGCTCGCCTGCTACCACCATGGTTGCTTGCCATGGATGAGTAGGTTGATCTTCAAATCTCTATTTTATGTTATCATTTAGTGCTTAGTTTTTCTCATTGATATTCTTATCAGATTCCTTTGTTGTATGTAACCACATTGTAGTTTTCCTTTTCACATCCTTATCTTGTTGTATAAGTTAACAAGGGAATGCCGAATGCGAGAATATAATTTCATTTCATTATTACGGCATATTGTCAATGAACTTTTTAATATATCTGATCTAAACGGAAAGCTTTGGTGTCTAAAACTAAGCGGAAATTAACATATAATGGACAAAAAGCAAAATAATGTTCCCCACAATCTAGACTGCACGTTGATGAATAGTTCAAGGGCCAGAATATAAATTACACAAAAAGCTGAAATTCATCAACCTTCAAATAGTTCAAGGACTAACCTACAAATAATACTATATACAATTCAATTTAGACTCTTTGCAGTCCACAAAGAAAAATCAAACAAATATTTTTGTTAGGTTGTTATATATTTTAACATATTTTATTTTCAAACATGTATAGTTTAAATTAATAAAACACTTGCGATATAAATTATGGTTTTATAAAGTTTAAATTATGTCAATTAATCAGATTCTTTTATTTCGAAACCATGGTCTTCTCTTGACTTTTGAGTGCTTCTATTTATAGAGAATATTTCTGTTAATAAAGTGTCATCCGTGTAGCACTCATTCCTGATTTTATTTGTATTTTTTATCTGTTAATTTTGTTTACATTTTGAATTTAATAAACCAAATCAAATATTTTATATAAAAATAAATAAAAAAGGATCTTTCGTCGAGTAGCACCCAGGTTTAACCCTTCTCAATAAGTTGAGAAATCAAGTCTCATTGTAAATTAAAAAAAAAGTGTAATTTTAGTAGTAGGATTTATTACGTATGTGAGATATCGTTTTTAAAAAATATATATAATACCACTTAATAAAACAAAATATCTGTATTATTATTATGGAGTAGGTCTTGCGACCATCTTGAGGCTGCATATCGTGGTACGCGTCCAAGTTTGAACGGGACAGTTTGCGTGTGTGGCTCTTGAAGCTTCTAGTGTCGTCTAGGTTGGCTTTATTTTTTGAGGTGGGAGCAAATAAATACGAAAATCACCATTTTGTCTATTTATTTGAAATCTAAATCATTTACGAAATCATATTTATTTCTTACATCTCAAACATCCCTGTGGAGCTTTCGATCAGGAATAAAAACGTTTGGATATTCAATTCTGTACTATTTATTTGACTTTTTTTTTTATTAAAGGTTTATAATACTTCATTGTAAAATAAATATAATTATAGGGGAAGAAATGGTAGTTAACTCAACTTTATTGATAGCACGGTTAACACTAATCTAACAAATTTTACACAATAATTATGTAGTGTAACTAACTTTTATATCGCGTTACACAACTGATATAACAATTTTCCCTCAATTTTTAAAATTTTTCTCTATTTTTTAAAAAGTTTCATCTTTTTTTGAAAACTGTCTTATCTTTTTGTATGATTTTATTTTTTTATACAAATTACACCATTAAATAAATTATTTTAATATTCTTTAATTCGAGTATAGTCTTACTATATATATATATATTTTAAATTTAACGTTTATTATAAACGACTAGTTTTACCACTGTAAATCTAACTTACGGTGATGATGTGGGCTGATGTGAACCACTAGTTTGGTTAATAGCTAAATTAAGCCTAAAATAAATACAAATCAAACGTAAATGTTCGATAATTATGTCACTGGAACAAATGTTGATAATAAAAAGAAAAATAAAAAGTATTAGTGACTAATGATCCTTAGCCCAACTGGTTAAGGTGAGGTACCCATGACATATAAATATTGAGAGGCTATGGGTTCAAGTCTCACTCTAAGCAAAATGTTCATGGTTGAGCCAGTGTGTTTTCTCAGCAATGAGTTTCCTCCTGAGGGGGTTGGGGGTGCGGTCTCGGCTGGGATACGAATAGATGGACCCAATTAAGATAACACCTATTTTCCGAAGCAGGGTCGCACATTTACCGTTAAAAAATATATATATATTAGTGGTCAAACTATATGTATTATTATCGACTAATAAATGATTGTTTGGATTACTAGCCTAAAACTTAAGCAAATCACCTCTTTAGAGCATTCACAATCGGTTTTTTATAAATCTGTGAGTTTATTCTTTATATTATAAAAAATGGTTATTAGTGGTTGTGAGTTGATGATAGAAAACATGTTACTGTTTATCTTTATATTTGATAAAATACTGTTCATCTCTATTAATTTTTTAATATTTGTTGAAAATGGTTGTGAGTGGAGAAGAGAGAAATTATAATGATAAAAGTATAAAAAAAATATTATTTTATTAAAAAAAGAAAGAAAAAATAGTAATTTTTTGTGTAATTATAGAGATGAAGACGGAGGGTGGGTTGTGAATGCTCTTGCAAGATTAGGGCAAAATTATCTTCCAATTAAACCCATTCCCAATTTCTCCTCCTATTGATTCTGTGTTTAGACAAACCAGCGGCATGAATACGCTTTACATCTTCAACTCCAATGTCGTCATCTTAAAATCCCAAAGATTCTTACACAGTGGCAATTTCGTCAATCCACTAAAAATCTCCTGCACGTTCCTTTCTATCCCCGTGCGAAAAGAAGCAATTCATCTCGCCGTCGACGGCACCGGCAGCAACCGCCGGAAGCCGTGGTCACACCGACGGCCGTAGCGATCAGCATCCCTCGTGCTCCAATCACATGGCGACACCTGTTTCCGACGGCGACCGAGAAGATGTCCTCAAAGACGATCGCATCGCACGAATTACATCCGCCATTCGAGATTTCGAGTTATTTTAGACTTTCCGAAGTCAGGTACGCAACATGACAAACACTAACTTTTGATAAGTTAACAAGTAAAAAAAAGGTTTTGCAAAGTTTTGAAAAAAATCAAGTTATTTATTAACATTTGAAAATTACTTTGGGTTTAATTTTCTATTATATCTCTTTACAACATCTATTTACAGCATCTATTAACTCTTATTATTTTTAAAGCATGTTTTTTAAGGTATTTTATAACGTTTTAATTTATAAGTTAATTCAAATATTTTTTTTTTTAACTTTTCTTAAGAAACCATAAGTTAATAAATAATTTTTGTTAAAAAATTTTTTCAATCAAAATAAGCAATCTCAAATATACTCTTAGTAGTGTGTGTATTTCAAAGAGATCATCTGATGTTGCATGTATTTTGTATTTTTGTAAACCACACGATCGAGATGGTTAATTCAGTTAATTGAGTTGTTTTGTGTGTGTAGGGATTTTGTTTCAGGATATAACAACGTTATTGCTTGATCCAGTGGCGTTTAAGGACACGATCGATCTGTTTGTGGTGAGGTATAAAGACAGAAATATCGGTTGTTGCTGGTAATATATTAAAATCTCTCGTTTGACGTTTTGTTATGGACGTTTGTTTGTTTTAAATAATTGTATGAGTTATTATTGACGATGTTCTTGTGATTTATAACAGTGGTTAAAGTTTATCTATATGAAAGCACAAGATCTGTTTAAATTGATGGTTACTTGCAGTTTATTCTTTTTCGTAAGTTTGCGATCTCTGAATTAACCTATCTGTTGAAAAACTTCTAACATTTGAAGATATACACTTTTGCTTTAGGGTTCATGCTTACCGATTTACAATCTTTTAATCTGAAATTGACATTATTCTTTGAATTGGAACAGAGGGATTGTCTTTTGTTTTTCCACCTTATATAAATTTGTGTTACTTTTGACCTCAGAATAATCACATTTAGTTATTTACAATGACATTCATGGCCAATGGTGGTTCACAAAACGTGCATTATCCTTGTTGATAAGCTGACTTAATGAGAATGCTTTAATAAGAGTCTTCTGAAATAGCATTGGAATAAAGGATTGAACTGTTCTGGGTAGTTAAGTAGTTACTGTAGTATTCTTTTTTAGAGGTCTTGATGGGTTAAGAAAATGTTATAGCACCTGCTAAACTGGAAACACTTAGAAGTTAACAACTTACCGTACGAGCCTGTTGATTGAGAAGTTAACAGCTTACCCTATGAGCTTGTTCAATCATAGGGTGCTTGCATCTCTTGCACATTTTATCATTGCATATTGCCCTGGAATGATAGCCATTAATTTACTGATCAATGTATCTGTATGAGATGATTTTAGTTATAATATGCAGGTGTTGAAGCAAGAGGTTTCATATTTGGTACTCCGATTGCATTGGCCATTGGAGCAAAATTTGGCCCTTTGAGAAAACCAAACAAGTTACCTGGTACATCTATGAACTTGAAGATTCTGTCTGTGTATCCTAGTTGCATTAATGGAATTATGGAAATATAATGATGAAGGATACTTTCTGTAAATTTTCTGTATGAAATAGTTATGCTTGTTTAATGGTTACTGCTTTTGTATCTTCATAGTGAGACTTCCACTTTTGCATCTTGTTGTTTAAGAATCCTATTTATTGTTCTTTTGCAATAGCTTTATAGAATATTGTTGCTTGACATTCATCTATACACGTGTAGACATACAAACAATGTTTTAATAAGTTTATATATCATGTTCTGACCATTTTGTAGGGATTAATCTTGGTGGGTCAAGTTAATGGTCACAAGTCATAGAAAGTTATTTTAATTTTGTCACCTGTTTATTATGTTTTAGTAGGTCCATGAATAGTTAGCAAGTAGGGACTACATTCTAGGTAGTGGAGTAGTGGTACTTGTTTTTAAGAGTTAATGTTTGTTTTCTATATATGTAAGTTTTAAGGTATGAACAAAGGTAAGAGTTTTAACACAATAAACAAAGCGTTCTGTTTGCGACTCTTGTCTGTGATCTTGGGGCTGAACCAACACATTTATTGTTGTCTCAGGAGCTGTTATATCAGAAGAGTATTCCTTGGAGTATGGCTCAGATAATCGAGATGCATGTTGGAGCTGTAGAAGCAGGAGATTGTGCTCTTGTAATAGATGATTTAATTGCAACTGGTGGAACCTTGTGTGCTGCAATCAGTCTACTTGGTAATACTTTTTAACCACCCACCCACCTCTAACACGTTTTCTTTACATTATTAATTGTTATCAAACTCTCATCTTTTCCAAATCAGAGCGGGTTGGAGCCCATGTAGTCGAGTGTGCTTGTGTTATTGAATTGCCTGAACTGAAGGTACAGCTTTCTTTTAACTTTAAACGATCTTGAGGAATCACTGTTTATCTGAGAAAATCACGAAAGTTTTCTTTTAACTTTTAAACAATCTTGAGGAATCACTATTTATTTGAGAAAATCACGAAAGCAGCCATATTTCTGATTTTGTATACTTCATTAGCCATTGTCACAAAAAAGAAATCACTCATCAATAATGACTTGGAAGAATATGATATGTGACACCATATCATGTGTGTATTCACGTATGTATTATTGTGTTATTATTTGCATATAGAATGAAAATATATAGCGGTTAGGTGAGTAAAAGTAAGTACGGGACCAAAGATTCGTGTATCTCATGGCTATATGCGTGAAATTGTTCGAGGTATACCATACTAACATAAATGTCTACTTTCGTATTTTCTATATTTATCTTTAGTTTTTATGTGTTATTTATCATTGTATTTTGCGACTATGAAATGGCTTTTAATTTCTATTGATATATATAATGTCCTGGTTTTAGGGCCAGGAACGATTAGCTAGACAAGCAGTTGTTTGTCTTCGCGAGTTTGCTGTGAGTCGTTTGATTTAAAGGCACTTGTGAAAATCAAAATGATTTGATCAATGAGCTTTATTTAGGTTTATGGAATTTGAACAAGGAAAAGGTTCAAATAAAAATGCAGTTTAAAATAAAAAGTGTAAGAAGTAATTTTAACCATTAATCTTTTTAATCAATGGTTAAAATCAAATTATAAGGAAAAATTTGTTAGAAGAGTATTAAAAATAACCACTTGTGTTGATTTCTTGTAAGTTCCCCCATTTTTTCTAAACGTTCTTAACTTTTTTGTACGATGTTATTTTTTTAATAAAAATCACCCCATATAAATGATGTTTTTAATCTTTAAAATGAGTATAGTATTGCTATATAAAAAAATAAAAGATTATTAATTTTTTTACGTTTTTAAGCTCATATCTCGTCATTGTGTCTTTAAAGCTATTCATTGTGTCTTTTTGTTGGTTATTGCGTTTTTGTGAATACAATTGTTTTTTTTTTAAGATGAATTTAAAAAAATATAATGGTGAAATAACATTGTCGTGTACTCTATTATGTAAAACACAATAATAAATTAACAATTAATTAATCGAATACGTTAAAAACAATGACAAAATAATACAATGTCTCATAGTGTTTTGACCGTGATTGTGTTATGTTAAACGCTATGAGTTTTGAAAATAAATTGGTGAAATAAAATAATTGTGTACTTTTAATTATAAAATACAATGATAGATCACAACAAGTTTATATAAATTATAAAAAATAATGACAAAAATAACATATTGTGTTATCTTCAATGAGTTTTGAAAAATACATTGGTGAAAGTATATAATTGTGTCTTCTGATTGTAAAAACAATGATATATAACAAGTTAATATAATTTATAGAAACAATGACAAAAATAACGTAAAATGATTTAAAACGTAAAACACAATAATGAATACATATAACAAATGATATAATATATATGATACGATGAACTGATATTTTGACATGATAAACGCATATGACGCAATGATCTGATTTATTTGTCACAATGACTAAAATACCCCATTTTTTAAAACAATAGAAGAATACGAGTCAAGCGCATAATTTTTTTTAGACTTTTTATATTAAATACTCTTTTACTATAACTCTACTTATTTGAATAAATGTTGATTTACAATTATGCTTATATAAAACAAGTAAATATGTAATATGTAATCTTGTATGCATTTCTGGTAAATATTTGAAAGAAAATTAAAAATTAATTTTGTTTTATTTAAATTTGTTCTCGATCTACTCTAAATCTACTTTACTATCTTCAATTTATAGAATTAGAAATTAAAAACTTTAACCCGTGGTATAAAATAATCTACTCTACTATAAAAACAATCTACTCTACTATCTTTCATTGATAGAATTTAAAACTTTAACCTCTTGTATAAAAACCAAACACATTACCACTCCAAAGTTATCCGTCACTCCGTTGTTTCAATTAGATGATTGCGAGAACTTTTTGTTATCAAATAAACAATTATTTGTTTTAAAAGTTCTATATTTTCTATTAAAGTTGTTTGGATATTTGAAGATCAAGATGAACTGAAAATTTTGTTTATTGTTGTAGCTATACATCATATTGGTACTATCAAATTTTCAACTGCTGAATTATTTCTTTTTGAAGTAATAGAATGTTCCTTGTTCTAAACAAAATAAATTATACCAAAGTTTTAAAAAATGCAAAAATATTTTTTGCAAGGATGAATCATACTTCTCTAATTTCTATCCGAGGTGACTTTTTCTTAATTGATTAGCGGTATCTAATTTTTACAAAAACACTAGTATGCAAAACTATGACAAGTAGCATTAATGGCACACTGTTGTTGGCGTCCATCAACACTCTAAAAACTCATTAAAAAGAATAATGAACGAAAAAAAAAAACCGAACAAAAAGTAGACTTAAAAACGTTGAACCACGCAGGTTTAACGTAATATTTAAAATAATAAGTCAATCTACAAGAAGCGCCTTGCGACAGGGCCATTAAATGAGGAAAAAATAAATATAAACATTGAATCACGCATGTACATTGTATCGTGTTAACTCGCAAATTTTAGACTAGAATATAAAATTAAAAATTTTTTAAATATAAAAAGTATAGAAAACTAAAGTTGAAAGTAAAAAAAAAAATATTAACGCTAAATTGTAAAAAATATAAAAGTATTAAGTAAAAAAAACTAAAAATTTAAAAAAGGACAAAAGATGAGCATTACTAACTAAGCACATGATACAACTCAAGATGCATAACTAAATAGTTAGTATGTATATAATATGAACACAACAGGTTAATGACTTTTACATAGAAGTATAATTCTAAATATACAAAAGACTAATATAAAATAAACGATTTTGGTTTGTTATTATTTTATTACATAGCGTTCTGTAATGGGTCTGATCATATGTATGTATGCAATTATATGGTCAACTCGTTTCAATTTCTTATAACTTTATTAAAATCCGTTTACAACCCACATTACCGTTTAAGATTTGTTTAGATAACAATTTAAATAAATCATGTCTAAATTACTGTCCAAGTCAAAACTGACGTCTTTCATGAATGAACGTCAATATTAAATATTAATCCCCCATGATTACTACACCTATATAATACCTTCTAAGTTTTTTAACAGTATTTCACGTGGAATAAGGCTAATTGCCGTTTGTTTTTATTTAAAAGGCGTTTTTACCAAGGAAAATATAAATTTTTAATGTTAGGAAATATCATTTTTATTCTAGGTCTTAGTCTTCTTGGTTGCTGAAGTCATCCAATCAAAAACTTGATTTGCTTAAACTAATGCATTCATGATCCACGAAGCTAATAGTTAAACAATAAATAATGTATAACTAATTAACTAACAGAAGCTTTGATTTGTGCAAGTCGATCTCAGCTCTTTTGTGACTAGAGAAGGCAGTTGGGAATGCTCTTATGAACCCCCCAAAGGAGGGGAAAGAACCCATAAAAGAATGAAATAACTATTATTAATTACTCTATAAATAAATTCAATTTCAATTCACGGGGCAGCACGTACCTATGAGTCCAATTGATACAACTTTTAACTACCATCATATTTAAGTAGACAAGATTAACTAAATATCTAATTTATATAATTATTTAATTATCTATTAACACTTCAGCATTTGAATTTAAAGTTTTAAACTAATATATTGGGGTTACTCGGTTTATGGTTTATGTATGAGTGGGATATCAATCATTTTAAACCACCATCATAATCTTTAAAATTGTCAAGTAGATGGAAAAAAATCTTGGCAAAAAGAAAGCAATCTTAATATCTTATGTTGTTAAAAAAGGTAGATTGCATGTTAGGATCAAAAGATGAAATCTTATGATCTCCAGGTAGCGTATGGTTAAATTTATGATGAAAATTTGTCTTCTCATTAAAAGAAAGTTTTAAAATTGGCCACTCAAAATATTTGAGAAGATAAAATAAAAACATGTTACTATTTTTTATCAACAAAAGGCGTAATATAGTTTTAGAACCATCGTAAGGATATTCTAATATCGTCAAGGTTATAAAACCAAGCCTTGCTCGGTTGTGAAACAAATAGTTTAAACTTGAAACCTTTATAGAAAATAGAAACACATATTTAGTACTAGGTCTTAATTGAAGTGTAAAGTGTATTTACACACTTAAAAATGTTAAGATAATGAGGTTGAATATAAAAATTAACTAGTTTTTTACCGGCCGCGTATTGTGGTGGTATCGTGAGCAACATGGTAAAGTATAGACAAACAATTAATCCGGTTTGTCTCTGGACCAAATTCACGTCAAATTGTAAAGTAACTCGAAGTTATACCGTTAAATGAAAACATATTATACTTGGCCCCCTCTTTTCCAAATAAAATTATATCGAAACGTAGACCTAGTCATATAAAAGAAGCACACAAATTACAATCATATTGACGCATTTACGAACTAAAGTCACGTTGAAACATAGAGAAGAAAATGTTTTATATTTGACCCGACTCAAACATAGATAATCTCAAAACGTATACAAACAGATGCATGAAAACATTTTATATTTAAACTAACTCGTACCTAAAAATATTAACATAAGAAATTAATATTTAAGTAAATTGTACTATGATAAATTCAAAACTTTAGAAACTTAAAGATGTCAAAATGACATGCCAAAATTGATCAGTCAAATTTAAATTCAATAGTCAAATATAATATTATTTAATAAAAATATCATTATTATATAATTATTATTATTATATAACTCGATAAATATATTTAGTATTATTATTATTATTATCATTAATATTATTATTATTATTATTATTATTATTATTATTATTATTATTTATTAATATTATTATACTATTCATTTCTATATGAATTTAACAGGATGTAATTAGAATGGACATTAGTGGCTGTTTAACTATTAATCAAATTGTTTATAGTTAAAAGAGTTAAATTATATATTACTTAATATGGTTTATATAATATGATTTTCGTAATATGTCTTCTTACATACCCTTTCAAGTTTTTAATATAGTAAATCAATTTAATATTCTTTTATATCATGAAATTTACGTAATTATATATCTATATAAAATAAAACTCTTGGCTACATGTAAGTTTAATATTTTTTTAGTTTTGATCACAATAGTTTCATCTTTATATGAGGGGGTTCAAGAGTAGATTATTTGAACTCTTATATAGTAAAATGCAATTTTTCATTACATAAGAACCAAGAGTAGATTATTTGAACTTTTATATAGTAAAATATAACTTTAATGCAACAATGCATTTTTTGTTTTTGCTTTTCTAACCACAAAGATTTTAGTTTTTTTTAACGGCTAGTTAGGTATTAGTTGTTAGTATCACCAAGCTATTAATATTCATCAAGTACTTAATTAACTTGACTTACTTAAACTAATGCATGCATGATCCATCTTCTTAATTAACAATTAGTGTTAACTAATAAAGCTTATCTATACTACTATATAAAGCAAAACTTTGGGACACAAGTGTAATTTTAAAAGAATTAAAATACATAATACAACTTTTTAAGCATTAGGTACAAGTGTTATATGCAATTATTTATATTTTGTTTCTCATTTAATAAACTTCTTTTAATTAATACATTAATTAATGCATATTATTAATACATTATTTAATAATATGAGATTATTTAATTCACTTTATTATATATTATATTATTCATAATATTTTAAATTAATATTTAAATTTATTAATAAGTATTATCTTATTTGAATACTTAACTATATAATTACTAAATAGTTTTATAATAATAATATTTAAATTTGTAAATAAGTATTATTTTATTTGAATACTTAACTATATAACTACTAAATACTTTTATAATAATGATGATAATAATAATCTATATCTATATTATATTTACTATTATAGTAAATTAGACCCGTGCTTCGCTGCAGTTGTTATTTGTTGTTGTATTCTAGGTTATAAAAGAAATCTTGTCAAAAGGTACGTGAAGTAGTAAACTGAATTTACTTAAAACAAAGTAAAATATATATTAAATGTATGTTTGAAGTTGTAATAAGCAAAAAGCTTTTTTTTGACTATTTCGAAAACATGATATTTTCTTTAGTAATCTTTATTCTCACATGCGAAATATCATTAAAGATTGTTTGAATGAGTTTATTGAAGTTGATTAAAATAACTAAACAGAGTACTTATATATATTACCTAAAATTAAAATTTTAAAAGATGAAGGTTTTGTAAGCCAAAATATTTGTAGTCATATTCAATTTTTGACATCTTCCTCTTTGCCCTTCAAACTGTCATATCAAATAATAATTAAAAAGTTATTATATAAGCTTACGATCAGGATAATCAAAATGACAACCTAACTATAAATAACATCACTTTAACCTGACTAAAAAGAAACTTAAATTCTGTATAATAAGACTTTCAGAGACTAATATAGTATAAAATGCAAGTGATTTTTGCAAACCAACTCGTTAATATCTATAAGAAGAAGATTACGAAGCAAGTGAAATTGCTCAAAGTTATGAGTTGCATTATTTCTTAAATATAAAAAGTGATAATACTTTCTTTTATTAGAAAAAAATAAAAAAAATATTCACAAAAATAATGAAGCGAAAATTCACAAAAAGATTGTATTGTGTATTGAACCCAAGTAAAGATAACCTGCAACGACCCAAGTTGGTTACATGGCTCAATGTACTTATACATAATACTTTATAAATAATTTTGTTTAGAAATTAAATAATCTCTAAACTTTTTTTAATTTGTATCTTATGATTCAAAGTTTGTTTGAGGGATATAAATGGAAGAAAAATAGAGGAAGAAGAATATATTGCCTGAGACTCTTGGTATGGGTGTCTTAAAATATGAGTAAATTAATAAATTTACTATCGTATATTTCTTTCATGCTTATTATAATAGTATATATATAAAGTATTTTATAAGAACACATTTGTAGTTTTACTCAAACTTTAAGACATTATTTAATATACATTTTTTAAAGTAATATCTTATTTATAATATTTTAAATTAATATTAAAATATATACATATATTATTTATATTTTTATAATTTAATACTTTTCGATTGAAGTATTATTTTATTTAAACATTTAATATATATACAAATATAATATATACATAGTTATAATAATAATAATAATAATATAATAATACCCAAATATATTAACATTTAATACATGTCGGAAAATAGGCTCGATAACACCCGCCGCATCACTATATATAACAAATAGAAAAAAATTATGAGTGGTAAAAGTGTAGGTTTTCTTAATATTTATATAACCGTGAAGATTTTTTTCTTCAAACTAATAAAAAACCTATTTTGTTTTTTTTTTACAATTTTATATTTATACATCTAAAGATTTTTGAAACTAACCATAAAATTTTTTCTCTCTTTTTTTATTAATTAATAACTACTCATTTGTATTTTTTTTAAAATCTTATATTAAAGCATTCGAATTATCTTAAAGTCTTAACTTATAAATACACAACTATTTATGAGCTATTATTATGTAGAAAATGTAACTTTTGAACCTTTCGAGAAAAACACGTTCCCCTAGCATAAGCAAAAAAGAACTACAAACCATGATGACATAAATTAATAAATCTCATTGTTTTAATGTGATTAGTAAAATCTTTACAAAATGTGAGGTTACACATATGTACAGAACTTTATTTTCTAGTTTTATCATAGAATGTAGCACACTTTTTAAAAAATGTAAATTAGCTTGATATGGCACGCCTATAAATCACAAAACACACACATAAAAATTTACAGTAAGAAAGTATCAGTGTTAGAATTTGTAATTTGTGAACATTCAAAAAGATTATGCATGGTTTGTAACTTGTTTGAAAAAGTCTTAAGCCAAATCAGCTTGATGCGATACAAGCACGCATGCTTGTTATTGTCTCCCTTGAATAACTATAAGAAAGTCGAACCAATACCCCAACTAAAATATCTATAAATAGATTAAGTTTTATCGATATTTATTCTTCATTATGGTTATTTGTATGATGCATAAAGATATACGTACAAATCTTTTCAAGCATTTAAATATTTCTCTCTACGCCTTTTCTTTTCCTATGTCCCTTATGCTTCATAGTCGTTACAAATGGACAACACCCTATTTTCCACATATGTTTGGAGAAAAAGTATATATTGGTGGATGGTACCTCATATAAAAATAATAATAATAATTGTGTAATTAATTAATTAATTATTTATTTATTTAATTAAATGTTGTTGGTATTTAGAGACATGATTCGCTGTCTCCTCTAACTCTTGTTTTGGGCCAAAGGGTACAAACCCATTTTACTTTATAGAATAATCTTAAACAGCATTCAAATTTCAAGTGACAGCTTATGATCTTTGTTTATTAAAATTCACAAGCACACACGTACACACCTCAGCAAACTCCTTAACTCAAGTCGTGCGAAGCCGGCAATTAATTAACGAACAAAATCTGATAACACTATGGGTTGCAAATCTTAACATACATATGGGCAGGATCTTATTCCTATCTTTTTTTGACTTTTGAGTTTTTCTTTATCTTACGTTCGTTGTTGTTAATGCTTTTCATGTTTAATCTTTGAGTTACTAAGATATGTCAATCAATGATTAGATCATATGTCAAAGCGAATATTGTTCTAACGTGAAATGAAGTTTCATATTTTACTAGATTTATACTTTTTAACAAATCTGTTGATATATAAGTAGTTAACTATGGCGGCCTTTTTAATAACTTGTTACAAATTATGTATGGCATATAACCAACTTTATTTTTTGATAAGCTTTTAAAGTTTATAGTTAGGTTAGAAGAAAGGGTATCATATTTAACCTAAATATAATTAATCCGGTAGGATATCAGTCACATTTATTAAACTGCATCATAGTCATTGAGTCATTTGTTTAATTTCATTTAGAGCTTAGGTTAATTTTCTTTAACAATTTTTGAATGTAACATTCTTGTGATTTTTAAAAACAAAATTAAGAATTGTTAGATGAATTTACTTCGTTTCAAATAAGAGGATGAAGATATAAATCGTAGAGTAAACTATAAAAGTTGTCCACATGGTATTTTCTAAAAAAAGTATAGTCAATCTTTAAAATTACAATGGCATTCCCTACTTTTAAATTTTAGTTATCTGTAAACTACTCGTGGAAAAATATGTCGTGCAGTTTTTCAGTCGCAAGGGCATAGCAAGATGAAATTTGCTACACATAGGAGACGACGATTATTGTAGGAAAAATTTTGTGACAAATTCGTTATGCGATTTGCGACTCTTTTATGACAAAAGATTGTGTTAGAATTTGATAAGCAATTCCCACGCACCCTTATAATTGTTATTATTATGTTAACAATGTATTAAATATTTATAGAATGGCCACCTTAATAATTAGAATTTATGTTTGTGGTTCATTTGCTACAAACATTTTATTTATGTAAATGTTGGTTTGTTATTATTGCTATTACTGTTGTTTTTGCTTTTGCTCTTGCTCTTGTTGCTATTGCTATTGTGATTTATTATTAATTTTATTATCATTATTTAAATTATTATTTAATAGTAATTAATGTGGTTATTATTAATACTACGTAAATAAAACTAAAGTTTTCGATGCGTTAGCGACGCAATATATACAGTAACGACAATCATTAGCATTAATATTGATATTAAAAAATCAGATCGACATTTTTGTGATGCAACACTTAGATTTAATTTAATTTTTGTCGCAATTTTGTGGGCGACTTCCAAAAAAAGGTAGAGTTTTTTTTTTTTTCTTTCTTTTTTTTTTTTTAAAGTTTTGTTGTTGTTCTCGTTGAAAGTTTGTTAGAAATACATGGTTTCAGTTTCGTTGGAAATGAGTCCAAAATGCGTTGGAATTGACGACACAAAAATTGAGTCCTATATTTTTACGGGAAATAGTGTCGTTTTCTAGCATTAAAAGTTTCTAATTTTACTATGATTGGGCTATGTTTCAAGTTTATCTCCTAACCAATTTCGCCGTAGGCATTCTAGATCTGATTTAGAATATCGGTGTGTATCATCATCTTTCGGTATGAATTAATTTTAAAACTGGTGTTCGCAATCCAAAAACCCTCTTGAAAACCAAGATAAATTGCACGAGAAAGAAAAAAGCAATATTATTACGTTTGAATCGGACCGGCTAGCCCGACCGGGATTTTGTTGGGTCACTGGTGCGATCCACCCCCACTCGTTTCTTTCTCTAAAAACCAGCCGGTTCGAATCGATTCGGGGGTTGGACTGGGAACTCGTTCGGACTAGATTTTCATTTTTTTATTTTTATTTTTTTATTTTTTTTATTTTAATGGGTTTAATGGGTAGGTCGAATAATGAATTTCAGTGTTTGATGTATAATTTTTGTTGAGTTTTATATATGACTAGGTTATATCCCCGTGTATTACACGGGTTAAATAACAAAATAATCAAATATTTATTGATGATGAGTAAAAATTGTAAAACGTTATTTTAATATAACATATGATTAACTTTACGTATAGTTAAGTATTTTGATTTTTTTATTATTTTTAAAACTTTCATTTTAAAAAATTGCTTTTAATTTTTTATTATTTTATCAGTATTTTGTTGTTTAAAAACTTTAAGTTTGTTTTAAATAAATGTTCTTTTATAAAACTTTTATTTTATAAAAAGATTGAATTTAAATATTTCATAATTTAAAAAAGCTTCATTTTTTTAGAAAATCATAGTTTTAGAAAATTTTATTTTTGAAAAAATATATTTCTTAATCAAAATACTTAGTTTTTATTTAATAAAAAAATACTTTGAAAATTATTAATTCAAGGATTTGAATTTATAATAGAGAGAAAAAGAGAAATATTTGGAAATTAGTTACTTGACTTTTAAAAAATAAAATAAATAGTTTAGGCGGGAAAATAATTGGGGGAAGAATTGTGGGAATGCCATGTGTACCATATTGTAAAGGATTATTAGTATAGATTATAACATATACATATAAAATACTTATATTGAATTGTATATAGAACTATACATATAATATACATAATGTATATATTTATGATGTCATCGGGATTTTTAATCCAGTCCGACCATTCGACCAGTAAAATGATCGGTTTGCTGTCCGATCCAATTTTAAAAACATTAGAAAAAGGGACTAAGTTTTGAACTTAGAGTGTGAGAATCAATGAATATTTAAGATGTTAATTAGCTATAATGTTCCTCTAGTTTCTTAAAATAACTCATATTGTTCCTTTTCATAATGAAAATACCATCAATTCACATAGATTTATTGATCAAATTTCATCTATAGTTTTTTTAATTGCTCTACTCTACTCTAATTTAAAAAAATTCACGTCTCAAGTGAGACTTAAACCTAATGTTTTTTAAATGATAAGCATACACGTTATCATCATGCTAGCCTAGTGATTACTACATTTAATCTATAATTGAGATTGTTTTTTTTATAGTCCTTTATGATTCAGGTAGTTTTATAGTAAAAAAAGTATTTAATTTAAAAAATATAAGAATGATTGTGGGCTTTACACGTGTCTTTATATTGTTTTAACATTTTGATTATAGTGTCAAATACATCAGCTTATTATTTCATATACATTCATTGTGTCATATATTTTACATCATTTGTTATGTGTATTTATCGTTGTAGTTTACGTTTTTGATAATTTTGTGTTATTATTGTCATTGTTTCTATAGATTATATAAACTTATTATCTTTCATTGTGTTTTATAATTAGAAATACATACTAGTATACTTTCATCAGTGTGTTTGTCAAAACTCATACAGTTGAAAGTAACACAATGTGCTATTTTTATCATTATTTATTATACATTACATAAACTTGTTGTCGTCTATCATTGTGTTTTACAATTAGAAGTACACAATGATTTTATTTCACCAATGTATTTTTCAAAATTTATAGTGTTCAAGATTACAAAATAACAATCAAAAAACACAATGAGACATTGTATTGTTTTGTCATTGTTTTTAATATATTAGATTAAATGGTTGTTAATTTATTATTTTGTTTTACATATTAGAGATAACAACAATGTTATTCCATCATTATATTTTTTTTTAAATTCATCATTTAAAAAAAACACAATTGTATTTAGAAAAACACAATAACTAACACAAGGACACAATTAACTACACTGAAAGACACAATTACGAGATATGAGCTAAAAACGTAAAAAGATATATTAAAATTTTATACAACAATATTGCACTCGTTTTAAAGATAAAAAACACTCATTTTTATCTTGTAATTTTTATATAAAAAATGTTATACATAAAAGTTATGAATATTTAAAAAAACCGAAGAACTTACAAAAAATTAACAAAAGTGGTTAGTTTTATAATAACACTTTAACTACTTTTTTTTTTTTATAAATTGATCTCAATCATTGATTAAAAAGATAAATGATTAGAATTACCATTTATATTTTATTCTTAAAGCCCTTTGTATTTAAAAATTTCCCCTTATGATTCTAGGTTAAACTCTACCTATATAATTGATGATATTTATACATTAACTCATCAATTATACGGTAATATTTTAAATATTACTTGTTATTTGAGGATCGGACGCGTGTACTTAACCAAGAAAGCCGGCAGAATTTGTGGGGTTGAACTGTCAATAAAAGACCAAGTTCAACTCATTTCAGAACAGTGATCAAGGTATCAAACACTCATGTAAAATTATTAAATTAACCATTTTTATGGAGATTTGTTTTCAAGGTATTTCTAGGGTATTATTTTTATTTTATATTAATTATTTGTTTATTTGTTAAACATATACATGAATGCAAATATATCACAGCTAGGTTTTGTCCATGCATCTTCTGATTCCTTGGGACATATCATCTAATTTAACTTAGAATGATCTTGAGGTTCTTATTTTCCATGTGATAGTTAATGTGACACTTAGGCCTCTCTTAATTTATAATATATTAATGAACTAAGAAATCACATTTAAAACGGTATAAACTAATCACTGAAATCTGTTTATTCTTATTAATTGACGCGAATTCACTATAAACCGACTTGCATGTGGCTTAATGGTTTAATGAGATCAAATCGAATGTAATACCTTCAAATCACTATTAGAAAGTAGAAACTCAATTATGCGTCTATATTTTATATTAGAGAAACGCTATATTAAGCACCCTACGAACTCTTCAAGAAGTTCTCCTTTTACACATTTTTATACACGTATAAAATAGTTTTCTTTTTCTTAGGTGTTTATATATGTGTAAATATGTGTAAAAATGTTCTTAAAGTTTTCAAAAACTAGCACACGTCATTAAGCAAGCGACTTTGGTTCGAGACCCGGCACCCTCCCCCCTGGTGATTTTCTTATCTTCTTTCCTATTTTTCTTAATTCTGTTTTGGGTTAATTTTTTTTATATATGTTATTATTTTTTTTCTCTTAAATTCCTTTTTAACTTGAGTAAGATAATGTTGATAAAAACCATGCAATAATATTTAGATTGTTTTATCATACTGGCTTTTTCTAATATATGTTTTTATGTGACAAGCCGCAGGCTGAACTCACTAGGTTCTTTTATAGTAATTAAGATATGAAAAGAACCTTATTTAAAACGAATAGCCAAACTCACTACAAAAATATGTTGAAATTTGTAAGGCTCAAATTGGTCGAATAGGACATTAGTATTCACCCCATGGGAAAAATTAATACATTGAAGCTTTGATAATAATAAAAACATGAACAGTTTTCACGACTTGTACGTTTGGATTTTGATGACTTTTAAATTATTACTCAAAACTAAATTCTGAATAAAATTTACACTAAAACTTAGATAAAAATAAGCATGTTGCAACACTACATTTGTAACTTAATAAAAAAATCATATTCTTAAAGTTATAAGAGAAAAAAATAAGCAAAAAGTTGAGGGGGGCACTTGTCATGAAATCATTGGTCTAAAAGAAGAAAGGTTAAAACGAGGAGGAAACATATGGTAATATTGTAACTTTTGAAAGGTGATAAATACAAGCTAGTCATTGAAGCATGAATGTACAAACCATTGAAGTTATTTTAAGGTTTTTTGCAACTTTTTTCTTCTTATAACTTTTAAAATATGATGTTTTATCAAGTTTCAAATTTGTCATTTCTACATACTTGTTTTTACTAACATTTTGATGTGATTTTTTTTCAATGCCGACTTTTGAATAGCATTATACATTTTTTTACTTTTAGAATATGACTTCATTTATAATTCAGAATATGACATTTTGAAAAGTTTATTTTTATCCATGCTGCAATATAAGTTTTATACGAAACCTTGGAGTCAATACAAATATACAAATTGCCTAAACCTACTTTTACAAATTTCAACATTTACAATGTAACGATCTATTTCTTATCATGAATAGCAGCCTTAGAACTTTTACTACTATCGGGTATCTAACTTTTGAAGTTCACCTACTAGTTTATATGTCTGCTTCTTAATATATGACTTTAAAATATAAGTTTGAAAAACCTTTAATATTAATAAATAAGTTATAAATTATTTTGTTATTATAAGTAGATATTGTTGAAAAAGCTTCCCATGTTCTCCCCCGTATTCCGAAAGTACCGAAGTACTATTTACGATCCATCGCCAATGATGAATTAGTTACTCCAATCATTGCATATAGATTGATAAATTTTATTTCATTATATCTTATAAGATTTTATTTTATTTTTTAATAGACAGGATATTCCTTTTGGTTGAAACACATTAAATAATGCATAATTTCTTATTAAGGGAAGATTTAGATGATAATTGTGTTTTTTATTTCATATATTACTAATTATATATTATATTATATATTATATATAGGTATATAATACAACCTGTTATTACAAAAGTATATATAAGCATACTGAAAATATAGTTAAATATTTAATTCTTAATTTAAGTTACACTTTCTACATTGTTATTACTAAAATATATGCAACATAAGAAGTATAATATGACGAAATTAATAGTTTAATTATTTTGGTGTAGTTATAGTAAAAAAGCTTATTAATAAAAAAAAGTCTAAGAATAATTGTAAGTTTGGCATGTGTTCTTCTACTGTCTTAAAAATGAGAGCATTTTGATTACTGTGTTAAATGCGTCTGCTCATTGTGCCTTATACGTTTATTATGTCAAATATCAGTTCATCACGTCATATATTTTATATCATTTGCTATATGTATTAATCATTGATTTTATGTTATTTTTGTCATTGTTTCTAGATTATAAAAACTTATTATCTATCATTATGTTTTACAATTAGAAGTACACAATGATATATATTTTTCACCATTGTATTTTTAAAACTTATAATTTTGAAGATAACATAATATGTTATTTTTGTTATTTTTTTTAATTGTATACACGTGTTGTTATCTATCATTGTATTTTATAGTTAGAAATACATAATGATGTTACTTCATCAATGTATTTTTCAAAACTTATAATATTTAAGATAACACAATGACGCTCAAAAAACAAAATGAAAAATTGTGTTATTTTTTCATTATTCTTAATGTATTAGATTAATTAGTTGTTACTTTATTCTTATGTTTTGCATACTAGAGATACAAAACAATTTTATTCAATCATTATATTTTTTTAAAGTTTATCATTTTAGAAAAATACAATACTATTAAAAAAAACACAATAACTAACAAAAAAACACAATAAACTACGCTAAAGATACAATAACAAACAAAAATCATATGAGCATAAAAGCGTAAAAAAATTATTATCTTTTTATATAACAATATTGTACTTGTTTTAAAAATAAAAAAACGCTCGTTTACAGGTGTATTTTTTATAAAAAAAAATAATATCGTATAGAAAAGTTATAAACGTTTAAAAATATATGAGCAAACTTGAAAAAAAGTTAACAAAATTGGCTATAGCTAAAATACTCTTCTAAAAAGTTTTGAATTATAATAAATAGGTTTTTTAATTTAATTTTTAGTGAGAAAAAAAAAATACAAGACAAATATTGAAATATGCTTTTTATAGATACATAAAAGGTTAGGGTCTCTTTCGATCAATTTTTCTGTTAGGTGTTGATTTTGGACTCGATTTTTTCATTTAAAAAAATAAACATCTTACGGAGAATAAATGGTAATTTTGTTCATTCTTATAGTTTTAGTGTCTAAATGATCTATAAGTATCTGATAGCCACTTTTCTTAATAAACTTTTGAGTTAATTACACAGATACTTTTTGTGGTTTAGTGAAAATAACATGTTTACGTATTGATTTAATAACTAAAAGAAGTTTATTAAATAAAGGTAATAACCTTGAAATTATTTTTTTAAAATTAAAATGTTATGAACAATTAAAAGACAACATCTTAATAATCATTAAAAGGTTATCAAATAATCCCTCAGTCTTGGATTGCCCCCACAATTTGGTGAGGATTCATATTTGTGCAAGCATTGGATTAGATTTATTTAGAAGAGCTTTGAATCTATACGATCATATTAACCACTTATATATGAATCTTATATGTTTTAAACCCTCTGACCTCTTGAATGATGGGAAGAAACCATGTTCCTTTAGGGATAAGCATGAGATTAGATGGTATTTATAAATATAAAAACTATTTTTAAGTCATTCGTATTTGGTGAGTGACGGTGACAGATTAATTTCATCACGTAGGCGTCATATCAGTATTGGTCTGATAGTGATAGAAATGTGTGATGGGTTAATGATTATACTAAGTTTTTAATGAGTAGTTAATCATTAATATTACTATTGATTTTTTTTATAAAAAATATTAATATTAATACTAACATCTTCTAACATTACAAGATAATTAAAAAAATTTACCACTAGAAAGTTGAAAAAAAGGAAAGACAATACTTAAACATTAAAAAGAGATTAATATTACATTTCATATTTTTTCCTCGTCTCGTAGCTTCGTGTTGTTCATGTTTTCCTTACCCTGATCCGTCAAGTGAACGATATTGCCTAAAGTAGTTTCGCACGAACAAGTGCGACTTCTTCTTCATTACACCACTTCAACCTTGACAGCATTAGTCTGGCTTCAAATGCTTTCTTTTTGTGTCTTTTTTTATGGGGGGACAGGTTGTGTTTAAAGAACAACCTCTACGTTGGGTTCGACGTGCGTTTCGAGAACAAAGTCGGGTGACGGTGGTTGTTGGTTATACATATGTAGAGGTCGGTTCCAATCAACAAGCAATAACATAGGTTGCGTCGGTGTTGGTGGCCGAGGCCTGTAACAATTGTAATGTGGATAGAACATGTTAAAAAGTTGGTGGTAAGCTTGAGAACTAAATTTAAAGGGATCGCTGAAAGAATTTACAGTGAATTTTTTGAAGAAGAAAAAAAAATATTTTTTGTATTACAAAAATTTTATATTTATAGTGAATAATTGGGGTAATAAAACTTTTATCAACTAGCCGGCTGGTGGGTTGACGATATGTCTAATGTGATAGGGTGTCTCCTTATCCCCTCCCCCACATTAGAGATGTCTTAAGAAAAATAAAGGGCCTACGATTAAGTCCCTTAGGTAAAAAATAAAGAGCTCTTAATTCATCATCTTAAAATAATTGAAGTCTTAATAATGGTTAGTTGCCGACTAATGATTGGTAAAATAAGACTTCCATCATTAACTAAGTTATCATTTATCAAAGTATTAGCTTATTTGACACCTATAATAACAAGTCATAAACCTGCATTAAATTATGTATTAAATAATTAAGTAAGAAAAGGATTTAGGAGATGGCGTATTAATCCCAACTGATCAAGGATAAAATGTGAGTTGTAATTCACGAATAAAATTAGGATTCTTGTTCTACCAAAAACAGAATAATTTGCATTAATTAATTAGTCGAGTCAATTCTTGTAACATTCTGTTACAACCCTTTAAAAGGGTATAAATATGCTTCTAATTTCCTTCACCTCCAAAGCACATATCAAAAAAGCCTTCTGTTACACATCACATAACTTAAAAAAGAGATCATCTGCATATATACAAAATTTCCCAGAAATTTAAAGAACCGACCGAAAAGATGGAGTCATACGCAGGCGTTTTTGATGATGAATGGATGAATCTGAGCTCAATGTTCTTCTGTAATCAAGATTCTAGTGATTTCGCAAGCCATGGATTGTTCTCAACTGAACATGATCATGGTTTGAATCTTGAAACTCATATTAGTTCTAGTTCGCGCGCTAGCAATGATCAGATTAATTTAGCATATACTTCTGATCATGATATTAAATCTGATTTCTATAATCATTTTTCTCAAGAAAGTAGCAATATTATGGAAGGTGATAATAGCAACTTCTTGTTTCTAGCTCAAGTTTTTTCTGATGATGCAATGGAGGAGATTCATTGTTTGAAACAAGATGAAGTTGTAGACAAGGGTAAAATGGAGAATTCAGTTGGTCAGCCTATGCCAGTTGCTGATCAACACCTCAAGAGGAAGTATGAAATGCTTGAAGTACTTCCCACTGCTACCAGAAATATTAATAAGAAAAGTAGGGTTTCAAATAATAATGTAAGTATTTGGAGAATATGAAATTGATTTTGCATATGCCATCTCATAAAAACATATCATAATAAAGAAAACCTTATAGAATTTTAATTTAATGTTGTTTTAACAGAAAAACAAGAAGAATTCGGCACCAAAGAAGATGCCAAAGATGATGACTTCTGTTGACAGAAGCGATGATGATAGCGAAGAGATTCATCAAAACAAAGGAAAAGTTGCTATAAAAAACAATGGAAGAGGGAATGTACAAAGTTCAAGTTCCTGCAGCTCCGAGGACGATTCAAATGCTTCTCAAGATTCGTATGGAAGAGAAACCGTAACAGTTAAAACACGAGCTGGTAGAGGCGCTGCAACTGATCCCCAAAGCATATATGCTAGGGTAAGTTTTTGTAAATACTGTTTTCACTGTTTTCTGTCATAATCTCTTGAAAGTCACATGTCCAACAGAAGCTATGATTTACCTGATCTCTTTGTTTGTAAAGTGATAATTAGTTACTTCACCATTTAAACAAATTAACGTCTCTTTTTGGGATTTTGAAACTAATATGCATTCCATGACCTTTTTACAGAAAAGAAGAGAAAGAATAAATGAAAGACTCAGAATCCTTCAGACCCTTGTACCAAATGGGACAAAAGTTGACATCAGCACAATGCTTGAAGAAGCAGTTCATTATGTGAAGTTCTTGCAGCTTCAGATTAACGTAAGATTAAACACTACTCAAATTATAATATTAAAAAATATTAAAAATCATATTATATAATTTGATGGTTGTGATTACTTTTTACTTATGTTTAATCGCTTTTTTGATTATCAAATCTTGCAGTTGCTGAGCTCCGATGATAAGTGGATGTATGCGCCGATAGCGTACAATGGAGTGGACATGGGTCTCTACAACAATATTTCACCAACATTATAATTTATAAATCTTAAATTTGGGATCTTTTTATTCATTGCCCAATTAATTAATTAAATACCAAATCAAGAAACGAGGGGAGTTTTTACAATCTGACTTAATTGTAATTCAAATGTAATTACAGACTTCATTATATATTCCGGATCATGATATGGAATTCTTGAGATTTTATTTTATAACATTTTGAATGATTTTATTACATTGGCTGACACATTTTCTACAATCAGACATGTGGTGATGGTTTAATAGGAGCATATTAGTTAGTTATAAATTAAACGCGTTTATCAAGATCCATGGAACAATACAATTAACCATACATATAAATTATTATATGTATATGTATATGTATGTTTATTTTGACTGGCTATTGCCATGATCCAGTGAATCTATAAGTTTCATTTTTCTGAATAATTGAGGTCACATTATATAATAATAGATTATATGTGTTCTAGCATGTTTGTGCATTTGAGTCAGCCAAATCAAATGATTATGAAGATTTCTATGCAAGATAATGCCAACAAAGTCAAACATTATCTTATTTTGGAACCACATATGGTGTAAGTGATGCCAAATAGCTTAGATTTGAAACCTAAGATTATGCATTTATGTCCAATACCTTTGGTTAACAATTTATTGGTTATCCAAAGGTATAATTGGAATGGAAATGCGTCTCGTTTTTATACTAGAGGTTAGGGACTTAAATTCTACAATTGACAGATTGTGAACAAAATTAGAATCCGTATTGAGGAAAAAAAACCATTCCATTAGGTGTAAGCTTATTAATCTGTAACTAAATTTTATTGCTCTTTCATAAAATTTACAAATTCGTTTCTATCTTATATACCATTGGTTGAACATATACCAAATGGTATAAACTTTTCTGACAACCTAATATATTGTCTAATATTCGATTATGTAAAATACACAAATACGTCCCATTTTAAATGTTATAACATTGCAATTTAAGTTTTGTTTTCGTTATTATAATTATATAGGATTTTGAATTTTTGATTTTAAATATCATGAATATTTAACAATTTATTTCACTACTAGAAAACTCTTTTAGTTTCAAAAAAAATTACCAAAAAAAATGTTTGACAGAATCTAAGACAAATTTGCAATAAAAAGTGACGACAAAAAACCCCTAATATTAGAAACAGATTTATGACAACTTAGCGACAAGAAAATACTTCGTAGGAATCCGAATTTGCGGACATAATTTTCTGAAACATGTATATTTTGTTATCTGTATGAAATTCATCAAAAACTAACAGCTATTATTTGCCTAAGAAACCTACTAAATACTTTAAGTCACTGCTAAACGCCTAAACTTGTCAAACAAATTTCGACGAAGTCACTCTAGTTGTGTTGGAAGCGGTTCGTCGAACTCTAAACCCTATGCTATGCTAAAGCTATTGACAAAGATATTCGAGCAACATACAGGCTCTATTGCTCTAAGGTGGAATACGGATCGAGCCTCTATACGTTACGAGTTATTGGGCCTTTGGCTTAAAACATGGCATAGCATAATTCAATCCAATGCCAAGATAAATTAGTTGTGGGCTTTTACAGAGATGGGATCATTGGGATGGGAAAGTTATTGGGCTAGTGATATATGGATATGGGGCTTTAAATATTACCAAGTTTGCGATCCGCTTTTGAAATACATTATTATTGATCCGTCATCCGTGTGATATAGCACAAGTTAGAAAGTGCCTAAAGATTATGTTTCTTTGTCAGTTAATAGCGTTTGGAGCATATGATATTGTTGAAACCGTTATAAGGGTTCCCTATGGAGATTGTTCAGTTGTCGGGTTGTGTCAAAAGTCAACGTTGACTTTGACCAAACAGTCAAATATTTGGAAGTCAACCAAAGGACGATCGAAGACTTGATTGCTTCACGGGATAATTTTCCCTCTCATGGTAGTATTTTTGTACGGATAGGAAAGAAGGATCACATTTTAGCTTGTATTGGTGTATATCTTGAACGGGCCAACTATAAGTGCAATTTGAGATTTAAGGAATTTTGATATATTTTCTGAAGCCATCTTTCTTTAGTATTAGTTTAATCAGAGTTTGTTTGACCACGCTTTGGAGTGGCTAAATACTTTCTTAGGTTTTTTAGGCAAAATTTAGTTTTTTTAACCCTTCTCTACATATTAAAAGTTTAAAACTAGTATAAGAAATGTATACCAACAATCCAAAATGTTAGCCCTCGATGCCAAGAACAAACTCATGATTTACTCACTTTCGGCTACTACCGTATACGCCTTATTATTCTTTATCAAGGAATGCTCGGGATTATCATCACGATCATCGGTTAATTGCATGTTTAGCAAACTTACTTTCTCAATACCAATAACTATAATTCTTGTAGCATTTCAAGAAGTACTAGATTATTTTATATATCATGCCTGTCTCAAAGTACTAGGGTTGTATCTTTGCCTTTTATCACATTCATTAAAGACTAAAGTCTATTTAACGAGATGTATCCTTCTAACACATCACTTAAGGATTTTGATGCATTTAAACATTTCATAACCCATATAAAAAATCTTGTGAGCATCAAATTCCCTCTCACTTATTTTATCCACACGCTCCAAAACAAAACGGTGTTGCCCAAGGAAAAATTGACATCCATTTGAGGCTACCCGCGCACTACTCTTTCAGGCAAACTTATCTAAACACTTTTAGTACGACGTTTATATCATTATTAGCTTCCACCTCAATTTAGTTAGATTATCTTAAGTCAACTTTAACATGACCCAGTATATCAGCTACTTCATTTTTAAATAAATATTTATTATCAAGCATCATCTTTTTTTAAATGTCTAGGGAGCAGAGAGTACTAAATATTTATTACTTAGTACGTAGTACACGATACAAGTCAAGTTAAAATAATAATTAAAGTTTAAACACATCTGGTAGGTTTCAAATAGACCAAAAAAGTTGACTTCATTATCAGTGACCCAAAAATGAGAACCAAACTCACCATGATACCTCTGCAAACCATATGCAGAAGGAGGTATCAACACACTGCTGCAAGAGCAATCCACGCCGCGGTCGAATCGCGATATCTTGATCAGGGTCCAGACTTAGCAGCTGCGCTAGAGCAAAGGCTGAATGCTGAGCTTCCAAAACAAACCAACACTGGGGCTTCCATCTACAGAGTTCCAGCCCGTTTGAGGTTGGTCGAACCCAAAGCTTATGAACCGAATATCGTTTCAATTGGTCCATACCATCATGGAGCAGCTCATTTACAAGCCATGGAGAGTATAAAGTGGAGCTTCTTTCATGGCATCTTCGATCCAAACAAGCCCGATCGTCCTAACCTGAATGCAGTAGTTGAGGAACTCAAGGAGATTGAACTGCAGGCTCGTGGTTGCTACTCGGAACATCTGAAGATCAGCAGCAAGCAGTTTATTCACATGATGCTGGTTGATAGCTGTTTCATCATAGAGCTTCTAAAAGAAGCAAGAGAGGTTGATTTCAGTAAGAAATCAATGCACATAAGAAGATGGATGCTACCCGTGCTCCAACGCGATTTTATCATGCTTGAAAATCAGCTCCCTTTGTTTGTTTTAAACAAAGTGTATGACTTAACAAATAGCTCTGCTTGTGAAGGAACAGAAACCTTGGGTTTGAACGAGCTCGCGCTTCAGTTCTTGGAGCCTATGATATACAAAGATTTGGATGCACCTAAGAACAGTGCTTCAGGTGTAGAAGGAGATGGTAAAAGCCACTTTCTTGAGCTCTTTCGGGCCAGCATCTGCCTAACTGAAGTGTTGCAAAGTAAGTTTCTTGTTAAGGAGCCACACATGTTTCGTTCTCTGACAGAACTGAAAGAGTCTGGTGTGAAGCTTAAGAAGGCGGAGGGATGTCAGCCGTTAGATGTAAGTTTCAAGAAGGGAGTTCTGAAGATTGCTCCAGTGAGCATGGATGACTACAGATTCACATTGTTTAGAAACATGGTGGCCTTTGAGCAATGCCACTTCGGCTGCAAACCGCATGTAACAGCTTATGTGTTCTTTCTTGATAGGCTGATAAACTCTGCTGAAGACATCGAGTTGCTTCATTATTCGGGCATTTTACAGCATACTCTAGGTGGGAACAAACACGCAGCAAGGCTCGTGAACAAGCTCTGTAAAGAGGTAGCTGGGGCTGCTAATGATTCTTATTTACGTGATGTTCTATGGAAGATCAATTGCTACTGCAATGATGGCTGGAATCAGAAGAGGGCGAAACTGAAGCATGAGTATTTTTACAATGTTTGGGTATCACTCTCGACGATAGCTGCAATTATAATCATTTACCTTACCATACTTCAAACAATTTCGGGGCTTGGAGATGGAGAAGAACAAACTCACTTGTTTGGAACTGGTTTTTGGGTTAAATTTGCAGAAGCTTTTGCTATACCATTTGGAGGTTTTAAGCCATCTAAGAAGTCATCAGTGCCTGTTAAAGATAAACTTGAGATCTTTGAACAGCTCTTTGGTCACAAAGTACTTGACGATACGAATCCTTTGTTCTTCATGAGTTGTTAGTGATTATGGTTATAGTAATATGCAGGAATGATGACTGTCCTGTTATTGCAAGCAAAATAATATATCATGTGCTATTATTTCTTGTGTTATTTCTGATGTATTTTCTTTCTCAGAAGATGTACACTATCTTCTCACCATTTAAGTTCAAGCAGAGCCAGCATATGAGCAAAAAGGACTAAATCAAAGATCAGTTTTTTAGTAACTCCCAAATACAGGAATTTATAAGGTTATAAGCAACCAATGTGAGTGTATAAGAATAAGATACAATAATTTTTAGTTTTCATTGTAATTGCATAAATGAATTCCTAACTAACTGCTTTTATGTCATCTTGGATGATAAATGATTAGCAGGCACCAGATCTTGATGCCGCAACCTTTAATCCTCGTCAAACCCGGATGCATAGTGCCCCGCATTTCTATCCTGTACCCAAAAACATTATCATAACAGTCAACACTTGTTACTTTTCTATTATTAGAAAGAAAAGAAAGAGGGAGATTATGGAGTCAGCTTACTACCTGGGACATCATTCGCTGCTTGTTCAGAAACTGTGTCCTTGCCTTGTTAAGGATAGAGTTGGGAGATCTGTACATCCTCTGTCATGTATATAATTCATGTCAGATGATGCATAGCGGAAGCATAAAAGATTATAAAAATTTATGCATTTCAAATGAAAATTGATGTATTGCTTAATGAATAAAACCAATACATGAAACTTTTTATAGGGAAATTCTCAATTTGACAGCCTTTAAGGGCTCCAAATGAAAGAATTTGGGTCCGAATATTGCAGCATCTCCGCACATATAATAGACCCCATAACTCTAGAGACGGATCAAAAGTTATGCCCATATTAAGTAAGGCACTTCTCTAACTCATTTGCTTTTCAAGTTGCTCCAAAGATGAATCTAGCAACTCTTGTATCAGCTCTGACTTTGTATCATCAAATCAAGTACTTGCCAATATTAAAAGTTTATGTTGGGATATTATTGTATATTCAACAATGGGTCCAGTCATCTACTTCTTTTTCCAAAAATTCCATATCTAACATTAAATGAAAACTAACATGAGTTCAAGGTGTAATTGTGTAAAGAGGATGAGCATACCTTGTCCGTCCCTGAAACACGATCCACGCTTGATAGAAGCTTTTTCTTTGGTGTAAAGTTAAATACCTCATGAAGAAATCCATTTTCCTGTACAAATATAAATCAATCATTAATATCAAATAATTAAAATAAAAAAGTGATACATATTACGAAATTTTCATATGATTGTATATGTTTGTTGCCAGTTTAAGGAAAAACTTCTGATATATTAACAACCGAACCTGCATATGCTTCACAAATCCTCCACTGAGAAATCGCTTTATAAAGTTCAACTGTCAAAACATATAAATTAGAACACAATATAAATATGCAACCATATTGACAAAAAGACCATAAGAACACTAAACCAAACCTGTATTAGCTGGGACCAAGTAGTAGTGGTAAGTGACTCTCCACCGATCTTCACTGAGCTTTCAGGTGCATAACCATCCTAGTTAAAGAGATAAAAATAACAAAAGAAAAATGTAATCAACATTCTATAGCATGTACACTGATCAATTGAAAGAACTGATTGAGGAATACCTCAAGAAATTCCAAAATATCTCGGAAAGTGTTTCGCTGATTATTGAGATCTTTTTTGGCAGAACCCTTTCCACCTGCCTCAGCAGAAAGGTCCCGCACTTGATTCAACACTTTGGCTCTCAAACCATGTATATGATTAACATCCCGTGAACTAACATCACCATTAACGGAACTGTCACTGTTAACTTTAGAAGAACCACAAAACTTCTCCAAATTGCCCATTTCATATATCAGAGCTAGTGCTTCACCAGCTGCAATTCGCACTGATCTGTCATCCTTTTCTAAGAGGGTCGAAAAGTAAGAAACCGACCTAAAAATGCAGAGGTTAGTGTGTACAAAATAGAAGAACACATAACTAAAGGTGTAAAACCGAAATTGCTTACTCCTGCCAAATTTTAGGATCAAGTGTCCACCCATCCATTGTTGTTAGAAGAAACGCCCAAGCAGATACGACGGCTGTTATTATTGCTGGTGATGGCTTAGTGGCAACCACCTGAAACATGCACAGTTTAAAAAACTGAAGACTAGGACAGATGGTTAGCTTAATTAAAATATAATAAGAAGGGAAACATACATTGGGGCCAAGTTTTGGGTGCACCACTTGCCACATTATTTGCATGCATCTCTCAGTTTCTTCGGGTTCCTTTCCACCAACAAATGCGATCACAGCCAATCCCTCTACTAACTACAAATCAATATTGCCAAAAAATTGTTAAAAAGTCATTTTTAATTGCAAGCAGAATAAATTACACCACTAAATGTATAAATATATATTATACCGATGCTATCTTTGATGCTTCAGAGCGGGATCTCAGGGCCTCTGAGATAGGAGTAACCGATTCTTCTAAGATTTCTTGTGCTTTCTCACCCGGGCCAGCAGTTAGAGCTAGTAATCCTATAAAGATTGAACACTGTTTAGAGGCCTCATTTAGCGGATTAAATTGATTAAACAAAACAAAACGAAACATGAAGTCTTATACCAATGGCATGAGACGCTAAAGATATCTCTTTTGCAGACCCCTTCTTTACAGAATTCAAGCATTGATGCAGCAATGTTAGAGATCTATGGAGATAAAACAAAAAACATCAATCCACCATAATCAACGAAAATGAAGAACTGAAATCACAGGAAATTCTTACTTTTTCTCAACAAACTCGTGCGGTAAACTGCTATTAAATGCCTCAATTATATCCACCAAAGCCTTCTCCCTCGTGGATCCCCTTTGAAAACATAAAAATAGCAATAAATTCAAGTATTACATATAATATAGATATTAAACTTGATCAAACGTTAGCCATGAGACGCAAGTATCCATTTTTAGATAGTTTCAAATCACTCAATTTTCTAAATACATCTAAAGCCATCAATAATCAGGTTAATTATCCCTAACTTGAAGTACATGATTATGTTACCACCTAATTCTAATTCTTCATATAGCAATAATCACCTCCAAAACATAAAGTTATTAACAGAAAATTACCTTTTCTCATACAAAGCATCTAAACTCTGATCCAACACACTTTCTTTTTCAAGCTGCAAATCCTCCAAGGCAGAAGCCATCACATAATCAGACCGAATTGTCGACGACGAACTCACACTATCGGTGTCATCACTATCAAGCATTGCCGCATTCTTACGCTGTGAACTACCTGCAAAACCCAATCACCGAAACCACAAACATCTTAAAACCCCCATTAAACATCAATTACTTCAATACTACAAACACCCATTCAAAAGGTTAACTAAAACTGCATATGGGTGTAACAGTTATCGAAAGATTATCAACAAAAGCCCCAGTCACAAGCCAAATCTTGAAACTTAGAAGAAACCCAAGATTAATTGAAAGAAAACATAAGCGATTAAACGAAACCCTATAATCAATTGACCCCAATAATCAACAACAAGAACAAAATCGTGTAATTTACAAAAACCACTTACGCTGTTTACCCATCGGTGCCAACTCCGATTGAAATCGCTATCAGGAAATACAAGATTGACTACTACCAAGAAAACTGCTGAAGAACAAGTGCGAACGAATTGAAGAATAACAATAAACAGAAGCAATTGAGTAAATTGTTGTTGAATTAGCGTAAGAGAATCTATCCATCAAACAAATTCAATGACTAAATGGCGTGAAGAGTATTATTATTGATTGTAAATGGCGTGAAGAGAGTAATATTCAAGATGGATGGTCCGGAATATTCGCATAGCGTGTGGGAAAGAAGAGAACTCAGATGTTACGGTGAGATCTTGGCCGTTGGATCAGGGAGATTTCGTGGGTGTCAGAGGTTTGCTTTTATGGGAGTGAAACGGTGCCGTATTTGTGTTGATTGAAAGCCCTACGCGTTGGATTACTTCTAGATGACTCTATTCAGCCGCAAACGTTCGACCACTTTTTTATTTGTTTAAGATTTGTATAAATCTTTTAAAGCTTGTTTTTTCTTGATATATTTTTGGAAGAGATATGGTATATCTTTTAAAAAAGTTGCTTGTTCTTACGAGTCTCCGGAAAAGTAGTGATATTTAGGAAATAAAAATTTGGTGACTGTTGTTAATTATAGGTAAAAAGGCGATATAAGAAAATGTGAATTTACAATTAATAATAGGGGTAACTTTATAAAATCGTAACCAACTTTCAAAAGTGTTCCAATTAGGGAACTAAAGTTTTAAAAATGTTTCAATTATGTTACTTAGTTTTTATATTTTATATAAATTAAAAGTCTTAACATGTTTTTTAGCATGCTATACTTTTTGTTTCAATTAAAAATATTTTTTTCTATCTTTTGATGCTGATATGGAACGTTGACGTAAATTTTAGGTAATTTTTTATTTTTTTCATAATTAACATGTTTTCTTTATTTTTTTTATATAATTTTATATATTAAAAATTCTGACCCTTACGTCTTCTCCACATTACTTTTGTTGACATAAGAAAATTTAATGATGACTTGATTTGACCGTTTAGTGGTCCAATTCAAGAAAAATATGTATGAGTGACTAAATCAGAACACTTTTGAAACTTTATTACTATTCTGTGATATTTTCTCTTAATATTATTCGCAGTTAGTCATTGAATATGTTTGATGAATAGCTTTTTTTTTTTTGCTAATTCAACTACTATTCACTCAATTGCTTCTGTTTATGAAAATTTCATTCGTTCACACTTATTGTTCAGAAGTTATTTTGTGTTCGTAGTCAACCTTGTATTTCCTGATAGTGATTTCAATCAAAGTTGTTGCCGATGGGTAAACAACGTAAGGAGTTCTTGTTAATTACAAGATTTTGATCTTGTTCTTTGGTTATTGGGGTCAATTGAATTTAGGGTTTTGATCAATCACATGCGCGTGTGTTTTCGAGTTTGTTTTCTTTCATTAAGATTTATATCTTCAAAAAAATAAATACTTATAGCATAAAATATCTTCAAGAAATATAGTCTTTTAATATAACTAAACTAATATATGATAACCGTTATTTTGAGGATATGGACATTCATATTCTATTTATGCACGTATATCTCTATTGAATGTTTATCATTCGGAGGATTGTGGTTTTGTTTAAATATATTTGACATGTAAGAGCATTCAGAGTCCGTTCCCAATATATATGTGAGTATGCGTCTTATATTATGGGGGATGGTTGTGAGTGATTGTGAGTGAAAGAGGTAGAAAATATATGTGAGTAGGTGCCTTATATTTGGGGAAATACGGTACAACCCCCATAATTTTTTTAATATTTTTTAAAGTGATTGTAAGTGTATGAGAAAGAAAATGTAATGATAAAGGTATTAAAAAATATTATTTAATTGAAAAAGATAGAGAAAAAATAGTGATATTTAGTGTAATTATAAAGATGGTGACGAGGGATAGATTGTGAATGCTCAGGGGTAATATATAATTCAAATAGTTCAAATTTAAGTAAAAATGATTAAAAATAAGAGTGTGTATGGTTGATGTTAGGGATGTTCATCGAATCGAACTCTTTAATATAAGTATAATATTTTTATATTTTTATTTAAATCAGAATTTTTTTAAGTCAAAATTTTTTTAAAAACGTCAATGTGTTGTGCTCATAACTTGCGTGATTATTGACTGCGTAATTATAAGAATAACTTGCATAATTATAAATACAACTTGCGTAATAATATTTATAACGCGAGTAATTTTACTTTGCTTAATATAAGAATAATTTGCGTAATAATATATATAATCTTGCGTAATTATATACCTTTTATGCGTAATTGTGGTGCGGACGAAACTACCCCTCCACCAAAAAATATGTCACACGCTGGTGACTTCTTACACTTCGCACGAAAATTACATTTTATATAGTAATCGATATCTTTAATTTATAATACTTATATAAGTATGAAAGGATAACAAAATTGATACTTTAGACAAAATTTAAGACATTTAAACATTTGATTCCTTTTGTAAATTTTCCATAATATTAAAATTGCTCTTTAAGCATGATATACAAGTAGCCTAAGCATGTTAAACATTTAATGATAAGTTTAATTAATTTTATATTTTCATTAATATTGTAGACTTTATATAAATTATTATTTGAATATATATAAATTATTATTCATAGAATTTATAACAATATCATGTTTTAAAATGTAAAAACATAATTAAAAAAAGCATTCAAACATGAAGAAATATTTTTTGTGACTTATATATTTTAAAAAATATATTCATAAATCCCAAATACCAATATCATTGGTAAATCTTAATCTTTTTGTAACACCATTCTTACCATATACTATTTTGACCCATTACCCAATCCGACCAAAATACTCAATTTGTCACCTCTAATCTTTTTTTAGAGATAGAAACGAGCCAATGATTGTGATATGATACGTATAAAAAGTAAAATGTCTCTCTTTAGTCTTATTGTTTGAGTGTTTGACCCATATTAGATCGAATGGCCTACCCGTTTATCCCGTCTAATGTCACCTATGTTTAACTACTAAGATACCTATATGATTTCTTTTTATTTGTTAATTTTATGCATTATTATACTACATTCAAAATCACATTTTATCTTGAATATCAACACTTTGATAATTACTAATAATGATTTACTTTAAAAACAAAGAATTCATGATTGACGCATTTGATAATTTCTTACTGGATAAACTCCATTTTATCTTGGAGATCATCATTTTGATAATCGCTAATAATGATTTTCTCATAACAATAGCATGTCCTACTGTATAATTATGAACCTCTGGATTTGATATATCTTTATGTTCAATTGTTGCCCATAACAGTTTTCCAATATTAACTATATAAGAAGAAGTAAGTCAAAAAATATTAAAAAAAATATTTTATCAAATATGAAATTATTTTATAAATGTTGACATAGATATTCACGTCAACAAAGTCTATTTTTTTCTTTTGATCTCTAAGTGTTCCAGACAAGTTTATTTTAATGATTATGTACAAAATGTTAAAAACTGATTCTATAGTGTATGAACAGATAATTCAAAGTAAGCACCTTTATATAGTCATTACTTCCGTAGGTCACTCTCATTTTAAAGAAAAATATTGAGATATCAAACTTTAAAGTTGATCACACATATTAACCAAAGAACATAAGATAAAACAGATGCAACCGCAACAATACGCGAGCATTCCCATTAGTAATTATATAAGGGTAAAAGGAAGATAAAATTGGCATTTTAGATACAATGTAAGACACTTTGACATTTAATTTCTTTGTAAAATGTTTCACACATCATAATTACCCTCTAAACATAGTGTATAAATAGCCTAAGCATATTAAACCGATGAGTTTAATCAATTTCACTAAAATTATAGACTTTAACCAATTTCATTAATATTGACAACAATGATTTATAAATTATTATTATTATATAAGTATTATTAGTAAATTATTATTTGAATTTATATAAATTATTATTTACAAAACTTATAACAATATAATATTTTAAATGTAAAAACATTAGAAAAAATATCCCAAGCACTAAGTTATTATTTGTAGATTATTATTTGGATTTATATAACTTATTATTTATATAAAATTATAATAATATATAATAATATAATGTTTTATATAAATTATTATGTTTTAAATTCTTCTTGTGACCTATACATTTTAAAAAATATATTGGTAAATCCTAAACACCAATATTTTTTTTACTACCTCTCTCAACTTTTTTATCAAATTATTTTTTCTACAAATTAAGAATCTAGGAATTAAAAATGACACATACAAACTTTTAAAAACGTGAGGCGAATAGTAATGTACAAGTTATTAAAACCACAAATTTCAACACACCCGTCGCAACCTACACGCTAGTACATACATATGTGTTTAGAAAAGGAATTATATGAGCTAAAATGAAACCGGAATCTATAAAAAAGAGCCCACTAACAAAACATACATATATGTTTAAACGATGTATCGTTTTTTTTTCCTGTATGATTTGGTTTTATAGTTATGGGTACAAGTGACTCGGACCAAAAAATCGGTTAGGAGATAAATCCATACAATTTGTTTTGATTGGGTTCAGTTAATACGATCCAATTACTTCAATTACTTCAGCTTATGATTGATTAATTCCTATTTCATACTCACTCATAGCTAAAAATGTTAAACGTATTTTGATATTTGGTGCAAAATATAAGTTTTAGTATTGACTCATTGTTAAACATGTTAACTTTGAAATCAAAACTATATGAATTGTAAAACGAATGACGACAGTCATTACCATGTTAGTGGCTATTAACACAAATAAGTGACGAAGTTATACAGGATTGGCTAGACGCACTTTTAAATTTTCAATGTGCCCTAAAAACATCAAATCAATGGAACATATTTGTCTTTTGATTGGAAATAAGAAATATTACTAATATAATAAAAGAAGAGATGCAACAAGTAAAAATGAAGATGGTATGTTTAACACTAACTCTTTAAATTCTTGTTCCACATCAAACTAACATAAGCCATCAAGAGTTCAATGTAATTTCAACCATGATGAGATCAAAATATATCCAACCAAAGCTTGAATTTGTATTTTACAAATAGTTTGGCGTCAAAAGCTTAGAAGATATAATAAAAGCACGTCGAAAATGTATCTGTAACCTAATTTGATCTTCTATCTGGACCCAACAGGAATCATCTTCACAGCAGCAGCAATAGGCATACCTAGAAAACCGATTACAACACTAGCAAACCACTGGGGAAGAGTCAGAGGACTTGTGTTTGCAAAGGTACCCAAAAATTCAATGATTACGATCTGGAAGATGACTGTGCTTGTTAAAACACCAAGAAACACATAGTTTTTTAGTATTCCTTTAAATACATCTATTTTCTCCATCTCCCTGGAGCTGATCTCATTGAACACCTGCATTTCCAAAAACATAAATAAAACACAAAAAAATTGATTTATTTATTTAGTTTATACTTTTGTATTTAGCGAACCTGGCAGAAGACGAACGAGTTGAAGATAAGTGTGTTGAGAACCAAATCAGCATCTGAGTTAAGGCGAAAGAATGTTTTTCCTTGAGTCTGAAGGTACCATATCACCACAAATTGATATAATGATTGTCCCATAATGTTCCTCCACATAACATTTGTTATAAAGCTTCCTTTTCGTCCAACTGGTAATCGCTCCATTAGTTCATCTGTAGGAGGTTCGGTGGCTAATGCAAGTGCTCCCAGTGTATCCATTATCATGTTTACCCATAGTAACTGAACAGCAGTAAGAGGAGCACTTCCTGCAAACATAACGTTAATTTAAATATATATATTAACAGGGAGACTTAAAGGATCATTGCAGGATTACCTGTCAAACAGGCAGAAGAAAAGTTGACAATTAAAGCAACAACGTTCACCGTCAGCTGAAACTGAACAAATTTCTGTATGTTTACGTAAACTGAGCGACCCCACTTTGCCACGGTCACAATTGTAGAGAAGTTATCGTCTAAAATGATCACATCAGCGCTCTCTTTCGCCACCTGAAAATCAAATACTTAATAAATTTATAGCAATGGACTATTAGATCCGAATAATACTTCATTCGATAACAGTCTAGAATAACTAAATCGTTACCTCTGTCCCTGCAATTCCCATTGCAAGTCCGATATCTGCTTCATGAAGTGCTGGAGCGTCATTTGTACCATCTCCTGTCACAGCAACAACCTCCTCAAATGTAGTTCTCAAGTGTTTCACAAGTGTATGCTTATCCATTGGAGAAGATCTTGCCATCACCTTGTAAAGTTTAAAAATATGTAAGTTTAATAAACAATTTTGAAGAAAAAAATGACATCAAGGAACACAGAAGCACCTGAATTTTAGGAATAATTTTAAACAACTCTTCCTCTTTCTTTTCGCGAAAGTCTGGACCTTCAATGGCTATTCCATCTTCTGTTAGTATCCCACATTCTCTAGCAATTGCTTTTGCAGTGTTTATATTATCACCTGTAACCATACGCACAGTAATACCAGCCGATCTGCAAATGGCAACAGATTCCTTCACACCTGGACGAACAGGATCTTTGATACCCACAATCCCAATTAAAGTATACCCCTCAAATGGAATTGGATCTTTGGAATTGAATTCATTTCCCAATTCCTTGTAGCAGAGGCAAAGAGTTCTAAGAGCTTCATTGGCTAATAGTTCAATTGTTTTTTTTAAATGATTGATTAATTCTTCATCAAGAGTAACAACCTCACCATTTTCATTCAAGACTTTATCACATGCACCTAAAATAATTTCAGACGCACCCTTGCAGTGGGCCCGGAAACATCCATCAGGGAGTTCTAGAACAACCGCCATACGTTTCTTTTCAGAATTGAACGGCTCGACTTTGACCAGCTTCGAGCTTTGAAGTTTTGTTTCTTTTTCTTTGAGCATAAGACCAAATTCCAAAAGAGCTGTTTCAGTTGGTGTACCAAGAATTTCAGTAGTGTTCTTATCAGTTTTAACCACTTCTCCACCGGTATTATTAAAAATCGATTCAACTAACATTCCAACAACAGAATCAGGAATTGTAGAATAAAATGTTGAAGCTGATTTCACCTCTCTGATTTCTCCACAAATCCAAGCTTTTACAAGTGTCATGTGATTTGTAGTAAGGGTACCGGTTTTGTCACTGCAAATATTAGTGGCAGATCCCATGGTTTCACAAGCTGCCAGGTGGCGAACAAGAGCTCGATCGTTCATCATCTTTTTCATGGCAAATGCAAGACTTAGAGTCACCGCTAACGGTAGTCCCTCCGGCACTGCAACCACCACAATTGTAACTGCAATAGCAAAGTATTCAAGCATCTCAAGGGCATCATCTCCAGACAATGTCCAGTGAGAACCATCCTGCATCTTGCGTACAAACAATCCTTGCACCAAAACTGCAAAAGTAATAACAGCAAAAAACAATCCAATTTTCCCAATAATTGTTGCTACTCCATTTAATTTAACTTGTAATGGGGTCTCGTCATCTCCACCTTCACTTAAGGTTGCCATTAGTTTTCCCCATTGGGTTCTCATTCCAACTGTAGTAACAACCATCTTACATGAACCATTTTGAACTTTTGTTCCAGATAATAAGAACGGATTCTCAGCAGTTACTGTTTTTGGATCACTTTCTCCTGTTAAACTTGATTCATTTATCAATAATGAAAAGCCAGAAACAAATAGTCCATCAGCAGGGACCTGATCACCAACAGCAAGATGAACGATATCACCAACAAGAAGCTCGTATATTGAAATCTTTTGTCTGCAGTCATTTCTAGTGACTTGAATAGTAATTTTCTTTTTCTCTTTATCCAGATCTTTAAACTGTAAAGACTGTCGATAATCACTTGTGGCAGTAACAAATACCACCAGTAAAATGCTTGCAACAATCCCAAGACCATCATGAGCACCCTTTGGCCACCCTTCCGTTGTAATGCCAACAACCAAAGACACAAATGCACACAAACCAAGTATCATTAGCGTTGTGTCTTGGAGGGCTTCCCATACGTAAACTAAGAAACCTTTTGATGGGCTTTCTGTGAATTGATTAATTCCATAAATGCTTTTTCTTTTGTTAAGTAAATCCTCTGAAGTAGAAATTCCAGTGGTGGTTGACGTGGAGATCTTTTTCACAATACCTTCAACCCCATCATGAGCTTTCAGCTTCTCTGAATTGCGGCCTTCAACTATTGATCCTAATTCATCAGGACCAATTTGAAAGCCCGCAGCTTTGACTTCCTCAGGTACACTGTAGGTTATACCTGGAAGAATTCAGGAAAAGGTTAACATGAAGACTCCTGCAGTCCTACAATAATATTTTTGAGATGCATACCACTGAGAAATTGTATTGCTGCATGTGAAACCAGCATCAAGGTTCTAAGATTCTCCTGCATGTTTAAATGCATCATAAGAACAAAAACCTCTACAAGGAAGGATAACAGCTTGGAATACACAACGGAAAACATTAGAGCGATATATCCCTGGAAAAATAGTGTATCGTTCTACGAATTATTGTAAATTTTGTAGAGGATCATAATCCAGCATAACGTTACTCTACTACCAACTTCTTGTTTTAGAAGTTAAACTACAAGTGTCAGCACATATACAATCAACTAACTGTTCAATTACAAACTATAGCCGCCAGCATAAATAAATTCATATTCTCCACAGCTACAGAGGATGGATTACATCAAGCAGAACTGCAGAAGTTTATAGAAGATGGTTGCCAAAGGATTGTGTTTCACAGATCTCAAACTTTATCAGACTCTATGTTATCAATATAGCAATTAGCCAAATCTTCAGGAATAAAATCTATAGAGTGTTAGATGTTCAGCTTCTCGATGTTACCAGTATTATGCATTTATTATTACTTTTAGAATGCAAAAGCATAAACCCAAAGATTTTAGCTTTTGTGAGCTGTAGCACATTCACTGACGTGTCCATGGTGAATCATTGAGAAGTATAGAAGAGTGGGATTCAACCTCAAGGTCTCTAGGTTACCCTAAACAAGTCTTAACACTAGACCACTCATACTAGAATCACGTAAATGTAATGTAATGAGCATGCTTGATTTTATATATATGCGGATTTATAAATAGAAAACATCAAATACCAACATACATGTCTTCATTCTACCAAATAAGTCTCACTTTAAAGTTAGATCCACACAAGCTTTGTCCACAAAATATACAACAAGCTTAAACAGATACATCAACTCAGGAAACCTCATTTCAGCAAATCAAGTTCAGATTTCAGAAATCATTAGTGGTAAATCTAAGGAAAACTCGATGTTCAACCAACCTAATGTATCATGTTTCTAGCTATTTCCAAATAATTCCTGTTTTGATCTTTCTATTGCATACATTACTTCCACGCATCTATTGCAAGCAATACTTCCAACCTAAAATATATTACTTATGAGTAATCAATTATTAAAACTACTTCCAAGCAGTTTCCTCTTGAATAAATTTCCTTATATGAGGCTGTTTTCAATTGCAGCCCTGTTACAGCTAGATCCATTCCCCCATTTGATAGATTGTATCTATTATGAAGTTGTTCAACTGCAAGAAAACTTATTCCTTCAAATCATGGTTGTAAACAAAGGGCAAAGAGAGTCATTTCCAAAGCTTCATAGCTTATAAACCTAAACACTAATTTTTCAATTGCCGGAGTACCTACACAGCTTAGGTTTGCTTAATAGATAAACATCTACAAATCGTGATGTGATTCCAAATGCTTCCTACTGGAATAAGGAGCCAACTCAACCGAACTAATCAACCACACGACTAAAGTTCGCCAGATTCACTTTAAACTGAACACAAAAAGCAAAATAGCAACAACACAAAAAGTTCACATACAACAAAACAGATGCGAAAGAGAAAGAAGATGAACCAGATTAGATCGTTGAATAGCACGGGCTTCAAAACGCTTGGAGAGATTAGCAGTGAAACGGAAACGCCGTTTCTTATTCTTCACCAACCAGCACAGCTTCCTCCATCTCTCTAGCGCTTCCTCCGATGAGTTCTTCGGCTTCACCTCAAAATTATCGTTCAAATAACTCTCCATACCTACTGCTTCAGCGAATCAGTTCTTCGTTGTTCAAAATGACATCTATCCAAAAAGCAAATCACAGCAACTGAAGATCTTGTGCAACTTGGTTTGTAGTATCAAACAATCGGGATCTGACTTCAGTCCGATCGTCCGATTTGGTGTGTATTGAATCGAGGATTAGGTAGATCTTAATGATTTAGTTAGGAATGTGGAGAGAAAAATATACTAGTTACAGTTAAAGTGATGGAGTGATAGGTATTTTGAAAATGAGAGAGAGGGAGTTGACCTTTTCTTAGGAAGAAAGGAAAACACTCGTCACAACTCCACTAACTCCGTTACGTGCTTTTAACCTTTACCCTAACCCGAAGTTTGCGTTACTCTACATCTACGGTCTTTAGTCTGGTTTGTGTAAGTCACTCACAGCAATCTTGTTTTCTTTTTCTCTTTTTTTTCGTGTGACCCGCGTCATGTTAATTTTTTTTTTTTTTCATTCATTTTTTTTATTTTACATGATTTCATTTTAGTTTTTTCTTGTTTACCTGTTATTTTTCTTTTTAAAAAAAATTTTCAAAAGCATGATGATCTATTAGTGAATCCCGATGAAAAATCGTTTGGTTTGGGTACCTCAAAATTGGAGGCGCGATGTTCTCAGCCAAACCCGGTTTTTCCAGGCTTTCTTATTGTTTCCCCATCACCACTCTGTTTCCTCTAATTCCACAATTACTTTGTAGAATTAGAGATAGTTTTTGTCTTACGCCTGTCCTTTTAAAACATTCACATCATAATATCTATTTGAGTCTTTATAATTTAATTATATATCATTTTTCTCTTAACTTTATCTTTAAAATCTGTTTTTTATCTTTAAAATCTGTTCTTCACTTTTATTTATATTTCACATGTAAACACTTGTTTTATTAGTTTTCTTCTTTCTAATACTCACAAACATTTAGAGATAACAAAATATCAGATCTCTACTAGTGAAGAATCATTATTTATAAAGCTTTAATTTTAGACAGAAACTTAATTTGATTTTAATTTAATTTAATTTTAGTTATTTATAAAACTTTAATTTAATATTTATTCTCATAAAGATGCAAAATAAAATAAATATGTAAAATTTAAATACAGAAATTTTACTACAAATGCTCTAAAGTTCTCTATTTTGTTGAATTATTACCCTAGATGGTAAGCAAAATGATATCAAAATTGATTCCAACGGTAATTTCGTCACATTGTTATTAAAATATAAATAGTTGGTCTCACGCTTGAACTTCTAACAAACATATTTTTTTTTACAAAATATGACAAATGCATATATTTTACTAATATTTTTGAGATCTAAATGCCCAAAAATGAAGTGATGTACACGCATTGTCTCATGGCACGACTTTCAAGAAAAAACATATTAAAAGAAAGCAACAAGAGTAAGATACGGGTCCGTATTATAGTTTAATGAAGGTTGCAAGTTTGATGTTTTTATCTTTAGTTTTTACGTTGAGAACTCCTTAGTTCTAGTATATAGACAGTAATTTATATTCATGGTCCCCAAAAGGTTTCATTAAACAAATTGGTATCTTTTGTTTCTTTTCATAAAATCTTTATATCTTACAAGTTACATCCACAAACACCAACATAATACACATAAAAGTTTTTAGGTTTCCTCTTCCTCCTCCTTTTCCTCTTGCACAAGACCAATACAAACCCTTCTTTCCTCATTCTTTTCCTCTTGCACAAGACCAATACAAACCCTTCTTTCCTCATTGTCACTGACCATCTCTAAACGACCCACCTCCATGTCCTTCTTTTTACCACTCTATCTCTCGTGTCAATCATTGCCTATGCCACCATGAGTCTGCGTGACCAAATGTTAATCATTATGTAAAGTATGACTTCGTAAAATGTTCTTATTTAAATTAAAGTTAAAAATTTATAATTCAAAACTTGAGCGTAATACTTTTTCAGTGACCGTTTACAAAACATGAATGATACGGGTTGAAAAGATAATTAAAGTTGTACAAGTTAGTTAATTAAATATATGATATCATAATTTAAATACTATTATTATATAACTAATAATATGTTGTATGTATCATATCATAAATAATAATCTAGGTTGTATGCTTTACTAGTAACTATATTAATGTGACACAATAGGCTATATATAGCATCGGAAATTCAAGTAAATGCTTAATAAAAAGTAAAATATATCTAACACGACTTAATTTTGAATTTTTTAAAGAAAAATTATATTGAATTTAAAAAGAAAAAAAATAAAAATATATTGTATTTAACCAGACTCGTTTGTAATAAAATTTATATCGAACTGTAACCATAAACCCAATGAATCAGCTGCAAGGGGCGAGACGTTGTCTCGAAACTGCACTAGGCTGGAGACAATGCAACACACGACCAACCAAAGAAACCGTCAACATATGTTTAGAATCTATTTCAATACATTTATATTACTAAAACTTATATTACGATTAACCCACTAACCAATCGTTTAACCATAAGATCCTCGTCCTGCCAATTGTTTAAAGCTTTCTAAATAATAGAGTTAAATAGATAGCGCTCTTCTTTTTGAAACCGTAATTCAAAGCTCAATTCGCCTTACACCCTCACCGCGTGCCCTCTATTGATGTTTGATTTTATCAATTTTCAAGTTGATTACTTTTGGTATGTGATTTGACAACAATTTGAGACAACTCTCTAAGTAGTCGTATGATTCAAGGTAACCATTCGATGTTTAGTTTTGGGTGAGATATCTTTAGAAATCCGTTTCTTGCAAGTTTTGATCTGTGATGTTGTTCGCGTATTATTTGTTGAATTTTAGATATAATTCAATTATGTTTGAAGTAATGTTCGACATTGATATTTCTTTCAACGTTGTTAATAATGTAATTGTACTTAAACTTTGATGATGTACGATGGTATTACTCGATTTAAGATCACTGGGTTGAAATTGATTTGAATGATTGTGTTGAAGATAGTTGATGATCATCAAGGTGTTTTAAGTTTTGATCATAGACATTTTGCTATAAGACCATGAAGATATATTATATCAATGAAATTAGACTTTTAAATCATGTTGATTAACTAAATTAATATTTTTGAAATTTGTTTGATTTGTTGTTGTTAGTTAAAATATGAAGACTTATGTAATACACGAGTCCATATCATTGTACTTTTTAATCATTCACATGCATGTTAACACAATGTTTATTATTACCATCTATTTTGGTTTACTATTGAACATGCCCTTGTCATTGTATTACTAATTAGTATATTATTTACCATAAAATGTGATCACTAACACATATATGTGCTAATTTTGGTATTATTAATATACTTGAGGCATTCATAATCACTTTTGAAATTGTGCTGATTAGGAGTGAGCGATCTCCTTTTTATTTGAAGTAAATGATCACATGTTTTATTTTGTAAGATCATTAAGTTCATACAAGCAATAACAATACATGTATATTTAGGTTAAGCTATGTTTAATGTCACATGTCATGCTTGATATATTATAACCCACATGTTTATTGCTGGATTGACTTCTATTGCCTTAATTACGTGAGTATGTATTTCTCATTCATACTCCTACAAAATTGTTTGGGATAAAATAATGGTAGATTCATACGAGAAGTAACTAAATGCGTGTATTCATCTTTATATTTATCATTTTATAAATTTGCTGTTTAAATTATCATCTTCTTGTAAATGTTAAAAAAACAGGTTAATTAGAGGAAGTATATATTCAAATCAACTTTAGCTAAGAGTTCAAATACAAATGGTTTAAGATCTATAAAAACTTAATAAGCAACTATAACCATTAATATTTTAAATCAATGGTTAAGATTAATTTGCAAGGAAAAAAATTGTTGGAAGGATATTATTATCATAGCCGCTTTTGCTAACTTTTTTTTCAAGTTCTTTCATTTTTTTTTTTTTTTTTTTTTTTTTTTTTTTTTTTTTTTTTTTTTTTTTTTTAAAAAAAAAAAAAAAAAAACTTTTTTAAACGTTCATAAGTTTTTACATTCAATATTATTTTTTTTATAAAAGTTACACAATAAAAATAAGTATTTATTTATGTTGAAAACGAGTATAATATCATTATATGTAAAAGTTACATAAATTACTTGTTTTTAACTCATTGTAATTTTTTGTCGTCGTTGTGTCTTTCTTACTTGTCATTTTGCCTTTTCGTTCGTCGTTGTTTTTTCCTGATCGCTATTATGTTTTTTTTAAATGGTAAGTTCTAAAAAACACCATAATGAAATAACATGATTGTATACGTTTAATATGTAAAACATAATGATAAAATAACAACTAATTAATCTAATACATTAAAAATAATTATAAAATAAATGAAATATAAAACGCAAAACATAATGATAAATGAGTCATTGTGGTTTTTTACTTGTCATTGTGTTTTTCTAAAAAAGATTTGACACAAGGACCTAACGTATGTGACACGATAACCAAAATGTTTTCTTCAAAAATAGAAAGAGGCACATGTGTTGCCCATAATTCTTTTTAACCTTCGTAGATTAAATATATTTTTTAACTATACCGTATATATACCTTATATTAAAGAGAGATAATGTTTTAAGAGGGTTAAAAGATCTTACAACCATGAAGAATTGAAGATAGATACTCTTGAAGTATATTTGTATGCCATTGAACATATAATTTGTATATATATATTTTTTAATTTTGTTTCTACGCTAAAAATTACTATCCTTCTCATTGCGTATTGACGAATGCCTGCTAGTTTAAATAGGGTCGTAACTACTTATCTTTTCAAGTAATTAATTATTAAACACTTTATAATGAACTTTCTCAAACATCCCTCATGGCTTATATGTTGATTGTGATTTTTTAGAGTAACAATCGGAGGACAAACTAGATTATAGATTATCAAGTTCAGACAACTTTTGTTTGAACTACAACATTTTTATCAATTAAAAGTAATTGAACTATATTATTATGGAAAAGTATTTTTTATGGGTTTATATGATTTAAAAACATAGCCGGCCAGTAATAAACATATGCATGTCACATAGGCAACATGTGTATATAATGTGAACATGATGTGATATATAATGCGGACCCCGTGTATACATGTAATATTAAACTACAAACAATATTTGGTGCATGTTAACTAAATGTTTGGTGATATCATTAATTATAATCCCATTCAAACGAGCATATGAATATAAAATTAATCTCCATCATCAGCTATTGGTTTCATGGTTTGTTTTATAGATCCGATCCCTTCTTACTTTAAAGTGTGCAAATCAGATAAGTAAAAAAGAAAGCATGATTGGCCAAAACTGAGCAAGTATGTTTAGCAAACATAAAGAAATAGTATAAAAAAGATCTACAAATTTTCAAATCTTTAGATCATATCTTCATAAAGATTCCTGTCATACCTCATAAAGTATGAAAATATTCATCAAATCATGAAATCCTAAACGGCATGCTTATCATAATTCTTGTATCATATTCATGATCATCTTTATGTCAAGTTGTGCAATCCGTCCATTCTTATGATCTGTGTTTTCTCCTTACCAAGTTCACGTTTGTTGTAATCGAAAAGTGTGAGTCAATTGTGTTGAGGGTCTCCATTATCATGTAAACAATGTCTCCTCTAATGCTCTAGATGAGTTAAGTTCGACAAACTTAGGAACCATAAGCGTGAAAAGTTTCGGTAGTTCATATGTGATTTTTGTAAATTAACAATGAAAGCCATAATGTAAAATAAACCACTTAGACGATAAAAAATGTTTTATTCCCATTGGTTTGTTGTTTTTGTTACCATTGTGTTTTCATGTGTTTGTTTTTTTGTACCTCAACTCATAGCAACCTTCAACATGAGTATTCACGCTACATAGAAACACCATATAAATTACAACTCATACCATGTACAAAGGCCTTTAAAGTTTTAAAAACCAGCCTCTAGAGTAACAACAAATACTACAAATAATGTAGATGCTTGTGGATTTATAAACTACAAAAATGGAACAATGAGAAATAACACTTATAAATACATACAATTCAAAGTGTTTACAAAGGGTAGGAGGAAGGAACCTTGAGCCTATACAATTTGTTTTCCGATAATATTTGTAAGTATTATTTATATAATTGTTGTTGTTGTTGGTTTTTTTTTTTTTTTTTTTTTTAAATTTGATGTGGTGGCCCAGCTGGTGGGGAAGTGGAACATGCTAATCTGACAAATCCTCGCCGTGAGCGGTGTTGCCGGATCTTGGTCGCCGGAGAAGCTCAATCAGAGTTTCCGTCTGTCAACCCATCCATCAACGAAACGTAACCAATCATTTTTCTTAAAACGTCACCCCACTAAACTAAAGTCTTACTTTAATTTTTGTATATGTTTAACTATCATATAATAAGAAATATGACAATGATCTCTTGATCCAGTGGTTTAACGGACAGATGCAAGACTTTGTTTTTTCTACAGGTGTAAGATTCAAATCTTGAAATTGATAAATTAACACTAACCTGATATTATTAATTTCTAACTATTAACTTGCATCATGCTTAAAATAGAAAAATTGTGTAGGGATTAAAGGGTATTGTATACTGTGCATATAAATAATTGAATACTTTAAATTCAATATAAAAATTATATCTTCAATTAAAATATATATTCAAATAAGAAAAGACCCAACAATTTAATAAAAGTCTTGAGTAATAGCAAATGTCACATGATAAATAATATAAATGAACATAAAGTATGGTTTTAAAACAAAATAATGTATTCAAGGGTTGGTTCAATGCACTTCTTCTTTACTAAAGGTAATCCCTGCTAATTAAACAAATATCGTGTCTCGTGATTGAAAGTTGATATAGTTTAAAGCATGGGCTGTATATTGTACTTAAAACAAAAAATAAAAAAACCTAGAATAACTTTTAAATTGTGTTGGTGAACTGATACTGAAAAACAATTTGTACAAAAAGCTCAAATGGTAAAATAATAATAATAATAATAATAATAATAATAATAATAATAATAATAATAATAAAAAGTAGCAGGTTGAGTAAAGTAGTTAGTTACCTTTTGTTTAGCACGATTGGTACCGGACTGCAACAGAGCAACGAGGGGGGGAATCGCTCCTTCGCGGGCCACCATAGTACGGTAGGCCACACTTTCATCACACATCTGCAACAATATCACCACCGTAATCTCCTTCTGCCGTTGTGATCCCACCTCTATGATCTCCACCAGCACCGGAATCCCCCCTTCCTCCACCAACGCCGCCCTAGCCTCCGCCGTAGACACCAATAAACTCATCACAAACGCCGCTTTGTCCACCATGTTCGACCCGAAATCCGCCATTAGCTCCACCAACGGCTTCATGATCCCCGCCTGTACCGCCCTAACCTTATTCTCCTTCACCGAACACAACGAGTACATCGCCGTTGAGGCGTCCTTTTTGCCGCGAATACTTCCGGTTTCTAGAAGGTTCACCAGCAACGGAATCGCTCCTGACCGTCCGATTACCGATTTGTTTTCGTCTAGTTGAGATAACCGGAGGAGAGCACACGCGGCGTTCTCCTTCGCCGTTGATGTTCCGACCTTCAACGCTTTGACAAGCGGTCTGATCGTTCCGGAAGAAGCTAACAACTCTTTGTTTTCATCGCATAGAGAGAGATTCAAAACCGCAGTGACTCCGTGTTCCTGAAGCTGAAGATCTGATGATGAAATTAGAGAAACCAGCGGTCTGATTGCTCCGGCTCTGGCGATCTTCAATCTGTTCTCCGGTTTGTTCTTCGCTAGCAAACGAATCTCCATAGCTGCTTGCTTCTGATCATCAATCGATGTGGATTCGAGACCGGAGACCAGCTGTTGGATCAGTTCTTCGGAGTTATCGGTGGCGCAGGATAGGATTAGACGTCGGCTTTGCGACGACGTCGTGGAGAATTCGCCTGATCGGTCGCTGTTGCAGTCGCTGAAAGCTGTGGAATCGTCGCTTATGGCGCTGATGTTGCTGAAATTCCGTCGCATGTATGAATAATTGGGTTGGATTTCCGTCTCCATGATCGGAATCGGAGGTGTTTATGTCGCCGGAGATTGAAAACTCCGATTGGGGGTAGAGGACACGGTGTCCGGATTCAGATGGGTGTGCGGTGGTGATATAGAAGAGGTGGGGGATGCATCTGGTGGAGGGGATTAGGGGCCGGGGAGACACGTGCGCAGCAGAACCCTATCCAATCCCAGTACACCCAACACGTGCGAAGCGTGTGAGTCCCTTTCTCTTTGAAACGCGTGAATAAAAGGTTCGTTGATCATCTACATGGCTTCTGTTATGGAAAACCCTCCACCCTTTTACTAGGTAGTTAGGATAATATTTTTAAGTGACTAATATTACTCTAATCTATTTTAAATAAATCAAATCTAATCAGCCGTAGCTGGAATGACCGGTGGTTGGATAATTTAGAATTCTAAGTACCGTGCTATAAGTGCAATGCGCATCATCGTTTTACTAAATGCATCTCATCACCTACTAAATCAGTTGTTTAGTTTCCTTTTTACTTAATAGAGGATGTGTTTATCATAATAGGTTACATTTAATACATCATAACTGTAATGGCATAACAATAAAAACTAGACATCTTAATGACCAAAGTATGTATATAACATTGATAGGCCGCACGAGGTGGTAGTTGGTAAAACCCATTCCTTGTATTTCTGCAATTTCCACGAGAAGGCGGGATTGGGGGTGCAATTTTTCCTAGATCCAATACCGCAACTCAAACTCACTAGTCCCTTTTTTAATTCTTTGTTCTCCTTGTCGAGTGAATATTCATCAGTTTCTCCCACTCCACACCACTGTCCATCCTTCATGTCACGAGTACTATCCTCTAGAACCTACATAAGGTGTACATTTCTTCTAAGCACACATAACGTGCACAACTCTTTACAGCATCCAAGGGTGATGTTTCGCTACACTTGTTTAAACATTTCAATCACTCATTTCACCTAAAACTTACTTTTAACGCGTACTAAGGTTTTTTTTTTTTTTTTTTTTTTTTTTTTTTTTTTTTTTTTTTTTGCCATACCATACCACATGTGTAAAGCATTTTTGCATGTATAAGTAATTAAATATTGGGTGCATCGATTACTCTACTGTTGATGCCATTTTTAGTTCAATTTTACAAATTTTATCAAAAAATAAATTTTCAATTAAAATGCTCTTCAACGCATACACACGCATTAGTATGGATGTCTAGCTCTAGCATTGGTGCACCTTTTACAATCACAAAGAACTACATCAACGGCAGATACATTTAACATAAAACACTATATAGTTGTATACAACAGATTATTCAAACCACAAAAAAGGGAAGTCAGTCACTCCAGTTATCCTCATCAACTGCCAGGGGCTGCCCGGTTCTTCGATCACATTCATCCTGTTACATGTCGAAACCCAAAGTGATTAAAAACTTATAAGTTAAAATAACTCGGTCTACCTTAGCACAGGACATACCACGTCATCAGGAATCAGCTTTAGAGTGGACCAGATAAGGATTTGTCTATCGTTACCACCTGTGTATAGTTCCTGTTATGACACCAGATAGATCAAGCTTTTATTAGAAACCTAATTTGAAATACTTGGAGTTTCTTTTTATTACTTAATTGTAGCTGAAAGTAATGTTTTTCGACTTATATACAAACTAATCAACAAATTCAACCATTACACCGGGAATGTAATAGATGAATGGAAACGGTAGGAACTTGGTCTCTCCGGTTATCTGAAATACTCGGGTTTCTTTTTCCTTACCTTTTGAAACTAAAAAAGAAAGTGTTTTGGCTGATGATAAGCGATAATGAGTTAACACTTTACATACAGTGAAAAATAGTGGAGGAATAGGTACAAAGAACAAATGCATCCAAAGATGCAAAAAGAATATTAAAAAATAAAACAATATCATAGGAAGTTACTTTAGTCTTAACTGAAGTAAGAGTACTGAAATGACAATTGGATGAACTTCAGTGTAGTCCAACACAGCATAATTTTGCCCAGTTAATTAGAGATTAAACAGAAAGTTAAATTATTAAAGAAGCCAGATGACATATCAAGGGTGTACCTGATTGTAGTATGCAGGAAAAGAAATTCCATAATTGTAATATTGAAAAAAACAAACCGCAAATCATGGACAGAAGCATACCTGATCATGGGTGCTATAGAAACAGCAATTCACATTCTCATAGTGTCCTTGAAGTGTCATCATACTCTTCCCTGACCACACATCAAATGCCTGGACATCCAGAAAACACGTTTAAACTTTGAAAATACACATACATTCATTTTCCCTTTCTTGCTCTATTCTTTAAGAAACATAGATCTAAATAGTGTTAAGTGACATACTTTAACAGAGGTCATGCATGGAAGAAAGACAATGCTTGAATCCTGAGTAACAGCCAACTGTATTGCCTTGCTACTTTGCAGCCGCACAATCTCATAGTGCACAAGTGTATTGCACCCAGATTGTATGTCCCACAACCTTAACCTTGAATCAGATCCTAAAATTTAAGCATATATCCAAAATAAGAAACAATTGAAAAGTGTATATTATTCAGAAAGATGATTCATTGTGCAAACCATGCTTAACCTGCACTTAGAAGATACATGCCATCCTCAGTTGCTTTCAATCCCAAAACTGCACCATAGTGAGCAGTAGCCCGGTCTTGACTGGTCAACAATCCAGGATGGACTCTCTGCTTAGCAGACCCCTTTGCATGCTTGAGAATCTTGCTATTACTAGAGTGCTTTGAGCTACTTCCCAAACCTACTTTTCTGTGTGGTGCTCGAGCCTTAGATGTTGAAACCTAAAAAGAGCATAGATCATATGATATCTTTTAACATGTAACAAAAATGATCTTTTATTGCAAAGGTGTTAATGAATAACTCAACCTTAGTAGTGGGGTCAACTAGAGGTGGACGCCTTCCCAGCTGAGAGTGTGATTGATCTAAAACCGAAAAACATCCCGCACGTCTAATGTCCCAAAAACGTATTGCTCCATCACAACCACCTGTCATTAAAACCCACTCGCTCGAATTTGACCACTCCACTGCCATCACACCATCTGTCATTAAGAAAACAATTAACACAAGGAGCTTTCCAGATCCATATGCATAATATGTTCAAATTATTATATAAAATCAGCATACCACGATGACCAGACAACGTGTGAGCAAATGCCCCTGAAGACATATCACAAAGTCGAACCTGAACATCTTCAGTTGCAGCAGCAATAAGCATGTGGGATGTGGCTAACGATGACATGGCTGTTCTATAAACCTTTCCTGGCATTTTAAAATCCATCACCACCTATAAAGAACAACCGATTGTCATAAAAGTTCAGTCTGAAAAACACATAACTGATTACAACAAACATAATGTAATGAATAGGATTATATTTACACCTGTGTGGTATTGGTATCCCAAACTTTGATGTGGTGATCATATGAACCAGTGACAAAAAGACCTGTATCAACAGGATACCATATAGCTGTGGATATTGCATACTTATGCCCATTTTGGTGCCGATTGTCAACGAGTATAGGCTTATGCTTAGCAATCAGACCACCTGCCTCGTAGTCTGTCGCACGTTGGATATCATAAATAGCAAGTGATGCATCTGATGCTCCAGATAACAAATATCTCCCCTCTGTCAAATCAACCTGATTTAATGATCAAACAAACTGGCCACCACATCTGATAAATAATGTATTATCTAGAAAAATCTAATCATATGCAGGCATTACAAACTCTCTATTACAGTTCTGTCTCACAAATTTCAACTAACCTGTTTCACGATAACATGTTCATTAGCTACTTTGCTTCAAAGCCATGAATTTACAGAAACAAAAGCTGAAAAAGCTTCATTCTGGTGCCTACAATTCACAGCTGCCCCTAATGTTTAGGCTAAATAATGCTTGACTCCTCCATCTACACTCATGTTTTAGACGAGTTGCTTGCTCAACAAAGTTACAAAGTTTGCTTAGGGTTTGAAGGAGGTATTTGTTCAAGGATCCCGTTCAGCCATAGATCAGCCCATCCCTAGATTATGCAGTTTTGAGCTTTACACGCTTAATCACAAGCTCATAAATAATTCTATATGCTGGGCAGCAGTTGCACACTAAACGAATATATACCAGTTGATCAATGGATGCGCAGACAGTCAGTCTCATCAACGATGCAAGTGTTTACCACGGAGCATAATCGCTTGATTTCCTATTTTTGACTAGAAAGTTGGCTTTGGAATGAAGAAGTAACACAGAAAGATGAAAAAAAAGAGAAGAATAAACACCTGTAGAGAATTAACGGAGCCACGGTGAGGAGAGACAATCTCTTTGTGATTGGAGAGTTGAAGAGATGATGCTCTATTCGATCGAATACGATTGATGAAGGAATTAGGGCGTAGTTTTCCCGATTCTCTATCTCCGATCTCCTTCCACATTCTCCTCGCATCTTCTTCTTCCAATTACCCCCAATCGTATTCGTGCTTCAATCACAACAAATCCCTTTGATACAAGTTGTAAATTTCAGCGATTGAAAGGGATGATTTCGGTGCTGATTCCGCAAGCGATTGAGAGAAGACGGTGAGTGAATGGGCTTGCAGCTGCAGAGGACGGGTCATGTGCTATTGGATTTCGATTTGGTGGCTCCAGGAACTGGCCCAATTGGTGGATTCAACCATTCAAGTATTTCGACTTTCTATATGTATATAGATTTTTATTTTATTTAATACCCTACAAAACAATCAAGATAGAATAATTGAATATAGTTTACATTAGATATACTACCTTTAGCTAACGTGGGACTAGTCCACTTGATAGATGTTTTGCTTTTTAGAAAAGAGTTTCTGAGTTCAAACCCAGGAATGATGTAATGTAGTAGTCAAAGTAGAAAAATTTACCGTTTAAAAAAAAAAAAAAAGATATACTACCTTTAAAAAGTTAGTAGAAGCCAGTAAATTCAGGATTTGCATTGGAGATTTCTATAAAAAAAAAAATCATCTGTTTATCAATAAATACTCGTGTTTTTATTTTTAAGTTCTAGCACATAAAAATTGTAAGATATGCCTTTAATCGAGCCTTTATATCTTTCTATTAGAATGTTTGTTGGCACACAAATAACTTAGTCTTCACCTCAATTGTTTTGTTTTCTTATATGTCCGATACATAATATAAAATTAAGAAAATTACTATTTTAGCTTATGATTATTTTAACCTTTTTTGTTTCGAAATGAATTTTATCACATACCAAACACCGACGGTTTAGCCTCTAACAACCATTAGTTTTATCTGTATGTATTTCGATTCAATCAATCTGGTATGGGCAACAGACAACAGTAGGGTGTTTCTAGCATCCTCACGGAATAAACCCGAAATATACTAACGCAATTCTTCTTCATCTCAAAACTTGAGTCTCCTTATCCATATGAACTGATCAAATGAATTTGCTCTGCAAATCCATCGAAACCCTATCTTTCAATCTCAATCTCAACCCCCCACCTCCTATTCCACATCAAATTCATCCCCAACCCCTCAAATTCACCACCACCACAACCTCCGCCACCGCCACCGCCACCGGCAGCATTTTCCGCCAATGTCGCCGCTCAATCACACCCTCCTCCGCCTCCGACCACCCATTCTCCCCCGCCTCCACCTCCGAAATCGACATGGTCCCAAACAGCGACGGAGTCTTCACCGCCAAACCCAAAAAAGTCGTAATCTTATGGGACCTCGACAACAAACCGCCGCGAGGCCCACCGTACGCCGCCGCGATGGCCCTAAAATCCATCGCTAACCACTTCGGTGAAGTCGTGGACGTCTCCGCCTACGCCAACCGCCACGCCTTCATCCACCTCCCCCACTGGGTCCGCGATCAACGCCGTGATCAACGCCGTCAAGATATTCTCGAGCGAAAGGGCGTCGTTACCCCCTCCGAACCCTACATTTGCAGCGTATGTGGGCGAAAGTGTAAAACAAGAGTCGACCTGCAGAAACACTTCAAACAGTTGCACGAGAGAGAACGAGAGAAGAAGGTGAACAGAATGAAGTCATTGAAAGGGAAGAAACGACAGCGTTTTAAAGAGAGGTTTATTACCAGTGATCATAAGTATATGGAAGCTGCTAGAACCCTAATTACGCCCAAAGTCGGGTACGGGTTGGCCGCTGAGCTGAGGCGGGCCGGGGTGTTCGTTAAGACGGTGGAGGATAAACCGCAGGCGGCCGATTGGGCGTTGAAGAGACAAATGCAGCATTCTATGAGCAGAGGGGTTGATTGGTTGGTGTTGGTGTCTGATGATTCTGATTTTGCTGAGATGTTGAAGAGGGCTAGGGGTTCGAATTTGGGGACGGTGGTGGTTGGTGATTGGGATAGGGCGTTGGGGCGGCAAGCCGATTTGTGGGTACCGTGGAACAGGGTTGAGAATGGGGAGATTACTGAGGATGATTTGGTGATCAGAAGTAGGAATGGTGGATTTGTGGATGATGTTGATGAGGGTGTATTTGTGTCTGATTTTGATGAACAGACTTTGAATATAGATGGTGTTTTGGATGAATTGGTGAGGAAAAGGGGTGACTTTAATCGGTCGAAGATCTCAGTGTTTTCTGAAGGGGAGGAAGAAGATGAGGATGAAGATGATGCAAGTGATTATTTATCTGATAGTGAGGATGATGAAGAAGATGATTGGTACACCTGATAGGAAAAGATAGTCTATCTTATTCTATAAGGAGAAGAGATGCAAATTAGATTGCTAACATTCTAGTATGCTTACTAGTGCTATCTGATTTAAAGATTATTGCTTGTGGTTGGCAATGGTGATCTTTGAGTGTATAGCATACCTCAAGTCACTTTTACAGGGAATTTCTTCTTTTTGTTGTTTATATGCTTCTTTTTTTAAATGCTTGATTAATGTAGAAAGTTTTGATCTTATAGATTTATGCTCACAATATTAGTTTGATGCCTTCTCTAATCCATAGCATTGATGATAAACTAGTTATATACCATGGAACTGTGTGCATGAATTCTTTGTAGTTCACTGGAGATTGGAGCCTTTGTGCGCTGTGGTAACTACTGAGCATGATAACTGTTGCATCTACGATCATATCTGTAAAAGTATGTAACGAAACACACTTTTTGTCTTAAAGAGTGGGGCAAGAAAGTGAGAACGGATATATTCATCTTTGAACATTTTTTGTTTCATGTTGCAGGTATTGCATCGGTGGTAGGGAAGATTAGCATGGCATTTAAAGGATGCTGAGAATGTAAATCGTTGTTGGTATGCCACCTATGGTCAAGGACACTACTCTATGTCACTGTGGTATGTATGCGCCTATGGTTTTCTACAGGCTTATTTTTTGATTTACACAGATATTCATCTGTAGACCCTTGATATGCAGCCTGACTTCGCTCTATTGATTGAACATTATGGTTGATCATTAATCGGGCAAAAGTGTTATATATGTTGGGCAGGTTATCTGTGTAGTTATTCAGACTAGGTAACCAAAAATCTAACAGCCTTGAGGATTTAAATAGATTAAATCTTGTGTTCCGTTTTTTTCGTTTATCGTTTATGCGCGCTTGGTTGATACCATAACAGGCTAACAGCTGTTCCCATTGAGAAAATGGAACCAAAACATACAACTACAAAATGATCATCATTATGCGGTGCTTGGCATGTATGGTTTCAGCAATCCCCAAACCAGCAGCCTTGCCAATAGTTTCGAAAGCTTTAGTTTCAGACTAAGAAGTCTGGCACGAACCACATTAAAGATGGTTTTAGAGAGCATCTACCATTCTTTTTCTTTTTCTAATAATCTCTAGTTTTGTTCTTGGCCTAACAAAATAGACGGTTGCTGCAAGTACAAGTCGTGTAATAGTGGCGCATATCGATTTCCTTCAGCATTATCTTGAAGAAGTTGTATATCTGTCCATGAATCTGGTTATTATCCAAATCTAAAGCTATTGTGAGTAAAAAGTAAGAACACTGAACTACAGAAGAAAGAGGTAACCATGAGAATCCATTTGACTGTTACATAACGAACCTAAGTCGGAATGTCCATTCCAGTTTTCATTTTTCTCGTCTTAAGTTTCATGCCCAGGGGGTTGTCGGGTCAACTTGGTTCTGATGTACATATCTCGATTCCTGTATTTCTTCATGACTCACTTCCTTTAACTAGAACTACAAGATTAGCTCATCGAAGGGCAGGCTACAATGTCTTTCAAAGTGCTGTTGGGGACAACATCGGTAACCATTGGTGATCAGATTTCCTTTCTTCGACAAGGTTACGTATAGCGCTAGCGGGGTGTCAATCATCAAACCACAGCCTATGTTGATCTACCGTCACCAATTTTAGAGTGATGGAACCTTGTAAAAGATCCCATGTTTTTAACGTTGTTTTCCAGCCCAACTAGCATTTTTGGCTTTTTTAACAGTGTTTTAGAACTGGCATCATCTTTAAAATCCCAAAACTTTGAACTCGATTAGGTGATAAACCTCAAAGCTTAGAAATTTGACTAAACCTTGATTGAGCCTTTATTACCAAGTCAATACATTTTTGGCTAAACTTTAAAGTTGTGAAGTGAGCTACTTTCTAAATCATTGATACTTCGTCGTATGCTTAGATTGTATTTACAATAATGTTAATTTTATTCATGTGATAGTTTCTTAAACAGAAATAATTCTTTTAAAACTAAGATCAGTAAAAAAAAAATTTAATAACAAAAGATTAGCTGATTGGACCTTTTTATAAATTGAAAAGGTGTTATCATACCTTCCCGATTTTAAAGATTCTAATCAAAAAGCGAAAAGTAGATTTGATGCAGAAACAAAATAATAATACTTAAATTCTTTTATTGACAAATAATCTCATTTTAGTACATGGTTCATCAGTTAATGGAGTATGCGTTCAAATAATGTCATAGTAAATGTAATAACAAAATAGTATGTACTTTCTTCAAGCTTGCTTATATCTAACACGTGAACAGTCTCTGCCTGTGCCAAACAAAAAGACTTTTATTGCCTTCTTTGTCTTTATCCCTCCCGATTTTTATTAAAATTTAGAACAATTGAACAAACTTACCTTTATTTTTTCTCTATTAAAATATCAACTTAAAATAAATATATCTTTTCATTTCCTTTTTGTGACTAGTTGTGTTATACATAAGCTTTACATTTAAAACAGTAAATGATTTTCTTAAAACAAAGCAACTAAATATGTTGTGTAATAAATTTTAAATGCATGTGAGTTTTGACCCAACTGACTCATCCGACTAGTGTGGCATGTTTTGTGTTTTAGCTATCCTTATTGGATTAATTTCTATAGTCGAAAATATTTTTATTATAGCATCAAGACATATATGTTTATTACTTTAATTAACCACTAGTACTCCATGAGTTTATATTAACTTGGCTTGTAAGTTGTAAATGTGTATGTTTTTATTTACTGTAACTAGAAATTGGAAAGTATTTTTAACTTTATGTTGTCAAGAAGTAAAAGACAAGAAGCATTGGTCAACTTATTATCCTTTCTAAAAATGCTTATAAAAAAGTAATCCACCACATGACCATCTTTATCGTCCCTCGATTATCCAATATTCCTTTCTATTACACTCTTCAATTACCTTATTCGCTCCTAGGTATTATCAAATAATAATAAATTACTCTATGAAACAAATAGATAATGATAATGATGTAAATTACTCTAAACATTCAAATATTGCCAACCATCTTGTTTAATATATCAAAATTTAGTTACTAATTACCAACAGTCATAAATATCGACGAAAAACCGTTTTCAGCCATAACTTCTTTGAAATGTTTTAAGTTTTTAGGGAAATACTTATATGTACAAATAAATGATTTGTTACTTTTATAGCCAAAAACTTTATAAAATAAAAATGAAAAACCGATGGGGATCATACTCACCCCTACGCCATTTATCTCTTATATGTCTCCATTTACATCTCTTTAACGTTTCTTCAAAATTCTTGAGGTTTTTTTGCTTAAATAAGCAATAGAAAATGTACATATATAATCACGACCCTAATAATTGGTACTATCATATTATCATGTAATGGTGATTACTAAAAAGACATTGTCCTGCAATTTAAATTATATACTGAATTAAGCAACATTAGAATTTATTAAGTAATTAAAATTCATCAACATACACATAAATTTTTTGATTTTTCCCCACACAATATTTTAAAAAGAGACGTGCCTGAAACGGTGTAGAATTTATTTAATACAGAGTAAATTATGTGAAAGACAAATATTAATAATATAACTTTAATTAAACTTTTATATTTTAGACCACTTTTTAAATTCATTTTTTGAGTTCTTTTTGCTGAATATTATTAAAGAATCCAATATTTTTGAAACAAGAACCTGACAGAAATCGACCATTGAGGGAGGCCCTGAGCCCTGACCCCTTTCTCCCTCATACCAACAAACCACATCTTACAATCAATCATCAAATCCCCTTTATCACAGATCTCATTTACTTCCATTTCATCTTCTTCATTTACAATTTCATGTTGTTAATAATGTCAAATGCTTCTACTAGTAACTGCTGTCATATAGTATCTTAAGGGAACGCATAAGCCAGTGAGATCAAGCTTCTTCAAATGTGTTTTCATGGCGTTTAACCATGCTTAAAAGCGTTACAAAGTACAAATCACGTTTCGAATGGTGATTTCGGTGGTGGTAAGTTCGATGTTCTAGCTTAGCTCTCTCTTGTTTCTTTCGCTCGCCTTGTCATTTCCTGATTTGTTTGTTTTCTAGCGAATTTGTCTGTTTGCTTTAGTCGTTTTCTCTATCATCGACTCTCTTCTTCATCAAATTCCTTGTGTTGCTGCGAGTTTTCGTATGTTTTTGACCGTTTTTCCAACTTTCTGGTGGTTAATTTGCAAGTTATCAGATCTGCATTGTTGTTTTATTATCTGAACTCCAAATCTCATCTGGTTTTTTTGAACTAATGTTCGATTATTTGCTGATATGTTCATGATATTCTCGATTGAAGCTTAAACGGTACAGATTTGGTGCGGTTTTAATTTAGTCCATAATGTGTTTATTTTAATGCCACCATGAAGATGAATATTGCTCTACCTCAGACTTGTTTATGTTGTAGATATCTTGTGTTTTAATTTTAGTCCTGAAGATGTTTGTTAAAATGCCAAGCTGAACTATGAGATGTTGTGGTTGCTTTATGCTTAGTTCTTTGTGTTTATTTGCTTTTCAGGTGGAATACGTGAGAGAATTGGCACATTAGAGTAACAAATAGCTTTTGTGTAACAAGTAAAAGCCATATTATTATAGTTTTTGATAAATCAAAAAAAGCAGAAATATGTTGTGTGCTTGTTCTGGAGAGCAATTCAAGGTAGAAGAGCCAATTTCTCGCTCACCGGAGTCTTTGGCTACAAGAGATTTTTCAGCTAGCTGTCTTTCCTCTCGAACGGGCACTGGAGATTGGGACTCCAAATTTGAAGATGCTCAAGTTGATGAAGCTGAATCCACTCTAAAAGAAGCCCTCTCTTTGAACTATGAGGTGAAAATAAGTGTTTGATTTCATGTTTTATATTCATGATATGATTTTGGTTTCTTGTTTTTGTCTATTTATTGTGTCATTGAATTGGAAGTGTATATATGTATGTCATGTTATATGCAACTGAAGGAAGCCAGAGCTTTGTTGGGTAGACTTGAGTACCAGAAGGGCAATTTTGATGCTGCTCTTCAAGTTTTTTATGGAATCGACATCAAAAGTTTGTCACCCAGGATGATTAAAGCGATTAGTGACAGAACCATACAACATAATTCAAAATCCAAAAGGGAAAATACTGTAGTAGGTTTGATGTCCCTGCATTCAGTGAGCCTGCTTCTTGAAGCAATATTACTTAAGGCAAAATCACTTCAGGAGATGAGCAGGTTCAAAGGTATGACAACCCGTCGTATGTCATCATCTATCATGATGAAGCAGATTTTATTTTATAATACTTGTGTTCTTCTAAATTTAATTTGTTTTGTTCTATCAGAAGCTGCAAAGGAGTGCAAGATGATTTTGGACATTGTTGAATCTGCATTACCTAATGGAATGCCGGATACCATGGCTGAAGACTGCAAATTGCAAGAAATGTTTCACAAAGCCTTGGAATTGCTTCCAAATTTGTGGATAGAAGCTGGTGTTTTGAGTGAAGCTATTGTAGCATATAGAAGGGCTCTAGTTAAACCATGGAATTTGGACCCACAAAGGTTATCCACCTTACAAAAGGACTTAGCTTCTATATTACTTTATGGAGGTGTTGAAACAACGCTTCCTCAAGCCAAGCAATGGGATCCGCATCATCCTAAATCCAACATTGAAGAAGCACTTCTTTTGCTTTTTATACTCATGAAGAAGCTATCATGTGGAGAAATAAATTGGGATCCTGAAATTATAAGCCATTTGACTTTTGCATTGTCAATGTGTGATCAATTCGAGTGTTTGGGTGCTCATGTGGAGCAGCTTCTTCCTAGTGCATATAAACGCATTGAAAGCTGGTTTTTCCTGGCTCTTTGTTACAGTGCTGCTGGTCAAGCTGAATTTTCATTGAACATTTTAAAGAAAATTGCAGGGTCTTCAGAATCAGAACATGAACCCCATATCCCTTCTCTTCTTTTAGGAGCAAAATTATGTTCTCAAGATCCTAATCATGCCCATGAAGGAATAAATTTTGCACAAAACGCTATTGAATTTAGTAATCTAGAAAACGAGCATTTCAAAAGCATTGCCCACATGTTTCTTGGAGTCAATTACGGAAATGCAGCTAGAGTTTCTTTATCAGATTCTGGCAGAGTGTTTTACCATCAAGAATCTCTCAATTCTCTCAATAATGCTGCTTCAGTTAGTATTAATGATGATCCTGAAGTTATATTTAATCTTGGACTAGAGAACGCGGTGCAAAGAAATTTGGATGTGGCATTTAGTAAGATGATGTTATATTCTGATATGATTGCTGGGAACTCATCGAAGGGTTTCAAATTATTAGCGTTAATTGTATCTGCTGAACAAAGATTTAAAGATGCTGAAACCATAGTTGACATTGCTTTGGATGAAACAGGAAGAATTGACCAACTGGAACTTCTTAGGTTAAAAGCAGTGCTTCAAATTGCTCAAGAACACCCCAAACTAGCAATTGAAACCTACAAGATTTTACTAGCCCTAATTCAAGCACATGGTGAACTTCAAAGCAAGAACATGGGTTCTGAGGTATGGATGCATTTATTGCTTCTTTTATATACATTTTTATAAAGTAAGTATTAACAATTCCTATTTATATGATTTGGATAGGCAATAGAGAGCAAACTAGAAATTGAAGCTTGGCTAGATTTGGCAAATATTTACACCAAACTTGAATCTTTATCTGATGCTGAAATCTGTGTTAGTAAAGCCAAGTCGAAGGAATTCTACCACCCTGGAGCTTGGCATTCAACTGGTTTGTGCTTTATTTCAACGATATTTACACAATTTCTTTTGTTTTTATATGTATGTTTGATCATCTGTGTTGTCATCTGGAGGGCTTATTGCAGGTTTGTTATTTGAAGCTCAATCTTTACACAATGAAGCACTTATTGCCTTCTCAGTTTCATTGTCGATAGAACCGGATTATGTCCCAAGTATTATTTCAACAGCAAAAACATTAATGAAAATAGGTGGTGCCGAAGCACTTCCAATTGCAAGAAGCTTCTTGATGAACTCATTGCGGTTAGAACCTACCAACCATGATGCATGGTTTAACCTGGCTTTGATCTGCAAGAAGGAAGGTTTAGTGCTGCAAGCTGCAGATTTTTTCCAAGCTGCACACGAGCTAGAGTCATCTGCTCCAGTTCAGAGCTTTGTGTCGTAGTATGACAAGATTTTTGCAGACTAGAATCCAGCAAATGTTTGGTAGTTGAACTTTGTGAATACGCCAAAATATGTACATCCTTTTATGACTTACGTTGAGACAACTATCTTTAGAATTTGGTGCAAGATAATCAATATGTGATTTAGTTTCTGGGTGCTTGTTTGAGTGATCGTCCAAGTGATTTAACCTTGGTGTGGTAATTCTTGACTCAACCTGAAAATAACATGTAAAAAATTAGATTTTGGGTTGTCATGTATGATAAAAGAATAGGGGATGCTTGCATAAATAAATATACGAGTGGTGTTCTTGGTACATTAGTTCAACCCCGTCAACCAACATGATTGTCACACCAAAGATTAGACAATCTAAAATTACTTCGACCCTCCTTTGTAGTTCCCCATTTTAAGCAATTCTTCGCATAGAATAATTTGAAATATAGTTTACAAAAAATTATAAAGCTAATCAATCCAACATGTATTGAAATGGTTTAGAACTGGTTCCATTAGACCATCCAACATCTATATGTGGTAATATTACTGGTTAAACAAAAACTTGAATGCAGGGGGAAAAACAATTTTTTTTTAGATGATAACGAAGTTGAAGGGCCAAAGTTGTCATTTTCTCAAACTTTTTGGTGGGAATGGGAGTTCACAAAGGACAACAATTGCACCCTTGAAGTTTATTACACTGTAGATTAATAAATAGATTTAAGTCCATAGCACGAGTAACCAGAAGCAAACTTTGTACAATTTTATTGCCATTTCTGTTGATAATTATTTCAGTGACAGCTTTCACTTCTTGATGACCATGATGATCTTGCAAACACTAATGCATTTATCCTATCTCGCACTCACAAAATAAGTCTTGTAAATACGGTTGAACAATCATGCGTATATAACATTCTAAAGAAAGGGAAAAGAATCGAAAAACCAGTAGTTGTCATCTTAAGAGTTGGTTTGCTATTGTTAGTATGTGAAGCCTGTGTTGCAGCTGCTTCTGAGCTCGGTGTAGCTCTACATGCAGCTGTTGGCATATTGTTCTTGCCTCTAGTTTTAGCCAAATTGAAAAGCAACAAAATCACCATATTTCATGGTCAGATAGTCAAAATTTTCTAAATTGAAGGAATTAATTCTTGTAGCCCTATAAGAAAGAATGATCACCGGTCGACAAACTCTCACTTGGACCAGTTGGAGAACAGGATGGGAGTTACGGGTGCATAAATAGTGAACGGGAAGGTCTTGACGATTTTGATCATCTAGTAAACTGGCGCAACTGTCAGTCACGAATGCCATCAATTAGGGGTCCCAGTTTCGTCAACCAGGATATTCTATCAAATTTTGTAACATTTAATCCTATCCTTTTAGCCTAAAACCACGTCTCTTTTATGGGCTTAATTTCAATTTTCAATTGATAGTTCGTAACTTCAAATTTTGACAAACCTGTCAATTTGGGATTTCTTGTATATGGGCACCTTATGTGATAGCTTAGATATTCAGAAACTTATCAAAATTTTTATTGAGATTTATTATGTGTTTATTCTTCTGTTTTACATCAACTTTTAACATAGTCATACTGAAGCCCTCGACACGCGACCCTCATTTACATCAACACCATCACCTCGATCCATTGGGTGATTTTGTTTTCCCATCGGCTATAAAAGAAAAGGGCACAAAAAGTTGTGTCATCTTTTAGGCCAAATGTCTCAAATCTATGGAGGAACTTCTAGTCTATGCTTAATTATCTTAACATGTTATGAGTATTAGCTACTTCGAGTCACATTTGTCATATTACGTTTGAATGTTTCATGCCAGTTAAGATCCATATCACAAAAAACTCATGTTTCATAATGTGGAGGCATTTAACTTGTTACGTACATGACACGTAAGTGATTTCACGTCAACAAACACAAGTTCACCAAAGGGAAATTTCTATGGTCAACCGTCAATTACACTTTGGATACATGGTGCATGGTAACAAGGTTTTATTTAAAAAAAACATGTTTTCATATATTAAAAAATTTTAAAAGTAATTTTTAGTAATGATGAATTTAATTGGTGAATTGATGACCTCTTTTAGTGATCTTTTAATGAACAAGATTCCATTATAAATACTTGCGGAGCAATCAAAGAATTTCGGCAAAATAAAATATTCCATTATAATTTATATCAAATCGTAGGTTGAAATAAACACGTCGCCATGCTATGTTCGGAGTGTAAAAGAATTACGTTATCATGAAAAGCTAAAAATATGTTAAATCTGACCGGTGAGTTATGGGCCACGCGTTGCATAGACTCGGGTTTGAATAAAACTAATATTAGGTATACGTATTCACGTCACAACAATATAGTTGAATTTTATAAAACATTACGTGCTTGTGAAAAGAATTAAAAATATATTATATTTAATTTGATTTCGTATAAAATTTATCTCAAAACACATATAAAAAACAAGCAAAACAATTATTTGAAAATTTATAAAACAACATATTTAGAAGTTACAGTTGAAAATAAAATACGTTAAAAGATAATTATATATGTAATGTATTCGGATTGACTTACAACATTAGAATAGAATTTTGGATAACCGCCTGTTAGAATTATTTTAATTAATAGCTATAGCTGACACCTTCAAAAACTAATATATAAAGCATTAAACGACAAGATAAGTCTTTTATTCCAACGAACGTCGTCACTTTACAATTACGAATCTGTCAAAACAAGCGATCGAACTTTCAGTCCAACTCGACATGCGTAACGCTACAAACAAGCAAAACAACAAAAAAATTCTACACAACGAACATAATCAAATTCAATGAAACAATATACAAACCCCTAAAACAAATCAAAAAATAAGTTTTTTGGGTCGTCACCAATTCGATCAGAAGCTTCTGTCATGTGTTTATTATTGCTTATGGGTCAGTTTTGATCTTTTCACGTACTCTTTCTTCGTGATGTTATTCGACTGCTTCAAATCATGTAACATTTCGTTAAAGATCGGAACCAAATACCAACATATAGAAATGCATAATATCGCGAAAGATCGCCCCAAAAACATCAAGAACACCAAGATCAAGATCACAAACAAAGGTAGATAATACGAAGGGCTCCACCATTGTGCAAACTTTCGTTTACATTGATTGAACTTAATCTTTGTATCAGCCTCATGAACCAATGGTTTCGTGTTCTCTTCTTCGGGTTCGTTAAAGGAAACCTTGTCTTGATGATCGGGTTCGTGAGCACTTAACCGCGGGCTCATGTTGTTATGTTTTCGTTGATCTCGTAGCTTGATTACAACGGGCTCAACTTCATTGGGGCCTTTGTAAATGAACTTAACCATGGAGACATCTTCAGCCCCTTTTTGTGTTAAAATCTTCTGTCTTTTCTCGTCAAGATCAGCCAAAAGCGCCTCAAACTTGTCGAGACCGCGGTCTGAATACGGGTTTGTGGAGTGTTTATCTCTTCGGCTACCAAAAATCTGTCTTTTTCGTGTTGGTTTTCTAGGAGATGTGGAGGGAAATGGCCAAAGTACATCATAATCATCTTCTTCTTGGCTATGGAAAGAGCCACAAATGAACGACATGTGTGTGTTTTGAGAACTTTAAATGTGTGTGAAGTGTGTGTTTTTTCACTTTTTCTTACGAATATGAGAATTAAAGTGGTTTTGAAGGAATTGTAAAGTATATAAATGGTTGTCTTGAAGATTAAATCCAAGTATTGAATAAGTCAAAGGTAGAGGTTTGACTTTTTGAAGTTGACGGAAGGAGAAGCTTTGGAGAACCTTCTGAAACTGAAAAGTATATATAAAAATGTTACTTGGTATACTTCTATTGCTTATCCAAATAATTTAATAAGTTTCACTCTCCCCCTTTGTATTTTACCCACATTATACTTTATATACATGATGTATACCAAAGATCAATTATAAATAAAAGAAATTCTATTTAACATCGATAATTTTAGTGAAAAGAGGTGTGAAGCGATTAATGTTTATTTGAGATGATTCTAATTTTCAGGGTACCAACGAGCATCCCCTTGTCTTGAGGTCTTGGGGGTAGAGCCCTAGATGGGGTTCGAGGGCTGGCCCAGGCGGGGTCCATGGATTGAGCCTTGGTGCGCCACGGCTAGAGAAAAATCGTTTACCTTGTTGAAAGCCTTTGGGAATCGCATATGATTATGTCTCGTAGTTTGGTTACTCAATAGCAACCAAACATCACTAAGAACTCATCAAATGAACGTTGGAAACTAGCTTATAGGTGACAACTATAATCAACAACAAATATGATGTCGGTAGTAATTATGATTGATAATATTAACTTATGCTATCAGCAACATCTCCCCGATCAAAAGTAACTTGGATAATCAACAAGGATTTAGATGATTAACAGCAATTAAGCTACAGCTAATCATATGAGTCTTTTCTGTAGCAAATCTACTAGCATCATCATTATACCAAAATTTTCTTAGTTATGCTATCATAATATCATTTACTAAGAAAAAAGTGATGGTAGTCTAGATTGCAACCAAATGAGCAATCATCAGAACGTGTTGACCAATCAAGGGGTAGCCGGTCTTATTTGAAAAGAACTGTTCCAATCTTGTAATAAGAGCAAACCCAAGGGTCATAAGAGTAAATTAGGTATCTTAATCAACACATGGGTGGCGTAATTGTGATTTGATTTGGTCAACAATCGTTAAACACATTATATAGTGGAGGGGTCTCTATATAAATATTATGAAGTCTCCATCTCTCCCCCATATCGTCGTCGTCCTTGTTTTCTTTTCCTACACGCAATCGTGTATAAGTGTATTTAATCTTTATGTCTTTAAACATCTGCTATAGGTACATGTGGTGTACAATGGGCATGTAAATCTATATGATGTGTACACAGTACAAATAGTGTCATATAACACAAGCTTGACTTGGTATTTGTAAAAATTCATACTAATACACGAACAGAAGTTAATGCACAACTTTAAAATCATGTATCTTTTGTCTATAGGAGATATTGTTTTGATATTACTATATAGATAAAATATATCTAGAAGATAACCATTTCTTTAATAACATTTTGGTCTTTGGAAAACCGAGGATGTCAAGCGATGTTGCCTCTAGTTGGGGTCAAATTAGAGGATCATGTACTCTAAGCCAATTATGAGGTAACCGTCTAATTATGTTCAAATGTAATAACATCATAATTCGGAAAGATGAAAGCAATGAGACGAGTAAATTCTTGCCCCCTTTGGTTGGAGGTACACATTTTTTCTCTTATTTTTCAAGAAAACCAGTATTCATTCAATAAATTTATATACTTTAAGCATAATAGCGTATAAAATATTTGATGTTGATTGTTATAGCCCGTCTTAACCCGTAGCTACATAGGCTCACAAAACCAAGATCATGCCCCTAAAAATGCATGAAACCAAAGCTAATTAAGTGAAGTTAAAAAATGTGGTGGAACCTGAGAAGGAAATTAAGGATCCTAGACAGATGTACGCGTTTTAATTTGGGACATCAAAACATGTTAAAAGACTTTGACTTAAAAGGGTCAAGTTTAAGAATTAGGTGGATGAATATTGTGAACAGAAACCATCACAAGACATGAGACTTGTCTCATATTAGTTGTATTCGCAAACAATGATCGTTACGAACTAAACAAGAGATCTCATCTTAAAAGACTTGTCTAATGGGTAAGAGGGCTCATATGTTATACAAACATCATATTTGTTGTCTATACAAATGATGTGAAACAACTAACAAGTCTCATATCTTACAGTGATTTTAATTCATAAAAATACATCAAATAGAAGTCTTTACTAGAGTCTATAATTTACCTAACAAGTTCACAAAGAATCATATGTCATAGAATAAGGATTTAGATAGAATAACTGGGCTAGCGTGCTATATAATACAACAATGAGATCAAATAGGAGCCTTTCCTAGAGTCTATAATTTAATTATGATCAAATTGAAAATCTATGAATTGAAATCTACCGACTTGCATAATAAATTTTTTTTTTCACATGAAATCATAAAGTTACACCGTGAAAGGAAGTTTGGTGAGAGAAAAGAAGTAAAATAAAAATCCATAAAAAATGCGCATATCAGCTATATGTGTAGTGAAATAATTTATGTGTAGATATGAAAACTTAAAATAAAAAATAAGAGTTAAATAAATTGTTTTAATGAAAATAGGGTGTTCAAGAGGCAAAAAAATAATGAAAATATCTATTGTTTTCACTTTTAAATTTTTACTCATTTTTAGAAACCAGATATTATTATAATAATATACTTCAATTATTATAATAATATACTTCACCTTAAATTAATTACTAAAGTTTTATAATTATCATTCACCAAATGTCATCTATAGTATATAATAAAAGAGTAACTAGGATGCCACATGACACTTTTCTGTTACTTTTCAAAAAAAATTTCTCGCCTAAACTATTATATTATTTTAGTTAAGTTTTTTTATTTTAAGAAACTAAATTAATAATTGATTTTGTTTTTAATTTAATTTTTTATAATATCAACTAAATTTTGTAATCATATGTTATTTTGAATTGTACATACTTTTATAGTAAAATAAGATTTAATTGAAAAAAATTTAAAAAATACATTTATTGATATATTTATATATTTTGGGTTAATTTCAATTTAAGACAACTGGTTTTTATTTCACATGGGTCAATTGTATGTTATATTATCCAAAGAAGTATTCGAATATATATAACTTGAAAATGCAACTTTTTATTTTTTACTATTTTATGTAATACGTAATTTAATCATAAGAAATATTTATACATTTATGAATTATATAGTTTTTATATTTTCAACCCTTGTATTACACGGGTATCTAACCTAGTATATTATATAACTTAAAAACCAAATTTGGTGACGAATTGAAATTATATCACACGACTTTGGTCTTAAATAAGATCGAGATTAGTGATAACAAAACAAATCATTTGTTTTATTTATTTTGTTGGTTAAAGCATTACAATTGAGGGTTGCAACCAGGGTTCAAGTTTTGCAAGCATTACTTTTTTTTTTTTTCTCTTTGATTATTTTGCCTTTTCTTTTTCTATATATTTGCTTTTCTAAAAATGTTATTTTTTGTGTTACAATTTCTTCAACAAATTTATCGTTTCGATGCAATTCTTTAACAGTTTTTATTGGTTTTTATAACGGTTTTTCGACGTTTCAATGTTATTTTACGAAATGGTTTCGTTTTTTATATAAAATTTTGAATTTTATTAACGTAAATTCACGATTTTTACTTTGATATAGATTTGTACTTATAACTAAGCACGTTTACATAATAATGCGTGAGAACAGAGTCAGTGAGCCTTGCTTACACGGCAATGCGCAAAGCAAGAAGTAACGTGTGACGAATCGACAAACTCATTTTTATTAACGTTTTGACGTCAAACATTTTTATGATTCAACACCTGCCGTCGTGAGTCATAATACTAGTTGCCCATAAAAATATAGCATCTCTTTTGCATCCGCTTAAGAAAAATGTTGTGCGTCGTCTAGGATTTAAAGCCTCCATAAGCATCCCAACGGATGAAAAGACGAAAAGCACCCTAACATGCAAATTCAGTTATTGTACATCACGCATTTTATTTACATTTGATTTTTAAAACTCCACACACGTATGCAAATCTCCATTTTCTATTTTAGAAATATAAAGAAAAAACAAGTTTCCCGAGTTTCCTCAAATCCTGTTTCTTTTTTCAACCAACCACCTAACAAACACCCTTTCTCAGTTTCTCCAAATGGTTTATGAACAATTACAAGTTAGAACAGATTCATTATTGTCGCAAATTAGTGAACAATACTAATTGGTCATAAAACTGGTCGATTAGCTACTATTCCAGTAACTAAAATTCGTTGCAAAATCATTTATGTTGCGAAACTAGAGTAGTGACAGCGATCTTTTAAACCGATATATTTATGTTGGTCTGCTTGCGAAACAAACAATATAATACGTATCTAAATTACGTTACAGAAACAAAACTCTAACGACCCATACGCCAATGTTGGTTATTTGCTTGTCCCGTAACTATTTTTTATTGTAACAACGTAATTGCGATCTTCAACACCCGAAAATAAGGCCCAATTCCCGCACTCGATCTTCTATTTCTTCCAATATCTTTTCACTTCTATTTTTAGCAAACTTCCATATCTAAAATCGTTATAAATACCTACGTTTTCCAATCATTTATGCAATCAGATCTTCCACCACAATGGCTACTTACGTCGAATCCAATCGCCTTTCATGGAGTGTTATTTTTGTTGTTTTTGTTCTATACATGTCGTTTTTAGGTTCTCCATGTGAAGCTCGGGGTAAAGGAGGTGCCTTTGTTCGAACCAAAGGAACTAACTTTATTTCCAACGGTTCACCTTTTTTGTTCAATGGTTTTAATGCATACTGGATGATGAATGTAGCCGTTGATCCGAGCGATAGGTGCAAAGTGACTCAAGTCCTACAAGACGCTGCGGATGCTGGTCTTTCCGTATGTCGCACATGGGCATTCTTCGATGGTGCTGATCATGATAAGGCTTTACAAATTTCGCCAGGAGTATACGATGAACGTGTATTTCAGGTACCACCAATATCTATGATTTATTTTGTATTTCTATAGTATAGAAGGACGTTTTTACTAACGAAAGATGCGATTTAGGGATTGGATTTCGTAGTGGCAGAAGCAAGAAAATACGGTCTTCGGTTGATATTAAGTTTTGTCAACAATTATAAAGACTTTGGAGGGAGACCACAATACGTTGAGTGGGCTAAAAGCGCAGGCGTTCATGTCAGCAGTGACGATGATTTCTACACAAATCCTGTAGTTAAAGGGTATTACAAGAACCATGTTGAAGTAAGTACAAGATTAATATTTATGTTTAATGTACCAAAATATGTTATTATGGAGTGACTTATATATGCGTCGTATGATTATATATGATTGCAGAAAGTTATTACAAGAGTTAATACAATCACCAAAATAGCTTACAAAGACGACACCACAATCATGGCATGGGAGCTCATCAACGAGCCCCGCTGCCAAGCAGATTACTCAGGACGAATGGTTAATGTGAGTGATTGATTGTAGTTGGTTTAGTTACATGATTTTTAATTTAAAACGAAGTTATAAACATATGAATATTTGAACTTATGTTTGTGTTTAATTAGGCTTGGGTTCAAGAAATGGCTACTTTTGTTAAATCATTGGATCCTCATCATTTGTTGGAGATTGGACTTGAAGGGTTTTATGGAGACACAATGCCCGAACGAAAACAAGTCAACCCGGGTTATGAAGTTGGAACTGATTTCATCAGCAACAATCTTGTTAAAGAAATCGATTTCACCACCATACATGCATACCCTGATCAATGGTAATATTATTAGGTGATGTGGGGAAGGTTTTGCATAACTTATTTTATAATAACAAAGTAAGAGAACAAAATCTTTCATTTTTTAGTCTAATTTTTTAAAATATATGAAAATAACTGAAATACAATATTTTTTAGTTATATTGAAATTTAATAAAAATATAAACAAATTATATTTATACTAATTATCAAATTTGGTATGCATCAATATGACTTGTAATATGTGTTTTGGCGGGTTATACTCGTCTTTTGACCTATTTTTTAATCTTTATTTTTTTTTAACCCTATACGTTTACATCTTTTACAATTTAACCCTAATATTTTTATCTTCAACTTTGGTCATCTATACTTTTCATATTTTACGAATTTTTCGTTTCATGTTTCGGTGTAAATTTTGCAAGTTATCATGCCTCGACGTGTGTATGTGGTTCAAAGTTTTTACGTTTATTTTTCTTTATCTAACAGCCCATTGCAACGCGTTAGTCCTAGATCGACTTATTATTTTATATATTTACGTTTCGTATGTATGGTTTAACTTTTTTACGGCTACTTTTCATTCGGTTTTATTTTTAAAATTTTTAATATATCTTTTTTAACGAGATTTTTCAATGTTGATGGTCACTGACGATGGTGTGCCTTGGTGCTACTTGGTATCGTTTTACACCTTCCGCTGCAACGCAGGGGTTAATTACCAGTTTTGACTATTTATTTAACATACACATGTACTGGTCATATGTAGATTATATCAACTGCACATAACTTACACGTGTTTAGATAACATTTAACAGTTATTTTAATGTTTTTTTTATGTATATATCATACATATTTGAATTTTGAAACTAAAAATATTTAAGAAATCAAACCATTAATAAAAAAATAATATGTTTGTTCTCGTTATTCTAGCAACAAACTAGTGTGCTGAAATTAACCTTACCAAATGCTAGTTCGATAAATAGTTAAATATAAATAGTAGCACTATACGCAATAGGAGCGTAAATTTACATCGTCCTCTACTTATTTATATATAGGTTCTCTGGACAAACTGAAGATACACAAATGGCGTTTATGCAAAAATGGATGTCAAGTCATTACGAAGATTCAAGAACGGTGTTAAAAAAGCCATTAGTGATAGCAGAATTTGGAAAGTCTTGCAAAGATAAATATTACAGCACTAACAAAAGAGATACATACATGAATGCTGTTTATAGAAACATTTATATGGAGGCAAGGACTGGAGGGACGGTTGGCGGCGGTTTAGTGTGGCAACTTCTGGCGGACGGTATGAGTTCCTATGGTGATGGATACGAAATTATATTGTCCGATAACCCGTCCACTGATGGTATTATTTCGCAACAATCTCATGCTATGACCACTCTATCGAATTTGTTAAGAAGTACTAGATCTCAAAATATGCCTGAAAGCGGTGAAGTCGAATTTGATCAAGATAGAGGAAACTCATCAGTGGCACACAATCGTCATCATGATCATGCGAATTATGCTCAAGGTCGAAAAGGATTAAGAAAAACAGTTCCTTGAGTCTGTGGAATCAATCCGGCCCTTGCGTAAAACCAGAGCTAAGTCAAGCAATTAGTTTCTTTGTTGAGAGTATGTAGAATTGACGTTGTGGGTTACATGAAGATCCACTTATGGTTTTTCGTATTTGTAATCTATTAATACGTTATAATTAATTGCATTGATATTTAATATCCTTTTTAAAACCACAACTCACAAACTCATAATCTACTTATATTATACATCATAATTAGTTTACACCCATACCATCATAAACGATGATCTGGGCATTGGACCAACCCCCACACCTAATACCTTATTTGTAATGTAAAATTTAGTGACGTGTTTTTCTCTTAAAAAATTGCCAATCAAATACTTCGATCTTAAAGAGAACTAACTAAACTACCTATATAACTACACATAATATACCTCAATGTAACTCTAATTAATATACAACACCGTCAATATTACCGGTTACAACTTCATACCACTCACATCGAACGTGGTTAAACAAATTAGCTACGCAAAATAAGGCAAATAAGTTGAATATATAGCTAGATGCCTAGATATTCGCTTTAAAGGATTAATCTAATATGAATTATAATAATTAAAAATATAGTTTGGATAATAGTCAAATGTAATGTTTTAAAGGTTAAATGTTAAAACTATGTGTAATGATTTATTTAGTTAAAATATCACCTGAAAAAATATGAATTTATTAAAATTGTTTTAAATCAAGTGTAGTGGGTTTAAGCCCTTTTTAATTAGTTAAATATGATTAAAAATGAGAAAAAAATAAATTTAACGTCCGTTAAAAGTTTGGCTAAAAATTAATTATAAGCTCACATTTAACTAGGATGTAGTGGTTTTAAAGTTTCAATTGTGTCCATGTTAACAACTTTGACGCTCTCTAAAAGCATCACTACGCACAGTTTAACAGTCAAACATTTTAAGAGAAAAATGTGAGCACCTATATTTACGCTTACGCTTTAAACGGTGCTTATTTTCTGATAAAAAATAAAAGAACTTTTCGTATGCTATTCAACATATCTATCTCAAGTTCTTAACCTCATCAATTTTACCACATGTAATTAAAATCCATTTACAAGCTCTCAAATATATTTTAGTGTTCAGTAACCTCAAAAACATAATATTTTACAATTATCCTAGAAAAATGACGCTAAGAACAAAACACAATTTTGATACACACTTTTCATATATATTTAGAAGTAATATTATTTTATTGATACATTAAGTTTTACATTATATTAGTTTTTTATAGGACAAATAAGATTAAATCTTGCTATGTAAGAAGTTGATATAAAAAAAAAGGATAGCTAAATAAATGCCTGAATCAATGATAGTATTATAATATTATAATATTTATAAATAAATTTTAGTATTTTTGTCACATAAACAGTCCATGTCTTTAAAAAAACTAACGCGATTAATTTTCAATTAGTAAAAGATCGTTATAAGAAAATAAACTCAAAATTAAAAGTGTGTGTATATATTTCTTGAGTTGGGATTAATCCCGGTCAATATACGTGCAAGTTCTTTTAAAACTTTTATGCCCGTGTTAAATTTATCATTTCAACATGTGAACATGACATCTGTAAACACGACTTCTTTAACACAGAATAAAAAGAGATGGCTAAAGTTTGAAAAACCTACACCATTATGATTTTAGATAAGCCCTTTCCAATAAGGCTTGCATTAGGCACTCATGACTTTTTCTCTTCCCTAAAATAACATATATTTAAGGCGGTAAAGACCTGCGATTTTAGTTGGAACAAGCCCCTAGGACACAAGACAATGTAATCACATATTAAGTTCACCTCAAAAGCATATGAATGTTGGCCCCCTTGCAAAAACTAAAACAAATACACATCGATCAAGTAACATTACAGAATCCAAAATCTAATGCTCTATACCTCAATGTTGGTTAGTTGCTTGTCCCATAAGTTATTTATTTTTCTATTAAATTTAACCACCATACTAACGTAGTGTTCATCTTCTAGCAAAATGCGGCTCAATTGGTGCATTCTTCAGTTTCTTCCAATATCTTTTACTTCTATATATAGCAAGCTTCCTTATTTAAAAACCATTATAAATATCATTGTTTCCCAACATCTTTCACGGAGTGTTATTAATTTTCTTGCTTTTGAACAAAATGATTTGTATATGTAAATGGTTAATTAGTATACACGTAACCCAGCATAAGTTACTAAGGCCCAGTACGGTCAATTTGACAGAGGAGCGCTTAATATAACTCATTAAGGCTCATCGTCAATTTAGAATGTAACTCCCAAGTACCTGAAATAAGCCATTAAGGACCATCACTATCATTCTATCAATGAGGTAATGTAACATTATAACAGTATAACTCATGACTAAATCTAACATCACTTATTATCATTCAATATGAGACATTAACAACTAAAATGGGCCATTAAGGCATATCACTATCAATTAGACAATGTATCACTTAACAAAACTCATTAACACCATCATCTAATATAACTTAAAGATAGCTAATAAAGCTCGTTAAGGCCCATCACCACCAATTATGTATTGTATTATCCAATATAACTCATTAAGACCCATCATGGTCCATTTGCTAAAGGAGTTGCTCGTGATCTTATTAATGGAATAAGGAGTACAAAAACTCAATTCATTTATGCTTAGAAAAGTTTATAAAGGGAAAGTTTGACGGTTTGTTGTGAAGAGTTCGGGTCCTTCGGAAGAGGCTAATGATTAAGTGATGCAAATTTGTAACAAAATTAGCTTTGTATATTTAGTAGAAAATAGTATTTCCCGAAAAATATTATCAACATTCGAAAACACATACACAAATATTTTAATACCTAATGTAAACTAAAGTTAAAAGTATAACTTGTATAACTAATAATAGCACTAAAATGCCATAAATGCATTTAGTTACAAATTACAGCATGAAATCATCAAGTTTTCTAGTAGTGGAAAAACCTACAAACCACCTTTTGGCAACTATTTTGCTATAGTTTTGCCGTCAATTTTGAAAGTTTTAATTTATAGTAGTACTTAACTACATGTTGAGGCTATAGATAAATATGTACCAACTAAATTTAGTCATTGCTATAGCCTGAAGGAATTTTTTTTATGATTTCTTTTAATCATGGTAAAAAAATTAAAAAAAATATGTTTGACTTAAGCAACAACAAAGTCATTATCATAGGTGATGCTTATGTGGCAAAACATTGTAGTCTTTCAAAAAAATGAGATTACAGATGTCATTTTTCTATCAGTCATGTGTTTATGCTATAATTTGCATATTGCGTAAAAAAATACAAATTCAAAATTTCCCTAGAAGCAATGCACGAAGAGGAAATTGCCTAGAACAAAAAAAAATCTCAATTTTTGGTAAATACTCGTCCCTTGTTGTCTTGTTTATTGGCTTCCGCTAACACTGAACTAATAAGGATTACATACCTATTTCATATAGGCGTGATTATATATTAAGTTCACCTCTAAAGCACATGATTGTTAGTTGATCCTCTTGCATAAACTAAAACAAACCATAAAATACACATCCTAATTATTTAGTTTACACTTTTCAGTATCCTAAATGTAACGCTCCATACCCCAATGTTCGTTAGTTACTTGTCCTATACGTTACTTATTTATTTATCAATTATAACCACCATAACGTCCATCTTCTAGCAAAATACGCCTCTTCGGTTATTTCCAATATCTTTTACTTCTAAATTTAGCAAGTTCCCTCATCCAAAACCCATTATAAATACAATAGTTTCCCTATATCTCATGCATCAGATTAAAGCTTCCACTAACAATGGCAACTTACATCAAATCTACCCATCTTTCTTGGAGTGTTGTTTTTCTTGCTTTTGTTCTATATTTGGGTTGCATTTGTGAAGCAAAAGTTCACGTGGATAAAGGAGACGGCTTTGTTCGAATCGAAGAAGCTAACTTCGTTATCAACGGATCGCCTTTTCTTTTCAATGGTTTTAATGCCTACTGGATGATGAATGTAGCCATCGATCCGAGCCAGAGGAACAAAGTCACCCAAGTCCTACGAGACGCTGCGAATGCTGGTCTTTCGGTGTGTCGCACATGGGCTTTTGCTGATGGTGCTGACGCTAAAGCTTTACAGATTTCACCAGGAGTGTACAATGAACGTGTATTTCAGGTACCTACCATCTTTAATTCATTTTGTATTTTTTTATAGTATAGAAGGACGTTTTTACTAATAAAACATGTGATTAGGGATTGGATTTCGTCGTGGCGGAAGCAAGAAAATATGGTATTCAGTTGATATTAAGTTTTGTTAACAATTATAAGGACTTTGGAGGGAGACCACAATACGTTGAGTGGGCTAAAAGCGCAGGCGTTCATGTCAGCAGTGACGATGATTTCTACACAAATCCTGTAGTTAAAGGGTATTACAAGAACCATGTTGAAGTAAGTACAAGATTAATATTTATGTTTAATGAATTATTATGGAGTGACTTATAAATGTATATGTGTATGATTATATATGATTACAGAAAGTTATTACAAGAGTTAATACAATCACCAATATAGCTTACAAGGATGACACCACGATCATGGCATGGGAACTCATCAACGAGCCCCGATGCCAAGTAGATTACTCGGGGCGAATGGTTAATGTGAGTGATTATAGTTATTTTACTTGCATATATAATTCATTAAACTTAATTACATATATGTAAATATAAACTTATGTTTGTCTTTAGGCTTGGGTACAAGAAATGGCTATGTTTGTTAAGTCACTAGATCAACTTCACTTGTTGGAGGTTGGAATGGAAGGGTTTTACGGGGACACAATGCCCGATCGAAAACAAAACAACCCGGGGTATGAAGTTGGAACCGATTTCATCAGCAGCAATCTTGTGAAGGAAATCGATTTCGCCACTATACATGCATATCCTGATCAATGGTTGTCTGGACAAAGTGAAGATTTACAAATGGCCTTTATGCAAAGATGGATGTCGAGTCATTACGAAGATTCAAGAACTGTGTTAAAAAAGCCATTGGTGATAGCAGAATTTGGAAAGTCAAACAAAGATCCAGAATATAACGTTAACAAAAGAGACTCATACATGAATGCTGTTTATAGAAACATTTACATGGAGGCAAGGACTGGAGGGACGGTTGGTGGTGGTTTAGTGTGGCAGCTTTTGGCGGACGGGATGGGGCCCTACGGTGACGGATACGAGATTATCTTGTCGGAAAGCCCGACCATGAATGGCATCATTTCGCAACAATCTCATGCCATGGGGATTCTATCACGTTTGTTAAGAAATAGGCCTCAAAATGTTCATGGTGGTGAAACCGAGTTTGATCAAGTTGAAGGTCGTTCGTCGGTGGCAAACCATCATCAACGTCGTCACGCGAATCATGTTCGCAACCGGAAAGTATTGAGAAAGGCAGTTCCTTGAGAGTGTGTCGATTATAAGTTGAGGGTTGGAGTCGAGATATACTTATCATCTTTGAGATTGTGATTTATTTTGTTATTGTTTAATAATTATTTGGATGTAACACTGGTTCAGATAAAGAAATGAAATATTGCTGTGTTTCACGGTAACAGATGCGCTAATGACCATTAAAAGGTTATTAAACGGTCACTAAATCAAATAATTATCTTGTCAATTGAATAATTGATTAAGAGGTTAAGTAGTATTTGTGTAACCGTTCCATTAAATTCAACACGCATTCGACGTTTTTTTATTTTCTATTAGTCCATTTTGCATATGTGTTTATATTTCCTAATCACATAAAAATGCTTCTTACGTTAAGCTAGTGTTTTTAAATATATTTTATGTTTGTGATAAGAGCATGATTTAAGAAAAATAATTAATTAATTAAGTTTGATTGAAGATGATAATGAAATGATTTGATTAAAGTTTGGAAGTAAACTGACAAAGATTGATTTTAACAAATATAATACAATATTTATACTCTAAAATAAATAACTTTTATGAGTAAACATATGATTTTAAACTAATATAAATTTTATATAAAATAAATTTAAAATTTTAACAAGTAACTTTATTTAAACGACAACACATAGGATTTTTTAGACGAAAACCGCCTTGGACAATGATAGAACTTGCAATATAAAATTACAGGACTTCCCTATTCTAATAGGCTACAACCACCGCCCTATCTAACAAATTACGTACTAACAATTTTATAGAATTGTTAATAGTTTTTATTTTAGATTCTGTCAATAATTAATAAAAAATAACGCAACAGTTATCAAGCTAGGGATTAGGGAGGGTTTCGTAAAATCTTATATTCGTTGGAATAACGCAACTTTTACTAAGATAAAAATATGAATTTATCGAATGAAATATGATCATAACAATACTCAAAAATGAGGTTTTAGAACTTTCGAGAGGCAGTTAACAAATTCACAAGTGAAAAGACGTAACATACCCTAAAATACAAATTCAGGTATGATAGTTGGGACATTTTCGAAATCTCCACGCATGCATGCATGTATATATATATCCATTTTCTATTTTAGAAATAAAAAGAAAAAAACAGAAGTTTATGCTTTTCCTCAACACAACCGTTTCTCCTAATGATTTTTGAAACCGTCATTTTAAAATTAACTACATTAATAATCGCAGTTTATTACGTAAACAACGTAAAAAAAGATAAATATTTTAATTAAAATGAATTACTATTTTTAACAACAATTTTTTAATCTAAAATACAATCTAATCATTCATTTGTAAAAATTTGAACTCACATCATATCTGAGATGAGGATCGATCGTGTATACATTCCATTTGGAAGCGATTATAACCCCAACTCCTTTGTGGCATCTAGTGACTAAAAACGTATCTTTGGTCTCTAGACCTCCATTTTAACAAATGAAACATGCCCAAATTGTATTGCAGAAGCGGATCAGACGATGCTTATTTCACCGGTCTTAGAGATTATGACAATTTAAAAAATCTTCACAGTTTCACGATCTAGATTTCTCTTTGTTACACTATGTTAGCTCTTGTAATTTGTGTCGGTGAAAAACAGAGAACAAAAATCGTCTAAATCAATAATCGTTAGTAGATTTAAAACCAAGCATGACAGTTTCGAGATTGTCACTAAAACCTGTTACAGATCAAACGGAAGAACTCAACCCAAAAGATTAGTCTAATGGATGAGAGAACCCATTTAGCCTATAAACCACAAATCAATTGCCCATACAACCGTATTGTGACAAGTCTCATACCTTGCAATGTTTTCAATCCATTACAAACCGCCTACTGATAGTAGAGATGTACACACAACCCGGTTTGGGAAAAAATCCGGATTGAAAAACTAAACCGGTTTGGCTCAAACCGACTCGAACTGTCGGTTTGTATACCGGTTTGGTAGCCCAGCACCAAAAACCGGTTTGTAAATCGGTTTTAATTAAAAACCAGTTAAACATGGATAAACCGGTTTTTTTAACCAGTTTTCAAACCGGTCCAAACCGAACCAAACGGTTTGAGAATTCTTAGTGAAAAACTGGTTTGAAACCGAACCGGTTTAAAAAAAAACGGTTTGCACACTTAAAGAAAAAAACCGAAAAAAGCGGTCCGGTTTACAAATCGAACCGGTTTGGTTAAAAACCAGTTTGTACACCTCCAACTAACAGTTATATATTATTGATGGGTTGGGTCCGTGTCAATTTTCTAACACCATTAAACGCGAGACAATGATACAAAGGTAATCACTTCTAATATCCATTCATATAGTCTAACAATTTGTGTTTGAAGACAAATAATGACAACGAATAAAAGTTTAAAATTCACCCCAAACATCAATGTTGCCGGTAAATCGTCTTATTCATAAATAATTAAATAAGACTCTATAGGTATTTGATAACGGTCATATAACTTCCTTAAATTATCTAATAATAGGATAACTTGCAATCTCTAGTTCATATGAACTTAATCGTTAAGTTCACCTCAAAAGCACATATGAGTGTCGGACTACTTGCAAACAAACAACAAAATACACACCTGAATTACTTTAGCGGATAAAAAATCTAACGGGTCTGTAAACCAATGTTTCCATGTTGTCATGTTGATTACTTGCTTGTCTCGTAAGCATTGTTTATTATTTATTATTTATTATTTATTATTATTACCATATTTTCCATTGGGTTGGTTGTGAAACTAAAGTTTACATTGATAAAGGATATGTGATTTTCGAACAAAATGCTACTAGAAAACTAGACATTTATGTTAAAAATATGTGCATTTTTTTATCAATTCAATTACTAAATATGTGTTGATTGTTTTTTATTAGTTTGTTTTATTTTGTAGTGTTTTTGAATGAGAAAGTAAAGTTGAGGGCCTATTGCGGACAAAGGAGAAAGCTTAGGAAGTTGAGTATAGTTAGTGGAAATCATCGAGGGCTATAAAGAAAAGTTGTGTGGTGTGTTATAAAGGAGTTGAGATACTCATCCCAAAAACATAATCACCATTGTATATGGAGGTCTTGATCTAATGGATCTTCATCTTAATTTGGCCTTCTTCATCTTCTTCAACTCTAGGGTTTCAACCTTATCACATTACCAGATTTATCTTCTTTTTCGCTTTGCGATCAACATCTTTTCTGGTTCTTTCTTTCATTCTTGTATTTTGAGTTGTTAGTTAGTTCTAGGGTTTGGACTTGTTTGCCTTTAGAAATTCTCTGTATACATTGTTGTAGATTTAGTATATGAATAATCACATATTCGCTATTGAATTTGTAAGTTGTTTGCATTAGTGTTTTTGACAATTTACGACCGAAAAAATTGTCTCAAATGCCACCGATGTCACACCGGCTGGAAAACTAGCGACCAATAAAATTCGATCATGAAATTTTGATCGCCAATTGGTCGCGAAAAAGGAAGCCGTAAATTAGCCGCAAAATTTTGCTGGCACTTTCGTTTCGTTCACAAAGCGGTCACAATATTTGCGACCTTAAGAATAGTAACATGTTAAAAAAAAACCAACCAACCCGACTTGAACCAGGCCGTCTCAGACGGGCTTCAATATTTTTTTGACGTGCTCATCCTCATCATTCAGTCATTTATAGTCGTATAGAATGTTGTTATTACCTTTTACTAACGAATGATTGTGGTTTTTTAAAACACGTCTTGTGATAAACTAGCCCAAAAATAAATCAACTTAGCCCAAATATAACAGTCCTCTTAGTATATGTTTTTGTAAATAATATTCTTCTGTCTTTAATTTAGCCCAACAGCCCCAACATGGCTTTTTTCAACAATAGCTGATTTTAACCGAACCAAATTTATAGTTTTAAGAAACCACCCTCTTTGACCTAACCACGTTGATGATTTTATAAAACGCACTTTACCTATCATGTAAATTTGAGACGACTCACAACCCCTATCATGTTGTTATCGATGATCTCATCTCTTTCAGCACTGAGAGACCTTATACTCTAAATCCTTATGTAGATACGTATAATTATTTTTATATAATGTAATTATTTGTTATCAACAACAAACCACTAATCATTAACTTACTTTTTGTTAATTATAGTCTTGAACAAATTAGAGGCGTTGTAGAGTGATTAAGAGGCACGGGACACAGTGGTGTGAAGGTTTCGGGGGACACGAGATGTGGCTATGAAGATAATGCGTAAGGATTTCAAAGACCAAAATCTCAAAATCATCCATAGGTGAGCCGTTAGTGAAGCGTTCATCTTCATCCCTTGGTGATATTGACCTTGTGTGAACTGCCAGTATAACCTGTTGGTGATCCGTCGATGATAATCTCATTGGTGATCCATCAAAATAAGTTTGTCAATGATTCGTCAATAAATACATTACGTAAAAATCTTTCTCACACACCCTTTTATTGGCATATAACTAATGGTTTCCACTTTTACGAGAGGCCTTCTCAGAGATTTGTTATTAACTGAAAACTATTTGTGTTGTAGTGTTTCTTAAAAGTCTTCATTTCGTAAACAAAACCAAAATCGGTAACTACTCATGGACAAAACAGAGATGTTATAGACTTGTAGGCATATTATGTCTGTTGGAATTAGATGACCCATACGAAACAAATACACCACCTTAAAAAAAATTGATTATTTTTAAGCCAATAACGAACTAATCTCATTTGTGGCTCCAATCACAACTAAATAGAGGTGAAATTGTATTTACTCTATCTATTTAAAACCTCAAATTATTATGTTTAACAACCTCAAAATCTCAATAATAAGTAGGGCTGGCAATTTCTGACACGAACCTGTTAACACGACACGAAGTTAACAGGTTTCGTGTCGTTAACAGGTCGACACGTTCAAACCGATAAAATCGGAAAATCTTAACAGATCAAACACCTGTAACTGTTAAGGCACTGTAAGACCTGTTTATTTTTTAGCTTATTAAAATAGTTAATATATATATATATATATATATAATTATATATATATATCTATATATATTATATATAATATATATTTTATGAATATGTTATTATTTTTCATGTTTAATTTAAAAACCTTAATCCCTTGCCCAGCCGCTTCAGCCAAATACGACTATCACAGTACCACCGACAGAGTCTCCTGCCTTCGTCTGAGCCCTCTTTGTACTCCGTATATTACCTTATTAAACTATGTTATCGGTTAAAATAGACTTTTTTATTGACTTTTGTTTCAAAAATGTCAAGGATTATCATACTAAAGATTATGTTATATTCGGAATTTTGATGGATTTCAGTCAATTTTTGTTTCACTAAACGTGTGATTTTTATCGTGTCTCTTAACAGGTCTTATCGTGTAACCTGTTTCTAAATAGGTTCGTGTTCGTGTCTGGAAAAAATGACACGATTAGTTATCGTGTCGTGTTCGTGTTAGCACTTATCGTGTTCGTGTCTTATCGTGTCGTGTCTGATTTGTTATGCCAGCTCTAATAATAAGAGAGTTTGTGCGCACTCTTTGTAAATTGATATAAAGGGAAGACCGAACCAATGCAAATCATGAAATCATTTGGCTAAAGCAGGTATTGGTATTTTAAATTTGTATAAATTGTCAACTTTATTGAATTATAAAAGATATTTGCTTGTTTAAGAAAAACAATTAAAAAAAAACAAATACAAAGTAAGTAAATAAAGATATTGAAGATTATATCCGGTCTCATACGATAAGTTATTTGAGTCTAAATACATGAATGATACCAACTAAGTCAATGTAGATCTATGAAGATATTTGAGATAAGATCGTACTAGTAATTATGGTATTTTAAATGTTAGCTTTTAGGTTTAATTCACAATCTAAGCAACCATCTCAATTAATTGATTGGACTACATACAAGTAACTAGCAATCTTTTCACTTTCACGTTTTCTTTGGTATTGTAACCTTCTACAAACGTGCAAGCAAAATCTTCATTTCTTGCATTTTTGATAGATCAAGTACGTTAATGTTATTTCAATGATGTTAAAACACCTTATACGAAAGCGTTGTTATCCAAGTTCCGATTTGAAGACGTTCGGTCGATATATATCACTTCTCAACGTTGGTATAATTGAAATTTGGTATTTTAAGTGAAATAACATTAGTTAAATAACTTTCATATATTAGTTGAATAAGTCTTACAAGAAATAGATTAACCTAACCAGAGACCGTAGTCACTACTACAATAAGACTTATTTTTTATGGACAAAACTGTCTTAAATCGATTGCAGATAGCCTAACGCAAAGTATTGAGTCGCAAAAACTTCTTCCTATGACATGTGATGTTATAATTTGTTGTCCTTATATGTGTTGGAATTCCAAACACATTGGTTAGATATAAAGATGTAGTAAATTATATATGATCTACGGACATCTGAATTTTGATTCTCTAATTTAATCTAATTAGTTATAGAATCATACACTATGTAGTCTATGTTACAGCATAATAATAAACACTTGATTAGATATAAAGATGTCGCAAGATAAAATCTATAAACTATTGTTTAGAATATAATTGTGCATTAGCCTTTATAAGACAATTCCTCTTCGCCATTGATGATACATGAAAAGATGTGCATTGTTTGGTATGGTATAGTTGAGATTTTGAGGAGGCATAGAAAAAGGTGAAACAAGAAGTATCAAAAACTTGGTCATAAAGTTTGGGAAAGAAGTAATGGAGGCTTGATTAAGGCTTCAAAAGTTAAATCTTAAACCTAATTTACACGTTATATGTGTATATTTTTATTTTTAAACCAATGATATGCCCAAGTGTGTATCGTTTGAATTTATCATCACATAAGTTAAATGAGAGTAAAGATCTATTTCGTAAAGTATTAACCGACGCGATGAAATGGACACGACAGATAGATTTGTAAAATCTTTCATTGGTTGAGGGGGAGAACAAAGTATTACTTATACGGGAGTGGAAATCTCGTCTACGAAGACGTGTTTTTACCTAGAAACAAAACTGTAAATTTCTGGATATGTAACCCATCAAGAGCAAAGCGGATAATATTTTGGTAAAATGAGAATAGTTTAAAAAATCTAATTGAACTGGTTGTATAGATGGTTCTTAATATTGTTGATCACTAAAATTAATAGGAGATTAAATTATCTGAAATTTAAAAATTAGGGGGAAAATAAGAAATAAAAATTAATAAATGGGGCGCCGATTTCTTTGCGCCATCTTAGGTTGTTAACTTTAAACAGCGACATTAGCGCCTCCCTTTTTAAGCATGAATATGCTGTTTGTTATCACCCAACGGCCAACACCCGCCTTTTATCCGGATGAAAATGATATAAAATTATATAGTGCTCTTTTAACCACTATTTTAAATTTATTTTTTTATCTTTTGACTATTTAGAAAAATTGTAAACACTTAAACACGCAAGATTTATATAATCAAATCATAAGATTATGACTCTCTTTATTAATACCGAAAAATCATACATTATATTGAACTTAAACTCTATATACATATTTAAAAACAATAAACTGCAAACTAGGACTCCTAAGTAGGAAACCAAATATATTAATGGGAAAATTACCAAAATAAACATTTGACCAAATTAAATTACCAATATAACCAATGAAAAATAAACTTACAAAAAGAAACAACCAGAGCCACGTATCCAACCCTCGCCACGTGGGTGAGGGAAATCCTTAATCCCTCGCTGAAAAGGTGAATGGGCGAGGGATTTACATAATCCCTCGCTGACGTGGCGAAATTTCAGTGGTTCCTCGCTGACATGTCCCATCCCTCACTGACTGGGCGAGAAATCAGTGGTTTTCCTCGCCCATAATTACCAAAATGCCACTCCTCGATTAGAATTTTTATTTATTTTTAAATACAAAATTTTAAAAAAAGTATTTATGAAAAATTAAAAAATCATTAGTTTTATTAAAAAAAATCCATTTCTTGTTTTTTAAACACTTAAATTTGTTATTTAATGTAATTCAGTAGTATAATCTTAGCTAAATTAATCATTAGGACATATACTATATTTTTAATTAAGCAAGCAAAACAAATCAAAAGTTGTGACTACAAACGAATATTATAATTATCTAATTTAATTAATCAAGACTAAAACCTTCAAAAATATAAAGAGTACCAAAAGGATAGCTTGATAATAAATTATGCACTTCTAGATGATTGCGCATTTAAATCTTGTAGTGTGCAAGTTTAGAAGTTATTTTATGGGTAATAAGAATGTTGTTAATGAAAATTATTAACGAAGTGATTTTGATTCCAAGGTTTCTTAATCATATTGAATAGAAAGGTATGCTAATTGTTTAACTATTAGGTAAAAACCTTATTACATTATAAGTTGATATAACGTTAAACTATGTTAGGATAAAGGAAGTTTGTGTATATTAAACGGTATATCGAATTGATAAAAGTGGGAGTTTGTCATTCCAAAAGAAGCAAAGGAGACTAGTAGACTAAATGTTAGAGTGGGGCAGTGTGGGATTAGTGCACTTGATAAAGACTCGTGACACTTAGATGAGGATGTCATGAGTTCAAACTTAGATATAAGGTAGATTAAATTGGTGTAATTCAATAGTAGAAATGTAGATTTTTTGTTAAAAAAATGTCAGAGTTGGGGGGGGGGGTTGCGTATTTAAGGATGAAGCCACTCAAAACAGGAATTAACTCACATGGGCGCTAAGGGGGACGGGGCGGGCGACCACCCAGGCCTTGATCTCCTTGGGTCCACAAAATTTTTTAATTTTATATATACATGTATTTAAAAAAAAAAAACCCAATATGCCATTAATAAACCCAATAACAATTTAATTATTTTAGCCTATTAAACTTTAGGGACTATTTACATTTTAATTAGTTTAGTCTACTATCATTTGCCTAGTCTAAACTCATTCTAAAAATGTTTGGAGAGTCTTTAGATTTACTTAAGTAAATTGGAGTATTTTTCTAAAATAATTTTGTTTATGGGTATAATAATTATTGTCTCATTATAGACTTTACATACGTATTGTTGACTTTATTTTATAGAGGCCTCTTTTTTTTTCTACTCACCCAGGGCACAAAATTCTTCGAGATTTCTCAAAGACGACCTTGTTTACTCATCTACTGGTTTCTAGCTATTGAAGAATCTATTTGTTGAACGTGTAGATTGTTTATGCTAAATAGCCGCATCCGCTAAATAGTCTGTGTATATGTTAATACGCAAACTCCCACTGAAGAATAAATATTATGTTGTACTGTATATATGTCAGAGTTGATAAGTAGTGAAACAACCTTGATTTTGCAATTACTAAAGATCTGTTGCATATCAATTCAGCATAATTTTTGTTTGTATGTTTTATTCTTTTGGTATCCAATTTGAGCTAGTATTCATGGTATGTAATAATACAATGATCAATATTTGTAGTTCATAATTGATCTTTAACCTATAATGAACGATGTAGATTTATTTCAATAATTTTAGTGTATGGTATAAAACCCTACACTTGTATAGGTTTTTGTGGTTACTGCTAGAATTGCATTTTACCTGTTGTTTTGTAATTTGCTCATACCAAGTGAAAATACTTTGAAAGTGTTTGAGTGTTATTTTAATATTTCATTGTATTTCTTGTGTTTGATCATCAGCAGTCAACAAAGATTCCACATCTGTTAATTGTGATACCGGAAATCTCGTTGTTAGTTTAATTCCAATCGATCCAACAAGAGAGTTGGGTCTAATGGTAAAGTATTTGAAGTTAGAGTGTTGAAGATCCCGTTTAAAGGTTTGAACCTCCCTTGTAACAAAGTGATACAAATTAGTGGTAATGTAAAATTATAAGTATGCTAAAATAACTATGTGTGTTGTCGTTCTATAAAATGTTAGAGGGTTTCCTAGGGATCGTGAAAAGAAGTTTAAAACATTTAGCACCTATATATATTTGGGTATTAGATTAATAATAAAAATTTTCATTGGTTTCAAAAGAGTATGGTATTAGATTATACTTTTCTAATAGCCTAACATCATTCATATACTTATTGACCGATGTGGAAAACGAATATACCAATATATAATATAATTATAATAATTTACAATAAACAACATTTTAAAGTTGTTTTAAACTTAAAATTATTAAAAATACGAAATTGTTAGTAGTGCAATAAAATATATACGGAATTTTAAGTTAATTTTTGGGTTGAGTTTAACAATTATATCAAATCTAGACTAGACTGACCGGTTCACACAGTTGTACCGCGAACCAGTAGGTGTACCCGTTTAATTTCACTGAATAAATGGCTTATGAAAGAAATGGGTGGTTTCGAAGCGAACTTGTTTGGCTTTCTTTTATAGAGAGGTGAGAGGGTTCTTGTTTATACTCTGGACCCATGTGCAACACTCAACTTTTGTAAATGAAACTTAAGCTGTGATGTGGGTAGATCCAAGACTCAAAGGAGAAGATTTCAATTAATTTTGTTGATGGTTACTGTGAGCTTCACAAGAGATTTGTGTTTTACCAACTCAATTAAATTGATGTTGGTGATAAAAAATGTGATTATAAAATATATAGTAATTTTGAAAATATTTAGACTAAAAACACTTTTAGCACTATTCTTTAGATTAAAAACATCTAATGGATACTATTTTCAATAAAGTTAGATAAAACTATGATGAAAGTGGACTAAAATTAAATTTGTTATGAAGTATTTCTTTGTTTTTTCTTAAAAAAAAAATTAACTAATATAGACGTCATCCGTTTCTTGAGACAGGCCCAACATGTAAACTGTTAAGCAACCAATTTAGTCATCGGTCAAGTTGTCAAAAATTGGAGTTTAAGATCGAGGTTTTGGTAACGGAAATCCCATTAGATAAATGTTAACCATATAAGATTATAAACGAGTACTGTTGATACTCATGAAGAACTCGTGAATCTGAAGAGAATATAATACATTTTTTACTACTAAAATTAACAAAACTTTTTTTCTAGGTCATATTTACTTATTTTCATCTATAGTTTACCTATCGTATTAACTTTAACTATTTAATAATCTGGTAGAATCAAATAAATGAGTAATAATTTGAGTGTCGGATTGGATGTTTTATTATAGATAACTTAAACAAAATTTTAGAAAAAAAACCGCTTTAGACATTTTACCAAAATTGTGAAACAACCACCTATATAACTGTTTTCAAGAGACGGTAATATACAGTCCTTTAGGGAAAAGCAATATAAACCCTAATTTGTGACACTAATAAAAGTAGTAAACATTACTTGGACAATAATAAACAAAAGAAAGCTTTACAAGAAAAGCCTTAATTTACGTAACACTAAATAGTTATTAAAGAAGGTAACACCCCTATAAAGAGACTTCACCATAATTCATACAACAATCACACTAACCTTCTTATTTGCACTAAAACTAATAATATGGATTCCCAAAAGGGACCTTCCTTCTTCTATGGCTTCTTCTTGGCATTCTTGCTATATACTAATGTTATCCAAGCCAGCCAAAATTACAAGGATGCCCTTGCGAAATCCATATTATTCTTCCAAGGTCAACGGTCCGGAAGACTACCCGTGTCCCAGGCACAAGCGCTACGCTGGCGGTCCGTTTCTGGCCTCGTCGATGGTTCCCAAGCACATGTATGTAATAAAAACTCCAAACTCTGACATTTTACAGGGACGGAACTAAAAGGGGTTCGCTCACATTCGTAACATATTTGTTACAAAATCTAAAATTCTTTATTTTAAAAAACATGAGTGTGACACTTCATTTTTTATTTTAAACTTACGATAAACCATGATTAATAAGTTCTGATTCCGTCACTTACAGTATATCTATCAGTAATATTTTTATATTTGCAGGTGAATTTGGTTGGAGGGTACTATGATGCAGGTGACAATGTGAAATTCAACTTCCCAATGGCGTACACAACTACTATGTTGTCATGGAGTGCATTGGAAAACTCAAAGCCGTTGGGCTCACAACTAAATGCCGTTAGAGTGGCGATCAGGTGGGCAACTGACTACCTTATCAAGTGTGCTACATCAACCCCAGGTGTACTTTACGTTGGTGTTGGAGACCCAAATGTAGACCACAAGTGTTGGGAGAGACCAGAGGACATGGACACGGTTCGAACCGTCTACTCTGTGTCCCGAACCAAACCAGGGTCCGATGTTGCAGCCGAAACAGCAGCCGCTTTGGCTGCCGCTTCGTTGGTGTTTCGAACAGCAGATCGTAAATACGCTAGCTTGTTGCTAAGAACAGCAAAGTCTGTGTTCCAGTTTGCTGCACAGTACCGCGGTTCGTATAGCGATTCGCTTGGGTCAGCTGTTTGTCCATTTTATTGTTCTTATTCTGGATATAAGGTAGTGTTACATTTTATTTCCACATTTCGATTTCGATAACATACAGTCTGTAAAGATTATTGTTTTTATCAGGATGAATTGCTGTGGGGAGCTGCATGGTTGCTAAGGGCCACAAAAGATGTATCATACCGCAAATTTATCGATTCGTTAGGTGCTCAAGATTCAACAGATATATTCAGTTGGGATAACAAACTTGCAGGTGCCCGAGTTCTCCTATCAAGAGTAAGTTGTAATTGCTGGAAGATTTGCGGTAATTTTGAGTTTTTATTCCCCTGTTCTTGATATTCATGGGTTTATTATTATATCTACCAGTGGAGTTTGGTGGCAAAGGATAAGTCATATGAGCAATACAACCAACAAGCTCAAGACTTCATGTGCAAAATTCTACCAAATTCCCCTTATTCCACCACACAATATACTAAAGGTACAATTTGTTCAACATAATCCTAGACTTAATCTGACATGATGATACGTGACACTATATCACATGTAGATTTGAATTATTATTCGTGTATATATATATATACATATATATATGAAAATATTTAATGGTTTAGGCAAGTGACAGTAGATATGCGATTTAAGATTCACGTATCTCATGACTATATGCGTAAAAATGTTTTGATTAGACAGATGTTAGTGTTTTTCTATGTTTTCATCTCAAGATTTGCTTTTTTTATGTTGTGATAGGGGGTCTGATGTTCAAACTACCTGATAATAATCTCCAATATGTGACATCCATAACCAATTTGCTCACCACCTATGCCAAATACATGAAATCAGCCAAAACCACCTTCAATTGTGGCAATATATTAGTCACCCCAAATACCCTAATCAATCTTGCAAGAAAACAGGTATCTTTTTTTATTTCTGTTGATTTTTTTAAAAAAAATTTGGCTGGTAAAAGCATAAGATATTGATCAATTTGTATGTGTTTTTGCAGGTGGATTATATATTAGGAGATAACCCAATGAAGATGTCTTATATGGTAGGATATGGCACTAACTACCCAAAAAGAATTCATCACAGAGGGTCATCATTACCCTCAAAAACAACTCACCCACAATCATTTGGATGTGATGGAGGTTTTCAACAGTTCTATTATACTTCTAACCCGAACCCGAACATACTAGTTGGAGCAATCGTCGGTGGTCCAAACAACAATGACTTCTTCCCCGATGAGCGAACCGATTACAGTCACTCGGAACCTGCTACATACATCAATGCAGCTATAGTTGGGCCTTTAGCATATTTATCTGGAAGAAAAAGTGCTTAGGTTATAGATTTAGAGATTCACCATGCATGTAATATGTGTCATGTGTGTTTGTTGTATCAAAATCAAGTAATTGCCGCCTCAAAAAGAAGGTGATGAATACAAGTTTTAAGTTGCAGAAGTCATGTCTTTCTTGGCGCCAAATAACATTGTTTTTTATCAGCAAACACACGCTTTTTACTTTATACCTAGTAAAAATAACATGCACGGTACTTGACTTAGCTCCTGCTTTATGCAAGGTTCAAGTAGGGCGCAAACTGATTTACATAACCTTAACATACACTTTGTATAAAAAACTGTTTCCTAGAACACAAATCATGATCTCAAAATCACACAAAACAACAACAATACCCGTTTGTTTTTATTCCGGACATTCTCTACTCCTAAAGTCATCACATATACACTTTGTAAGATTTAAACTTGCGCTTTTAGTCAAGGAGCACACCATTTAAAATCAGATTTGCAAAGTACAAATAACTTAAATCATATATGCTTTATCTTTTGGGAATTGGTAATGATGATTGCAGTCCCCTAAGCATGGACTTTGACCCAAATTGCTTCAATGCAACGACTAATCTTGGAGCTTTTGGCCCCATCACAGCCGTGATCAAAGCTTAAATCACATCATTACTTCCAAATAGTATTATGCATTTGCTAATTTGAGATTGACGGAACTAATTTCTACGGTAATATAAAAATTGAGCAATATTAGTATCGATTAACCTAAATAACCGTATTTTTCAGACAAATATAGTATTTTGAAGGGAATCATGTATAGGGTCTCATATAGTATTAACTCATAAAAAAAGGTGTCACTGGACTAATCTTTTAATTTATGTAGTTATTTTATCATTTTTTGAAAATATAATAATTTGACTGTTAAGTATAACCAACGAAGATATTTAATGAAGTGATTTTAGCCTTAAAGCCAAAAGAATATTATGAATGAGCAACAATCAGATAATGACACGTCAACCTTAAAGCAAAAATGGTGTGATTTGGAGCTAAAAAGCGAAAATTGTATGAACATTTTGTTTAACAAGTTGAATTTTATTACGTAAACTTAAAATTGTCTATTTTTATAAAAAAAAAATAAACAATTTTGATTTTCTTATATAAAAAAAATTTCAATACAAATTAGTTTTTATTAAAAACTTTCACGGAAAAAGACTTAGAGAAACTATATATAAAGTATTATTTTTAATAATATAGAAGAAGAAATAAGGTTTATTTAAATAAACTGAAAAAAAAAAACCTTGACCATTAAATGGATGAGAGACAACCCGGTGTTTAGCGTATCTAGTATGCTATTGTCATTGGCTGCGAGGCTGGTCTTGCATGGTAGGCGTGTTTCTGTTTAGTTTAAAATCGTAAAACTGTTTAAACTGTCAAACCGATAATCTATTTGGTTTTACATTTGGTTTTTCTTTGTTACTTTTCGTTTGTTGGTTTAAATTTTTTCAAAACGTTACAAATGGTTTCAGTTTATGGTTTACATCAAGAACCTACCATATAATATCGGACCGGAACGTGATACATAACTATATATGTAAATTTTTAACTATTTCATACACACATAAATGTTTTAATTTCAACTAGATTAATCACTAATGGGTTAATATTTTACATGTTACCAGTGAACTTATCAACCAACATAAATACATTATAACATAAATGTTTTAATTTCAACTAGATTAATCACTAATGGGTTAATATTTTACATGTTACCAGTGAGCTTATCAACCAACATAAATACATTATAATAATACTCGTTTATTAATGCAGGTGGCATGTACCACCGACCACCACTCGTTTGTTGTGATTAAAAGTTAAATTAGGTTTTGCTCCCTGAAGTTTGACAAAAATAATATTTTTCTTTTAAAAAATTAAAAATATCAATTTACATCTAAAAGTTTCATATACTGTTTCAGTTCAAGTCCAAAAGTTTTATCAGTTGTTTCAACTTGAATCCATAATAATAAAACTTTTGGACTGAATTTGAAACAAATGATGAAACTTTAGACTGAAATTGATGTTTTTAAACTTTTGGTGAAAAATGGTTATTTTTGTTAAAACTCGGAGAGTAAACTTAAAATTAACTTTTTGATTAAATACCTCACAAGCAAATAATTTAATAAATACTTGATTCTTCTTGATGGTAAAGCTTTATCTTATCCTCAAAAGACGCTCGCGTTCGATTCCAACACCGCCTTCAACCTTCGACTTTTGACTTTTATTTGTTTTTTATTGTCGTATTACTCATCCATCATACACGTGTCAAATACTTTTATTGGTTTTTTATTTAATAAGAACATAAACACTACTAAACTGTTTCTTATTATTCTTATCTTAAATAGTTATGTTATTGTACTTATTATAATTACAATCATTATCATTTCCATCACATAATTTTTTAATGTTTTAACTTCGTCTCTTCTCGTACTATGTGTAATATCCGACCTTTCAATCTCTTTCCCGCCAAAATACCACTCACTTCAAATTCACCCCCAAAACTGATTCCACATTCAGTGTTCCGATCGCTACTAATCGAATGGCGTTCTGGGGTACGTCATCTTCATCTTTTTCCATTTCAATCTTGTTTTAATCTCAGTAACTCTTTACTTATCATTGTTTCTTCTGACCATATTAATCCAACAGGGGTTTATTTAAAGCCCAATGAACCTTACACTCTGCACCATGACCATGACGAAGTTTCAAATAGACTTCGCATTACTCAGGTACGATCAAATCCCATTATAAAGATGTTTCGTTTGAATGATTTTGTGCAAGATGGGTGTAAGATTTTCACTCATTTGTTCGAAATAGCACACGTTCATTGTTCATATATAATTTTGGGACTTAGGTTTTTTTTTTTTTTGTTATATTGAGATTTTGGAAAATGGTTCTTTGTGAGTAATGTGCTGCTAACAGGCTACACTTGGAGATGCTACTCGTAATTCACCAGCCAGGAGTATAGTAAGATGTTCAGTAGGAGATAAACCTGCAATAGCTATTTGCTCATTGTCAGTGAAAGAGTTGACTTGTTGTCAACTAGAGCTTGAGTTTGAGGAATCCCGCGATGTTGTTTTCTCGGTCATGGGCCCACGAGGAGTGTATCTTGCTGGTTATATGGTTGCTTGTTCTCCTGCTGCTCATCAGCAGTCGATGTGAGTTTTCTGAGATCTCGAATCAACATTTTATAGAGTGATTAGTTGGTGTTAATGTTTGGCGTGTAAGGGTATGCTTACTAGTTATAACATACAAATTGATGGATTCAAGACTTAGAAAATGATATAATTACAAGATGTTGGGATGGCGGGAGTATTAAGTTTTCTGTTAAATTTGTCTACCTGATTGAATAATATGTCATTGATTAAATTGTTAGTGATCATAAGAAGCAAGGAAAAACAACCATGGAGAATGCTGATTGTAGTGATCATGATTTGCACAAGGGTGAGCTTGATTCTAGTAAAACAGGTGTGTTCTTTAATCAACAAAAAAATTACCTATTATTTGTCTGATTGTTATTCTGGTTTATATTTATTGCTAGTAATCTTTTTCAAGATTCCACATTGTAGATTGAGTAGTGTACTTTCTGTTTTAAAGTTGCAATGATTGCCTTGACAATTGGTTTAATAAGTTATTTTGACTGAGAATCAAACATCTAATGTTCTTTTCGGTTTCATGTCCTTATGTATTTACATTTCACATTGTGTTCCAACTTTATCAGGTCCGGTTAAAGAATCAATCGATGCTCAAAACACAGGCATTGAAGGTTATGATAAACACATTAAAGGTGGGAAATGTCTGGTAAAATGCTCTAGAGACAAAAACATAGAAGGAAACATCATAACTCTTGACCAGAAAACAATGTATGCTTTCACATTGCTTCATTCTGTAATTCTGTTCTTGATAATGAATCATTTAGAGGCTAAAATGTATATACTTGAACATATGATTTGGTTTGAATCATGTGATCAGAAAGGATGGCAACAATTGTTCTAGCAATGAAGATCAAGAGAAACCCATTGCTGTGAAAACACATTCCATGTTCGGTAGACTTCTTGAAAAGAAAAGGTATCTTCTTTTTTGGTTAAAGTCAGTTTAGAAGCTAAAATCTCTTAGTGTGGCCGATGCATATTACTATTTATTTACATATTTATTTGTAATTATTCTATATTTCTGTTTTTAATGAAGAAGATGTGCTACTGAAAAGAAGAAGATGAGGAGGAACAGGAAAAGGAAATGGAAAGAGAGTACATGTGCAGCTGCAGCCAGTGAATATGGTGATGATAAGTGGTAATCCTTATCGTGTATGATGGTTTATGTAATCATGTATGTTAAAGGACTTTGCAAACCAATAATGTTTCAAATTTTAACAGGAGCTCTGTTGCTCATGAAGGAAACCATGAGAATCTAAAGGAGAGGAAGAAGAAAAGTAGAAGTAAAGATTGTGGTGGGAAGAAAAGCATATTGAAGTTTATGAAGATAATAGGTTTGTAAATGTATCAATATTAGTCAGAATACACACTTGGTCGGTAGATTTTTGTTTAACATTGCCCTTCAGTTGTTTTTGTTGGTCAAGTGTATATCCAGGTGATTATCTTTTGCTGAAGTAACTTGTAATGATCATATCAATGGTTAGGTCTGAGGGTATTTTGGTTCAAAATTTACAAACTTGTTCTAAAAGATTACTATAAAATAGATGGTTTTGTTGGCTGAATTATATTCAGATTCAAAATAATGGTTAATAACCTCAAGTTCACTTCTGGTCTCACTTTGTAGCCTTGATTTTAATTTTGTGTTTGTCTGGTTTCATTATAAAAAATACTAAAAATTGAGTCATGTTTATCATGAAAACCTTAGTTTAAAAGTACAATATTTTTAAAAAAATTCTAGGATGGTTAAACTGTTAATCCATTTGCTACCCAATAGAACAAGATAATTTTACTACCAAAATTTAAATAACAAATCATGATCACATTACATGAGAAGGAAACAATAAGAATCTCACCTCAATCCTACACTAAATTTTTTAGAAAATTAAAAAAAAATAAATCTGCTTCAAGTCATCATCTTGAAGTTAGTTACTCGATGTCAAATCAAATTGATGGGATCTTGAAGTAGTCTGGATCAAAGTGATGCAACCTCACATACCCATCTTCACCTCCGCTAGAAAAACTACAATGCATTCAAATAACAAAAGAATCAAGATTATACTCTGAATCTGGATGAAAGAAAACATTTATCCCAGGTTCTAGAGGATGAAAAAAATAAAGTGTACCTTTTACCATCAGGATTGAATGCCAAAGCATTTATGGGACCAAAATGTCCTTTAACACCACCAATCTCTTCTTGTAGAATCTGTTAGTAGTACATGGATCATTAAAATAGTTTAAAAAACAATATCATGCAAATAATATTATACCTTGTCATAAAATTTGGCTTCAAATTTCCCAGCACGATGATCAGTCGTGGTAACAGATGATGCATCCTGACCACCTCCAAGCACTACCTATAACATATACATTGCGTTCCAATCAAATTCATTGCAATTTCTTTGGTAGAATGAAAATGATCAAACTTACATGATTAAGAAGTGGAGACATTGCAACAGCATTGACGGGTCGCTCAGTAACGTATGTCTTGATCAATGTTAATAATCTACTGTCCCAGAGCTATTTTTTTAAGACAGCATGGGGATAAAAGATTGATTTAGAGAGGAAAACATCAGTAAGTAGCAATGAATATAGCATATACTATATTACCTTAGCGGACTTATCAAGTGAACCAGTGAGAAAGTGTGAGCCATCAGTCGATTTGGCAAGTGATGTAATTGTCTTCTTGTGACCAACATCTTTGTCATTTTCTTGTAGCAATTTTCCCGTCTGCCAGTTTAAAGAAAGTAAATACATATTCTTTAAGTTGAAAGCTAAAAAGTAGGAATAAAAACTAAAGTTGCGAATATACACACACACACACAGAGGATAGTCTTTTTGCATCAAAATATGAAACTCATGGAAATATCATCATTTAATAAAAAAGTTTATGAAACAAAAAAATATTATCATTGGATTTGGATTATGTGATCACAAGTAGAAGAACATTTAACAAACACAATTTATATCAATTCGGGTAAAAGAGGTTCATCCTTTCTATGAATAGACGGGTTGATAAACATTCAAGCATTTTAATGTGTGCATAAAATACTGAAATAACATCAGCTCTAGGGCTTGTCTAGGATACAACTAAAGGTTGTTAACTATTTCCTAATAGATTGCAAATCATACCTCTGTATCCCAAATTCTAATCACAGCATCTTCACCAGCACTAATGATTGTCCTGTTTAAAGGTCCCCAAACAGCTCTATTTATTCTTCCTTGAGGCCCCTTAAGCACAAGAACAGATTCACCAACCTCTGCAAAATGGCACTTATTAGATAAAGAAACCAATTCAATGTGACATAATCTACCAAAACAAGCCACTCAATTTTCAGATAACAGAAAACTCACGGTCGTCAGGATCAGCAGCAATTCGCTTTACGTGAATAGCAGAAGGCAGGCCCATAAACGGATCAGTGGTGATCACAGAAAGCTTATCACCAACAGAAAAATCCACAGCTCTAGCAGGTGAATCAAAATTGAAAGTAAAAAGCTGCTTTCCACTTTGAACATCCCAGAGCTTAGCAGACTGATCTGCACTCCCTGTAATCAATCTTGTTGAATCCCCTGCAAAAAGAAACAATCAATCATCTATTACCACTATATCACAAAACTAACAAATACAGTCTATACCATTCTACTTGCTGCTCTTTTTACGTAATTACACAAATTCAATTCCTAAAATAATGGGAAACATACAATGATCAAAGGGCACTGAACCAAAAGTTAGATAATTTCACAAGTTTAATCAGAAAAAAACATTCCAGAAACAGTGTAAATACAGACTAATGATTGTTACTCAAGAGTTGAAAATCATAACCTAATTGTTAACTTATCGAAAAGTAGAGATTACTTGAAACATCGCAGCACCAAACGGCACCGTTGTGTCCCTTGTAAGTGCCTAAACGTTCGCCGTTGTCGGCAAACCAGACGGTAGGAGTGTGATCTTTAGCGCAGGAGAAGAGAAGATCTCCATCTCTGTTATACTTGAGGAAAGTGAGAGGCCTCTCATGCCCTTTCATTAAGATTGGCCTCATGTTTGTTTATTCGTCGGAATTCTTATACCTCGGTAGCAATTTGCAGTTGCAAACGCTATGCAAGTGACAAGAGATTACTCCGATCACCGGTTAACTCTCTGGTTCTTCGATCAAATTCCGACCTGAATGTCTGAAACCGCAAAAAGGAAAACCCTAGATGGTTTATCTGGGCCTATTTATAGTATTGAAGCCCATCAGCGAAATCCGTAATTACAAGTTTGGAACCCGTTCCGCGTTTGGGATTGTCTATGGAAAATGTGAAATAATTAATTATATATTTGATGTTTCTTTTAAACATTGTTGCTACATTCAAATCCGGATCGGGTATTGTCACCAGGTATGGTTAATACTGGACTCCGTGACTTGTTTTCGAACTTTGAACCTGGCTGTAACCAGAAAGGAGATCTACGTTAGAGGGCCCGAGGGTTTAACCCCGAAGGCACTACGACGCTCAAGTCAGTACTGAGTATTTTATAGTCAAACATAATATATATATTATATATATATATATATATATATATATATATAGATGAAATAGACAAGTATAGGATATGAGGATTAGAGAGAGCCTTGTCGATACAGGACGGCTTTGCGACATGAGTGGATCCAGCAAAAAGGAGTGAAGACTAGAGAGATTCTTGTCGACACAGGATGACCTTGTCGACACAGGACGGCCTTGCGACATTGCAGGGAGGGGATCCAGCAAAGAGGAGTGAAAACTAAAGAAGAGACTCACACTTCCAATGAACAAGTGTGATGGTTTCCAGGCAGAATATGGGATCCCTCTAAGGTAAGGCGGCACAGGCTAACGCAAGGTAAGGTTTTCTAAGGCTATGCTAGGTAGCCTAAGGTGAGGGCACACGCATAAAAAAAAAGCTAGGTAAAGCCAAACCAGATAGATATAAGAAAACATATATCAAACAAGTTTGAGCCGTGATTTGTAGCCCAAGGTGCCTCTCCATGACTGTAAACCTGTTTATGTCATGAAACACGATATTGATGTTTTATCAATGTTAGGCCTAAGTATTCGAGAAATCTTTGAGGTGCATTACAACAACTATCATTTCATGGTAGTTGAATATTTGATATGTACAGTTTAATTCCAATTTAGTTTATATTATTAAATGATTAATAGGTAGAAAAATAGAAATCTCAAATAACATCTTATAATTAATATTAATTAATATGACATAACATGTTAGAACGTAAGTTTGAGTATAATTTGTTAAATGTTTTATGATTTGTGATATAACATCATAAAGTAAGTTTAAATATTTGTCTAATTGATTATGATTATGCATATTACGTAACTATAGTTGAAAATGCGTCTCAAACATGTACTAATCTTACTTTGGTAGCATCAATTTTGTGATTATGTACATGAGCATTCATCTATTGTCTATTGGCTACATCTTTTGATTTGACCCTAAATAATGATTCGCTCTCAATGAAAGACCGTTACAAAAGAACCTTTAGGGGACGTTTGGTTCACAGAATTATAAGAAATTGGAAGTCAACATATGAAAATTGAAAAATTTTCCCTTATTCATTAGAATTCACATTCCTTCCACTTACCTATGAAATGTTTAACAATCTAATGAAATGTTCAAAATTAAAATTCTAATTTCACTCAAAATTGAGCAATCAAACACGTTATCAACTTCAACAACATTCCAATTCCAATTACTTTGCAAAACATTTTACGAACCAAACAGCCTCTTAGGGTTTGGGTCACTGGATTCTCACCAATAAACACACATTAATCTTATTTTGGCTACCAAGTTGTTATGATTAAGGATTTCAAGATAAGCCAATATAATTTTATTCAAATTAATCTAACTAGGGATGATGCCCCGACGCGCGTTGCGCGTCTTTAAAACAGACAAAAACGAACCAAGGCTCAGATAAACGCATATTGTTTTTACCATCATAGCCTTTTTTAAGCGAACCTGAGTTTGTTGTAAATAATAGACATAAGTGAACATGATTATTGACCTCAAATTAACGTTTGGTTTACAAAAAAATGAAGTTTTTGGCTCAAATCTAGGTTTTCGGTTACCATGGCTGCAACACAGGTTGCAAGTGCTACACTTGCCGTCACCGAGTATGCCACGCCAATCAACCACTCAGCCAGAGTCATCATAGCAATAACCAAGAAACCCACGGGTCTCAGATGACGAGTTGCCATCATCATCGACTTATAAACACCGACACTAAGTATGCCACGCCAATCGACCACCCGGCCAGAGTCATCATAACAATAACCAAGAAACCCACCGGTCTCAGATGACGGGTTGCCATCATCATCTACCTATAAACACCGAAACATGGTGTATTATTGATAAATGATGTGGATGGAAAAAGGTTCAGCCTACCTGCCGTTACTTCTCCGCCGAGGACCACCGCCATAAGTCGGGTCATGGAAAGGGGAAAACCAACCGACCTCGATTTGGGCAAACAAACACCATGCAAACACTGAGGCGGTCGGGCCCTAAATAAGCACCGGTCACACACTGCGGCACGAACCCTAACCACGACCGCGCACACACTGCGGGCACCGTACAACCATCACCGACAGAGGCCAAACGGAGGCCGGTTCGCACACCGACATCCCCTGCGACGGCCGACGGCGGCGGAGGCGGAGGCGGCAGCGGCAGCGGCTCCCCTCTCCCTCCACAACAACCGAAAACCCCTCTCGCATAAGAGGTAGAAGAAGGGCCCGGACGATCGGAGTTCGTCGCTCAAAAACCCTGCGACGGCCGACGGCGGCGGAGGCCGCAACGGCTCCCCTCTCCCTCCACAACAACCCAAAACACCTCTCGCATAGGAGGTAGAAGAAGAGGCCGGACGGTCGGAGTTCGTCGCAGCCAAACAGAAACCACCTAAGGCGCATGCAGAAGCACCGGCGGCGTCATCGCCGCCACCGGCAACAACAGCCAAACACAAACACAAATATCGGGCACCAGCAAGACAATAACCCTTATAAGCTTTTCAATTTGGGGGAGGGGGTAAAATGTAAACCCCTCAAAAACTTGGTGGCCAAATCATTAACAAACAAAAACAAACCGCTGATGGTCTTGCAAATTTCATATATAGGGTAATGTGTTTACCAATGATATGGGTTTAAATTCCTACAATATGAATCGGTTAGAATAAATTTGTTGTTAAAAAATAATATATATTTAAGGTGTTATAACTAACTTTATATTTACACAAGTAACAAAAAATAATGGTTGTTATTTTGTTAAGCCGAGAGCGAACCGGGTTAGGTTAAATCTTGCTTTGTTGGTTTGATTTGCTATTGGGTTAATACTAACGATTTTCGTATCTTTACTCGTAATCTTTAACATCGGAACCAACCAATCACCAAATTCAGTTGCAGATCGTGAACGCAATCATCTTCCATTCGTTGATGGCAACACCATTCAAATGGAGAAGACGACGTGGTGGTGGCGGTTTTACACACTCACAGTCGTTCGATCGGAGAATCAGAGTGTTCTTCTCCCGAAAGTACGTCTTCCGATACCTTCTTTTGATCCTCGCAGTGATCGCTATCCTTCCTCCTGTTTATTTTCACTTCAGTCTCCGTCGGTTTCATCAGGTATCTATTGCTTATCGCAATCTACGAAACTACTGTCGATCGATGTTAATAATATTCTATATTTGAAAATGATTTCCTGATCTTAGAGTAATTTAGGACTCGGTCTCAAATTTGATCCGGATTTGATAGTATTTTCAGTTAAGTTTGTTATTTAGGTAACCTTGGCGTATTCAACATCACAAACAGAGAAATATCATGTTGACTGTTGATCCTGAAATAGATCGTTAACAATTTGAATTCAAATGGTCTTATGTTTTATGTTTGAGTTCAAATTTTAGTGTAAATGCCTATTTCTCACAAATGGAGTGAATATATTTTGGAAGGTGTTGAATGGATTGAGTCACAACTGCCTAAGGTATTACATGTTTGTAACTGTCTATTGTTTTTATTTCAAACCTATAGTTCTTTTTTATCATCTTTGAAATTTTTGGATGCATAACTTTTGGAAGGATACTCAGTGAGACAAAACTGGGATGTGTATGTGGATAGGAATATAGAATATCAAATAGATATCATCTTGGAAAACGATTCAACATATGCCTTTTTTTAGAAAGACAAATGGAGCCTTAAACTACAAAGTGAAAACAAAAACATAAAATAATCCTGTAATGTTGCAAACCCAAGCTTTAGTTTTCTGTTATGTTATGCTTATACAATATGTAGAATTGCAAGTATGCTATTTTGGTAGGGTTTAAATAACACTGATGTTGTCCATTTCTTTGCAGTTGGAGTTGAAAAAATGCAGTTGGCTAAACAATCCTCCTCTTGTGTGTGCTCATGGTGGTGATGCTTCCAAGGCCTTCCCTAATACAGTATGTATCTCATGTTTTTGAGTCATCAGATGTAATACTTATTTCAATAATTCAAATGTTCAGTTGTTCCTCATCTTTCCACTACTTTTAATGTCCATATATGTGTGCCTATATTATATATGGATTTATATAGACATTATAAGGCATGCAATATTAAATAAAATGATGTACATATAAGTATGTTTGGTGTACAATCTTGTTGGGAGATAAGTGTTAGCGAGCAGTATTTGTGGCATCTGATACAATATATTTTACAGTCTAAATATTTTATTACAGTTTCTATCCGCCATTAAGTTTAGTGTTTTTTCCATTTATTTTTCACTCAACAGATGGCTGCTTATCATATTGCTCTTCGTTCTCAAGTAGACTGCATTGAGATTGATGTTTCTCGTTCTGCCGATGGGGTTTTGTTTGCTCTTCATGACAGGTAAATCTGTTAATCCTTTGTGGTATTGCTTAAAAATGGAACATGATAGATATTTTTAATGTGAAAACAAGTGCAAAATATGTATTAGTTTGGGTATTTGTAGAGTTGATTCTGATATGAAACAGGCAGGGATTTGCAGCGATTATCTGGGAACAGTTCATCCAAGGTTGGATACCTGAGTGCAAAGGAGGTGAGGCTTTCTTGATTCCTTTTGTGAGTTGTTTATATATTATGTGTGAACTAGATGATTACTTAATCAGCTTCTTTGGGAGTATCTAATTATCAATCATTTTACATGTGATGCTACAAATGAACAAAAATTAAACGACTTGTGTTTTTTATGAAAGTTTATGGCTGAATGAGAGTATATTTTAGCTTTTTACTGTAGATAAAAGAGCTGGATGCTTCTCACAATATAACCATTCCTACGATGGAAGACGCCCTCCAGGTACATTCACATCCATCATGATGTATCGATTTTGATTGAAAATGGAAAGAACTTGTAAATAGTTATATCGTGATAAATCTTTTAATGTGGCATGTTGTACAGCTGATTTCTAGTTCCGTTCGGAAGGTGGTTGTTGATGCGAAAATCGGGCCTCCGTCATATGAAAAGGGGCTTGCGCGTGATCTAATCTCCGTTGTGAGTCTTCATTTACTATTCAGATTATGAAATACAAATTTCATTTATCTTCCCAGCATGACTTCAGTTATATCTTACAACTATACCATAATTTCAGGTCAAGAGAACACAATGTAAAAACTGTATTATATGGGCTAAAAGTGACAAGTTAGTGTTGGATGTAATTTTACAGTCATCAGATATGACAGTAAGAACCTCGTACACACAACTTGGAACTATGATATATATATTTGGCGTTACTTTAGATTCCCTTACAATATCTGATTTTTGTGGGTTGTAGGTAGGCTACATCGTTATGATGAACTTTTCTACGGGGATCAGAACAAACTTATTGAGGATGGGAGCTGCTGATGTTGTTGGAATTTACCACGGTCTAGTTGATGAATCGGTTGTGAAAATTCTGCACAGGTATGCTTGATTTGTAGCTTATGAAACCCAAAATATTGAAGCAAGATTTAGAGTTATAATACATATGTTTATATAATTAATTGACAGGAGGAAGAAGAAAGTTTATGCATGGACTGTTGATGATGAAGCAGGGATGCATAAAACGTTGAATGAGAATGTGGATGCCATTATCACAAGTGACCCATCTTTGCTTCAGAGTTCTATGCGTGATATTAGGAAAAAATGCCTTGTTGATGGCTATTCTATTGAAGGATCCTGAGCACTAAACTAGATGTATTTGAAGTCTGATTATATTCTTTCTTTTTTAACTTTGATTGAATCATTCTCATTGGAATATCTCAATTTTGTTGTTGAGTATCATACAATTTACAACGTTATCGAATACCTTAATGCCTATAAAGCTTCTAAAAACACCCCTACCACTTTTTTTGGTAAATGACAAAAAGAGTAGAAGACTCACATGCCTTTAGGAGGAGGGGAGTGGAGTTGGACGTCAAGGTGGCGAGGTGAGGGGACAGTGAGTTAGAATGGCGTTATCATGTGGGAACATTGTTCCATCTTTTGTGATCCTGGTGGGACTAGAGTCTAGAGTATTGATGACAGATGAAGATAAAAGGGATGAGAGGAAAAGTATAAACAACCAGGAGGGTGTTTTAGTGCAACTACCTATAAGCCAGATAAAATCATTAGAATTTGGATCACTTCAATTTTGATGCATTTATAGGATCTTTTAGTGCATTCAGGTTGCTATGGGTCAATTGGAGGGAGTAAGGTAAGGTTTTTATTATTATTGTTTATTCTTATCTATTTTTATCGTAAATGAGTCTCGCAAATTTTTTTTATTATTTTATCTTTTTATTTTGATTTTAATAGTAAGGGTCTTTTATCATTTCATAAAAATTAATCGAAAACTTATTAGTGGTGTCTCTAGAGAATTACAAATTTGTTGAGTTGGACAAAATATAACTTTAAAACCACTACATACTATTTAAAAAAAAACTTTAAACTTATTTTCAGTTAAACCCTTAAAAGAGATGAGTGGATTTACTTTTTATCACTTTTGACAATTTTAACTAAAAAATGCTTTAAAACCATTACAGTTGCTTTGAAAGATACTTTAATAAATTAATGTTTGTCTAGATGACATTTTAACTAATAAACCACTACACATGATCTAATAAGAGCATTCACAACCCATGTCTTAAAAATATGTAATTGGAAGTCATTATATTATATGGAATGGTTTTGAGTGGTTGTGAATGAAGAAGAGATAAAATGTTACTGTTCATCTGTAAATTTAAGGATTTAATATTCAATCCTTATAAATATATTAATATTTTTAAAAATGATTATGAGTAAAGGAAAGAGAAAAGATAATGAAAAATGTATAAAACTATATTATTTAATTAAAAGAAGACAGAAGAAGTAATGATTTTTAGTGTAATTATAAGTATTAAAATAAAAAATAAGATGTGAGTACTCTAATCATTCACTCTAGACACCATTGGGTTATCCACAAACAAACAATGAGGACCAGACCAAGAGTGTAATAAATCAAAATTTGAGATCAAAATCGTCATATGATCATATATGATCATATTATCGCTGTAATGAATTCTTTTATTTATATTCATCTTCCTATCTTCTTAGCAAACTCTTTTAACTTTCATGATATTATCATCTTACTTTTGCCGGTTGTTTCTAAACAAGTTTGAGGATGATTATGTGACCCATATGATGTTGCCTGTGGCAGTTGGTGATGATGCTGATTTGGCATGTTTCCCTCAACAACACAATCAAAAGTTAAAGGTAGCATTAATGATAATGGTGGTGGGACATAAAATTAAAAAAGAAATAACAGATTAACAGAAAAAAAAAACTTTTAAGATTCAATTTGAAATGCCACCTCAGCACATTAAAGTACACGTGGATTATCAAAAAGAGATAAAAACAGATGAAATTGGTGCCATATCAACACATTCAAATTGTTGGGCTATTTCACATGCTGAGTATTCTTGCTACACAATTAGAGGTCAATACAGTCTTTATTCAAATGATTTTAAACCAACAATAACATGATGAATCATATCACTCTGATGTTTATGTTCATGTGTAATCAACAAACCAAAATCACAAAGAGGTTCAATCAGAAAATATGATATCATATACTGTAAATAAAGCAACTTGGTGTTCTCAACATGATCATGTACATTAAATAGCTTTTTGAAAAAAATGTACAAAAATGTTTAAAACAACAAAGCTGTTATGAACATTAATCAGGAGCCAATACCTTGAATATTTGAATCTCAAATCCGGAATCACATGCAGCTTCCATATACTAACGCAGTGAAATTCAAAGAACAATGACGCGCATTTTCTGATCCATTCAGTGAGGAATAAGCTGTTAACGAATACATGATGTTCCACGACACACAACAAGCCAAACAATAAACAGTATCAAACAAACAGCCACATCAACTGCAAGAACAATACGAACTTGGCGACACCACCTATCTCTTATGGTTTGAGTACTCGACCTACTCATTGAACTTACTTCTTTTGTCAAAGAAACACCGGAAACTGATCCACCTTGATTAGTCGGATCAAGACTCGAAGAATCCACCTTGGTGCCTTGCTTATCTGCAGACTTCCTGTGTTCCTCAATGACACCATTTTCTTTCACTGTAATCACATGATCTCTCATCTTTTTCTTTTCGTGTTTGCTAGATTTCCCCAACAAAGGGGCTTTCGTTGAAGCCCCTATATCAAGCTGACCATTGCTATCATTACCAGTAGGGGAAGGAGACAAACCATCATTATATGGTGAAGGTATAGTGTTCTCAATAACAGGTTCTAGAGACGCGATTAACCCTCGTATAACTGGCAGTAACTGTTCTTGTAAAGAACGTGAATTCAGGTTTGGCATGATTCTCTTCGACCCCTTTTTAGCAACCTTCTTGAACGCGTCCCTAACGCGTTCCAAAAACTCTAGTTTCTTAGGATGACTGAGGCTTTCATCAACAATAGCAAAATAAACATTCCCATCTTCCATCAGAAACCCAAAAGTTTTGCTAAACATGGTCTGAAAGTACCATTTGTGATGAGAAGGGGCTTTTTCCAAACACAAAGCAGCTAAATTTTCAATCTCATCATCATTTCCACTGTTGTATGCATACAAAACCCTACCCCCATTCCACACACAGCAATAGTAAACTGTATTACGAATCGAACCCATCTTTAGTTCTTTACACACAACTTCAAAACCCTAACTATTACTACAAACAAAAATTATACATATAAAAAAAGCCTAGAAAAAGCAGATCCAAAAGGGTGTACGTGACACCAAATTACACCAAATTTGATGCAAACAGATCCTAAGTATAGCATTAATTTGAACTTCAGATCCCTAAATAGGCTTTAACACAACAAAACTAGTGAAATTGAGGTGAATCTGAAGCAAGTAATTAGCATGTTAATGGAGAAATTGAAAGAGATAGATGAATCACCAGTTGGAAGGAGATCTAAGAAGAGAGTGTTGTTGATTGGATTGAAAATGGGAAAGTCAAAGTGTGAGTGTATATTTGGGTGAAGAAGTGGTGTTCCATTTGAAGGCTGAATTTTGACCGCATCAGGACTGGACCCCTTCTTCCTGTTTCTAACATATACTTATTTGTCCTTTTTTATTTATCTTGTTTGAACTTTTCAAATCAAATGTATTATTCCTTTTATAATATAGCTATAGAATTTTTTTTTTTTTGTATCAAAGTAAGAGTATTTTAGGAGATTGATATCTTGTGATAGAGAAGTTAATATTAATATTAATTATACTCTATCAAAGTTTTTAATATTTTTTAATTACTAAACAATAACTATAACAGAAGAAATTGTAGATTATATTAGCTATGCGTTAGACGTTAACTCAGTATCACCTCTGTTTTAGTGTTGAGTTGATAAGGTTAAAGACGTGAAACACTACCCCAGTAGGGCATTATAAGTCCCTACACGTTAATGCCTTAATGGATCTGAGGGAGAGCCCTTCACACGCACAATCAATTTTTATATTATGTTAACATGAGAAAAAAAAAAAAAAAAAGGGGTGAAAGGATGTTAAACCATTTCTTCAAATGTGAGTGTAGTGATAGGGGACACATTAGGTGATGTGCCATCTATCTGGAGTTTAAAGAGCATTTTAAGGCATACTTAATGCCCTTATTATATTTTTCAACAATTTAGCTTAATACTTTTAAGGTCTATGAGTGTACTCTCGCGCTCTTTTAACTCCATGTAGGTATCATATCACCTATTTTACGTTCTTTCACTTCACCTCACTATAAGAAAATTGTTTAACCATCTTTCAATCCACTTCACCGACTTAAAAATGAATATGAAATGATTATGTGTGGGAAACCACCATTCATGGTTTCACGCTTGTTACCCCTTCCATATCCACCTCCTTAACGCTTTAGCGGAGCGGTGTTCAATGCCCTTAACGAGGTAGATCAACATCCACACCACATGGGAAGGTGCACCGCATGGCCTATTGGGTTGAATTGTTTTTTTTTTTTTCAAAATTGTTTACAAAACAAATATACCCAACCAAATTCTGGTCGACTATAGATTCTAGGAGGTTAGATGAATTATGCAATAAAAACATTGCTCTTAGAAAGACCCTCACTTCATACGGCAAAACCACTTTGTGTTTAGTGTTAGGGAAGGATCAGGTCTTTTTGAGAGCTTACTTACCCGCAAAACTAAGCTTTGTGGGTCATGAAAGACTAAGAGAAGAGAACTTGAAATGAAAAGTCAGATAGTGAAAGATAAACAAGAAGCCACAACTCGAAGGCTAATTCACACCATTCATCATTTTTGATCTACATAAGCAAAGCCCATAGCACTGACGACTTCTCCGGCATAAATACAAGGAGAATGTATAGCTGATATAGGATCATGTGAAATAGGATTTAAATCTGCAAGCGGTTTGGTACGAACGACCTTTTTTACTTTTTTAAATTTAGGTACATAATCAAGAAAAAAGGTAACATAAAAGAAAAAGAAAACAAATATCATAACAAATCTATCAGTAGCTTTTTCAAAATTGTTTAATTTGTATTAAAAAAATTTAAAATAACAAAAATGGTTCAACAATATAGTAAATATACATACGTGCATGTTAAAAAAAATTAAAATAAACAAATAAAAAAGGAAAAACAGAAAGTATAGTTTCCACACCCGGTTTCAAGATTAAAATTGCAAGCCAAATAGTTACACCATCAAACCGACCATGAATCAACCCGCATAAATCTCAAACTTCTTCCTTGACGGTTCGTTAAGAACACCCTAAATACATGATGTTGGTCAATTTGGGTACAGATTGGTATCATTGGTACCCTTCAAAGTTTAAACCAATGCACAGGACAAAAAATGAGTCAAATGACCATCAAAAGCCTGGATCAATATTTATGCCTTTGACCCCAGAAAGTGAGTACCCAAAATAGGGGTCAAAGCATAACACCACCGTCACAGTACAAAAGTTACCTACAAGTTATTACCAAATCTTAAGACTGCTACAATTCCTCATGATAAAGATGAAGCCCGAGACCAAAACGAGCACAAGCTCTACGAAAAGCCATGGCTTCTGCCTTCTGCACTGGATCACCAAATCCTACATCCTCAACAGATGAAGTTCCAGTTGACTCCCTAAATAACTGCTCAAAAACAAGACATAAATAGGTTTACATGCTGACCTGATCGTTCCAACTTTTTTTTTGGATCATGATGTTCTTTACTTGTCCTTTCAAGGAGGGACTTCATTATGATAAATTACTGACAGTTAAATATTTAATTAAACTATGCAAGTGTTGCATTGTTTTATATGGCTTATGTATCAGATATACCCTTAAAAACATTGAAAAGACAAAAAAATACATTGCATCAAGCTATCAAAAAACAATGATTCCATGTATAGAAAACAGAGTTTTACGATATTCTTGCATGTTTTTTGTTAGATTCGGTATAAACGAAACCAAATACATTCTTTGGTGGCCTTTAAGATAGTTTCAATATATGATGAAAAAGTTGAATAGTTGGATGGTCTTTAGATACTTATCATTTTAACTTTTTATATAGATAATAAACTCATTAATGATGATAAAACAAACAATATAATTTTACAGTCAAACTAATACAGCCTAAAACCTACATATTTGTCCCAAATAGGATTTAAGGCTGAATGTTGGGGGGAATCATGTTGCAAACATCACTAAGCAATGCTTAAGGTGCATCATGCATGCTTATCGAGGATAAGATTAAAAGAAAGTGAGAAGTAAAAGTTATACCTCTGCATCAGTACCATAGATTGTTACCCGATAAGTAACAGAGACATATTTCCCATCTGCTGAATAGTTAATACTCCGCACTTCCCCAGACCATTCTACAATATGTTAAAAGTAACTAAACTATATTGACCAAATGAAAGCTGAGTGTAAGCCAATTAACCATAATTTAGTATCTTTAATGTACCTGGAGCATGCAAATTCATAATTCTGTTCACTATATGCCTGGCAGTAAAAAATCGAATAATCATATTAGTCCCTCGTCTATTAGCATAGTTGAATATACAATTTAGAATGTGCTTCTGCACATTAACATCTAAGCGACATGTAACATTCAATTCATAAATTCCAATTGCTTAGTGAAGCCCCTCAACACACAAGCCACTTGTTGCAGGTAGGAATCATTCTTTCTCAAATCTCGCTCATTAATCACATTTTCATCAACAAAAAGAAACAATCAAGAAAAAATTTGGATGTTATAAAATGCAGATTAGGAGGCTACTAAGGCATATGCAGCATCTGAGACACTCAGTTCCCTACCGGATATGAGTCTGATTATGTGTCAAGAACCACCAACACTTTATATCCAGGCTCCAAAGTTTGAAAAAACATCTTCACTAATATGAAATACAAATTAAGGGGACTTTGGAGCCACGGAGGTGCAATTTGAGTGTGATTATATAAATTAAATCATTAAAATCAGATAATCAGGTGTTATAGAAAGGCGGAGATAACGCTTATAGTATCTTTCTTCTAAATCAAGTTAAAGTTTCGTAAATTATGATCATTTTGTAGATATAAGAAACAACAGGGTATTCAGTGAAAAAAAAAACATAAAAATCTTGTGAAACTAAAGTAAAAGTTTCAAGTTAGGTTACAGGTTAATAGAAATGTAAATAGGTACCTTTAATCCAAGCATTTCTATGGATCTCATAACCTTAAATAGAAAATAAGTAGATAATCACAATGCATAAATAGGAATAACCAGATGATCAGTAGAAGAACACATATCCAAACAGCCACTAAAAGCATCACTTAAACTCACCAAGTCCCTCAATAGCTTATTACCATGTCAAATAGCAATGAAATAAACCAAATAATATTCTATAAGAAAACCTAAAACCGTAAGCTCCCAGAGAAACATCATCAATTTTGCCCCAATTACATTCATATTAACTATAATTTCAGAAGTCACCAGTAACCTACTACCACAGGTTCATGATTCACAATCAAACTAGATGCAACAATTCTCCCCTTAACAATATATTAATTAGCAAAAACGAAACGAGAGAGAGAGAGAGAGACCATGGAACGTGTTTTATAGTGAAGCCATTGGCTTCTGTTCGAACTCTGATGAGGGAATCCGGAACTTTCTTGTTCAGTTCCTTCAAAATCTCCGATATCGGACGGCTTATCCCCGACGTCGGAACATCGTAGTCAGGTGGAGGAGGCGGAGAAGCTGTTATCTCATCGGCGGTGATTGCTTCTTCTTTTTTCACTCTCTTGGTAGAATACAGTAAACTCTGAACACAGAGAGAACTTTTTGATCCGATCAACTCCGGTGATGTCAATCGTAATGCCGCCGATAGTGAGTTTGAGGACTCACGACTCAGTGATTTCATCAGACAAAACGCCATTGATTCAGGAACCAAAATCCTTCACTCGCTTCAAGGGTTTTCAAAGCGAGGTTCAGCTGATTGACACAAAACATCCCTGGACTTTGACGTATTTTCATGTTTGTAATTTATCTTACACAAATTTTTTTAAGTGGTCAAATTTGTCATGGATCAATTATTTCTAGGTAAAAACTAGTTGTTTTGTTATATAAAAGTAGCGTTTTCTCCGGCGCTACGCGCGCGGGTGTTTGGTCGTTTTCCTCTGTCTTACGCGATGTGATTTTGTTTATTGTCGGCTCAGCTTATCGGAAACCATAAAGACGAATATCAAAGTTGGTTATAAACATAAATAAAGATGATGAATAGAAAGACCGAACCAAATATAAAGAAACTGCTATCATTAAAAAACAAAAAAACTTAAAAACCTAACTGTATTTTTTAAAGTTTAAATCATGAATCAATAGTAAAAATCTAAACAATCTAGTTCATTTTGTTTGAAAATAGAATTGTATTTCCCAAGAAGTTTGCACACTCTCCTATAATATTTATTTCTAGTTATCTACATCACCATCATCTTCATTATCTTCTATCTCCACATTCCTTCCTCAATTTCATATTCATCTAGGAGTACTCTCGAGATTCATCTTCTTCTTTCTCTTTGGGGTTTATTCACGTTCTGCGGCAGCCCTGCAAACCCCTTGTCCAACACCGTACCGACCGAATTGAACCCACCTCTCTCTCTCTCTCTCTCTCTCTCTCTCTCTCTCTCTCCGTATTCTTCTCCTTCTTGAACACAGCCTTCCCAACCCATTTGTCTCAGCCTTGCTAACCCATCTGTCTCATCCTTGCTAGCGCATCATAGCCTAACCATTGCAATTCGACGGGATAGAGTACCGGATGATTTCAAAATAGGAAAACTTTAAACTTGTATCCATGTGTTCTACGCTCGATGACGTGGAGCAATCGGAGTCTTTCATTCACCAACAGTAAATAATATGAAGGATGGAAACTGGTGTGTGTAAAGTACGATGGTCAAATCCAAAAAGTCAAAAACCAACTATAGCACCGACCTTGCTCTTTAATATGTATATATAATAGTGGATGTTGCCAACGTGACATGGGTGGCAACAACTTACATGATGTGGCATGGGAAGGAATGATAAAAATTAACATATGTTAGTATAACTAGTAGAAATGACATGTAAGCAATATTTTGCTAGTTGTTTAACTAGCAGAATATACGAATTCAAAATACTTTTAATTTTCATCTAGAAACTATGGATCTACATAAAAATTACTACTTCAAAAAATTCTCACCTCCCTTACACTTGAGGAGGGGCCCAAGCCCACACCTATCACTTTTCATTTATGAAATTATCATTAGAGTTTAAATGCATCTCCCTATTCTCATACATTGATGAGTCACTCAGTTGCCCACCCATCAAAAAATCAAACTCATCTCACAAAGAGGTGTATGTTTAACCACTTTCTTGTTATTATCATCACACGATGATTGTGATAAGAAATTAATTGAATTGATTAGGGTGATTTATTGATATAACCTCATTTAGGTTAAATCAAATGATAGAATAAGTTAGTTTAAATGTACTTAAATGATCTAAATTAGTCATTCTGGTAATGTTTAATAATTTAAAAAGCGCTCAAATAGGTCAACATCATTCATGCTACTGTGGCTAGCGGCACTGTCATCGCCAACGCCTTAGATGTGACAAATTAAACCAATCACATTAAACATGTCATTGCCAACATCCATGGAATTAAACATGTCAATCCAAATGGACATCCTCTTTGCATGAAATTCACATTGTAAGTTTAATCACATTTTGACAAAACATCTTAAGACATTCCAAACTCTTTTCATTCAAAAGTAAGTATTTCATAAGTAAAACACATCAATATAAATAAATTCTCCAAAAAACCTAAAAAAACAACGCCCGATTGACACCAAAATAATGATCACCCAAAACACATTCATAACCTAAGTTGTGCCAATTGTTGAACATTCATCGGGAAGCAATCATCAGCGGATCCGGAGTACGCCCTCTGAGCGAGAACGGCATTCGCAGCTTGAGTTGGATGGAATCCATCCCAAAATACATATTGATCGCGATTAAAGCATGGCGCTGCTGACGGGACGCACGAGATTTGTTCCTGACTCCTTCCTATTCCACAACATGCTCTATCTCTCACCGTAAACCCTGTGATTAAAAACAATATACATATATATAATCTTTTAATCTTTAAAAAGTTATGTGATACAACAAGTTCTATCTGTTACTATAAACTCTATGTTTATAAATTAGTTTGTAAGTGTATAATGTATACCGTATCTTGCAGGATTATTCAACATGTCACCAAAAACACCATATGTGTTTCCATACACAAACATGGCTCCAGGGTGCGAGCCACTATTGAACTGACCAACAAGTCTTTTGAGTCCCTCATTAAAGGGTCCAAGCATCTGGTTCACTGAGTCCACACATCTCCCAAGAGGGGCTTGACCTGTGGCTAACTGGTTAGGTATGCACCCAAGTGGTCCGATTCCTGATAGATAGAATTTTCGTAGTCCTAAGCTGTACAGTGCCTAAACATTCACAACATTCAAAAAAGTCACAAGCCAATTAACATGAATATGGAAATTAAGAAAGGGAAAAGATGATAGATGATTGAATTATACGTGAAGTTGACGGGTGTAACGATTCAGAAGGATGTTAGCAAATGCTTCAGGCGTGTAACTGCGGCTCGATGAGTACATGTTTGGCATGAGGTAGTTGTTGATGTAGTCACTGCTGCCAAAAGCCATGACTACTATGGAATTTGAGAGGAGTTGAGTGAGGTCGGAGGGGCTCATCATGGTTCGTAATTGGCCTAAAGTGGTCTCAAAATTCACAACTTGTTGGTTCATGGAGTATCGATCTCCCTGCACATTTATGTAACTAATAACTATCATTCAAATAGACAACTTTGGCTAACTTTGACTAACTTTGACTAACTTTGACTTTTTGAGTCAAAGTTATTGCTTCTTCATTAAAAGTTTCATAACTCAGGACAACATGGTTGATGGTTCTTTATGTCGTATTAGTGTAGCGTGTAATTAGGCTTCAACTATCATCATATATTCTTTAATTCTTTGATCATACATGACTTCTTTTCAAATTAAAGTTTAACAGGTTGACTTTACAAAAGTCAAATTTATGAACTTACATAGTGTTGGCCACTTTCATCAAGGATACCACCAGCAGCAGAGGCATAATTGACACCACCCATGATCCTGTTTCCGGTCATGGTGGGATCTGAAAATGGCGGTGGAGCTGGTATGCCCATCCAATCTCCTGCACCCAAAGATCATTTTAAGAATGACAAAAGTTACACAAAATGTAGCTATCAAATCAAAACAGTTAGGAAAATAAAAAAAGTCAATTGTGTACCAAGAATGTCACTGAAGGTTCTTGCATTACAAAATCTACCAGAAGGACCGCGATAATAATCACAACCATAAGGATAATAATCTGCTCTCACGATAGATCTGAGAAAGTTGTTATTCCCACTATCAACCAAGGAATCTCCCATCACCCATATCGCGGGAGCTTGTTGTTGTCCGGCAACACCTTTCCACCAGCAGGCCGCCACCACTACCGCCATGAACCACCACCTGTATGTGTACATTTGTACCGTTGTTTAAACACGGTTTTTTAGCTTAAAGATGGACAATACAATAGGCATTTGCATAGGTATATATAGACATAATTCGTAACCCATGATAGATATGTTGTAGATTATCCATTTGTAACTGATAAAAAAGACTTGTAATTTGCTAGATATTGTCATAAAATACTTCTTTTTTAGGAACTTTTTGACACCTTTTTGGCTCATATTTTGGCTTTTATGTGTCATGATGTTTTATCATTGTATTGTATGTCGCAGCAAAACTCATGTGAAAATTCTGGCGGCATTTTATGGGTATGGTCTTATATGAGATGGATTCAAGAGTACCTAAAACCGAAACAATAAGAACACTAAAAACACACTTCTGTTAACCTTTTTGTTTAAAAGAAATTATTGCATATTAAATTTATGCACACTCTCAATGAAATCATAATTAATGATTCATTTAGCAAATTCTTTTACTAGATAAATTTGTATTAAGTTGATTCCAAGTTGAAGACACGTGTATTAACGATTTGTTGTTTGAGTTTAAGTTGATTGTAAATCTCCCTACTCTAATAAAAGGGTATCTAGGATGGACACTTGTCAACATCATATTGTTTCTCACCAATTCTTTCCCGCTTCTCTCTCCTATTTAATAATCATATTAATTATTAACAATAATATTTAATTTTTTTAAGATTAAAATAGTTTCTTAATAAATTAAGAAAAAGATCTTTTTACTAATGTTATTTTTAAAGAAATAATTTTTCATAAAATTGAGAGTTACAATAATAAAGTTTTTTAAGTATGAAATTTTTTAAAACGTTTTGTGTTGAAATAAAACTTTTATTTTATTTATTATAAGAAAGATTTCAATCATAACTTATTTTATAATATCGATTTATAAATTATAAAATTTTAGTTTATTTAATATTTTTTATTCAACCCGTGTAATACGCGGGTTTACTAAAGATAGTGGATAATAATTACGTGGGTGCCGCAAACAACATTTAAGCTAGGTGCATTAAATATAGACAAAATACAAGTTTATATATCCCTTTAAGTTTAATAGCATAATCACAAACCATTTTGCTTAGTATAATATCAGAATAATGTTGATTTAGCTTAATGGTTATGAGTTATGACAACTATCACCATTTAAAGTAGTTGTCAATAATTGAGCGTGTGTATTCACCACATTGTCCCACTACCAAATATTGCTTACCAATCAGGAATTGATAATAATGGTCTAATCGTTGTATTTCTCTCTAATTAGTTTGATTCAATTCAATAAAAGATCACTAATTGTTGTTGGCTATTTTATGTTCAATTCAAGTTCTTGATTCTTTATCTCTTGTACGCTCTTTGATATTATATGTAAATTAGCTTTGAGATTCCTTTTTAACACATGATTTCATTGTGCATAAACATCTTTCCTCTGGATTGGATCTTGCTTTTCCTTACCATCCGACCACGATTTCTCCCTTGGGTTAGTTCATATATGACCTTTTTTGGCAATCAAGCTCCCTCCTATTGGAAACCCTCGGAAGACATCATGCCACCCCACACAACATGAATCTCTTGATAATGATCTTAGATCACCAACCAGCTTAACTCACAAGCGTGAGACCGCTAAGTAGACCATCTCCAACAATGACTAAGCATACACCATTTAAGAACACTTGAGATATGGTCTTAACCATGTCAAACAAATCGAAGGGTTGAAACTAACCTGTCACCACTTTTCAATTTTTCATGGACTCGCCTTGCAAGCATTGTGTTGCGCCATTGAATCCGCAAGGACCTGTCATTTCATCCTTCTTATGATTACATTGTTTCTTTTTGTATTAAACTAATTAAAAAGTGACCACAATCTTAACTAGAAGGTTACCAAAAAGTGTAAGATTTCTAACACACATCTTTCCTTGATTGATGACCAACAAACAAATGATAAATGCATGGACTAAATCATTACTTGTAAATGTAGTCTATGTTAACATGTTTTGAAATTGAATATTAGTTTAGTGTTACATTGTTTACTTAGTTGATTATAGTAGAGAATAATTAAAAAAAAAAGAAAAAGAGATATTATAATTAAGATAAGAGTTCAAAGTAAAAAGTTTGTTATATCTAAAAAGTGCAAGAAACCATCTTATCATCAATATTGTTTTCAATAATCCAGATCAAATTGTAAGAAAAAAATTAATAGACGAATATTTTAGGTATAATCACTTTGGTTTATTTTTTTTTTTCAAGTTATTTTAAACGTTCATAATTTTTATATAAGATAACTTTTTATAAAAATTACTCCAAACAAGCATTTTCTTATCTTCAAAATGAGTATAATATCGTTATATAAATAAATTACAAAAAAATAATGTTTTCCAGTTCATTATAATTACCATTTCATGCTTTTTATAGTGTCCTTTTGTTCGTCATTGTATTTTCTTGGAAAAATTGTGTTTTTATTAAATGATAAGTTCTAAAAAACATAATATTAAAACAACACCGTTTAGTATGTAAAATATAATGATAAAATAATAACTATTTATCTAATATATTAATGATAAAATAACAAATAATTATATAAAATGTAAAACACAATAACATACATCATTGTGTTTTTGCCAATCATTACTGAATACCATTTTGTTTTTTTAAAACACATTAAATAAATAATATTGTAACTTTTAATTGTAAATTATAATTATAAAATAATAATAAAAATTTTATATGATATATAAAAGTAATAACAAATATAACACGAAATGATAAAAAATATAAAATACAATGATGAATACATATAGCCAATAATAAAAATATCTGACACAATGATATGATATATTTGACACAGTCACCTGACACATTTAAGATAATTACCTGACGTGTTTGAAATAATAACCAAAATGCTCACATATTTAAAAAGTATAAAATGACATATATCAACCCTATAATCCATCTTAGCCTTTTTAAATAAAATATAAATAATTTTTATTATAATCATATTCATAAAATAATGTTACATATTTATCTTCGATATGAAAATATACCTACTGGTTGTAAGATATAAAAAAGTTAAATATTATAAGTTTATATTGAACATAGAGAAAGGACATTTTGACAGTCTAATTGTTTAAAAATATAGTATATTCTAGAGTAAGTTACGGTTTTAATCGACATAGTTTGATACTTGTACAACTTTTTATCTAATAGTTTTCGTTTGACCATTAACTATTGTGGTTTCAAATTTGTTACAATCAACTAAAACATATGTGCCCCTCATGTGCGTAGCAATTAATCCTTTTCTACAAATTAATTAACTTTTTATGAACAAATACAATTAACAATAATATGATTCCACACAATCTCTTTATTCTATTTCCCTTAAAAAGTTTTATATCCTTTCTTCTTTACTTTTAAGAGCAGCTAATTAACTAATATATAATTAAAAAGAATTTGTGTTAAACAAAATACAGGTGTAAATATAATATAATGGAAAAAGACTTCCCCCACAAGCTGAAATTGTTGTCAAGAGAACCATAGGAGGTAGTGATGAAAAATGTTTGCTAAAAAGTTGAGGAACATGAAAACATGTCTTGTCTTACAGTTTACCCTAATTCTTTTCGGAGGAAGATGATTGGGGGACACAATCACTTTATATTATCCAGGAAAGGACAAATGAAAAATCTAATAAGTTTTGAATATATTATATTTACACACACATTGGACAATTGGATTTTATGAACATTTATGTACACCTTTTAAAATAATAGTTTAATCACGTTTTCTAATTTGTGAAAATATTAAATTTATTTTTGTTGATAAATTATTATAGATTTTTATACATAAATATTAATAAATAAGTCTAAAGCAAAATACAATAAATGATATAATTGCTTTAGATTTAGGGAAAATCACGAGAACAAACATCTTGACTCGTTTTTTCTCTAAAATAAGCATCCACTTTTAGATTTTACAAAATCCAACATAACAAAAAAGAACCAATAAAAAAGCTGACTATGGATGTTTATTAAAATTGAACCTTATTTTCTCACGAAAGTTAGTGTTATGTGTAAGTGTTCAACAAATTGATTTTGGTAATTTCAAGCGCAAACAAGTTATGCTTTGCATACGCTTGTAATTAAGTGTATAACTATAAACTTGTAAATTTCTATAAAAATGTATTTATTATTTTGTAGATTTTTATTGTTGTGAAAAAGTTAGGTATATATGCTGTTTGCAACCGTATTAACCAATTATTGTCTTTTACATGAACCAAAGATAAATACATGCATATATACATCTATACTCATAAATATAAAAAAGAGATTTGTTATGAAAAAATATATCAAAATTGTATATAGTTTTAAAAGTGTGTAAAAAAAATATAAAAAAGAGATGTACATGTCCATGTTTTAGCTCACTAGTAGTATATATGAATGAATAGGTATGGGTTTAAATACTTAACATAAGATTAGATGATACTTAAAAGGATTAAATTTGTGTTAAAAAGAAAAAAGAAGCGATTCATAGCTATTACTCATAAATAATGGATATACGGGACAGGTGAACCCCACCAAACAACCACTAACATATGTGTTCATTCCACCCAAAATTAAAATTATATTATAACATACACAAAGGTAATGACAGCAAATTAGGAGACAATATATATCACTAAAGCATATAGTTGATGGGTTTATACCTAACATCTTCTTAGATATTGCAATTGAGATGGTAAGCTAAAGCTTTCACAGTGGACCCTTACATATTCAAAGTCAAACACAAACACAAACACATACACAATCCAACACTAATAAAGTCAAACCCCCTAAAATGGTGCACTTGGTGCTCTATAATAATCACCTCTAGCCTTTTTTACTCTTTCACTAATACTATATGTAATGCATAGACTCAATAAAAACTAGTTATTTCAAGCCATAATGATGTTGTTAGCCCGTTTCGATGTCGTTCATCGAGGTTTTTGAATCCTTAACCCCGCTAGGGCCCGTGTGGCGGCCCGCCAACGACGAGTTGTACCCATACCACCTTGACCAGAAAAGATAGTTGAAGAAGTTTACGAAACTTAGACCGGCTAACAACCAGTAGAAAAGGTCTAGTCTATCGTTGTTGAGGTTGTTGTCGCTGAGCCATCCGCCATGGCCCGAGCTAGCGGTCACCTTGTTCACTAGGGACACCAGAAGAGAGCTTAAATAGAACCCGAACGAATACGAGCAATATGTCATTGCTGTTAGGAAAGACTGCATGCCTTCTACTGACTGTTTGTAGAAGAATTCGATCAACCCGACCGCGGTGAACATCTCGGAAACCCCGAACACGAGAAACTGTGGCGCGATCCAGAAGATTGATATGGGGTCTTTAGGATCTCTTAAAGCCATTGTCCTTCGTTTGTTCTCGACTATTGCTGCTGATACCATAGAGAATGTTGCAATGAACAGACCAACACCGACCCGTTGTAGAGGCGAGATCCCTGACTCGCGGCCCGTGATTTTGCGAGCCATGGGGACGAAAGCGGTCTCGTATAGGGGGACTAGGAATACTAACATAACATAAGGAATGGATTGGAGGGAAGCCGGTGGGATTTGGAAGCTTGTGGTGAGTTTAGTGTTCATGGTGCTGCCTTGTTGAACTGAGAATGTTTGGAGTTGTGCCAAAATGGTGTTGAAGATGATGGTGCAGGCGAAAATCGGAACCACTGATACGAGTATCTTCACTTGCTCGACTTGTGACACCGTGCATAATCTCCATGAGCTTTCGTTGCTATTAGTATCATCTTGAGTCTTAATGCATGCTTTGTCCAAGAACCTGTGTAAAATTGAAACACAAATTAAACAAACTCAAAATTGATAATATTTGTGTAAGCGGTTGAAGGTTCTAGTCTGACAGTAGACGGTGTAGATTTAAGAGTAGGTTTAGAAGGTTTATGAGTTGGACGTTCATTGTAAACAAATTTGATCCTTAAGCTACTCGAATATGACCTGAACTTATCGGTATGGAGGAGGCTGCTACCGCCATGCGATTGAGTGTAGACATTATGGTGTAAGATGATGGTACTTTGGCTTCCATGAAGCATCTCTAAGCTGGAAGGACAAACTTGTTTTCTCTTAGTGATTGCAGCTACAAAAACCTGAAGTGTTGAAAAGGTGAATATAAAAACACATAAAGAAAGCATGTATGAGGTAAATGATTGAATGTTAGAGATGATGTTTTAGTTACTTGAGCAATTGGAGTGAATATACTTCCACAAGTAGGTTTGTTTCTGTAAAGGGGAGTTCCACAAAGCAAGCATATTAGCCCAACAGCCATGGCTGCAGCCGAAACACCGAACCCTATATCCATCCCGGAGTGTGTTTGCACCCATACCAGAACCGTTAGCGCGATGAGTTCACCAATGCAGAATGCAAAATACGCGCAATTGAAGTAAGTTGATAGCTTCTTGGATTTTTTTTTCCTGAACTGGTCAGCTCCTAGAGAGATTATGTTTGGTTTTAGACAACCACTTCCTAGAGCCACCAGATAAACCGCTGTGAAGAATATGAACGCCTTTAGCCCGTGCGCCTCTTCGCATTTGCTAGCATTCGTCAACATATCGCATTTTGGTGGTCTCATTTGAGGCATATGGGCTTGTATAGATAGTAATATAAATCCCTGCAAATACAAAATCCACTTGGTCTATTAAATCTTATCATCTAAAGCAAGATAAAGGAAATATTTGTCCTCATCCTCCCATCCCATACCCTACCAGTAGCTTTTTGCAGTATTGTATTTTATCTGAAACAAGATAGGTCACTCAGATAATTCGGTATGGCCTATCGATCTTTTCTAAATTAACCGAAATAATTTGACTTACAGAGAGTTCGATGAAGCCGAAAACCAGCATGGTACGGTAGCTACCAAGGTAGGAGTCGGAAAGGAAGCCGCCAAGGAGCGAAAGAAGAAAAACAGTGCCCACAAAGTTTGTGACAACGTTAGCGGACTTAGATAAAGGAAAATGCATCTCATTGAAAACATATGTGATGAGATTGTTTCCAACTGCAGCAATAGCCATCATTTCAAATGCTTGAAGACCTGTTCAAAAGCAAGTTAATAACAAATCAAACAATATTCCTAACTAAGATATATAAGAAAGCGTTCATGAACAAGAGATCGATATATATAGTTACCGAGGATTGCAAGAGCAGCACGCATGCCGCCATGCTTCCTGGGCTTGCATGGTCGGTCTCTCCAGTCGACATAGTCGTCGACATGCGGTTGTTCCTTGTTATTCACCTTGTTTGAGTTCATCATGTAGCTACCTTAGAACTACTTAAGTATATAAGAAAATAGTTGAAATTGTAAGGGATGAAGTGTGGTTCATTTGCTACTTATAATAGTGCCAATGGCAACAATTATGCATCATTATTGTGGATCCACAATAGACCAAATCGTTGAAGAATGCATATTTTAATGGATAAAGCAAGGAGTGATGGTAACCCGATTGAGCCACATTGAACCACGTTAAATGAACAGATGGATACTATGTTTGTCATACTGCGCCATGTTGACTTCTGGAGGTTGACTTTGGAGTAGTGCAGTGGGCTGGCCCACAATGAGCCCATTAATTTTAGACTTCAAGAACACACTCGTCATCTTTAATGATAGCCCTCACCATTAATTTTGTACTCACTACTTGCCTTTACAAAAGTATGATTCAACTTCGGGAAGTCAATTATGAAATCTCAAAAATCAAAGTTTTAAAATATATATAGGCCAATTGTGGGTGTTTATTTTGAGAGTGTGTGCGTGTATACATATGTGTAATTTTTTATTTTGTTTTAATAATGCATGTATATTATTATTCATATAACGACTATTAAAAATATTATCTTTCTTATGCTATAAAAATTATACTTTTAGGAGTGCTAACTGCTAATGCTAACCCCCAATATTGAACTAAACCGTTTATCACGTTTTCAGAGTGTGGTAAGTGACAAAGAAACTCTTAAGTAATAAAGCATAGAAAATAAGGCCGTAACATGAAATGTAACTTAATTAAGTTGGGCTTATCAACCCTGTAATAACCTTAATACCGGGCTAACCAACGACATATTACATCAAGCCGGTATCAACCGCTATATTTGTTTTCATGGTGGCTAGTGGTAACGGTGGATAGGCCAGATACAAGCTATGTCTAACAACGACATCAGTTGAAAGTGATAGCCGTGTGGTGGCGATGTCAAGGATAGCAAAGTGTCGGTGGTGCTTGTGGCATTGGCGATGTCACCACTCACCATTGAAATGGTGGTGTCAACAATGACCATTAGGTGGAGTAGAGGTATACAGTTAATCAGTTATGTTGGTGGTTCTGGCTCTTCTAGACTCGTTCTAAGTTGACAAGTTTAATAAGATGGACCAATTTGAACCTGTTGTATAACTTGATACACACGCATGTAGAGAAGTGATTATATAAGAACTTTTATCGTTTTTAAATGCTTCTTTCAGGTATCAAAGACCACATGCCGGCAAATTTTGGGTTATTAAACTTCAAATTTTTTTCATTAATGTAGAACACGCTTCGATATCTTTTTGAACACGTTGTTGCTTATTTTTCGGTTGCACGGGCCATCTTTCCCAACACGTTTCGACATCTTTTTGTACATTTTGTTACCAGGGGCGGGATGAGTGACCGCCCAGAGCCCGATCTCCCCAGGAGTCTGAAAATTTTAAATTATATATATATATATATATATATATATATATATATGTAAGTATATTAAAAAAACATACATGTCATTAACAAATCCATTTACAAACCCAATAGCAATTTAATTATTTTAGCGTAATAAACCTTAGGGGGCGTTTGGTTGGAAGGAATGGAATGGAATGGAATGGAATTGAGAAACTAGTATAATTTTCAAGTAAAATTGTGTTTGAGTGAGCAATTAAAAGTAAACCCAAGGAAATGTTTCACCTCAAATTCCCTTGGTTGTGGGATTTCAAAATCCTTCCACCTAGAGAGGGAATTTGAAATCCCACAACCAAGAGAATTTGAGGTGAAACATTCCCTTGGGTTTTACATTTCATTACCTACTTAAACATAATTTTGCTTGAAAATTATACTAGTTTCTCAATTCCATTCCATTCCATTCCATTCTTTCCAACCAAACGCCCCCTTAGAGTCTATTAACATTTAATTAGTTTAGCTCACTATTATTTACCCAATATAAACCCAATTTAAAACCCTAATCATATAAATAAAAAGGCGACCAAAGTACATAAGGGCAAAAGCTTGAGTAAGTAAATCAGATTATTTTACTATAATACTTTTGTTTGGTTTATTGATATAACAGTTTTTATCGTATCGTCGAATTTTTATATACGGATTATTGACTTTATAATTTATATTATAGAGATCTATTTGTATCTGCTCGCCCAAAGACTAATATTTTCAAAGGTTCTCGAGGAGATGAAAACAGTAGTTTACTGTAAAAACCTAAATAAAAGGTGAACCATGTGAATTAACACATTATATTTACTTATTTAGGCTGGTTATTCGGGGGGACATGGGCCGCTATTGTCTCCCAACACTTGAAACGCTTTACTTTCCATCCACTCATTTTGTTGAACCACTATCATCAATTCATCATTCTTATGTGGACGGCTATAAATCCACTATCGTTTTATTGGATTAATTTATAGGATAGTTTCATAATAATATAAGCTTTTCAATATAACATATCTGTTTATTTTACCAAGATTATGGTACTTGAATCTTCAATTTTGTTTTGCTATTGTCGATATGGTTCCCCACGGCTAATATTATAAAAACTTAATCTTTTGACAATTATTATTGTAGGTAAAGAATTTAAAATTTTATTTTGTTGATTTAATAAACTCTATTTTGCTACCATTTGATGCTACGTAATACTTAGAGCATGTGTAAACTAGTTTTTTCTTGGTTTATCTTTTTTCAAGTTTGATCACTATATTAGTATTTAATTATTATAATTAAAAAATTATCCTAAGCTAACACTTAATATATGACCACTCAACACTTCGAGGTGCATATGACCACCAGTCCACCACCATCTCCTTAAGGCCTCAGGTCGTAACTTACGACCTCCTTAAGTTTTACATCATTTTCTTCATTTGCAGCATCTTTTAAGCCATAGTCTCGTTATCTTGCGTATCCTTATCAAATAATGTGTATTAAGCCCCATTTAACCTATATTTCAAACATGTAACAAAGTGACTGTATTAAATATCAAAATTAGATTAAAAACATAGTTTTAAACATTTAAAACTCAAACATAACACCAACACATCATATTGCGCTTGAATGCTAAGCTCTACCGGTGAAACTTTGCGGCGAGTGTATTAAAATATGTATGACACGGTTTTGACGACCTACACATCTATTCACATCACCTAAAAAATTCACATTGTTTAACTACTCATAATACAAGCAAGCTGAATGCTAATGATAGAATGCAAATACTTAAACATAAACAAATTGTTTAACTTTAATCAAACACGCAATTGAGTTCTTGTGTCAAACAAAAACAAACCAACAATCAAATCCAAATTATAACATATTATTTCACTTACAAAAACTATATACTCGAAAGCGATGGCGAATGATTTAGCCACTCATCGGCATAATTCAATCTTCAACGGTTCAATTGATGTTGTTGGAGTTTGATCTCGGGTAGATTTGTGGTGATAAGCAAACTCAAAAACGCCTTAGAATCGTCCAAAATTCGCAGGACTATGCGCTGGTAGGAGAGCATAGTGTGCTGGGTCGTCTAGGTGTTTTGCATCGCGCTGATTATTGCGCTGGTGTCAGAGCACTATGCGCTGGAACATCATTTTTGGCATGTTTACTAACAATCGTTTCAGTGTCACTTACACAAACTTCCATGCTTCCATTAATTTTCTATCTACACGTTAAGACGTTCGAATTATGATTTTTAAGTTCTAAACACTTGAAACACAAACTGTCTCAAGGTAACCTCGTTTCATATTTATGAACATATAAAAAATACAAAGTTAACTGTATTTAATACCAAACAAATAACACTCGATCAGTAATTAAGTTATTTCTACTATTTAATGTACGAGTAATATGATTATCAAATTTTGATTCTAAGTAAAGAATCACAACAACTATGAAAACATTTTTACGTAAAAATAAGAAAGGAAAGTTAAACATTTAACCTAATACATACAAGTCCTTATATCATTATTGTGGTTAGTTTATCATATATTGAACAATTCTTATCATGATATAACAGATATATAACAGATAAAGTGATAAGATACTTATTTTCAGATTGTTGTAACCGGCAAAAAGGTTTATATGCTACGCAGGTGAATTGTATTAAAAAGACAACAAACTAATGTTTGTATTTCATCGAATATAAAATATAGTTTGTTATATATAATGAGACAAATTAAAACACAATACATTTGTTGACATCATTGTTGGACTCAAAATAGCACAACAGTAGCATTCGGTAGGGTCAAAAAACAAGGGTCAAGTGACCTAAACCCAACAGGTCAAATCTGAAATCTCATTCCTGCATTCTCAGTGGCCATCGGATTTTCTTTTGTAATATCGAGTATAATTGCTCCAATTGTCCGCCATGAGCCAGACATTGATTGATGTTACAAGTATGAAGTACCTATCTATATGGACAATAGTTGAATCACCATTTGTTGAAAAAAATGTTTTCTGATGTTTTTTTATTATCTATTGAATGTTGTTTTGGTCCCAATTTTAAAAGATTTTATGCTAAAGTATGAATGAGTGAGGAACCGGCGATGATGGATTGATGCTATATTCAGCTCGTGATGACGTGATGTGGTGTTAAACAGTTAAGTAAAATGTTTTATTGTCAAAAGTTATTCTGGTCCAATGACATGAGAGTAATGATTTGAGCTTGAGATTTTTAAAGTTTTAGGTTCAAACCCAACTTAAAGTTTTCTCACAGTGATGAGTTTTCTTATTGATGGTGTCATTAAAATCAGTATGGATGGTTAGCATCTTATCTCAGGATCGCTCATTCAGACATTAGGGTAGTTACAAACGTGGATAAAAAAAGTAATATACTTTTTGATGTTGAAATTGTATTATTTATTGATCGTTTTTTTGGTCCCTAGTATAGAAGATTGTATCGCAAAGGATAAATTGATGAAGAACAGGTGACGATGGTAATTTAGCTCCTGATGACATGATGTGGTCAATTAAACGGGGTCAATAACTATACGCTATCAATAACTTGTTTTGACCAACCTTGTGAATACCAACGCTACCTGTTAGTTCTTTGATGGTTTACAAATTTTTTTTGGAGGAACCGTGTATGAGCCGAAACCTATTATTGTACCATGTTATGATTGTTGGAACCTTATACAACCGTTTTTCAGATGCCATTTTTTATTTTTGGTTTATTTTATCATTTTGCCTTTATGCGTTAGTATTAAAGGTATTTGTACGTGTTTAGTCATAACACTAAAATAACATTATTTATTCTCTAAAATCTAAAAAACACTCTAAGAATCTTGTGAATCTTCCTGTATGGAGATATTCGAATATAGTTCACAACTACTAATCTCAATTAGGTATTGATATAACTTATTTGAACTTATCATCTATTTAACATGTACACATTAAAAACGATGACAACAAATAAGTAACATATAAAAATTAATTTTATTGTTAGGTATTCCTACTTTTAAACACAAAAAATGTACTTTGCTTTTTTGTAGCGTATTCCAATTTATATTTTTGTAACTTTTAATTTAAAATAATGAATAAAAAACTAATTTCACGTTATTGAAATTTATTTATTTTATTGTAATATAATAAAAATTAAAAAATTAAAAAAGTAAAAACATATTCATACCCGGCCTGGTTTCAATCTACTTAGACTGGTTCATTGATCCGACCCGGTCTGAAACCAAACAACTAATAATTGTTATGGTAGAAACCGAGTTGTAATCAATCCAATGTGACTGGCTGTTGCCGGTTTGAAGAATTAAAAAACCGAACCCACAAAACCTAGTTTTTAATAAATTAAAAACCGATTGATAACAGACCTAACCGGTTCTTTCAGGTATGTTTTTAGATCCTTTAAAACTTGTTAATAAACTAATCAATTTCTAGAATAACCAATCTAACATTAATAATCAAATCTTTTTTTTTAAGTAACCAAATCTCAATCTCTATAGAGATTCCATGTAATACACCTGAGTGGAGAGAAACCCCCGAGACTCGAGACGTAACACGCCCCAAAACAATCTCATTTGCCATTTTTTCACTCGAAAACAGAGCACCACCGTCCGCCGCCGCGTCGCAATAACGCGCCACCGCCTGCGCCGTTGTTGACCAAGCGGCCGCCGCCCGCTGCAATAGGTTTCAGTTTCAATCCTTCTTTTCTTCTCTTTACTTGTTTATTTTAACAGTTTAATTACTAAATTTGTTTGATTTTGTTTATTATCAGCTTAAATACTATATTCTTAAATTAGTAAACCCTAGAACTGGTGATGTCAGGAAGTTAATTTATTCATTCTTCATTGAGATGCAACTACTGATGTGCAATCCTAAGATGATTGAGAAATTTATATTAGATCAATATTAGTGGTAGACTGTTTCAAACTTTCAATCACATGTGGCTGTTTAGGGTTCATTCTGTCATTCTGTTTTTGGCATTAGGTCAATCAATGGCACAGTATAACATTATGCCTCCAGGATTAGTACATGTTGCATTTTAAAGTTTTTAAAAGAATGTTAAGATGCATATAACCTTTTTCGTGCAAAAAACTACAACATTTGAATACTTAAATATGATTATGGGGCAGAGTTGATATTCATGATCTTATTTCTATGTTTCTTAGTAAACCTTAAACCAACTTACTGTAGATTAACAATGGATGAGAAGGAAACTAGAGAGGATGGAATGAATATGGATGATCTTCACAGCAATCAGAAAGAGACTGTTGAACTAGCCTCTGATTTTAATGCAACAGACGATAACGAGTTGGGGTGCTCCCAGGAGAATCAAACAGAAGACAGTAATGCTGAAGAAGAATATGATGAGGAGGAAGAAGAAGACGCAGAAGATACATATACATTAAGATTTGAAGGAGAGATAAATCCATTGGCTCTCACAGAGGTTGATGCCAATGGAATTCATCCTTATCAGCATTTGGAACGTATGGAGTATGAAGCCTTGGCTGATAAAAAGCGTAAAGCAATCCTCGATTGCAATCAACAAGGGTAATTATTAATTTTTATCGCCATTATCTGATTTCATAAAGATGATTTGACTTTTAAGTTTTTGTGCTAGAATGCCACCAGAAAAGAAGTCGAGACTAGAAGATCTTCCCCAAGCAAAATTTGAAGAGTTGTTGGCGGAAATGACGTATGGGATGAAAAGAAAGTCAAAGAAGGTATCACATTATCTGACCATTTTTTAGGCTTGTTTACTTCATTTATGAAGTAAATGCTGTGCTAGCTTTTGGATTTTCATATACTCCTGGAACCATCCATATTCACTTTTAACATTGTACTGATTATTTAAAATAAAGTATTAGAAGATGGAATTAAGTTTAAACAGGCAGTCTTGCATAATAGCCTTTTCTTATGTTCCATATTTTTCAACAACACAGACTATTATGAGAATTTGCAAGACGCAGTTGTCCATTTTTTCATTTTTCTGAAAGTGTGGAGATCTTTAGAAACTTCGGCTTGTCAGCAGGACTGTTCCCTATTTAAACATTAATCTTAAATTGTTCGCAGTCGTAGAAGCAACCCTTGCCATCTTTGTTTGGTTCGTTGCTGACTTTTTCTTTAATTTGATTGTTGAACATGTAGACTTATATTAAGGCTTTGATCCTGTGGTGATACACTCTTTTTGTGTTATTTTGCTGCTTTATTGCTAATTGTACATGTTGTCCCAACATTTTCATTACAAATTATTATGGTCTGACATGCATTGTTAAATTTTGGTTGCTAAATATATTACAGTCCACATTCTGACTTTTGACTGATATCATTTATGACAGATCAAGAAAAGAGGCAGGAGGAAGGGATCAAAGAAGAAAATAAGTCCCGAGATTTCACTCAAATTAGGTGATGCTACACTATACTATGCACATGGGCGTTATGAAGAGGTACTATGATATGGTTTATTTTTAATGCATTAAAAAGTTGGACGTAGCTTTATTATGAATTATTTGTAATTACAAGACATTTGGTTGGTTTCTACTTGCTTTTCTTGCATCCCAATGAAACATTTTCTTGACATTTGTTGTATTCATGTTTTGAATCTCTTGGTTATGTTTATATTTCTTTCTTCAAGTGTTATATTTTTTTCCTGTTCTTGTTGGTAATGTTTCTTTTTTCTTTCTTTTGAACTTTAGGCCATACCTTTATTGAAGGAAATCATTCTGATTTCGCCGAATCTGCCTGATCCTTATCATACACTTGGCCTTATATACAATGCTATGGGAAATAAAAAGAGAGCTTTAGGGTTTTATATGCTTGCTGTACATTTGACCCCCAAGGATGCAGCTCTCTGGAAGCTTCTTGTTTCTTGGTCCTTGTGAGTTATCTTGCATTTAATAATAGCATACTCTTGCAAGTTTTTGACCATATACATAAAAGATGATAAATTGTATCATAATGAAATATTTGTCATTATTTAAAATTGAATTATGCAGAGAACAAGGGAACCGTGGTCAAGCCCGTTATTGTCTTGATCGAGCAATAAAAGCAGATCCTGAAGATATGGGCCTTAGATATCATCGGGCCTCGCTTTTTGTTGAACTTGGAGAGCATCAAAAGGCTGCTGAATCATATGACCAAATCTGGCAACTTCGTCCTAAGAATTTGGAAGCACTCAAGACAGCAGCAACGGTTTGAGACCAACTATTAATATGAATACTTACCTCAATTTTGTATTATAGAATCAATTGGTACCATTTTTTTTTTAACTTTTTGGTTATTTCCAGTTGTACCAAAAATGTGGTCAGCATGAACGCAGCATCAACATCCTTGAAGATTATTTGAAGAAGAACCCAAAAGATGCTGACACCAGTGTGGTTCTTTTATTGGCTTCATTTCTTATGTCTGAAAATGCACATGAAAAAGCTCTTCACCATATCCAGTATGCACACCAGACTTATTCTGCTGGTAAAGAAATACCAGCTGAATTGTTGTTAAAGGCAGGAATTTGCCATGTTCATCTTGGAAACATGGAAAAAGCAGAGGTTTTTATATGTTTCCTTGTTTTCATGAACTAAAGTATCTATAAACACCCTCTTTTCTAAGTTGTGATTTGAAACTAACATTAGTTTTCTATTTCAAATGACATGTAGGATTTCTTCAGTGTGCTAACACAAAAGAATGTAAATGATTGTGGCCACTTAGTTATTGAAGTTGCAGACTCCTTAATGAGTGTTAAGAATCATGAATCTGCATTGAAGTACTACCTGATGTTAGAAGGGAGTGCTAATGGCAACAAAGTAAGTATATAGCTCTTCGAACACAATGAAGTACTTTCTGTTGAATATTTCACTTTAAGTTATTTTGTCTCTGTTATTTTGTCTAAAGGGCCTCCTAAATTTGAATATCGGGAGATGTTACTATTTCTTGAATGCAAGAAAACAAGCAATTGACTACCTGTACAAAGGTATGGTTCAAACTTAGATTCATCTTTATGTGTTTGAAACTTCTTTTATATATATATATATATATATATTTTAGTTGCATGAAATCTATATTCAGAGGCAATTAAGTCAAGTTATTTGCAACAATGTATTTATGTAACTTAGTATGGAGAAATTTGATGATCTTTTTTTTTTTTTGACAGCTTTACATGAACTTGACCACGACATTGATGCTAGGTTAGATCTAGTGTCATTTCTTTTAGAAGAAGGTAAAGAAGATGAAGCCATTTCTGTACTTTCTCCTCCTCCTGATACAGGTTACCAGATTTTGCATTAAGAATTATTTTTAAATTTATTGAACAGCAAGCATTGGGAATTGTTTCTCACAGGAGTCTATAGTTTGTTCTTATCTTTTTTACTTTTACATTTCCAGAATTAAGAGTTGGCCAAGCCTCTGATAGGGGGAAACCATGGTGGACTGATGGAAGAATAAAGTTAAAGCTATCTTACATTTATAAATCCAAAGGTTTCACCGAGGGCTTTGTTGAGACAATATTCCCATTAGTTCGTGAAACATTGTTTCTTGAAACTATTCAGCGGAAGGTGAATTTGCACACTTTTCTTTAAGATGCTTATTGTTCAGCATTCAAATTATACTGTGGTTTCAGTCATAATTTTATCCATGATTTATATTTATGATAATGTTATTTGTCCTATGGCCTATGTTAGTGGTGTAAGTTTTAAGACAATGGTTTTCAGAGAGAACGGATAGTATTACTGAACAGGTATAATGAAAAAACAGGGTTCCTTTTGTGTCATTTATGTTTAAACTTTTATATGTTAATTGTTTTTGTTCAAGGCTAGAACAAAGAGAAGGTTACCAAAAAGCGTGCTGTATAAAAGAGTCCAAGTACTGGATGAACAACACACTGACAACGTATTTCAAGGATTCCGTCCCATTGCTTCATCTTCAGATCTGTAAGTGTTCCTCATGTGTTTTTATTTTTATATAAATTCGGGATATAAAACAATGTAATAAGACATCTTTCACATGCAAAACACATTTACGTTACATATATATGTTGTCAAGTGAATGATAATTCATCGCTTTAATGCTCAACAGGTTAAAAGCTGTTCGAGCAAAGAAGTTGCTTCAGAAAAAAGAAACAAAAAGAGAAGAAAAACGCGCTGCAGCACTGGCCGCTGGAATTGAGTGGCAAAGTGACGAATCGGATGATGAATCTCCTGTAAGTACTTTATACTTCAGACGGTTCTATATGGAAGAATAAAAAAAGTAAACACTTATTAGATTAAACAATTTGATCACACTATTAGCATCGTAGTTGACTAGTTTTTTCTTTACTTATCTAATTAAATTGTTAAATTGTTTAACGTGACAGGGATATAGAGAACCTCCCCTTCCTAATCTCTTAAAGGATGAGGATCAACTTACACTTGTTCTAGATGTGGGTGCTTACTTTTTTTTCATACTTGTTTTAAGCTTTAAGAACAGTTTCAGGATGTATATTAAGGTGCATTTTGACCAATTTGCATGTGAAATTGTTTTTATATGTGTTCTCAAATGACGTGTGTTCACTGCGTGTTATTTCTAGTTATGCAAAGGATTAATGTCAGTAAAAAAATATTGGGAAGCACTTGAAATTATCACAGCAAGTCTGAAATTGGCACAAAACACTCTATCAATAGAGAAGCAAGAGGAGCTTCGAGCACTTGGAGCACGTAAGTTTTCAAGATCATGGAAGAAAGTGCTATAAAATGATCATTTTCGAACACATATATATACACATTTTTTTTTCCAAATTTTTGGGTGTTTGAACATGTTGGTCTCCAAAATATATTTTCAAACGAAGGAGATTTCTCTTTTGAAGTTCAATACATAATATATTTGAGTTTCTTTTTCCTGGACAGAGATAGCATATAATATAGATGGTCCAACAAATGGATGGGATTGTGCTCGATACATTGTTACCCAAAATCCTTACAGTTTTGCTGCATGGAATTGCTACTATAAAATTATGTTAAGGTACATATTACATCATCACATTAACTAAAACACTTACATATCTAGCTTAGAGCCTAATTGTGGGCCCTGCTATTTTTTCTTGTGTACTTACTTTTTTTTGAACATATTGTGGATCTTTTTGTTGAACTGTTTTTAAATCTATTGTGTTGATGTCTTTTTTTCTCTTTGTTAGATCTAGGCTGGATAAGCACAATAAATTCTTGCATGAGAAGTTTCTGAAACATGAAGATTGTGTACCGATTCTTTTAATCAAAGGACATCAATTTACAATGCATAGCCAACATCAAGCAGCTGCAAGCTATTACTTGAAAGCCCATAAATTAATGCCTGAAAACGCCTTAATCAATCTTTGTGTTGGTATAATTTCTCTTGATTAAGCATTGTTACTCAGATGAGAAATATTTTATTTCTTCCATTTTTATAAGCAATAAATATTTGCTAATTTTTTTTTTCTCGCTCTCTAGGAAGTGCCCTCATTAACCTAGCTCTTGGATTTCGACTTCATAACAAGCATCAATGTGTTTTGCAAGGTTTAGCTTTTCTCTATAACAATCTTCGCCTTTCAGAAAACAGCCAGGTGTGTATCAGTTGTCTTTATTGTTCTCCTCAATGGATTTTTTTTTAATTTATTTATTTCTAGAAGATTTGATAGTACTAGAACGAAAACTTATTGTACTTGATTAGTATTCTGTCTAAACAATGAATGACTGAAGTGGCTCACTGAAATGTTTATGTAACAGGAAGCTTTGTACAACCTAGCTCGAGCCTATCATCATGTCGGTTTAGTATCGATTGCAGCTACTTATTACGAAAAGGTGCTTGCAGTTCATCAAAAAGATCACCCTATACCAAAGCTGCCAAATGATGGTCCAGAAACCACTAATGATCTGAAACCTGGATATTGTGACCTTAAAAGAGAAGCAGCTTACAACTTGCACCTCATCTATAAAAGTAGTGGATCTGTAGATCTTGCTAGGCAGGTACTTAAAGATCATTGTAAGATTTAATAATAATAACTTTACTGTTGGAATGATTGAACTGTTTCTCATGAAATTAAATACATAGAGTACATCGTTTTACAAATGGGTTTAAAGGGTTGGGACCCGTTCGATATTTCCAGATATCACGGTCAACAGGTTATTTCCAAAGGGATCGCTTAAGTGAGAGGTGAGATTCTCAACTGGACCCTGTCCAGTCACATACGCCTGGATGAAGAATGCAAACATAGAGAACATTGCTAGTCTGCCATTCTTGATCTCCTTAACCTTCAATAGTGCAAACTGGTCTGGATCCTAAGCCAAGCCTAACGGGTCAAACGGTCCACCAGGGTGCAGCTTGTCTTCCAAATCCTGCACAATTAAAACCGGTCAAAGTGAGCGTGTTTCCATTGTTGTATCAGGTATTGGATTTGATTATCATGTATGTACCAAGCCATTGATGATTCTGTAGTATTCTGCACCGCCAACAAGAACAACCTCGCCAATGACAGCTACGACCAGATTAATGGGGATGTTCTTCCCGAAGTAATTCAATGTGTTGCCGTCGAGTAGTAGAGCCCCAGTCTGCACATACCCAAATGAGTTTATAAGATTTGAGCTACAAAGTCTTAAGCTTTAATCAGTTTGATCATGATTCATTTGAATATGGGATACAAACCTTGAACCAGACAGCTTCAGGGCCACAATTAGCACCATATTTGTTAAAGGCCTCAGGAATAATGCAACCCGCTGCACCCAGCATTGCCCATCGTGCATGAATCAGCTCGTAGGCTTGGTATCTGCGGGCCATACAAAACGTTGACTTGTCATTGATGATCAACTTGCTTGGTGAAAAAGTAGAGTTATATGGCAATCGAGCTTGCATTTTTTGTTTTGGGATGCATATTTAACTCAGTCGATTTCTTCTGAGTTGACTCACTCAAACGTGTGTGTATTAGTGAGTTGAAAATGAACTTGGCAAAGTCTTCTGGTTTCTTGCCGAGTCCAAAAGGGTCGTAACCGTAACTGCATACATAATAATGCCAATAAAAAGTCAGTTTAAGTTCAATTATACATTGTGTATATATGTTGTTTCTTGTATCTATCTATACATGGCTTTGACTTACTCTCCGGCGACTTCTCCGTTGAGGTACTCTGGGATCTCCGATCGATCCAAAAGACCTTCGGGCAAGAAGATTCTCCTTTCAGGACCTGTAAAACAAATGCAACTTCTTGTTTATACCATGTTAAGCTAACAAACTGAAGCCATGAAGATGGTTTCAGAAACTGGTGGTTGTTGTATGATACTCACCGTACCACTTGGCGAGCTCGTCAGAAGCTGGAGTGACAGCAGCTGGTTTAGCCGTGGGTGCAGGAGCAGCCTTCTTCTTTTGGAAAAGAGCTACTGTCTTAAAGGTTGCAGGACTGGAAACCGAAGGAGCCGCTTTGGAAGTGCTAGAGAACTTGAGTGGGTTTCCACACATCTCCGACACGCCAAGGGAGGCTGCCGCCGTTGACGCTGCTAAAGAAGCCATTCTTCCGGTGATGGTTGTTGCCAGAAACCGTTTAGTTAGCAGGTTAGATTCTGTAGTTAGTTTGTGATGATACTGAGGAATGTGGGTTGCCATGTAGGGTGGCTGTGATTGGTGAAAGAGAGATGAAATCTGATGCACCTATCCTATCGGATAATTAGTCTGACATGGTGGATTATGATGTCTGACGTGTACTGTTTGCGTGGGACCCACACCGAGGAAGCTGAAGTTGTGGAAGAGAAATGGATAACTTGCCATCTCACCACCTCAACTTAGTACATGATATAAAACATTTAATCCTTCCAGATATAAATCTTTTAAGCATACTTTTCTAATGCATTAAGATATGATAACCTTTTAGATGTATGACTTTCAATCGTTATGTCTAATAAAATAACTTTTTTTAGCATTCAGTCCTTTTGATCTACCTGCAGTTCCATAGATTCTCGACTTTGGTCTTAAACTCTTGATCCTTCAAGAGTTGATCGGAAGATTCCAGAATCTGAGCATAGCGGTTAAATTATCAAGCGGGTCTGTCACATTTAGGTATAAGGTTTTTCATCATCTTCTCTAGAGTAGTCTTTTCATCCTATGAAATACAGTTAATGTTTGCTCTCATCTCCTGACCATGTAGTGGGATTTTACTAGACATGTGTCTTTGTTATTTTTTCACCAGCTACATGATGTATACTTTATAGCGACTAACTATGAGTTGCATTCCATATTCCCATTTGATGGTAACTTGATATCTTCATGATCTCTCATAGTTAAGGTGCGTGATTAGATTACATTTTACCATTTCAGATTTACTATAAACTCAAACAGAATAATATTTTGGTGGCAGACATTTGCAAATTTGGTGTAATTATGTGATCAAAAACATATGTGATGAATGTATGTAGTGTTGCTCACCTTTTAACCTTCATATTCTCAACAAACATGGATAAGAATATGATGCCATTAGGTAGTGAAGATGGACCAAAGTTGAGAGTTGATATGATAATTGTACGTTTTGATGAACATCTTTACGGTGGCTTTTAGTGCTAGATTACATACGTTTAATGGTTCATTTAATGAAAATTTATGGTAGTTCACAAATCAAGACTTTTGTGTATGCAAGTAAATCACAAAATCGAAAAGTTAACAGAATAAAAATGGTTTTCCTTCTAAAACATAGCATCAACTACTTCAATGAATTGTTCATCTGTTCATAAAACAACGGATCAAGAACAAATATATAGAATACACGATGATCTGATGGTCATCATTTAGAGTACATATAGTTGTTTACAGGGTTGGGACTCGTTCGATGTTTCCAGAAATCACAGTTAGCAAGTTATTTCCAAAGGGATCGCTCAAGTGAGAGGTGAGATTCTCAACAGGGCCCTGTCCGGTCACGTAAGCCTGGATGAAGAACGCGAACATGGAGAACATCGCTAGTCTACCGTTCTTGATCTCCTTAACCTTCAATAGCGCAAACTGATCTGGATCCTTAGCCAAACCCAATGGGTCAAATGGGCCACCAGGGTGCAGCTTGTCCTCCAAGTCCTGCAGATTGAAAACAAGTTAAAGGGCGTCTTGTGTCTAATGTGGTATTAGTATCAGATTCGTCGTTTTTACATACCAAACCGTTGATGATTCTGTAGTATTCTGCACCACCAACAAGAACAACCTCTGCAACTACAGCCAGGACCAGATTAATGGGGATGTTCTTTCCGAAGTAATTCAACGTGTTGCCATCGAGTAGAAGAGCGCCGGTCTGCACGTACCCAAATGAATTTATAAGATTTGAACCTCAAAGTTTTGGGCTTTATTTAGTTTAAGCATGATTCATGTGATACAAACCTTGAACCAGACAGCTTCAGGGCCACAGTTAGCACCGTATTTGTTAAAGGCCTCAGGAATAATGCAACCAGCTGCACCCAACATCGCCCAACGTGCGTGAATCAGCTCGTAGGCTTGGTATCTGCACGTCAGACACATGTTATAACTAACTCAAAGACTATATGTTAATCTCAAAACCAATTAATTACATCCGAGTTGACTCCGCACAGGGGATTAACTCGTATGTGCAGAAACTCATTATCGTTATCGGTCATTGGGGATTTCAGGTGTACTTTTTTCAATATATACCGAGTTGACTCGCTTAACTGTGTGATGTGTGTGTTTTCTTGAGTTGAAAATGAACTTACTTTGCGAAGTCTTCTGGTTTCTTTCCGAGTCCAAAAGGATCATAACCATAGCTGCATGTCAATAACCATAAGAGAAAAATGGTCATTTTATTAATTTACTTAACCAATGTGTGTGTTTATATATAGGGAAGATATCAAATGATAACATATATTTAAAAAAAAAAAACTCTAAGACATGCTTACACATGTGTAAATATGTGAAAAAGAAAACTATTTTACATGTGTAAACTGTAAAGAAAGAGTTCTCATAATTCTTGTAGCAAATAAAGTTCTTAAGAGTTAACATAACTCTTTCTTGTAGCATATGTATGATTGAATATCTTTGACTTACTCTCCGGCAACTTCTCCGTTAAGGTACTCCGGGATCTCCGATCGGTCCAAAAGACCTTCGGGCAAGAAGATTCTTCTCTCAGGACCTGAAAAGCGATTACAGATTGTTGTTAATATCAATTGAACCCAACAAACCGAAGTAAAACAGATGGTTTGTAGTCTTGTACATATTAGTGGTGGTGAATTGGTGATTACACTTACCATACCACTTGGCGAGCTCATCGGTAGCCGGAGTGACTGCAGCTGGCTTAGCCTTGGGTGCAGGAGCCGCAGGCTTCTTCTTTTGGAAAAGAGCCACTGTCTTAAAGGTTGCAGGGGTGGAAGTTGAAGGAGTCCTTGATGCACCGGAGAAGTTAAGCGGGTTACCGAGCATTTCCGATACGCCGAGGGAGGCTGCGGCGGTTGATGCTGCCAAAGAAGCCATTGTTTCCGGTGAAGGGTGTCGCCGGAGAAGTTTTTAGATGGTTGGGATGAGAATTGAGAAGGGTGAGGTGCATGCTAAATGGGAGTTCTGGTGGATGTGGACTTGCCAGCTAGGATGGCTGTCATTGGTGGGATGAGGGAGATGAAATCTGATACTGCTATCACATAGGATTATCGTGTTGACGTGGAGGGTTGTGATTCGTTTGTTTTGTGATGGTAGGGCCCATACCGGGAGGGCGAACTTGTGGTCGACAGTAGCGGATTCTGATTTTTTTTTTTGTATGTGAAACTAAAGTTTTTTAATTTAAAAGTAATTTATTAATATCCTAACTCCTAAGCTTATAATTTACAGAGATTATTCTGGAGAGTACTATAACTACTAAGAACACATAACAAATCATCCATTATGACTTCTTTATGTAACGTCTTCTACTCTTCTCAAAATTTCTACAACAAAACGATTTTTAGTCATTTTATAGATTGAAAAAAAAATTACTCAAAAAGATTCATTTAATTAACATTAGTAAACTGTTTTTAAGGCCATATGTTAAAATCTAAAGTTATAAAGGGTTTATATGAAAGTATACAATTTAAACACATTAGATCTGAAGGAATATATAAAGGTTCTAGGTAATATATTCCAAAATAAATATGAATTTAAGTTGAGGTCATCGTAAGACATGCTGCTTCTATAAGCGATTTGCACCATAGGGTTAGCAAAGGACAACCGAAAAACAGAACCACCGTAAGGAGATAGTTCCCCATCTTCCTACTCTAATAGAAGGGTATCTAGGAGTACACATGTCAATATTATATTGCTCCCCAATATTTTTTTATCGTTTCTTTCTACTATTTAATAATCACATTAATTACTAATAATATTATTTAATTTTTTAGATTAAAGTAGTTTTTTAATAAATTAAGCAATAGATATTTTTACTAATGTTATTTTTAAGAAAATAATTTTTCATAAAATAGAAAACTTTTTAGAAAATCAAACTTTTTTAAAAATACAAAATCTTCTTCTTCTTATTCTAATAAAAGAGTATCTAGGAGTACACATCTCAACACTATATTGCTCCTCAATAATTTTTTCCCGCTTCTCTCTCCTATTTAATAATCACATTAATTACTAATAATATTATTTAATTTTTTAAATTAAAGTAGTTTTTTATTAAATTAAACAATAGATATTTTTACTAATGTTATTTCTAAGGAAATAATTTTTTATAAAATAGAAAACTTGTTAGAAAATCAAACTTTTTTACAAAATATTTTATAATTGGTGTTTTTAAAAAGTAAAATCTTTATAAACAAAAAATAACTAAAATTGAGAGTTATAAAAGAAAATTTTTAAGTATGATATTTTTTAAAACGTTTCTTTTAAAATAGAAATTTTATTTATTTATTATAAGAAAATTTTTAATCATATCTTATTTTAGAAAATAGATTTATAATTAATAAAATTTTATTTTATTAAATATTTTTTATGCAACCCGTGTAATACACGGGTTTACTAAAGCTAGTTGGGTTATAAAATTGATGACAATAGGTTGAGTTTGAACAAGTATTAGTATGATCTTCTTCCATATACTACCTCATATCCGTTGAAGTAATTGATTTCTTCATTACCCATGGGGTTTGCGGGATTCCCACAAGTGTCTATGATCCGCTTTTATGATCTCAGGTGGTTACATTACTCTTGGGATTCTCATCATCGCAAATTTAGGAGTAAGTTTAAGGGGCGTGTGACTTAACCTTTTAAATAACTACTTGTTACTTCAAGATGAGTAATCTTGGTTTTTAAAGTATTTTTTGTCCTCTATTTTTGACGTACGATTGCAAAGGTACACCGTTTGGTCACTATATGGATGACAATTGGTCGGATTTGGGCAAGCACTGCTAATTTGGTATACCTAGTGCGATAATCGATTGTATAATTGTATTTCATACCCTGCATCATGCCCATCAAGTACATGATCTTTTTATTACTGCCATAGGGTTAGTGGGAAACTCACGGGTGTCAATGATCTATATTTTATGATCTTAGTTGATTAAAAATTACAATTATGATTCTCATCCCTAAGAATTAGATTTCAAATTCATCCTAAAAACTACTTAAAATATTAAACACTCAATAAAAATTCAAAATTTCTAATAAGTTCAAGCCTCTAATCACTCAAACATTTCACTATAACCGAACAACATACCTAAATACCTGTCATGCAGGTTTCGAGTTTTCTTATCATGTTTAGATGTCGTTTCAGGCTAGATGCTTGCACAGGTTATACGCACAACCCAAAACCAACTTTGTAACCCAAAAACTTTCCTAATTTTAACAAGCTTTGCTACAATTCTTGAAGACACTTTTTTTAAATTGATTAATCTATATCAAGTAAGTTATTACACATGTTCCAATTGCAATTAAACTCACTAAATAACATAAGTCCAAGATTAGGAATTTAGGATCGCTGTGCATAAATGTACATGCGTACATGACTAGTCTACCAAGTCAAATGTACATACAATTCACTATCCCATTTTATCACAAGTGAATATTCCTAAGTAACAAATAGGACTTGAGTCCTCAAAGTCGCTGAAGAACAACGACTTAAATCCTAATTTATGGTATAAATTCCTAAGTCAGTGAAGATAACATGCCCTAGACATCAACCTTGAGGAAATTAGTTCTCAAGTTGGTGAAAATCAACACTTCTAACTCAAGCATAACTGTCAAGGTAAAATTATATTTGCATAGAATTTTAAAACATAAGATCTAGAGCTAGTATAATTAAATTTAACTAAGCATATAAGCTTATACAAACCATTAATCAACAAAATTGAACACTTGCTTACAAATTGACAGATTTGGCTATTGAATCGCACAAGTCCTTATGTTGGACATTTTAGTGTTGCTTTGTTTGGGAAACTATATGCACTCACTTATGCAAGTTAAGTTTCAAATAAGTTATTGTTGCCTTAAAAACACTTCAACACAGATGGTTCATACCAGTTTTGAAAATTAGATAAAATTTGAAAATAATTGCACTTTAATGATTTTATGATCAATTTCACCATCTAATCAATTCAACTCTAGTTGTCTAAGATCAACTATTGGCATCATGTAATTATGTTTAAACACCTTAAAGTATATACAAGGTGGAATTACAATTACTAGCATAGCCTAGTGGCAAATGTGTATGCCCTTAATTCAAAAGGTGTTGGGTTCAGGTTATACTTGAGACAAGAAGTATATTACGTGTGGAGTAGATTAGGGCTGTTAAAAAATGAGGTGGAATTGCTTAATTTTTAACCAAACCTTATCCTCTAGTTTCAAAAACTTCTAAAATGAGTTTGATCAATTTTCTCTTCAAGTTGTAGTTTGAAAACGCTTATTGAATTATAATTGTTCTTTCAAAATCATTAGTTATTGGCCAAATTGGTCGATCAAGTCCCAAACTGTTCATTTTGCTAAAATTCACAATTTTTAAACTTAAACATGAGATTTTTATTCAACTCCTTACATATAGTTAGTTTAATCAGTTTCAATTAATAACTAATCTTCATAACAAAATTCCTCGTAAAATTCTTCCCTTGATAAAACTACTGGTAAAATTTACTCTAAAAACTCACATACCCGCGCTCGTTGTTGCCTGTATAGCTTTCTAGACGACGACGACGACCCATAATCTTGGTTACATAAAAAAAAACCTCTAACAATCATTGTATAATAATGATAAGAGATTTCTAAATTATTAGATGGCAATGTTCAACTTCTAAAATATCTGTGTATCGGGTACAAAATCCACCCAAACCTTAATGTCAACAATTTTTAAACCATCAAGCCAACTAGTTTATTTTTATTTTTTATTTTTTTTTTTTTTTTGCGGCTATTGTAATCTGGAGTCCTTTGTTTTGCGATTTTTAGGATAAATCAAGCATATACGCGTTAAGGATTGGTATTAGGATAACGATCTAGGTTAACCCGTAAGAACTATCAATTTATTCAAAATTGGTTTGGACTTATAATAGAGTACATTGCTTAATAGTTAGCTAAAATTTATATAAACAAAAAATATCATTAAGTCATTTGACCGAGCCAACAAATGACCTCACCTGGGATGAGCTCGACTTGAAATTAAACAAGTCATTTCGACTAAAAAATTATACGACCTAATTACTTTTCTATGTATTTCTATTTCCTTTTACATGATCTAAAGTTTTTTTCCAAATTATTTCAGCTACAACCTACAAGTTATTTGAATGGCATCACTTCTCAATGTCTGAAAAAACTCTCTAATCTGTTGTATCCAATAGCCGAAAGCATAATAACGATAAGATTTTAGTGGCTACAATTAGGAAAACAAAGATATATCGTGCACAAATGAGACCATATTGAGTGTTTGTTTCAAACCACCATGGCCTCCCTCAGTTTCTACACCACCATTCACTCACTCGAATTAGCTTCTATTCCCAATTATCACAAACCTAAACCCACATCCAAACACACCTTATCTCCACCCCCTTCTTCATTCTCTAAATCCACCACAAATCTCCATTCTAGGGTTTACTACAAGACTCAACGCCATCAGAGAATCATCAGAGCTTCTTCAGAAACCATGACGACGGAGAAATTAGGGATCAAAATCGTCAAAAACCCTCCGGAATCACAGCTATCCGACCTCGGTGTTAGATCGTGGCCTAAGTAATTCCTCTTTCCCCTCGCTCTATTTCTGTTTGAAGAATTAATTGTGTTTATAGGTTGTGGATATGAAAAGTGTGTGTGGTGGTGGTAGGTGGGGGTGTCCTCCGAGCAAGTTTCCATGGACGTATTCGGCGAAAGAGACGTGCTATTTGCTGAAAGGGAAGGTGAAGGTTTATCCTGAAGGATCCGATGAGGGTGTGGAGATCGGTGCCGGAGACTTGGTGGTGTTTCCTAAGGGTATGAACTGCACTTGGGATGTTTCCGAAACTGTCGATAAGCATTACCAGTTTGAGTGATCTCTGTGCTTCTGGTTTTGTTCTTTGCTACACTTGTATGATCGATCGTTTGATTTGATGTCAAAATTGGTTTCTAATACTGTATGATTTAGTGCTGAATGAATGAATGAATAGGAGGTCCATACTCTTTTTACAAGTAAGTTGTAACCTCTAATGAATTAAAGGTTGCTGCTTTGCTTTGTTTGTTCATTATATGTTGTCTCAAAATATAAAATGATGATAGCATCTACAACGGGGTGTTTTTGGTATCGTGGTTGTTTGTGGCGGTCGACGTAGAGGAAGGAAAAAGGGATGGGTGAAATTCGTGGGGACGAGAGGCGTTCGCTGCTTATTTACGATGCTCTAGTTGTTTGTAGTAGAATTCAGAATTGTAAAAACGTGTTATGCACTCGTAGTCATACAACTTGAAATTGACTTGATAGCTTGAGGAGAATAGAATAGATCATGTAGGCAGTAGGCTTGAGCTTGGTTTAAAACTCAGTGAACTTGATTTGAATATTTGTATAAAGGAAAACACATTTTTGTGGCAAGTATATATATAATATAGACATGATACAAATTTTCACTATAAAAATATTTTGTTGAGACGTTCATACAAAAGTATATACAAACAAAATACAAAATTAAAAAAGAAATTGAGGGAAAGAAATATTTTGTGGGACATTGACAAACAAAATCTATAAACTATAATAAAATAAGGTTTTTACATTACACGTGTCAACATATTAGACATTTTTATTTTTATTCTTCCGCCTCTTTCTCCTAATTAATGATATTAATATATATAGTAATTATATTATTTAAAATATTTCTAAATTTAAAAAATAGTATCCCGTGTAATACACGTGTTGAATAAATAAAATATTTAATGATTTGTAATAAAATTTAAAAATTATAAATAATATTTGTAAATAAGATATGATTGAGTTATATATATATAAGTATTTTAAGTAAAAAAGCAACAATATTATCATTTAAAATATTGTTTTATATGATTAAGTTTTTTTAATTGTTTTTTAAAACATTCTGGTATTTTTTTAATTTTATTTAAAAAAACTAATCATCTTATTTAATTAAAAAAATGGTATTAAAATAATTCGTATTTGAGAATTTTTTTCGTGTCTTATACATTTTTAAAGTGTGTTTTTCATTAAAAATCTAGTTTTTTTATTTTTATGATATCTATTTTTTTAAATTTAGAAATGTTTTAAATAATATAATTACTATATATACTAATATCATTAATTAGAAGAGAGAGGCGGGAAAATAAAAATGAAAATGCCTAATATGTTGACACGTGTCATGTAAAAACCTTCTTTTATTATAGTTAATAGATTATATTATTTAAAACATTTCTAAATTTAAAAGATAGATATCATAAAAATAAAAAAACTAGATTTTTAATGAAAAACACACTTTAAATTTGTATAAAAAACGAAAAAATTCTTAAATACGAAATATTTTAATACCATTTTTCTAATTTTTATAAGATAATTAGTTTTTTTAAATAAAATTAAAAAAAGACCAGAATGTTTTAAAAAAACAATTAAAAAAACACAATATTATAAAACGATATTTTAAAATGATATTATTGTTGCTTTTTATTTAAAATGCTTATATATACATAACTCAATCATATCTTATTTACAAATATTATTTATAATTTTTAAATTTTATTACAAATTATTTAATATTTTATTTATTCAATAAGTGTATTACACGGGATACTATACTAGTATAATATTATAGAAGAGATTATAGAAGAGATTGAGGGAGGGATAAAATGAAAACATATTTCTAGAGTAAATTAAGTTTTCATCTTGGGAATTTTATATATTTTTCCTTTTTAAAACCTTATATATTTCTCAATCGACGAATCGGGTTTGACCGAATAGAGCACGGAGCCAACGAATCGGGTTCTAACCGAATAGAGCACGGAGCCAATGAGTTCAGTCAAACTAGAATCAATTATATGCTTTCTTTTTCTAGTACATATATATAATATACTAGCTTTAGTAAACCCGTATATTACACGGGTTGAACAAATAAAATATTAAGTATAATAAAAGTTTATCAAGTATAAAACGATATTTTATAATAAAATATAATTGAAATTACGTATAGTAAGAATAATATGTAATAAAACAATTATATCAACTTTTTAAACTTTTGATTTAAAACTTTTTTTCAGAAAAAATAATAAATATTTTGTTTCAAAACAAACCGAATTAAAATATATCATTTTAAAAATTTTCTTATTATAAATTTCAAATTTTAATTATTTTTTGTTTATAAAAAATTAACTTTTTAAAAACAGTAATTTTAAAAAAAATTTAAAGTTTTGTAAAAATTTCTTATTCTATAAAAATTATTTTTAAAAATAACATTAATAAGTAGATCTTTTTTTAAATTTATTAAAAAAACTATTTTTGTTCTAAAAAAGTTATATAATATTATTGATAATTAAGGTAATTATTTAGTAAGAGAGGAAAGCGGGAAAATTTTGGTGAGAGTGAATGTGGTGCCGCCACGTGTCACCCTAAGATACTCTTTTATTAGAGTAGGAAGTTTTGTCCATTAAAATTAAACTATCAAATAAGCATTTGATCTTGTTTATAGTAGGGGATTTTTACGTATTAATGTTTTGTTATTATAATGGTTAAAATTTTAACAATTGTGTTTTGTATTTACATATAATTTTGATTATTGATGATTATTGTTTTGAAATAAAGTTTTAAAATTTTGTATTTGGAATTGTAATTTTATTATTTTAATGTATATAGAGAATTTGAGGAAATACATGGTTGACGTTCTCAAGAAGGAAAATTTTTAAAAATAACTTATTAAAAATATAGATACAATAATCATTCAATGATTAATTTTAATAAAATAGGTAAATATGTAATACTAGGTTAGATACCCGTGTAATACACGGGTTGAAAATATAAAAACTATATAATTCATAAATGTATAAATCTTTTGTATGATTAAATTACGTATTATATAAAACAATAAAAAATAAAAAATTGTATTTTTAAGTTAAATATATTCGAATACATCTTTGGATAATATAACATACAATTGACCTGTGTGAAATAAAAAACTAATTGTCTTAAATTTAAATTAACCTAAAATATATAAATATATCAATAAATATTTTTTTTTACTTTTTTTTTTCATTTTATTCTTACTTGACTATAAAAGTATATACAATTTAAAATAATATATGATTACACAATTTAGTTGATAATATAAAAAAATTAAATTAAAAACAAAATCAATTATTAATTTAGTTTCTTAAAATAAAAAACTTAACTAAAATAATATATTAGTTTAGGCGAAAAATGTTTTTTGAAAAGTAACAGGAGAGTGACATGTGGCATCCTAATTACTCTTTTATTATATACTATAGATATATGTTTAAAAAAAGAAAATATGTAATTAATTTTTTTAGTTTAAGTAAATATGTTATTAATGAGTTTAGAAAGAGGAATTGTGTTAATGCATCTTTCATCTTTTCTTCATATACCAATTTTGAAGTTTCCTCTTAAAGCTTCACTAATTACAAAAATTATTTTTTATCTAAAAGTTTGTAACAAGTACGCCTTTTTACTAACTTATGATAACTTTTCTACAAGTTTGAAAGAAATGATAAATAATGTAATTAGTGAAGTTTAAATACAAAACTTACAGACCGGTATATGGATAAAGATCGGAAAATCTAATTTACACTATTGTTTATTAAGTCTTCTAATTGAATTAATCATGATAACATATTGATAAAGATTTAGTATATTGAAATTAAACATACAATGTTAACAATCTAATTACGAATTACAAGTTGAATGCATAACCTCTTGTTGATAATTAGAACTAAAAGTGGATTTAAATTGAAATTTGAGGACATTCTTAAAATTGAAATTATTTTTGGATAAAGTAGATTGGTTTAAACGGTTGCATTCTTTTAAGTTGACCCTTTAATTATAATTAAAGCTCTATTGATAAAAGCTAAAAATATGTATAGAATCTCATGCTTTAGTTAAAAACATAAATCAAATAAGGAAAAGATATGGGGATAACCACAAAAGTACGTCTTTACCCACTTCAATATTCAAATAAATAAATACGATAAACCATAAATAAAGAGTCAAATTTACGTTTCAATGATCATTCCGAAAATCCATCAACAAACATGATTTCTCCATCTCACCCACATATATTCCCATTAAAACTCTAATTTCTCTCACCTTTTCTATATATATAATTATATACATTCATCTTCATCATATTGTTCATCCGGTGAAAGCTTTCTCATTGTGAAAAAAAAAAATGGCAGCTTCTTCTAACATTGTGTGTTTTGGAGAGATGTTGATCGATTTCGTGCCCGACACCGCCGGGGTCTCCTTGGCCGAGTCTCAAGGGTTCCTCAAGGCCCCCGGTGGTGCACCCGCTAACGTCGCGTGTGCAATCGCTAAGCTCGGTGGATCGGCTGCCTTCATTGGCAAGGTAACATAGTCTTCATGATAATTGATTATATGTAGATCGATCGTGCATTCATAGTAATTGGTTGTAGTCTTATAAATCTTGTATTTACTTTCTTTTTTATTATTTCTATTGTTGCATGTTATGTTAATATATGTTTAGGGTGGGCATTTATAGGAATCAATGGTGTTCTTGGATGTTTGTGATTTTTTTCTATTTATTTTATTAAAATTCCATAAAAATGGATGGATCTATGGTTAAATGGAATGATTTCTGTTTTTATTTTACGTTTTAAGTTGTTATAATAATATTACAATTGTGTAATGGGCATTTATAGATCCATGATTTTCTAGAATAATCATCATTATGATTTATTCATCTTTATATGGTTGTCGATCTTGTTTTTGAAGATTTAATAACCTAAAGAATTTTCCTTCTGATAATTAAATAATTTATTTATTTTCTCCACAAATGTTCTCGTTTCATAGATGAATATATTTATTATAAATATAAATATATATAGTTTTCGACATATTAAAAATATTTTTAAAACGTGCGCACTCGGATGGACTTTGGCTTAGATTTAAAGTAAAATGTAGGATATAAAACTTGTAAAAAAATAAAATTGCCAAAGAAATAGCAAAATGTCATCCCCAATATTCGAACCTGGGTGAGGCCTCGTATGTGAGGCACGCTCTACCAGCTTGTCGCAGGATATCTTTGTTAAAGTAAAATAAGAAGAAAAAAAAATTAAAGGCCAATTGTTTTTTTCCACATGAAAAGGCAGTAGAAAACCACAGACCTTGCTAATTGTGACACAGTAAATATTATCTAACATGTTAGACATTATAAATTATCTTTTAATTGATGTCTTGAGTAGGTTGGAAAAGATGAATTCGGGTACATGTTGGCTGACATTCTAAAGAAGAACGGGGTGAACGTCGATGGGGTGTTGTTTGATGACCATGCTAGGACGGCTTTGGCCTTCGTGACACTAAAGAAAGATGGCGAAAGAGAATTTATGTTTTATAGGAACCCAAGTGCGGACATGCTCCTTAAAGAGTCTGAGCTCAAGATGGACATAATCAAGAAAGCCAAGATCTTTCATTATGGCTCCATCAGTCTCATCACCGAGCCATGCAGATCAGCCCATATGGCGGCCATGAAGGCCGCCAAGCAAGCTGGGGTCTTGCTTTCTTATGACCCTAATGTGCGCCTTCCGCTATGGCCTTCGGCTGAGGCCGCTAGGCAAGGCATCAAGAGCATTTGGAACGAAGCTGATTTCATCAAGGTATTATTGTATATTATTGTATGCTAGCTATAAAATATTACAATTTTGAGGGATCATGGTCTGTGAATGTGAAAAGACAAAAATACCCTTCTCGTGTAGGTGAGTGATGATGAGGTGGAGTTCTTGACACAAAAGAGTCCAGATAACGAGGACGCAATTAAGTCATTGTGGCACGATGGTTTGAAACTTCTAGTTGTGACCGATGGCGAGAAGGGTTGTCGTTATTACACAAAGGCAAGTGATATTGTGACCTCTAGACTTATAATATTTCACTTGTTAGATGACATTATATCTCAAAAGTATAATCGAAACGTGACTTGATGAGTGTAGAGCTTCAATGGAAAAGTGCCCGGGTACAGTGTGAAGGCCATTGACACCACAGGAGCCGGGGACTCTTTTGTAGGCTCGCTATTGGTTTCCATGGCGAAAGACACCTCTATTTTTACGGTAACATACAAGCTAGTGACTTACTTCTAAACATTTTGAAATGGCTAGAGGTTTTCATGTTTAATAGTTTGTGAACATCAATGTAGGATGAAGCAAAGTTGAAGCAAGCACTGGCCTTTTCAAACGCGTGTGGCGCGATATGCACAACAAAGAAAGGAGCCATCCCGGCTCTACCAACCGTATCTGATGCCCAATCTCTCATGTCGGGTTCCAAGTAGATAATACATCCTATTTCGTTTTCAAGAGACTATTTTGAATGATTTGATGCCCGTTGTTTCGAAAAGTTGATGACGGGAAGTTTACATGTTTGAAACTTTTGTTTTTGTTTGGAAGATTCAAACCGTCAAATAACGATATCTTGATCTTGTTTTGGATCAAAGATATTTTTTGTGAGTTTGGATGTAATTGCTTGTGGTGAGTTTTATATTAACATTTTTTGACAAGTTGAAATCTAAAATCAAAGAAATGGGAATTCATTCAACGACCTTAAAGTTGAAATATGTGAACATGACAAAAAAGCTCCCAATAGAGTATGTTAGAAGCTACACAAGTATTGCTCTTAACCGTCTTGCTCGAGTGTTCTTTGCCATTGTTTTTTGAGCAATTAATCTTTGTGCCTTTTCTTAAAAATGTGGTCTATGTAGACTTTACCATTTGTGTTTTCTGGATTTCATATAGCCTTGGATATATATTTTGAATCGCTTATAATTCTCATTTGGATTCAAGTATTTTCTGTGTATACAAGTACTTCAAACGGAAAGACAAAAAGTTTCTAATAAAAACAAGATTTTTTTAATGTCAGAATTCATGTGTAAAAACATGTTTCACAATATTATTAAATAAATTATTTATATGAAGGTCGAATCATTACAACTATTCATAAAAAGCAGTGTCATTTGATGGTTATAACTTATAACTGTCTCAAATGTATGATGGTTACATCAATGAGTAGCCCATTAGTAATACGAAAAGTTTACCTATTACCTATTGCTAATTTTTCATCAACCATTATAGATCTAAAGTGGCCCTTGTCAAGGTCTAATCAAGGCACCTCGAACCCTGTCATGAGGCTTGCTCTTGGAACGCCCTTTGATCTACGGGCTTCAACCCTCAAACTATCGAATTCTCAAGTAGCCTGAAATATAATAGTTTAAATTGAGTGTATGCATCAACTCCTAACTTGTATCAGTCTGTATTTTAATTTCTTGTTTGTTCTTAAGCAAAATTGAACTATATTAAAATAGCATTGATGACAAGTATAAAACGATAAGATGCGTGGTTTGTGAAACAATACTTAGGACACTTTGTGACTTAAACATAAAGGTTTAAAACCTAAACAATTACAAACTAAACAATGTTTGGGTAACGTATTATTATAATTTTATAATTACTTAATATATTCAATATAATTATGCATACTATTAATGATTCAAAGTTTAGTCAATAGTATAGTTTTTTTGGTTATAAAAATTCAGGAAGTAAAATTGAACTTAAAACTAAAATAAAAGTATAGGTTGAATAATCAATTCCTAATCCATACGGACGTAAGATGTAACATCCTGTTAATACTATAGGAAAACATTGAGAATCAACCAAAGTAAAAAAGAAGCAAAAAGTAATGGCAGTGGCGGTAAAGGCAACCGCTATCCTCCAACGACCACCACCACCACCAGTTCCACCGTCACTCACACGGCGTCGTACGGCGGACCTACTTAACGTCCGGCGGAAAGTCACCGGCGGTTGTTCAATCGACGGCGTCAATCTAACTAAAAGTTGTTTCAATTCATTTGCTTGTAGGAGTACAACCACGAGTGCTGCCAGTGGTGAGATAATAGACGACCAGGTGTTGACAATTTCGCCATTGGAGGTGAATAAGATCAAGGAGATATGCAGCAAGTGGGAGTGGAGAGGTTACAGTATTAATTATTTGAAATATGAAGGGGAGAATTGTCAGAAATCAAACCCTCCGGTGCTTCTTGTTCATGGTTTCGGTGCCTCTGTTGCTCACTGGCGCAGGTATTTGGGCGTTTTGGATTTTATTTTCAGATTCTGTTAACATTTTGACGATGATATGTTTGCATTCTGTTGGTGGATTTGATGTTTTCTCTTGCATCACCATGGATGGTAAGAAAGCCATGTCAAATACCTAAACAAAATTGCAAAACTTTTGAATAAATTAATGCCTATTAATGTCATCTGATAAGTAATGTTGCTAGTTGCTACAATGATCCATAATGTTGCTATAAAGATTTACACATAGAGGCTCATCGCCCCGAGCTGGGAGTTGGGTTGTAAACGCCATAGAGACCTTAACCCTTTGGAAGGGTCCAAAGCAGGAGCCTAGTGGACCGTCCTCCGACCATGAACCTAGTGTATGAGCATGTATATATGATTCACTTTAATGTAGTATGTATGAGAGATGAGTATAGTGAGAAAGTCAGAGAAGCTGCTAGTAGAGGAGTGAAAAAGGAACTTTTGGAATAGGGTGTTACCTGCCTGTTTATAGGATAGAGTAGGCGAACCCTAAAAGGTCGATTGAACGAGAGCACACTAGACTGGGCCAGGGTACCCTCTACATGTAAATAGTTTAAATTTTAATGGTTAGCTTGCTAACAAAGGGAGCTTAGCTTTGCATTGTTGTGGAACTGGAGTAGGTTTTGTGTCTGCCCAGAAGTCTTCGTGTATTTCTCTCCCTTACAGAGACAGTAGAAGACCCATAGATATATGCATACACATGGTCATTTAATTTGTTTAATATGTTCATGTAATGCACATGTAAGATATGCCTGTAACAGTTTTACTCCTTCCCCACTGAATGCTTTAGTAAATGCTTGACCTCATCTTTAAGCTTAACCATCTACCAGGAATATCCCAACGTTGGCTCAGACCAGCACAGTTTATGCCATTGATCTTCTTGGTTTTGGAGCTTCTGATAAACCTATCGGTTTTGCATACACCATGGAAGCATGGGCACAGGTGTACTTTTTGTTGGTCAAGTTTCTATACATGTTCAACCTTCCTTCATATTTACAAAATTCAATCTCATGCACCATATAACCATGACAGTTGATATTGGATTTCTTGGAAGAAATTGTTCAAAAGCCCACAGTGCTGATTGGGAACTCTGTTGGGAGTCTTGCATGTGTTATTGCTGCTGCAGGTTTGTTTTATGTGCTTTTTATTGAATTTAGATGTGGCCCATGTCGCGTTATCTTACTTTAACATTTCTTTTTCACTGTAATTAAATTTCCTCAACTAGATGCTCAAAATTCACTGGTTGAAGGGCTGGTTCTATTGAACTGTGCGGGTGGCATGAATAATAAGGCAATAGTTGATGACTGGCGAATCAAGCTGTTATTCCCTCTGTTATGGTTTATTGATTTCTTGTTGAAGCAAAAAGGAATTGCATCTTTCATCTTTGAACGGGTCAGAAAAAGGTTCTCTATTTTAATTTGAACAAGTGAATATGTTATTGTCATGCATTCATACTTTCCAAACCTTAGCATTTCAAAACTTTTTTCGTTAATGTTACATGGATTTGAAAAGTTATAATGGCCATCACACAAGCAAGAGGCATGTTATTACATTGTAATTGAAAGAAATTTAATGTGAAATGTAAAATCAGAAAAAAATTGTTTGTTGGTTTTCACTGGAGTGATCTAAAGTTAGGTGAGTGACATCATATTCACTATCCTCATTTAGTTATTGTACATGTTACTTCCCGCATACTAGGGAGTCAAGTGTTTTCTAAATCATCCACATTTTAACTTATATTTTTGTACAACTTATGCAGAGAGTCTCTTAGAAACATCCTATTATCAGTTTATGGGAACAAGGACTCTGTAGATGAAGATCTTGTGCAGGTATTAATTATATGTTATCTTCTGTCTTTTTCTTTTTGATTTGTGTATGATAGGACTATTCCATGTTCTTATTGCATCAGATAATCAGGGAACCAGCACTTGATGAAGGTGCACTAGATGCCTTCGTCTCCATTGTGACCGGGCCACCAGGCCCAAACCCGGTTCAGTTGATGCCAAATATTAAACTTCCGGTTTTAATCCTGTGGGGAGACGAAGACCCGTTTACACCTCTTGACGGGCCGGTTGGTAAATACTTCTCATCCCTACCATCTAAAGTTCCAAACATTAGCCTCTCTGTTTTACAAGGTGTTGGACACTGCCCTCATGATGACAGACCAGATTTGGTCCATGAAAAGCTGGTCCCATGGCTGACCACTCTTTCTTCATAAAGATATTGTTTTTGCTGTGATACAACCACAGGTATTTATGATTGTATAGATTCATCAGTTCATATATTTCAATGTTGTTGGCATGAACCAAATTACATGATGTAAAAGTACACTGGAAAAACGAAATCTATGGTACATTTTGACAACATCACATGATGTAAGAATCAAAGAATCAATGGTAACTAACCCGACCCACAGGGAGGATCATGATTTTGTGTTGTAAACAATAACTCCCATGCAGTGTCATCTGTTAAACCATTTCCTTTTCCGTCATCGTCATGTTCCTGTGCCTATGCTCTTTTCATTCCATCGACACAGCCGTACAGTAATTACGCTTCAAAATTCTTCAAACACACACTATGATACATCTTTTTGATATATTTACAACTTTATTATCCACTGCTGCCAGCAACCTCGGCTGCACGCTGCCTCATCATCTCCATCACAGCAGCTCTCCGCCTGCTATCAGACTGTTGTTGCAGCCTTCTCAAATGTTCCTTCAGATCTCTGTATGCATTATCCAAACAAACACATTAACAAACACATATACAATAACTGTTCTTTAATCTTCTCATGAATGAAACAGACCTGCATCGCGGTACATGACATTGGGATTCTTTACATGCTCGCGCATGAAGTTGAAGTAAATACCACATTTTCTTGCAAAGCACACAACCACCAGAAGCGCGTGTTTTGCAATTAATCCCATGTCTGAATAGTCCCTTCACTTTTCTACAATTTGGATACTGGCAAAGTGGTGACCGACACTGAGATGCATGTACCAGCAAATCAAGCATTTTCCGAAGCTGCAACACCAACATAATTTATATAATTATAATATTGAATATTATTGAATGAAACAAACATATATTTAAATAGTATATACCTGTACAACACGCTGTTGGCGAGCTTCTTTATTTTGTGCATCACGTTCAGCAACGGAGGGATGAGGTGTCAACTTATGAGGATGATCAATACCTCCATCTTTGTGATAACAGGAATTGCAGACATCATAGTCAGGACAGACATCACAGCGCCAGCCTTGTCCTGTTTCTATGTCATTATGACATCTGTTACAGGTTGTCACAAATGCAGGTGCAGTTGGATTATGAAGATGATATAATACCATCATTGACGAATGTTTTGCACGGCGAAGCGTATCATATTGATAATGATTTCCTTGACAAAGGCTAAGAAAAGCTTGCCGTGTGTCAAAAAATTCACTCTCAAGAATTTCATCTTTATCTTTTGTATCTACTGGCACATCATTGATTTCAATCTGCATATTTTATAATTACTTATCAATCATAATCATGATCAAGTTATGATCACTGGAATAGAAATATGAATTCTGAGGAACTTACAGGATAAAGAGGATGTTTTTCCCTGTGATTGATAGGATGTCTCTCCCTATCGTCAAGTTGTTGTTCAATTTCATAGCACCTGCAAGTCATAATCACAACAAATTACACACTATATTTATTTTGAAAAGAAAATAAATTTTTTATTTAGAAACCAAAAATTTGATAATGTGGCAAGAGATTAATATTATGCTTCTTACTTATCACAGATCTGAAACTTTTTGCACTGATTGCAAACCCAGCGATTTCCAGATACCATAAGAATGCAGCAATGAGTGCACGCATGCTGCAAGTGAACCATGATGAAATCCTCCTTCATTGGGGATATTGATTCACCAAGCTGCACCAAAGTGCAAGAAAAAGAATGTGAAGACATTAATGAAAGCATGATGCTAATAATCAAGAGGGGAAATCACAAAAACACTTTCAAGACTTCCAGTAAACAGAAATTACTAGAAAAATATAGTGAAGAAAATTAATTACCCTACGCATCAGTAGCAGATCTTTGGATGCATTCCCGGAAAGATCAGTTTGACCAGAAGCTTTCAGAGCTCTTTTTGTCATGGACTTTTTTACTAATCCTTTCTTATTTTGCTTTCTTCCTTCCTCTTCTTGACGAATCTGATAGATTATATCTTCAGCAGCACCGGGCCAATAATCTCCATCAAAGTAAGGTAATCGAGCTGCAGTTACTTTAGCTTTACATTCACCAGAAGATACGAAAAAATGATCGTATAGATTGGTGAGACCAACTACAATATTTTCCTTTGAAGCTTTTCTCAACATCGACAAATACCTGATACACATATCCATGTCATGTAAATGCATCAATAAGTATACTTAATGATCTAATATCACAAAAATGATGTATGCACATCACACATCTCAAACCAACTCACCACTCTCTTAGTTTATCAGATTTTGGTGTCTTCTGAATTTCAGGATGGCAATACAAGATATAATCTTCACCCTTCAATGGAGGGCAAGCCCATATGTAGCAACTTGTGAAACCACGTAATTTGCAATATTCTAGGTAACCTATCTGTATATAATGAAAGAAAATGGATCGAACTAAAGTAAACACCAAGTAAGATTTAAATCAGAAAGCCTATGCAGTGATTTAAAAGAAAAACTTGCCAGAATTTCATGATATACAAATGTACGGAGAGCTTCTCCTGTAACAGCCCTGATCTCGGGCCTAAAGTACTTGACTGAATCCAAATAGGAAAGATAAACACGGCGATGATTTGGCTGTTCACACTCTGCTCCGAATTCTTGAACATACATCCCAAAAAGACATACTTCAACACCTTCAATTTTCTGAAACAACAGAACTACCTAAAACAAGCAAAAAGTAGTTTACTGATTGGCATGATGAGTATGTCACCAAAAGAAACTATTAAGGCTGGAAATACTGATACTTTTAAATACCTTAGACTTATACCCAAATTCAACAGGGTAATTTTCATCTTGAAAGATCTCAAGAAATCGTGGTTTGACTTCCAATTTCTTGTCCACAGACGATACAACTCTAACAACAAGTGATTCCGCTCCAGGAACCTGATATTATCACAGTTCAACATGTAATAAGAATTCTGATCTAATATATGTAAATTTAAAAACTTAAAGAATTGTGACATCACCTCATCATAACTTTTACCAAGGACCCTTGCCCGCTCCAGTCTCTCCTGCTTTAATTTTCCAAACAACCTGCTTTCTATGTGATCACTTAGTATAGTTCTAGGTAAATCTTTTGCTCCAAGTACAGCACTCTGGGGTAATGGCTTTCTCTCTCCTCTTTCAACTTCTTCTACATAACAATTTGGACAGGTGTACTCTGCTTGCCCACCATCATTTCTTCTACCGTTAAATAACGCACATATTTGATGTTGCCATGCTTCACATCTGTCACATTGAACCCACTGCAGAAAATCCGCAAAATAAATAACCATTCAAACAATCAGGAAAACAAACAACACACGTATATTTATGACTTTAAGTATATCATACCCATTCTTCTGTTTCCTCATCATTTTTCTTTTTCTCCAATCTAGCTTTCAATATTTTAGTTCCATCAACATTAATAGTATCTCCACGGGCTTCATTGTAGCAGGGTATACAGAAATAGTGCCGAGTGTCACCAGTCCCAACAGTGTAAAACATTGCATTTCTTTTAATTCGAGCACCACAAGGTGTGCAATATATAGGTGGTGGTTCAAAAGTGAGTTTCTCAACCGCACATAATTGACAAGAATTCTCACTCATCGAGTGTTCTAGAGCTTGATTCTTTTCTACTTTCGCTTTGCTCTGTACAACAAATAAATGAACATTATAAGATGAGACCAAATAGAACATAAAAACATGGCACAAGGGTATTGTGATAATCTCACCTGGCCAACCCACTGCCTGAGAGCAGAGATATGCTCCTGAACCTGCTCTGGTGTAAATAACTCTATCATTGATACTCCCTTTATATTTGCTTTTCCAGATTTGGTTCCAGAAATAGTTTCAGCAGGAACCGCTACATTGTCTAGATTAGTTGGGCCCTGGACCGGATCCACCTCTATCTCAGTCTTAACAAACTCCTGTTTAGGTAAACTACTGGCTTTATCAGGCACAACTGGAGCACCTTTGGATTTTTGTTTTTCAGAATCTCCCATGTAATCTGTCTTGGGACTTGCAAGCACAGAGCTTGTAGGAATTTCCAATTTCACCGCCTTAACCTCAGATTTTGCCGGAGTTGTATTGGTATCACCAATTTGATCCTGAAGTTGAGATGCACCAGTGACAGCAACTGGTATGACACTAATTTGAGTGCAATTTTGACTTTCAGCGCCTAGTGACTGTGGTGATGGTTCTATTTTCATGCGTTTCAAAGTTGGATTTAAGTCTTGTGAAGTTTCAACAATAGATGGGCTCATTTTCATGGTATATTCACTAAGATCTGCACGTGGGGCCCCTTTCAGTTGCACAAATCGTTTTACTGGGACACAAACAGGACAACTAGGATCCTTACAGTGCCTATAATGATGAAGTAAAAGCTTCGTTCTTCGACAACGAGGATATTGGCATTCAACCAGATCATTGCATGATGTCATATGATTCAACAACTTTTGGGCAGTGATGCAATGGACTTCTGGACATTTTCCAGGTGGATGAACACATTTGCGAGCATGCCTCAAGAATAATAACCACCTTTGTTGATTCTTGAACTGCAATTCACGATTTGGATCAACAGATTTAGAAATAGAACCAGAGTTTGGAGGGTCGACTGATTTATCGGCAGCACTTTGATACGTAATGGATCCTTCTGAAGAAAGATTGTTCCTTTGAGCTTGATCTTGACCTGTTATTCTTTGACTAAACTCTTCTTTGACCTTTTGTTCTGACAAGTCACCTGGTACGTGTGGCATTTCTTGAGATCTCGAATGCCATGGGCCCGGCATTACAGACCCTTGTTGAACTCCCATCGAGCTAGTAAGACCATTTTGAGTGTCAACAACAAATTGATCTTCCATAGAGTTTTCTTGAAAGTGATTAATTGTATGCGACGACTGGAACTGGTCAGAGACCTGTGATTGACCACCAGGATTAGGTGTCAGCTGAGACTGACCATATGAAAAATGCTGATTCTGCTGATATTGCTGCTTCTTTTGACTTTGGATTTGACTTTGACTTTGATTTTGAAGTGGTTGCTGCTGAAAATGAATAGGCTGCTGAGGTGAATCCTGTTCTGATTGATCAATTAAGGGTTTCATGTTTGACACATGCTGAGTGTTGACCAAATTTGACTGATTCACCATCAACGGAGAGCTTGTTTTATGTAACACGTGCAAGCTTACTGAGTTCATGTTCTGGTTATTCATCATTGAAGTAGCAGAGTTTGTGGGAGCATAAAAATTTCCAGATCGAGAAGAATCAGCAGTGTTACTTCCATAGTTAGAAGCTGTCACATAGCTTTCTGAGGTTCCTGAATTCATGATCGGTAAATTATTTCCCCTTATTCCGACACCACTGTTTATTGACCCGTTTGAAAAACCATTAGCTTTCTGATGGATACTTGACCTGATTCCCCCACCCATATGGCTCCCTAGACTATGTAATATTCGGCTGTTTTGACCACCAACTTGCTGCTTTTGTTGCAGTGGTTGAGATACAGTTGTAGAATCAATAGTTGATAGCCCAACAACACTGTTAGAAGAATCTATATTCATGTAAGATTGATTACCCGTGCTATGATTATTATTAAATCCAGGAGTAGGTATCATTTGGCTGGCCATTCTTTGTGCACCCATTGATGAAATCAAACTGTTCCCACCTGAATTATTGGAGAAATTTGTAGTGGACTGTTGATAACCACTAGGCAAAAAGTTCCCTGTGTTGACAACTGGAGGCACCATGTTATCCATAGATGTTACACTTGAGTTCCCACTTGGAGGCATGCCAGGATTTGGAATCATAGTTCCCATTTGAACAGAAGTAGTTCCTTGTTGCTGATATTGTTGATTCTGATTATTCAGAGGGAGGCGTTTAATCAAAATATGTAAACGGTTTTCCAATGTAGCTGTATTCAAGTATTCCTCCTATATAACAGAAAAGAAAATAGTTGCATTTGTAATTGTAGATACACATATTAGATAGAATTTATAAAAAAGAGTGAATCAACCAAAAAACCTTGGTGGTTGCAGTTTTAAACAAGCCTTCTTCTAAGCGTCTAACAATATCCATCACCTTCTTTGGAGCTATCTCGTGGCCTTGTTGTCGCTGCATTAAAAACTCATAGCTGCAGACAGACATAATAAATATCATCAGGGCTTAAATGTCAAATATATGAAGAATGAAATGATATGCATGTGCATAGAATATCACATTACACCTGCATCATACACATTTACACAAAAAAACATACTTACATTCTATCTTGTATATATCGACGAGCTTTAATTAAACCAGGCTCCATGTTGAGTGTACTACGTTGACCTCCAGAGCCTTGCATTATGGTTTGCTGATGTGGCATGGCAGGCATTGAAGTCCCAGATTGACTAGGAACCTGTCCAGAGAACTGTCCAGACATATGTGTCTGTAAATTCATCTTATCCTGTCAACGGCTAGATATCATATGCTTCATCCCACAAAAACACCATTCAAAATGTTCGATAAAACACAAAATATTGGACAATTATGTTTATCTTTTAGTCAAGCTGCCTCAATTTTCCTGAGTAAAATCAAAATACAAAAAAGAAAACTTCAGTGAAGGTAGAATATGCCTTTATGACAAGAATGAAGTTTGTCTTCCTATTAACATAATATATGTTTATAACTACCATTCAAAAAACAACATGTTTAACACTATCACTTTGATTACAGAGGATGATGTTAGGAGTATCAGTGTCATGTACGTTAAATATGTCTTGAGTCATAAAGCCTATTATTCTGAATTGATAAAAGCTCATGCTTATACTCCTGGAGTTCTAGATATATTCTGGCATTACATGCATTTAATCATCACAACAGAATCATGCGCCATAAAGTCGTCAAACTCTTCAGTAACATCGCTCGTTGTCGGAACTTTTTCCTGTTTGATCTTTATGCAAAAACCAATTTCAAGTTGTATTGCTCATGTTTATTGATCATTACTAAAAAATGCCAATTTAGAATTCAGGATCGATATAAATTGCAGTAGTTACCTGTAAACAAAGTTGACCAGACATACATGATTTTCTAAATTATAGATCCCTTTCACCAGCAAGGATTCATAATCACATAGACTTGCCTAACCATTGTAATCTGATATTTGAGGAATATTCATCTCAATATAAAATTAGCAACTAATGAACAGAGCATTGCCCTTCATCATGATTAATTTCATTATATGTCAGAGCTCTTCCAACTTAAACAGTCATATGACTAGCTAAGTAAGCTTCTCAAAGTTATAAACCCTCAAATCTACGGAAAATGTTTTCAGAGAGCTGCAACATGCTAACATCAACTATTGCGCCAATGTAGATTTTGTTCTACACTTCTACCATGTGCTTGTTGATCTGTCTTTGGTCTCGTTCTATACATAAAGCATTATATACACACAAAGGCACCTATATATACATATATCTAAAATTGTTAATTGTTTATACTTTATACATACACAAGTACACACACGTCCATATATTTGCATGTTCATATACATACAAACATATATATTACAGATGTGCAGGCATGCACATACACATCCATATGTATACATCCACATGTACAAATGTATCTACATGTTATATAGGCGTGTACAGATGTAGATAAAAATTATATGCCATGTGCGTATATACAGTTTGAAGGGTATTAGAGAGTAGGAGGGATTTCATATGACAAATGAGTCCTACATTAATCCGCCGTGATAAAGAAAAATAGCTGACAAACTTCCAAGGGAAAAAAAACAGAAGTTATGGTGGAGTTTTCAGTTGTGTGTGCTCGCATTAGCGATCTTTATGAAGCTACACATAGCACATCACCTTTTTAAATATAAGCCTAACAGAGATACATCACATTTCAGTGAGTTCTCAGTGGTCAGTAAAATCCATAAACAATCACCAGTTCAAAAAATAATGGCATCCTCTTTAGTCTTTATTGCAGAAATACTATGCGTTTGAACTTTAGTCCAGTATAGGTTAACATGTTAGGGGTTCTCAAAAGCTCAGGATAAACTGCTAACTGCATTCACCTTCAAGAAGCTACAAAAATGATTTTTCAGTTGAAAACATAAGATTTGACCAAGGAAAATGAAACCTTTCTCCTGCTTTTGAACTACAATAAAAACCAACTTTAATCACGTCACGTTTTATTCCACATTAAATCGTTGAAATCATTAAATACTAAACAACAAGTTACCAACCATCTCCCGCTAGCCGCATCACATCTATAATACCAACGAATGATACTCTCGATTTGATTGCTAGGGAAAATGTCAACCAGTAGATTAATGGCCGAAACTTAACTATTACTAATCATGATAAATCCCGAAGACTGAAGCTCCAAACGCAAACCCCGCCATTTAGCAACCCGGGATAATCGTTTACTCGTATAAGCTATAATAAGGTTATCGAAATCATTCCGTCAGCAAAAGCTTAACTACATCATTGTTATTTGAATCAATCAATTTCAATTACACGAAACCCTAGTAAAGCAATTGCTCTGCAAGTTGGGATAATGAAGCAGAAACAGATACGAGAGTAAGGAAGAATCAGATGAAGGTGGAGGATAGATCGCAGTGTACATACCTTAATTTGATGTTAGATTTGAACAGTAGGATGGATGAACTGAACAATTTAAGAAACCCTCACGACTTGCAAAGACGAGAGACAAAAGGGGCGAAATTTGTCAGTCGAGCATAGTTATAACCCGATAAGTTACCGACTATCCGGGTTTGGGTTGTAAAAACACTTTGGTTATCTGGTTCGGGCATTTTTCCGTACGACCCAACACGCATACGTGCGTTTTTTATTTATCTAGGGTATGTTTGGGATTGTTTATTTTGATTAAAAAAAATTTGATAAAAAATAATTATTAACTTATGATTTTTTAAAATAAGTTTTTAAAAAAGTTTTTGTATTAGCTTATAAACTAAATTGTCGTAAAATGGCCAAAATAGATATACTTTTTAAAATGACGGAAGTTAATATAAGTTAGTAGAGTAGTATAATAGAAAATTAAATTAAAAGTAGTTTTCAAAAATTAATAAATAAGTGGGTGTTTGGGATTGCTTATTTTGAAACAACTTTTAACTTATTAACTTTTGAAAAAGTTAATAAGTAAAAAAAAAGTGTTTGTCAAACCCAAAAGGATTTTTCAAACTAATTATTCATATAGGGTAAAAAAAAGGTTTTGAAAAATAAAAAGGGAGTTACTTATTAACTTTTGAAAATTACTTTTAGTCTAATTTTTATTATACCCCTCTACTACCTCCTGTTAACTCCCCTCGTTTTAAAAAAAATGTCTTTTTTGGTTATTTTACGACATTTTAGTTTATAAGCTAATCCAAACACTTTTATGAAAACTTTTTCTGAAAAGTCATAAGTTAATAAGTCTTTTTTGTCAAAAGTTTTTTTCAACCAAAATAAGCAAATCCCAAACAGGCCCTAACTCCCTACTTACTTTTCAAAACGTTATTTTTACCCTGTATGAAAAGTCAGTTTGAAAAATCTTTTTGGGTTTGCTAAATACTTTTTTTGACTTATTAATTTTTCAAAAGTTAATAAGTTCAAAGTTGGTTCAAAATAAGCAATTTCAAACACCCACCTAGTAAATTACACCACCTTTATTGCCACAGAAATCTAGTAAACTTTATGAGTTGTACACATGATTAATTTTGGATGTGTTTTGTAACGAAATGCATGAAAAAATAAGAATGTCGTAATAGTAGGACTGATAAAACAAGTTTCGTCGTGTTTTGTCGCGAATAAAAAAATCCATGGTTATGTTGATAAGGTTTATAGATTCTTGTTATTTTAAAAAAGTTTAATTTCTTAATGTTTTGGTATGGTTTTTCTATGTATTCATTCAACTTTATTAGTTGACGTATACTGGGTAGTAAATATATAAGTGAAGTGGAGAGTTTCATTACGTATCAAGTAAAATTTAACTAGTTATAGTTTTTCTATCTTCATATGTATTCTTTTGGCCAAAGGTTTTTGTCATCACTTGCTGTCCATCTGATTGAAAATTAACAATGTAAATCACATTGAAAGTTTTTTATGTTATGATGTTAATTTTTATAATTTCAAAAATATTTTTTGGCAAATCAGATAAATTATTTGAAAAGTATCATATAAAGGTTTATAAAATACAAGTGTACAATATTGTTATTATTAATTAAAAATTTTATAATCTAATACAACTATAAAATGAAAACGTATGCTTTATAACCGGTACATATTTTCACAATAGAAAAAAAAAACACGCTTCATTCTTGATCTTTCTAAATCATCCTATTCAAATTTTAAAGTATCACCAAAATTGTTTTAAAATGACAAGTGAATTTATATGGTTCAAAGAATATTATCTAAAACCTACTATAAACTACATTGTTTGACCATCACAAATCACACATATTAATATATCATACATAATCACCTCTTTATATATGATGTTAATGGGCAAAAAATCGCAAAGGACTATTATGACGGTAGTAGGTCTACGAGCAAGGATAAACATCCGACCTTTCCTAAGAAGCCTTGCTTGGTCCTCCATATACAACCTTGATTGTTGCACGTCACGCAAGGCCCTATAACATCACGAGATTTAAGACAATCTAAGATTACAACGTCCGACATGACCTCATGTCAAGACGTTCGGTCTCATCTAAGTCAGAATACCTAAAGTTTCGAGACGTTTAAGATGACCTACCATTATGCTTTATATCGTAACTTTTATCATAATAAAACATGTTGTTGGTGGTCCCCCTCCATAGAAAAAGGTTTACCTCTACACTTCATATTTATCCTATATGTAAACTTTTAGTATCTCATCCCTTTGTCCCTATGGTTGGTTCTCCCTTCGCACGCCTCCCATGGGTTGTCTTTCTTGGCCTCTTCACTTGCTCGTAAGTAGTTCTTCTACCACCTATCATCTCTTGTATTTATTTACCATATGATCATATATCTTGAACGTATTTATATGTTTGATTATCATAGAACAAATACTGATTTTGAATGTCGGAGTGTTCTTGAAACCAGACCATAAGTATTGGATAAATATTTGTATTTTTAGTAAAGGATTGTGAATATCCTATAATTTATGTAATTATCACTTCTTTCCGTCATACTACACTCTATATATTGAATTCAAATTCTCAACACAATTGTGCGGTTGATTTCACAAAATTATACTCAGGTCCTCAAACAAATATCTTCTCTGTTGTTGCTTGGCAAAGTTCAACCTAACACCGAGCTCAACCAAATTTTGATGTAGCAAAAGACTACAATACGAGATATGTTGCATTAATCACACTTGAGGCTACAGATCCGAGCTAACATTTATTTAGGATCTGACATTGATGTTTTCAAGTCACATAAACAATTTACACCCATCATAATTGTATATTTAAAAGCTATATTTTACCACTTCATTATGAGTAGATAGAAATAATGCTTCTTTTTCATTTTAACAACAATGCCTAAAAGGTTACTAGACGAATATTGTTTTTAGTAAAGTTTGAAGTCACAATTTATTGATTATGAGACTCACCCTCTTATCAGTGGGCCTCACCCTCCATCCAATTAACGACTCTTAAAGGAACATACACTTTTACCACTTTTCTATATTGGCGATAGTAATTTTATATTTTCTTTAAAAACAACTACGAGGGAGCGGTTGTTTTTGTATTTGAGATCAGAATATCTAATAAATACAAAACTAAAGAGTGCATTTGTTTAAGAAAAACTATTTTTAAAGTTTTTTCCAACATCTTTTATATTCATTTTCTTTTCTGGTTTTCAATTCCCCCTTTTTCAGTTTTGACTTTCTTCTTTAATTCAACCACCATTGAAAATCTAAAACCTGTGTTAAATTGATAATATAGAAGCACCAACTCGCT